>CM019064.1:30007360-30607360 GCA_009667805.1 Leptobrachium leishanense
TCCTGCAGGAATGCTATCTGACATTGTGCGCGTTTTAATTCTCGGAGGACCAGTCTCCTCTTCGTAGGGGAATTTAGTCCCTTAACATTCTGGGACAAAATATGGCATTCCGGAATCATGGGCGGAGTGGAGGGGAACACCACGGGCAGGCCAGATCAGGTACACAGGACAGGGCGGCACCCTGAGGACCCCAATGGGGGGAAAGGAGACAGAGGGACCAAGGGGGTAAAGGACTGGGAGGTGAGGAAAAGATGAGAGAGGAAAAGAAGACACATAAAGAAAAAGGAAAAAGGAAAGAAAAAACTTCCGGACTTATCCATTGCCAGAACGACCATGGGGATGGTCAGAAAGGAGACGCGACCCTGGTTGAAGACCAGTAGGATCGCAGAACGGACGTCACCGAGCCAGTAACGGAGCATGAAAAAACTATCTAAAAACAGCATTACAATAACGACAGTATCCCCACCATTATCATGAACATTAACAGCCGAACACTACAGGGTTATATATCACTTGGGGAACATTTACAACTCAGCTAATGCAACCACCTGATACCGTGTGGGCAAGTAAACAAAAAGAGAAAAAACAATATCACCACCGAGGTTTCCCCTTCATCTCAGCCGGGATCCCTGTCTCCCTCCTCTCGAATCCGGGAGGGCACCTTCTCCCAGCGCGGTGTAAGCTGAGGTGCCGGGGAGGGGGACGAGAGCAGGTTACCCGCGTCCGGTAAAGGGGGCAATCCAGGCGGTGAAGAATTGCTGCGGGTCTGACTGTAGGGTGAGAGTAGAGGTTTTACCACTGCGAAGGCCAAGAGTTTGAACGGGAAGCCCCAGGCATAGCGGATGTTATGACGGCCCAGGTGGGCTGTGATGGGGCGCCAGGCCCTACGGCGCTGCAAGGTCTCCGGAGCCAGATCTTGAAACAGAGCGAGCTTCACATCTTCATACACCAGATCCACGTCTCTGCTTTTACGCATGACTTCCTCCTTAACTGTGTAATAATGAAGGCGGAATATGACATCTCGAGGCTGTTGGGAGTCCGCCGGGGAGCTCTCAGGGCTCTGTGAATCCTGTCCATGAGTAACTTCGCCGGGGGCACCTCTGGTACCAAGCGTTTGAGAAGGCCCAGCACAGTCTCGTGTAGCTCCCGTGTTTGTACAGATTCGGGCAATCCCCGCAGGCGGATGTTGTTGCGGCGGGATCTATTGGCGACATCCTCTAGAGCAAGTTCCATACGGTCCATGCGGTGAGATAACGTGTCAGTAGTGCGCGCCAGCGCATTGTGAGCGCCACGAGGTCCCCCGTGCCTTCCTCCAATTCTCCAATGCGTAGGCCCAAAGCCCCCACTTCAGCACGTACCTCTGTGGCTATTTTAGCAATGTCCATCGCCAGACTCGTTTGCATGTCCCCATCCTGGCCAGAATCTGCGATATATCAGCTCTAGACGCTGGTTGGGACCCTCCGGGACCGAGTCTATCCCTGTGTCCTCGCCGCGGATCCGGCCGCCATCTTGGCTGTCATCCAGGCCGCGGCGCTGGAAAATTGGCGCCACTACAGGGGTCGGTGGATCCGGTTTTTTGCCCCCTCGGGTGGTTCCCGGCATGTTCCCGGTAAGGGGGAATCGAGATGGTGGGTCAAATTGATCTGTGTGCTGCTGCTATGCTCCGTTTTGACGGCTAGGTGCAGGAGCTCCTACACCATGCGTCCGGCTCGGTCGGCGTCCAGACTCCGCCCCGATCCATAGGTGTCTAACGAGTCATTTTCAGGCTGCAGACCGTCGTTATATCTTGCAGGTTGTGCATAAGCCCTTTCTCCCCGCCTGAAGGATTTCTCTTCCAGCAGAGCCTCCTCCTCTCGTACCACTCGGATCAGTTCCAGGTACTTCAACTCTTGATTAACTGCTCTGCTTCTCAGCTGCATCATCACCGGATCTAACGGTTGAGAGCCCCTCAGGATCTGCTTTATTCGTATCTTGTCTACGTCAGCCGGTTTGGCCCCTTTCTTGAGGAGTATTTGGTGCAGAATCTTATCCAAGCGCCCCATGTAATCAATCATTCTCTCACCTCTCTTCTGATAGGTGTGTTCGTACTGATATACTAGTTCCGCTGCCTTTTCTGTTCGCCCAAACACTTCTTCAAGAACGTTCAGATAATCCAAAGCAGTACAATCTTTCCTACTCAGTTTTAGGTTTCTCACCGCTTCTGACGCAGGTCCCTTTAAACTCTCGGTGATCCTTTGCTTTTTCTGGGCCTCAGGGACGTCTCACTCATCCAGTGCCTGCATCGCCTGTTCCACCCATTCCTCAAAAGTTTCTTCTCCCGCCGGAGTTGGTACATTTCCTGTAAAGTTCCTTAACCGTCGATAACCGAAATTAGTGTGAGGAGGGCTTGTTTTCTGACATTTAGCCAGCAAATCTCCAATAGCCACGATAAATTCAGGCCCGATCATGGCCAACGGACTGGGCGCGGGAACACTTTCGGCTTCGCCACGTGGCGCACTTGGCTGAATCAGTTGGACTTCCACCTCATCGGTCAGCTTCACGCTCGCGCCCCGAAAACATGCTGGAATACCTTTTCTCCATTCGAGAAGAACATGCGTGTGAGAGGTATCTGGGTTTTTCTTAATGTCCAGGATTAACCCCCGATGATCTGGTGCTAGCGTGGCCACGGCCTGGCGAATCTGATCTTCGGCCCAAGTGTCTGCGGGAATATCCATGACTATGCAACATGCTAACTGACTACTATGCTCCCCACACCATTCGGCAGCAGTGTCTGGATCCATATTTAACCCTTTAGATGCGGTTTTTCCAGAGACTGAATCCCGGACGAGCCCCCACGTGTAGCGCTCACTCCCGGAGGAGCCGCTGAAAATGAACCACGGGTCAGTCTCCCCGCACTAGGGAATAAATATACTCCAACACGCTGGACAGTTTTATAATTAAAAGGTTTACTAAAAGGTTTGCAGCTCTTAAGACACGGTATATGCAGGAAGATTTACAGTACTTTCGTAACACGATAAACGCGTAGCGGTAAAGAAACGAAAACACGAGGGCTTCGTATTTTCGGAAAAAACCCCGACCGAGCAGAAAATTAAAAGATACGAAATTCGAGGAAAAACCGCGTAGCGGGACACAATAAAATACACAGTTCTCGTATCACGGTGAACTCGCAGCGGGAACAAAAAGAGGAAAAATGTTCGGAATGTAACTTTAACTTTGCCCCCTTGTCCCGGTTCGGAAAAGGAAAATGAGTCCTGCACAGGTTAAGTCCCAGAACATGAGGTGATATGTATTTGTGTGTGTAGGCTACCCGGGTACTTTTCAACTGGCCAGTGAGTTTACTTTAGCGATGTCTTCGACTAGTCAGTTGGGGCCCTGTGGGTTTTAGAAGGAAACAGCAGCGTACGCTCTTATTTAAACACGGCCTTGGGGCCTCTCACCCATCCAGCGCACGCTTTAGATTCGGCTGGCCCGGGACGCCTCTCCGCTCGATGTTGCCGGGGGATGCCGACCACCGGATCTGTTGTCTGGCCCTCTGTCTGTCAGCCGCGACTCATCCAGCTTACCGCCTGCTCCCCGCTTCGATCGACCGCGGTACTCCTCACTCCTGGGGTCTTCTCTCCTTCAGCTGCACTTGAATAGCATAGAGGGTGAGGTCTGTGTCCCGCAAGCTGAGTGAGCCAATCCTGAAAGCCCGATCCACTCTGTCTGCGCTCCGGCCTATCTTTGGTCTCTCTCTTTACTTTGTGCATCCGCTCTCCTTGACTCCCTGGCGCGCTCTGCCTGTTCTCCACGAGGTGCAGGATGTACAGGCTCTCCACAAACCCACCCACTTCCTGTTTCTTCGCAAAGCATACATGGACATGTAGTTCAAGTGTCCAGGGTCTTTAATCGTGATAGTCTCCATCTTGTGGCCAAAAATGGGTACTGCCACAGTAAACTTTAACACATCGCTACAATATAAATGTTATTGTTGCAACTTAGGGCTTTAATTATTGCTTATTAATTCAATAATTAATGATGGATTTAATGCCCAAAACGAAACAGTGATTTTGTACGGATCATCAATAAAACACTTTTTGCATCTGGACGTTGTGTTGGCCGGACATTAGCAGTGTCTGACATCTCCAAATCACGCACACACGCCGCTAGCGGACGCAGCGCACTCTGTACGACCGTACTAGCGGTTTGACGTTCTCGACAAAATGCGTTCATTTGCCACTTGCGTTGCGCAGCCGGACTTTCGTGCGACCGTACTTCGTATATTGGCCATCATTGCCCGTCATTTGCTGCTAGTGCGGCCGTAATTAAGTGCGCCAGAACGCACGTTTAAAGTGTGCTAGTCTGACACTAGCCTAAAATAGATTGGGGGACTGGGCACTTAAATGGCAGATGAAATTTAATCTAGATAAATGCAAAGTTATGCACTTTGGAGTGAAGAACACACAAGTAATTTATACCCTAAATGGCACGGAGTTAGGGAAATCCAAGCAGGAGAAGGATTTGGGAATAATCATAGACTTCAAACTAAGTAACAATGTGCAATGTCAAACAGCAGCCGCCAAGGCCAGCAAAGTATTGGCATGCATTAAAAGGGGAGTTCACTCACGGGATGAAAACACAATTTTGCCTCTGTATAAATCAATGGTCAGGCCGCACCTTGAATATGCCGTGCAATTTTGGGCACCGGTCTTAAAAAAAGATATTATAGCGTTAGAAAAAGTGCAGAGACGGGCAACTAAATTAATAAGGGGAATGGAAGGGTTAAGTTATAAGGAAAGACTAACAAGCTTAAACCTGTTTAGTTTAGAGAAACGGCGCCTTAGAGGGGATCTGATAACCTTATATAAATATATACGGGGCCATTATCAACCATTGTCTGATAACCTATTCCTATTCATTAACAGGTCTATACATAGGACAAGGGGTCATCCATTTAGACTGGAAGAAAGAAAATTTAGCTTAACCCTTTCGCTGCTGAGCCTTTTCCCGCCTCTGTGCTGAGGTCATTTTTACCGGTTTTGCTCATCATGTTTAACCGCGTTTTGAAGGCTTATTTTAATATATGAGGAAAAAAGAAGGGGTTCCTAGTGGCGCAACAATTATGTGCAACAGATCACAATGTCGCACTATGAACCAATAGATATGTATAGATCCTTACGGTTCGTATAAATGCAGCTTCATTGGTGCAGATTCAGGGTAAAAATGCTGACATCACAGTTGGTGTGATATTAAAGTGCAGTAGTTTATACAATATAAAAGGTGCAACAATTTATACAATATTAAAGTGCAACAATTTATGCGTTATTAAAGTGCAACAGTGACAGCCTGGGTGCATAGGGAGAGCTAGCACAACACGTTGAAAAATATTGAAAAGAGGGTGGTACGGATGCCCGCGTCAGCGTTATGGTGACCGGTGCAGTCTGAGTATAGATGCTTGACGTCTATTTGTGAGTATACAAAATGACCTTACACTGATTTCCCGTGTGTATTGAAGGTCTATTGTCCTTAGTATCTTTGTCTTCCAGAAGTCCTAAGATAGCAGAATATGCACTAAAAGTGCTCTGCCTTGTGCTCGATGTAGCGGCTCCTCCTATAGCGTTGATTAACTCCACTCAAATGGGAGATAAAGAACGGGGGAGAGAGAAAGAAATAATAATAGTGCAGCAGCGTTTTATATTGGTGAAATCTCTTGTGTTCAATAATTGCACACTTACAAGAACCAGAGCCACTTAAATCCGGGCTCTGGAGTTGAACGCCTGGTGTCAACTATAGAGTGACCACTGCCCTTCTTTAATATAACGCCTTCACCTCAGGTGGAGAGACATAGAAAAGGGGAGAAGAGTGCTCTCATGGCACAGCATCAGTGGTTACAGACTTACTACGAAAAGAGGGAGGTTGATTACACTCACCGATTTGGGAGCCTTATCACTCCAGGCTCAACTGCTGTGCGTATGGTACTGCTTGATGGTGAGTACCAAAACCTCTCTTAGCTGCTTCTTTAGGTACAGGTTGCGGTGTCCGTGGTGGATCCTGGAGAACTGGCCTGATCAGGTTGGTTTAAATTACCAATATAGGTTCAGTAACCAAATACTCCTGTGTACTTGGATAAAGGTTTAATTCATATAAAGATATACAATGGATTACAGATGCAATCAATATGGGGGGGGATAGTATCTCGAGACGCGTTTCGGCGCTGTCCTGCGCCTTCCTCAGTCGATGTGCAAGAAAAAAATGGGGAATATGAGGATAGTTCATTGTCCCTTTTTATTTTAGAAGGTTCCTGTGTATTTTCCTCGTGTTTTCCGACTTACTTCCGGGTTCGCATGGTGTCGCGGTCACGTGGTGCCGTTCGCGTCATCCGATGGCGCCGCGGCCATCTTGGATGTGCGTTCCAGCACTCTGTTTGCGTTCCACTCGCTGAATATGCTTTGCCGGTTGCGATTCTGTGGATTTGGGAGGCAAGGAGAGCCAGAATATTCAGTGCATTGCTCTATGTGATGAGACCTGGTCCTGGGACAATCTTCACTTGATATTTCCCTTATGTGGAGTGTGTTCATTGTCTCCCGTTCGTGATTACAGCAGAGGTTATTTATAAAGTAGAATGTATAGCAGCCGATATACAATATGGCACAAATACATAAAAATACAGTCTTGGATAATAATTATTGACTGTGGTCACAGGATTGAACAATAAAGTGACTACGTGCAGTACGGTATTAATAAATTAGGTTGTGTCGAACATGAATCAATTAAAAACATTCGAGAGGGGGTACATTTTAAAATACATTTAGAAGGAAAAAGGGGAGGTGAATTCATATACCGTAGTATCAGCGTTATTGGCCACATGTCGATTTGCTGGTGCCTGAGTGTGTTATGGATTGGAGGTTAAATTGGATTAAAATTAAAATTTTACCCTCTTTCTTTTTACAGTCCCCTCCTCTCCTCCTTTATTAGGAATATCCTATTGATATCTAATTAATCCAATTTAACCTCCTCTTTACAGAGTGAGTACCTAACAATTGTACCAAAAGGCCGCTCTACTTTTTAATCCCAAATGGGAAGTGTTTGGTGCGTGTATAAATAAAACCCACCATATCTCTGCCTCTCCTTGGCTGAAAAGCAGCAGGAGGGGCTTGGAGCTGCTCAGTAAAGCGGCCTTTTGGTACAATTGTTAGGTACTCACTCTGTAAAGAGGTGCCGTGAAGTGGCGAGTGAGCTTACGTTGCAATGGCCATTGAAACAAACAAAAACCTCAGTTTTGTTGTACATGGAACACATAGAAACGAGCGCAGATGACACCTTTTTTCCTTGTTATGTTTTATACATTGGCTGGGCTGTTACTCCTGGCAGTCGCTGCCGCTCCGGTGAGTATGGGCGCGACGCCATTTTTTCTGTATTTATGTATATCATGTGTAGCGCTGGTTTTAAATCCCCTGCCGTTGTAGTACTTGTTTTTGGCCACCGGAGGGAGACAAGTGCGATGTGAGACACTGAACATTGGGACTACATTTCCCGGAATGCTTTGGGAGCAGACACAGGAAGTGGGTGGGACACAGACGCTGACATCCTGAGCCTCGTGGAGAGAGCCGGCAGAGCGCCAGGGAGTGAGAGGAGCAAGACGCAGTGCAGGAGAACGTGATAGTGACCAGGCCGGAGCGCAGGTGCGGCCTGACAGAGCTAAAGACCGGGTTTTTCCGCCTTATAAGAGGAAGACCCAGTGATTCACCGGAATAACCCACGCTGATACCAAGTGAGCTGGAGGACCCCGAGTTAGGAGCACCGCAGATCGATCTGACAGGGAGTGCAGGCGGTGAGCTGGACATCTTGCGGCAGCTACAGAAAAGCAAGACAGTGGATCTGGTGGCCCTGAAAATCCCAGTCAAATTCGAGCGGAGAGACGTCCTGGGTCGAGCGGAGCACCAAGTATCTGGCGGAAGGGTGAGAGGCCTTCCAGGCTGTTGTGAAAATAGATAGCACGCTGCTGTTTGTTTCAAAACACACAGGGCCCCAACGTGACTAGTCGAAGATACCTCCTAAATGATTCACTGGCCAGTTGAATGTTGTGCCCGGGTACCAATACATGCACACACATACATTCCTTGGGACATATAACCTGTACGAGACTCACACTCCAACCACTAAGGGGTTAAAAATACTTTTTTCCTCTTTTCCGCTGCACGTTTCTCGCATTACAAAGGGCTGTATTTTTCCTTTTCCGCTGCGCGTTTCTCGCATTACGAAGGGCTGTATTTTTCCTTTTCCGCTGCGTGTTTCTCGTATTACGAAGTACTGTAAAAATATATATAAATACCGTGTTACTCATTATATGCCCGTTTATTCAGTAAACTATACAATTTATAAAATCCACGACGGTGCTGGAGTATATTTATTCCCTAGTGCGGGGAGACTGACCCGAGGTTCAAATTCAGCGGCTCCTCCGGGAGTGAGCGCTACACATGCTTGTAACACCAGTCCGTCGTTCTGCAGCTGTTCCTCTTTCCATGTTTTTGTTTTTAATCCCAAATGGGAAGTGTTTGGTGCGTGTATAAATAAAACCCACCATATCTCTGCCTCTCTGGCTGAAAAGCAGCAGGAGGGGCTTGGAGTTGCTCAGTAGAGCGGCCTTTTGGTACAATTGTTAGGTACTCACTCTGTAAAGAGGTGCCGTGAAGTGGCGAGTGAGCTTACGTTGCAATGGCCATTGAAACAAACAAAAACCTCAGTTTTGTTGTACATGGAACACATAGAAAGGAGTGCAGATGACACCTTTTTTCCTTGTTATGTTTTATACATTGGCTGGGCTGTTACTCCTGGCAGTTGCTGCCGCTCCGGTGAGTATGGGCGCGACGCCATTTTTTCTGTATTTATGTATATCATGCTTGTAACACCAGTCCGTCGTTCTGCAGCTGTTCCTCTTTCCATGTTTTTGTTTTTAATCCCAAATGGGAAGTGTTTGGTGCGTGTATAAATAAAACCCACCATATCTCTGCCTCTCCTTGGCTGAAAAGCAGCAGGAGGGGCTTGGAGCTGCTCAGTAGAGCGGCCTTTTGGTACAATTGTTAGGTACTCACTCTCTAAAGAGGTGCCGTGAAGTGGCGAGTGAGTTTACGTTGCAATGGCCATTGAAACAAACAAACACCTCAGTTTTGGTGTACATGGAACACATAGAAACAAGCGCAGATGACACCTTTTTTCCTTGCATTCTGTATATAGTCACTGTGTTACATGTTTACAGGTGCATTCTGTATATAGTCACTATGTTACATGTTTACAGGTGCATTCTGTATATAGTCACTATGTTACATGTTTACAGGCGCATTCTGTATATAGTCACTATGTTACATGTTTACAGGTGCATTCTGTATATAGTCACTGTGTTACATGTTTACAGGAGCATTCTGTATATAGTCACTATGTTACATGTTTACAGGTGCATTCTGTATATAGTCACTATGTTACATGTTTCCAGGTGCATTCTGTATCGAGGTATGTTAATAGGGAGCTCTTAAGTGACTATAGACTGGGGAAGATTTGATGGTGTCTGGGAGGTTATTCCATATTTGAGGTGCTCTGTAGGAAAATGAGGCTTGAGCCACTTTCTTTTTGTATTGTGGTATTGTAAGTAAGGTGCTGGTCCTGGATCGGAGGTTATAGGATGAGGGAACTGCTGGGGGAAGCAGTCTATTCAGGTAGGGTGGTAGCATCCTAGAAAAGCTCTTAGGCCTGGTTCACACCTGGGCGTTTTACAGCACGTTCCTACGTGCTGTAAAACGTTCAAACACTGAAATCCCATTATTTCCTATGGGCATGGTTCACACCTGGGCGTTTTACAGAGTGTAGGAACGCGCTGTAAAACGCCCTGTGGCAGACTAGATCTGTAATTCTATCTATATAAGGGTCTGCCTGTATATATGTGTATATCTGCCTGTTTATACATAACACCTCCATATAGAGTTATATTCATATTTGTGTCGGACCATTTGGTATCCCTGTGTCCACAGCTGAAATGTAATCAAAATGGTTAGCTTTCTCCCTTGGGGGGAGAATATAACACGTAACTGTAACAAGAGAATGTCTTTTGTACTTTGACCTATTGTGTATCCTGTCCATCACACCTTGGCAGCCAGCCCGGCACCAAGATGCAAACCAAGATTTAGAAGCTATCTTCAAAGACAGGAAGCACATCCTTGATCCCTGTGGGGGGGATGGACACCTTTGGGCAATTAAAGATTAATTGACATGCGCTGTAGCAAAGGGCACTCTGGGAAATGTAGTCCAAGACACTGGGCCATTTGGGGGTGGGCTGGAAAGATCAGGAAGTGTATAAATTCTGAAAACTGGCCAGGTGCTGGGGCTGATCACTTGGGGTACCTTCGAAAGAGGACTGATCGGTCCATGCTTTATCTCCAGGCTCCAGGAGGCCATTGATGCTAGCTTAAGGAATAGCTCTTCGTAAGTAATGCTCTATGGTTCACCTTTTTTTCTTTTTATTTGCTGTGTAGTGTGTAATTAATTGATTTATTCTAGTTATAATTTTTTATGTGACAAAGCACTGTGATTTTTCTATCATAAATAAACAAAAAAGTATTTAAGTTTTGACTCTGGCTGATGAAATCCACGCTAAGAGATTGGGAGAATTGCTATTTGCTTTAAGCTCGGTTATATATATATATAAGAAATTGCGAGTTGCGGTTGTCAGGAGACAGTGCGGTTATTTAAGCCCTGCGTCTCCAGTCGCGACGCGCGTGGGGTCCATGAGGACTGGAGGCAGCGTTACTAATAGAATAGGAGAAAATGAGCTCCGGGATTGTGGGAGACGTAGTTAGTATGCGCTTCAGGAGAAGACTTGTACTGCGTTGCAATCCTGGGATCAGTATATCGCGCCCTATGTGCCTGTTGTGAGAGGTAGTGTTTGGCCGGGACGGCTAGATAAGCGCGCGTGATTATCTGGGTCTAGGATAGATAGATAGTGCACGGCTTAACCCGGCGTCTTTGCTCAGCAGCGCGCGTAGTGGTCGTGAGTGTGACACGCCCTATGCCCAAAGAAGTACAGGAGCTTCTTAGGGGTGTATTACAGCGCGTTTGCAGCCATAGACTACAAAAAACACGCGTTTCTAATTGTCAAAAACGCTCATAAAACGCCTGACGTAAAACACACATATGAGATACGCTCAGGTGTGAACCCAGCCTTAGGCTAATGTCAGACGAAAGCAGTCTGAGGGCACTCTGCGTGCGTGCGTGCATAACGGACGGGCGTACCGACGGAAGATACTGTAGACAACACAACGTCCGTTTTTTTTTGACAGATGTAGAAAAAAAGAGAAATATGGGAATCAAAATGAATTAAAATTAAAAGACAGGTACAGTCAGACCAAAAAACGTCTGAGCGTCAACGTGATGGACGTCGCAAATGCGCTGTGTCTGACGTCGCGTCATCATGCACACAGAAAAAAGACACCCGCACACCCTGAATATATGGAGGAACCCCTAAAAAGACACCCACACACTCTGAATATATGGAGGGGCCCCTAAAAGACACCCACATACCCTGAACATATGGAGGAGCCCCTAAAAAGACACCCGCACACCATGAATATATGGAGGAGCCCCTAAAAAGACACCCGCACACCCTAAAATCTATGGAGGAGCCCCTAAAAAGACACCTGCACACCCTGAATATATGGAGGAGCCCCTAAAAAAGACACCCACACACACTGAATATATGGAGGGGCCCCTAAAAAAGACACCCACACACCCTGAATATATGGAGGAGCCCCTAAAAAGACACCCACACACCCTGAATATATGGAGGAGCCCCTAAAAAAGACACCCACACACCCTGAATATATGAGGAGCCCCTAAAAAAGACACCCGCACACCCTGAATATATGGAGGAGCCCCTAAAAAGACACCCACACACCCTGAATATATGGAGGAACCCCTAAAAAGACACCCGCACACCCTGAATATATGGAGGAGCCCCTAAAAGACACCCACACACCCTGAATATATGGAGGAGCCCATAAAAAGACACCCGCACACCCTGAATATACAGAGGAGCCCCTAAAAAGACACCCACACACCCTGAATATATGGAGGAGCCCCTAAAAAGACAACTGCACACCCTGAATATACGGAGGAGCCCCTAAAAAAGACACCGCACACCCTGAATATATGGAGGAGCCCCTAAAAAGACACCCACACACCCTGAATATATGGAGGAGCCCCTAAAAGACACCCACACACCCTGAATATATGGAGGAGCCCCTAAAAAAGACACCCACACACCCTGGATATATGAGGAGACCCTAAAAAGAGGAGTGTTAAGCGATACAGAGGGGTTCCTGTGCAAAAAGACACCCACATACCCTGAATATATGGAGGAGCCCCTAAAAAGACACCCGCACACCATGAATATATGGAGGAGCCCCTAAAAAGACACCCGCACACCCTAAAATCTATGGAGGAGCCCCTAAAAGACACCCACACACCCTGAATATATGAGGAGCCCCTAAAAAGACACCCGCACACCCTGAATATATGGAGGAACCCCTAAAAGACACCCACACACCCTGAATATATGAAGGAGCCCCTAAAAAGACACCCACACACCCTGAATATATGGAGGAGCCCCTAAAAGACACCCACACACCCTGAATATATGGAGGAGCCCCTAAAAAAGACACCCGCACACCCTGAATATATGGAGGAGCCCCTAAAAAGACACCCGCACACCCTGAATATACAGAGGAGCCCCTAAAAAGACACCCACACACCCTGAATATATGGAGGAGCCCCTAAAAAAACACCCGCACACCCTGAATATATGGAGGAGCCCCTAAAAAAGACACCCGCACACCCTGAATATATGGAGGAGCCCCTAAAAAGACACCCACACACCCTGAATATATGGAGGAGCCCCTAAAAGACACCCACACACCCTGAATATATGGAGGAGCTCCTAAAAAGACACCCATACATCCTGAATATATGGAGGAGCTCCTAAAAAAGACACCCGCACACCCTGAATATATGGAGGAGCCCCTAAAAAGACACCCAGACACCCTGAATATATAGAGGAGCTCCTAAAAAGACACCCGCACACCCTGAATATATGGAGGAGCCCCTAAAGACACCCACACACCCTGAATATATGGAGGAGCCCCTAAAGACACCCACACACCCTGAATATATGGAGGAGCCCCTAAAGACACCCGCACACCCTGAATATATGGAGGAGCCCCTAAAAAGACACCCGCACACCCTGAATATATGGAGGAGCCCCTAAAAAGACACCCGCACACCCTGAATATACAGAGGAGCCCCTAAAAAAGACACCCACACACCCTGAATATATGGAGGAGCCCCTAAAAAGAAACCCGCACACCCTGAATATATGGAGGAGCCCCTAAAAAAGACACCCGCACACCCTGAATATATGGAGGAGCCCCTAAAAAGACACCCACACACCCTGAATATATGGAGGAGCCCCTAAAAGACACCCACACACCCTGAATATATGGAGGAGCCCCTAAAAAAGACACCCACACACCCTGAATATATGAGGAGCCCCTAAAAAGAGGAGTGTTAAGCGATACAGAGGGGTTCCTGTGCAAAAAGACACCCACATACCCTGAATATATGGAGGAGCCCCTAAAAAGACACCCACACACTCTGAATATATGGAGGGGCCCCTAAAAGACACCCACATACCCTGAACATATGGAGGAGCCCCTAAAAAGACACCCGCACACCATGAATATATGGAGGAGCCCCTAAAAAGACACCCGCACACCCTAAAATCTATGGAGGAGCCCCTAAAAAGACACCTGCACACCCTGAATATATGGAGGGGCCCCTAAAAACACCCGCACACCCTGAATATATGGAGGGGCCCCTAAAAGACACCCACATACCCTGAACATATGGAGGAGCCCCTAAAAAGACACCCGCACACCCTGAATATATGGAGGAGCCCCTAAAAAGACACCCGCACACCCTGAATATATGGGGGAGCCCCTAAAAAAGACACCCGCACACCCTGAATATATGGAGGAGCCCCTAAAAAAGACACCCACACACCATGAATATATGGAGGAGCCCCTAAAAAGACACCCGCACACCCTGAATATACAGAGGAGCCCCTAAAAAGACACCTACACACCCTGAATATACGGAGGAGCCCCTAAAAAGACACCCACACACCATGAATATATGGAGGAGCCCCTAAAAAGACACCCACACACCCTGAATATATGGAGGGGCCCCTAAAAAGACACCCGTACACCCTGAATATATGGAGGGGCCCCTAAAAAGACACCCGCACACCCTGAATATATGGATGAGCCCCTAAAAGACACCCACACACCCTGAATATATGAAGGAGCCCCTAAAAAGACACCCACACACCCTGAATATATGGAGGAGCCCCTAAAAGACACCCACACACCCTGAATATATGGAGGAGCCCCTAAAAAAGACACCCGCACACCCTGAATATATGGAGGAGCCCCTAAAAAAGACACCCACACACACTGAATATATGGAGGGGCCCCTAAAAAAGACACCCACACACCCTGAATATATGGAGGAGTCCCTAAAAAGACACCCGCACACCATGAATATATGGAGGAGCCCCTAAAAAGACACCTACACACCCTGAATATATGGAGGAGCCCCTAAAAAGACACCCACACACCATGAATATATGGAGGAGCCCCTAAAAAGACACCCACACACCCTGAATATATGGAGGGGCCCCTAAAAAGACACCCGTACACCCTGAATATATGGAGGGGCCCCTAAAAAAGACACACACACACACTGAATATATGGAGGAGCCCCTAAAAAGACACCCACACACCCTGAATATATGGAGGAGCCCCTAAAAGACACCCGCACACCCTGAATATATAGAGGAGCCCCTAAAAAAGACACCCGCACACCCTGAATATATGGAGGAGCCCCTTAAAAAGACACCCACACACACTGAATATATGGAGGAGCCCCTAAAAGACACCCGCACACCCTGAATATATAGAGGAGCCCCTAAAAAAGACACCCGCACACCCTGAATATATGGAGGAGCCCCTAAAAAAGACACCCGCACACCCTGAATATATGGAGGAGCTCCTAAAAAAGACACCCGCACACCCTGAATGTATGGAGGAGCTCCTAAAAAGACACCCGCACACCCTGAATATATGGAGGAGCCCCTAAAAAAGACACACACACACCCTGAATATATGGAGGAGCTCCTAAAAAGACACCCACACATCCTGAATATATGGAGGAGCTCCTAAAAAAGACACCCGCACACCCTGAATATATGGAGGAGCCCCTAAAAAGACACCCAGACACCCTGAATATATAGAGGAGCTCCTAAAAAGACACCCGCACACCCTGAATATATGGAGGAGCCCCTAAAGACACCCACACACCCTGAATATATGGAGGAGCCCCTAAAGACACCCACACACCCTGAATATATGGAGGAGCCCCTAAAAAAGACACCCGCACACCCTGAATATATGGAGGAGCTCCTAAAAAGACACCCACACACCCTGAATATATGGAGGAGCCCCTAAAGACACCCACACACCCTGAATATATGGAGGAGCCCCTAAAAAAGACACCCGCACACCCTGAATATATGGAGGAGCTCCTAAAAAGACACCCGCACACCCTGAATATATGGAGGAGCCCCTAAAAAGACACCCGCACACCCTGAATATATAGAGGAGCTCCTAAAAAGACACCCGCACACCCTGAATATATGGAGGAGCCCCTAAAAAGACACCCGCACACCTGAATATATGGAGGAGCCCCTAAAGACACCACACACCCTGAATATATGGAGGAGCCCCTAAAAAGACACCACACACCCTGAATATATGGAGGAGCCCCTAAAAAAGATACCCACACACCCTGAATATATGGAGGAGCTCCTAAAAAGACACCCGCACACCCTGAATATATGGAGGAGCCCCTAAAGATACCCACACACCCTGAATATATGGAGGAGCTCCTAAAAAGACACCCACACACCATGAATATATGGAGGAGCTCCTAAAAAAGACATCCACACACCCTGAATATATGGAGGAGCCCCTAAAGACACCCACACACCCTGAATATATGGAGGAGCCCCTAAAGACACCCACACACCCTGAATATATGGAGGAGCCCCTAAAAAAGATACCCACACACCCTGAATATATGGAGGAGCTCCTAAAAAGACACCCGCACACCCTGAATATATGGAGGAGCCCCTAAAGATACCCACACACCCTGAATATATGGAGGAGCTCCTAAAAAGACACCCACACACCATGAATATATGGAGGAGCTCCTAAAAAAGACACCCGCACACCCTGAATATATGGAGGAGCCCCTAAAAAGACACCCGCACATCCTGAATATATGGAGGAGCCCCTAAAAAGACACCCGCACACTCTGAATATATGGAGGAGCCCCTAAAAAGACACCCACACACCCTGAATATATAGAGGAGCTCCTAAAAGACACCCAGACACCCTGAATATATGGAGGAGCCCCTAAAAAGTCACCCGCACATCCTGAATATATGGAGGAGCCCCTAAAAAGACACCCAGACACCCTGAATATATAGAGGAGCCCCTAAAAAGACACCCAGACACCCTGAATATATAGAGGAGCTCCTAAAAAGAGGAGTGTTAAGCGATACAGAGGGGTTCCTGTGCAATTATATTGAGACACATGGGTGATAAGGTGTGTGTGTGTATAAAACGTTGATTCAAGTCAAGGTCAGAAAGTGGAGCAGTTACTGTGGAAACCTGGTCAATGTTATCTGTTGGTTTCTATGGTAACTGCGGCACTGTTAGGCTGCATCCTCTCTGTGTTTTAGGGGAGCATAGGGCGAGCAGTTTGGGGTGAAAAGGGCTCAGTGTGTGTTTGTGTGAGAGGGCTCCTTGCAGCCAGCCAGCAGAAAGTCAGGGCCCCAGCAGCCATGGAGGCGGATCCTGCTCTTAGAGGAAGAGGAGGAGGGAGGAGGAGGAGAGGGAGGGTCTCTGTGTCCGCCTGGTTTCCCTCTACGTCCTTTAAGCTTCGCTTGAGGAGCAGGAATTTATTCATTTGTGTTCGGACAGCACCTACTGAGCTCACCCGGACCTGCCAGCTGCCCTCCCTGCCCTTGGCGAGGCCATGCCCAGATACGAGCTGTCTCTGATCCTCAAGGCCATGCAGAGGGTGAGTGGCATTGTCACATTATCACACTGCTTCCTTCTCTTCCAGAAAACAACGTGCTCGCCCCTGATTGGAACATTTAAGGTCACTAGGCAGCTTGCCCACTCCCTGCCAGGGGACCAGGCTGCTGACAGGTAAGTGGAGGGGTACTGGCAGTGCCCACATGGCTGTATAGACCCTTCTTGCCATGCTAAGGGGGTCCACCCCCATCATACACACTGCAGGATGCATGCTCTCCTGTCTGTCTGTCTGTCTGTGTCCCTGTCTACATTGTGTGTGTGTGTGTCTGCCTGCTGTGCCAGCTCTGAGGATGGGCATTAGATCTCCATCACTGCCACTCACATTGTGTTTCTATTCTATGCACAGCTATGGCTTGGTATTCCTGTGATGTGCATACTATGGAAATATATATATATATACAATGGGTGGGTAAGGCAAAGCAAACCTAAAGAGGTGCCAAACCAAAGGGCAGCTCAAGAAAAAATGAGTGACTCGGTGACATATGTTGTGTAAGTGTGTGTTATATATAATTTTTTGCTTTTCACAGTATGTACCCATGCCTCTCCCCTCCCTCTATACCTAATAGGAGTCTGTATCCTGTTAGTCTGTGAGTGTCTTCCCGATATAGAGGTGGTGTGCCAGGGAATGTGGTGACCATGCAGGGTGGCACTCGTGGACACACCGCTCCACCTGGCCCTCCGTGGCACAAGCACGGTAAAATCCGTACCCTGATCCAGTCGCGCTCGGTTACAGGCGAGTTGTTTGTTGGCTGCGCAGTGTTTGCTGTGGAGTGGGAGAATGAATGGAGAGCGCCGCCGCCAAGTTTTTGGAATATTTTCTATTATGGGCGGGTGGCTGGTTTAACCCCTTCATATACCGCAGGAACCAGAGCTGCAGCTAATGCGCTCTCTAAATTTCTACTTTTTTTTTTTCTTCAAGTGTGTGTGTGTGTGTGTGTGTGTGTGATTGTAGGTTGTATTTCTATCACACACACAGAGCACAGGCGCTGCGCCAGTTGCTACAGAATAAAACTGTCCTAACAGCGATCCACTTTAGGCTCGGGTCAGATGAGCGCATTTTGTACGGACTGTGCGTCCGTGCAGTACGGACGTACTTACTGACTGACAACAAGGTAGTGGCCACACAGTCTGTATTTTTCACTGACGTATTTTATGACTGATGTAGCAGGGAAAATAAATTACAATGATAAAACATTCTGTCCGTCAAAAATGCTGGACGTATAAATGCAGTCCGTCTGACCACGCTCCATCACTCACACACAAAGCTACGCAGACGTTGTGGACGTGGCGCACTCCGCACGTCCGTTCTAGCAGTATTACGTTCTTGTCTAACCTGCGTCCGTTTGCAGCGTCCGTCAGCCCCCACACTTCTGTGCGGACGTACTTCGTGTGTGGGGCTCCATTTAACACAATTGT
The DNA here is from genome assembly GCA_009667805.1 of Leptobrachium leishanense. NCBI lineage: Eukaryota > Metazoa > Chordata > Amphibia > Anura > Megophryidae > Leptobrachium > Leptobrachium leishanense. Next base: position 30,026,020 of record CM019064.1, read on the forward strand.
ATGCCATCACGGACGTACTTATGTGCGGTAACACGGACGTTAACACTGCGCTCGTCTGACCCCAGCCTAAATACAAAGATATTAAAAACGCCTGATTTGGAGGTAAACAATAGCGGTTTGGTTACAAAATATGTTCATATATTGCATAAGCCTGCCACAACATCGGTGTACACCAAAATAAAACATTAAAGTGGAGCACTCTGAATTTGGTTTGTGTGTATACATTACTCAGACACACGTGTATTTTGAAAATACTTGGGTATGTTTTTTACTCCAAAGGTCCATAAAGACTTAAGGCTGGGGTCAGACCAGCGCACTTTTAACGTGCGTTCTGGCGCATTTAATTACGGCCGCACTAGCAGCAAATGACGGCCAATATACGAAGTACGGTCGCACGAAAGTCTGGCCGCGCAATGCAAGTGGAAAATGAACGCATTTTTTCGAGAACGCAGAACTGCTAGTACGGACGTACAGAGTGCGCTGCGTCCGCTAGCGGTGTGTGTGTGTGTGATTTGGAGACGTCAGACCCTGCTCGTGTCCGGCCAACATAACGTCCAGACGTAAAAAGTTTCCTGGTTTGGATCCGTAAAAAATCACGCACGAAACTGCGCATCGTATGACCGTTTTCGCCTATTCCGTGAAAAAATACGTCAATGCGTTCGGACGCACTTTTTTGCGTTCGCGTGTAAAAATGCTTTCGTTTGACCCTAGCCTAAAAGTGTATGTTGATCTTTTTCTGGACCTTTGTCACGGCTCCCTTTACACCAATTCTAAGAATACACTGACCTTCAGATTACAGGTGACCTCATGGCCTGAATCATTGATTTTTCTATAGGGTGACAGACAGCGTCACAATGATAGCATATGGGGTTTGCCAACTAAACAGTGAACTGCACTATGGAATGAAAATTGCAGGTCACAATGAAGATTCCCCACCCACCCAATTCTCCTGTTTTAGTATCCGTTCCCCAGTGATTTAAAACAAACACACCCCATGGCCTCCAACCTGATTCATTTTATCCCAAAGTTTGTATCACCTTCTTCTAAGGAACAGGCAAACATTATAAAAACATGTCACATGTTGCTGCCCAGAGACTGTCACGTTATGTCGGTGCTGACTCAGACTCACAAGAGTTTTAGTCCAAGAGCTACTGGAAATAAGTATTTTAGACCTGGCCGGACTATATCAACAACCTTTATTTGTAAGAGAAAATGTCTCAAAAACAACCTCATATTTTGCATATATTTTATAGACTTTCACTTCTGATGGATGTTAAAAAAAAAAATCTTGAACCAGCACTTGTTTACTTTGTAACGCAACCTGATTTAACTTTTTGTGTTCGGCTTCGTGCCATTGTTATTTTTTTTAAATTTTGTTTCTTGTCCCCTCCCCGCAAAATTTTAGCGAGCATGAACTCGTGTGTGTGTGACCATGCTACTTAATCACGAGTGACACCCCCCACCCTCACTGTAAATTCCCTTCCAACGTGTCGTGTAAGGAGATAATGCACTACTAAAAAGTACAAGTATAAAACGCAAAATATTAAATAATATATTTTATAATGGAGTGATAAAATATTCTCTGCAAAATTTACATTTAATCATTAGCTTCCCAAACTCTGAACCTTCTACTTTTTGACATCCGTTTCAGATACACTGTAGCAAAGAGCGGGGTCTTCTTTTGAAGCGGATGTCACGGCCAGGTCTGCTTTATGTAATGCTGATCATTAAATATAGAAAATTTTGAAAAGAAGATCCAACCTTTTAACTTGGATGTATTGCCCAAACAGCATTGAAATACTGTGACAGCCTGCTTCCTGGCTTGTGATTGGCCAACCCTACGGAGGCCGACTTGCTGTCTCCTTCGTCCGAACACTTTGCTCTGCCTCTTGGGCGGAGCTTCAGCTCTTCCCCTCTCTGCTCATCGGCACAGGGGTCAGCTCAGTCCTCTGTGCCACTGACTCGATAGGCTGGCCCATAATGCCAGTCAATTTGATTGACATTTCCTCCAAAACTATAAATGTACCTACATTGGCTGTCACATTACTTTTTTTAAAAAAAAATTGTTATCTATACACAAGCATTGAGCTATATCTGGATAATATAGCCCCCCCATGCCCATTCAGTGATTGATACCCCCGGTGACTGCCCTTTTACTAAAGTCTTTTAATCAGGTTGGTGAAGGCTGAGTCCTCCTTATATCACTCGAATTGTTCTCTGATCCTACATAGGACAACCCCAGCTACTTTAATACCGCCGTATAAAATCGGCACCTGTTTTGCAATAATTTCCCTCTGCAGGAGTAACACCTAATCCTCCCATTGTGAACATTTCTGTTTTTTCTTATTATTAATGAAACCTTTTTAAAGGGTTTAGTACGCGCAGATTACAGCTTTAAATAAGATCAGTTTTGCAGGTTTTAGGCTAAGGTTAGACGAACGCATTTTTAACGTGCGTTTAACCGCACGAAATCACGGCCGTGCTAGCAGCAAATGACGTCCAATGCCGGGGAACATACGAAGAACGGCCGCACAAAAGTCCGTCCGTGCAACGCAAGTGGCAAACGAACGCATTTTTTCGAACGTCAAACCGCTACTACTGACGTACAGAGTGCACTGCGTCCGCTAGCGGCGTTTGTGCGTGATTAGGAGACGTCAGATGCTGCACACGTCCGGCCAACATAACGTCCAGACACAAAAAGGGTTTTATTGATGATCCGTACAAAATCACGGACGAAAATGCGCATCGTATGACCGCTATCGCGTATTCCGTGAAAAAATGCGTCCATTCGTTCGAACGCACTTTTTCACGGACAACGCGAAAAATGCGTTAGTCTGACCCTAGCCTTAGACCTTTTTTATCTAGTGACCGGGAGAGCTTTCGTCACATCGGCTGGCCGTTTTCGTAGCTCTTTCTCAGAGACGAGTTCTTTACGGGGTTACATTTAAAAAAAAAAAAAAAAAAAAAGGTACACTTTATACAACCTTAAATTCTAGGGTAAAGAAATCCTAGGGCCAGACAACGGAGTCGCTCAGCTAAAGGAGGGAGCTGGTAGACCTCTTTGCTCCTGCTGTTGCCTCACGGCTCTGCCAACATTACAACTGGACCACCAGATCTGCTTGCGACTTGAATGTCTCGGCAGGTTACTCTTATTTAACGGCTCTTATACTTTGTATTGGGGTCATTTTAATTTCCACCTAGGAGATGAATGAGCTGTCCCACTGTAGCTCATTCTTCTCTCCCAGAGCCAGTACTTAAGTGATTTTTGTTTTTTTTTGCAAAAACACTTTAAGACGCCAATCTAAGGCCCCATTCACACTGCGCAATTTATTGCGTGGATTTTGCCACCATATCGCGCTTTGTAGCTTCTCCAATCCATTTCAATGGAGCTGTTCACATCTTGCTGCTCGATGTCGCTGGTACATGACCATTTTTTTGCGATTATTTATTTATTTATTTATTTTTTAGCATTGGTTGTGTTTTGCAAAACCGCGACATTATTGCTCAATGTCGCAAATTTGAAAATCGCGCGGGAAAAACATGTGATTTTTCAAATCGCACAGTGTGAACGGGCCTAAAGGGGGTTGAGAAAGCCCTTCTCTCGCGTCCCACAGTGCAGAGGAAGTGGTGGATCGCGCTGCCCTCTTTCCACAAGCAACAGAAGACTGGGAACAAATAGTTTCTAGTGTCCTTCCGCGGTTCCTGCGCGTCCCTGGTCAAGTGACCTCTCACAGACCATGTGCAGTGTCACATTGGGCTCCTTGGACCCCCAGGAACTTCTACCCAAGGCACCCATGTAGCTATAAACCAGCACCTGGAAAAGATTTAAGGCTAAGGTCAGACGAAAGCAGTTTTAACGTGCGTTTAGCCGCACTAAATCACGGCCGTGCTAGCAGCAAATGACGTCCAATGCCGGGCTGCATATGAAGAACGGCCGCACAAAAGTGCGGCCGCACAACGCAAGTGGCAAACGAACGCATTTTTTCGAGAACGTCAAACCGCTACTACTGACGTACAGAGTGCGCTGCGTCCGCATAGCGGCGGGATTGGGAGACGTCAGACGCTGCACACGTCCGGCCAACATAACGTCCAGACGCATAAAGGGTTTTATTGATGATCCGTACAAAATCACGGCTGAAAATGCGCATGGTATGACCGCTATCGCGTATTCCATGAAAAAATGCGTCCATTCATTCGAACGCACTTTTTCACGGACAACACGAAAGATGCGTTCGTCTGACCCTAGCCTTAGACTCGCGCTGTTGATACAGTGGCTCGGCCGGTATAGGGCCTCCATTCTCACAGCCTTTTTTATTCTGCGCCTGTGTGACCTCCCCCTCCCTCAGCCTCAGCGGTGGGGTTGTTATTTATCCCAAGAAATTTAACAGTAGCAGAATAAGCAAAGTGTTGTGTATTACGTCATTCACAATTGTGTAGTCTTTCTTTCCTCGTAGAAATAAAAATCTATACGAACACTCCTGGCTCATCACCAGTGATGGGGATGGAAGTAGGGTTGCAACGAACGATTATTTTCATAATCGATTTTTAGTTGGCCGATTATTTATGTATTTTTTTTTTAGTTTATTTTCTGATTAAACATTTTATAAATATCACGAAACAAATTACACCAGGGTTTCTATTAATTACAAGTATCCCAGGACAGGGCAGCAAAATGACACATTGTAAATATTTAAATATTCCTATAAATCAGGGGTCAGCAACCCCGGCCCTCCAAATGTTTTGGAACTACATATCCCTTGAGGCTCTGCAAACCTAATGAGCAGCCGAGCATCGCGGGAAATGTAGTTTCGAAACATCTGGAGGGCCGTAGTTGCCCACTCCTGGCCTAGGCTGTCACCTAGTTTTTGGAAAAAATGCACCGCGCAAGCCTGTAAAATGGTGATCGTGGTGTTGAAGTGGTTAAAATCATCAGGTTTGTGTAAGCCCATGCAGAAGCGCTAATTCAGCTCTTGTGTATGAGCAACCCTGATTGGCTGTTGAGCTAGGCAGCGTGTCATCCTTGTGCGCATGCACATGTCTTTTGGGGGTGTGGTATGATGTTAGATTTTATAGTGATCACACCCCCATCACCCCGATCTGTAAATTCAGCTAGAAAGACCAAGAAAACAAAATGATTGTCTCCCCAATAGGGAGGTTTTCTTTTTTCCTTTTTTTTTTTAGTTTAGCTAGCTATTGAAAGGACTTTTTTATTCCATTTAATAAAAGATCTATTCTTGAAATAAACTGTATTTAAAAATGTAAATAAACACCCAAAACATGCTATTATTTTTTGTGACCATTTCTTTTCTAATATGGCCTTTTTATTAGTTTTGGCACAAAAAAATATTATTAAAATCTTGCGTTAGAGACCCTATAATAAAAAGAACTGAAGGATTCTGCTATTTGGACTAAGCACTACTTTTTTGATTTGTCTTTTCTATGTAAGTTTGCTGGTCCCGCCAACGCCGTTTGTGTTAGGCCCCCTTCACACCTAAAGCGTTTTACAGCGCGCTCCTGCGCGGTGTAAAACGCTTAAACAATGAAATCCCATGATTTCCTATGTGGGTATGTCACACCTAAGCGTTTTAAAGCGTGCAGGAACGCGCTTTAAAACAGGCCGACGCAAAAAGAAGTCCGGGAGCTTCTTTTCGGGCATACAGCAGCGCGATCGCGGCCATATCATAGCCGCGAACGCGCTGCAACGTGCGTTCGCGTGTTTTTTTTTTTTTGTATGCGCGAACGCGCTTAAAAAAAAAAAGCGCGCATTGCGCGACGCAGCGCTACGCCCAGGTGTGAACCCAGCCTAAATGCTGCTACGTCTCGTGTACTTACAGATCCTACGATGCTCCATAAAGAGTTATAAGTGGCCTGGAGATAGGATCGGTTTACCGCTTTCACTATTGCCCTCCCTGGCGGTCCGTTTCTGACATATTATTTTTATATGTCAAAATTGGTGCATTAATTAAAAAGCCCCATGCGGTTTTCCCCGAGTGTGGCTCGGGGGTTAAATTCCTATGCTGAAACAGTAACCCCGAGCCACACTCGGGCTGGATACATACCTGTCCCTGCGCTCCCTCGCTGTCACCTCTTGCCAATCTCGGCTTCCTGGTTCCCTTCTCGCAAGAAGGGAAGCAGGACGCCGCGATCGGACGGAGGAGAATGCGATTGCAGGAGGTCAGCGAGGGAGCGCAGGTACAAGTATGTATCCAGCCTGAGTGGAGGCTCGGGGGTTAAATTCCTATGCTGAAACGGTAACCCCGAGCCACACTCGGGGAAAACCGCCAGGGAGGTTAAACAACTTATTGGCATTTTTATAGGAGTGTCAGGGTGCATAAATGAAAACCTATCCTGAACCCTTCACTCCCAAGATCAAGTTAACTCGGGTCTTCAAAGGCTCCATCAGGTGCCCGATATCGAGTTATCTCACTCTGCAGCTGTGCAGGACAAAAACAAATGAAATTAATTTCTTGCAAACGAAATCCTTTTGCTTTTGGGCTGCAGGAGGTGCCTCAAGTTTAGTCCTGTGGGCATAATGGCTATGGTGCTGAAACGGTTAAAAATTGACTCTGACATATCGGGCTTTCCCCAGCCGATGCATGGAGCCTTGAACTGCGGTAACTCCATTTGGCCAGCAGCTGGCGACATCTATCTGCCAAATAGGTTTTTTTACAGCAAGAAATACATTGGAAATATTTCTTGCCGTATAATCAAAAATTGCTTCTCCCCCTTCAAAGAAAAAAAACCCCACTGGTTCCTGAAAATCTCTTAGTATTGAAGGGGTTAAGTTGAGTTTGACAGCCTTGTATTAGGTTTGTCTATTAATACAAAAGGATATCGCTGGTTTTTCGTGAATGAGGTGGTGCTCGATGCCTCCTTTTCTCAAAGGTGTGTGTGCATAGAAAGAGAAGGGAGACGTGTGTGTGTGTGTGTGTCTGTATATTCCTGTTTGGGGTTTTCGTGGTACATCTGCTATTGTTCAGGAAAATTCGGAATAACTTTTCTTTGTGATGCTCTATTCTGCCAGTGTGTTGTCTTTTATCCTGTATGATTCACGCAAGAAAACCTAATTTACCATTTGTAAAAGCGCTTAAACCTGTTACAAAAAATGTCAATTTTATGATGTAGTCATACTTTTTTATTTTTTTTCTTTAAAAATTTTTTTTTTTTTTTTTTATTATATATTATATTATATAATTTTTTTTTTTTTTAAATCCATTTATATATTCTGGATGGGGGGGATTGTGTTTTTGTTTTCTAATCGTGCATTTTATCCAAAATCCTGTATTCTGATGATGCTTGTAAGCAGACACCGAGATAATCACAGCAGTTTATGGTTAGTTTCAGTGACCGTTGAGGTATATATATATGTGTTACACGTTGTGTTGTCCAGTGTCGTTCTCCTCTTAATGGCAACCTGATCTAATTGTATTTTTTTTCTGTCTTTGTTTTTGCTCCCTTGCAGGGTCCCTAACCATAGGCCTCGATCCATGGTAAAAAAAATAAAAATTAATTAAATTCTGAGGTCCTTGGAGTATGTCGATGTAAATTTTTTTTTTATATATATTTATTAAAGTGCATGCTAAGCACTGGGACTGACATCAAGAGAGCAAACCAAAGGAAAAAAAAAAGCCTTTTTTTTTGTTGTAGACTGTGAACGAGTGGTTTTTATAAGGATTTTTTTTAAAACGTGAAGTCGCTACATCCCGTGATCATGAGAACTTCATTGGAAGCAGCGGATATAGCCATCGTGGCGTTGTACTTTGTGCTGGTATTATGCTTGGGATTTTTTGCCATGTGGAAGTCGAACCGGAGTACCGTGAGCGGATACTTCCTTGCCGGTCGCTCCATGACCTGGGCAGCTGTCGGTGCCTCACTGTTTGTAAGCAATATTGGTAGCGAACATTTTGTTGGACTTTCCGGATCGGGAGCAGCAAGTGGATTTGCAGTGGGCGCGTGGGAATTAAATGCCTTGTTGCTGTTGCAACTCCTTGGATGGGTCTTCATTCCAGTATACATACGCTCTGGAGTGTACACTATGCCCGAGTATCTATCTCGGCGATATGGAGGACATAGAATTCAAGTCTACTTTGCAGTATTATCGTTAATTTTGTATATCTTTACCAAACTCTCCGTTGACTTATACTCTGGGGCCTTGTTTATTCAAGAATCTCTTGGATGGAACCTATACTTGTCTGTGATATTGCTGATTGGAATGACGGCTCTTCTCACCGTGACCGGAGGACTCATGGCCGTCATCTATACAGACACTCTACAAGCTTTTCTTATGATAGTCGGAGCCCTTACTCTTACCATCATCAGCTTTGTACAAATTGGTGGATTTGAGGAAGTTAAAAGGAGGTACATGTTGGCAACACCAAACATCACATCCATTTTGCTGACCCATAACTTCACCAATACAAACTCATGCCATGTTTCACCAAAGCCAGATTCCCTGAGGATGCTGAGGGAACCCTCCGATGAAGACATTCCCTGGCCTGGGTTCCTCCTGGGTCAGACTCCGGCCTCCGTGTGGTATTGGTGTGCCGACCAAGTCATTGTGCAGAGGGTTTTGGCTGCAAAGAACCTATCGCATGCTAAAGGATCGACACTCATGGCAGGTTTCCTAAAGATTTTGCCAATGTTCCTTATCGTCATTCCTGGGATGATATCGAGAATACTTTTTACTGATGACATTGCTTGCATAAACCCCGAGCACTGCATGGAGGTTTGCGGAAGCAGAGCTGGATGTTCCAATATTGCCTATCCACGTTTGGTGATGAAAGTCTTGCCTGTTGGATTGAGGGGGCTCATGATGGCCGTGATGATTGCCGCGTTGATGAGTGATCTAGACTCCATATTCAACAGTGCCAGTACCATATTTACACTTGATATATACAAGTTTATGCGAAAGACTGCAACCTCTCGAGAACTTATGCTGGTTGGAAGGGTGTTTGTGGCATTTATGGTCGTCATCAGCATCGCCTGGGTGCCGATCATCGTGGAAATGCAAGGAGGTCAGATGTACCTGTACATCCAAGAGGTGGCGGATTATCTGACTCCCCCCGTGGCAGCTTTGTTTCTTCTGGGTGTATTTTGGAAACGTTGCAACGAGCAAGGAGCATTCTACGGTGGGATGGTGGGCTTTGTTCTGGGAGGTACCCGTCTGATTTTGGCATTTGTTTATCGTGTTCCAGAGTGCGATCAACCCGACAACAGACCAGGTTTCATTAAAAATGTCCACTACATGTACATCGCCACGGCCTTGTTCTGGATTACAGGCATAATCGCTGTAGTAGTCAGCCTCTTGACAACACCTCCGACGAAAGAGCAGATCAGGACCACTACTTTCTGGGCTCTACGAAACAAGACTGTCTCCGAATTGTCCCACAAAGAGGATTCCTACAATGAGCAGGAGAAAACCATTATACAATGCACTGACAACGACACCAAACAAGTAATTCCCAACGGGAAGTCCGACGAGCACATCAAACATGTCCAAACGGAGGATATAACTCTTCTCATGACTTACAAAGATGACATTAATCCATTGAGTTCTTTGAGTCCGTCGGAAGCCGAGACACCGGTGGATTGTTATTCCAACGGACAAGCTGCTCTCATGGGACAAACTCCGATGGAAGGAGACCCAAAGAAACCGGGCAAGTTCTCTACGTTTTGTGACTGGTTCTGTGGCTACAAGAGCGAGACTGCCAACAGAAGATCTTTAAAAGAGGAAGTAGAGGATGAAGCGGCTTGTCTAAAAATGCTGGAAGAGACTCCTCTTGTCAAAGGAATTCTCAACACTGGATTGGTTTGTGTGTGTTGTGTGGGTGTATTCATGTTTGTTTATTTTTCTTTATAAATGTAAAATCCGCCTTCTACCAGAGTGGAGGATATTGTGACTTTTACAAAGCAAAGCCTTTTAAGATTTTTTTTTTTTTTCTTATTTTTTTTTTTTAAACTTACAAGGCATTGTTTTACTTTTTTTTTTTTTTTTTTTTTTTTACAAGGTAAATAGAAAGCACTTGGGAGGATGCCATCTCCCGCTTAAGAATACTGTCCTAGTATTTCTACCAAAAATGTAATTTTATTATTGAAAAATGACTGTTTACTCAGACATTGAATTGTCAAAGACGTTTTCCTTTAATTGGTCCAAATAGAGAGGTCTCGTCACAATAAATTATTCATTGTAAAATTTTTTTTATTTATTTTTGTTAAATTACGACTTTTTGCCTTAATCCTAGATCTTCATATTAACAGTAGTGCTGTTTTGAGACTTATGACCAAAAAAAAAAATAATAATGAAATAAGACTGGAAACCACAGCATTTTCACACTGTTAATGTGCAATTTTTAAGCTGGGAAATTTTAAGTATCTGCTTTTTCATGGTATTCTTGGGTGTAAAAACAGAAAAAAAATGTTTTTACCAATCCTTCTGTCACACTTTTTAAAAAAAAATAAATACGCCCATGCGTGATAATGAAATAATGAATTTTGCACTTGAAACAGTAAAGATAATCTTCTTTTTTGAAGCCTTCAAAAGCTCTGTACAATATTCTCTCTGCCTGTAAAATTCATGTGCTCCAGTGAACTTGTAATATAATTTGCCCCGAGATGATGTGACTTTATATGTGGTCAGTGAGTGGGAGCTGACATGAGCCTTTAAAATAGATTTAACCCAAACCTTTGTCATCCCTTCAGGCTGAGGCTTCGGATTTTAAAAATGGACCTGCAACTTTCGGCAGATTTAAATGTACTTTTTTAATTTGAATTTTCTACAGCAATTGTGCTAACCTTGACACTTCAAGAGCTATTCACAAAGTTCCGATGTTGCAAATACCAGCGAAAATCAACGGTCTTGTAGCGCCACCAACAAAAGCCAGAATTTGCCAATACTGAAATCCAAAGATTGGCAGGAGGAGCTGCTCTTCAGATGTTATTTTTGTGAAATGTTGGCGTTTTGTACTGAAATACTGGTAATTGCAACACTGGTCGCTTGGTGAATAACCCTTTGCAGGGTCGTCATTCTCACAATTGCATGTCTCATCTCTTGTTTGTCCGATGGTTTGTAGAGACACTTGACACATCTGGTGTCGCGTATTTGGTCGCCAGATCCACCATGTTCCTTCAACACACATGTTGTTGGTTGGGCAGCATTTGACTTGTAGACTTCATATATGCTTTAGGGATTAAAACGTATCCGCATACCACTGTGGAATCCTAAAATAATGGCCTACATTTCTCCAGCATCGGATGAACTCTAAAAATGCTTCAGGGCTTGAATAATCCAGGGGCCACTGGTTTCTATTATCTTAAATCCGACTCTTTTTGGCAGAATTCCATGCAAATCTGACTCCTAAGAAACTTACATTTCACTCAATGGTTTCCACCATTGATATCGCTTTGTCAACCCCTGCACTGCGGAGCGACAAGTTTCCAAGTTTGGCTCCGTGTAAGTCAGAGCTTTGCAAATTCGTATCAGCCTTGGGAGCCAACTGCATGTTTTTAGGATATTTGTCCAAATTCATTGAGTATTTAGATTTGTGTGGTATAATGCAGACATTTTAAGAGCCGAGGTCTACCTGTCAAGCTCTGGTACATGGAGCATTTGTCCATGGAAAAACATGGCGGATCTTGCAACCATGTCCACATATGTTATCACTCCCTGTCGTAGAATGCCATCTTGTAATTACACGTGGTCAGTAACAGGTAGTTGGAATCCACCTTTATTAAAGCTTATGGCGCAATTTGGAATATGTAATTATTGTGGGAAATGGTTCCTATCCTCGTTTTGGAAGACCTTGTTTTGTAGCAAGGATAGATGTCATCTGCAGCATCTTCATACAGATGAAGGTTGCTTCAGCAGCCAAGGGGGAAAAAAAAAATCCTCAAATTTCAGAGGGTCTTGAGATGGTTTGGTGCAAATCAGTGAGTTGTTATAAAGTCAGCAGTGGTTTTGTCAACTTAAGTAATAAAAAAAAAAATCACCAAAATATAGCCTTGCATAGTGATAGAGAGATATATCTCTATCTATCCCTAAAAAATAATAAAATAAAAATTTCGTTCAATTAACATTACCTTTTAATAGACAAGTTTTTCGAGAGGAGTAGAACGCTCTTCTTCAGGTCTGTCACGTTGGCCCAATAAGAAAGGTATCCCTACGTACGGCTATATTCTGGTGATTTTTTGACATCCGGACTAACATGGGCGAAATTATATACATACAACAAAATAGTGTTTAAATAAAGGTCTTTATTCATCACATGTATCGGACGCTGCCTCTATAGGCTGTTATGAATAAAGACCTCTATTTAAACACTATTTTGTTGAAATTATCAGGACCAGTAGATTGGACTACTACTTAGTCCGTTGGACAAGTAGATTTTTTTGTTAAAAATTTCCACACCCCTGTTCTAATTTCACAAAGTAATCATTGAGAAATGTCAATTATACCACAAGGCACGGAGGCTTCATACTATGCTTTACTTTCCTTTATTGGATCCTGTATGAACAAAGAATTATGCAAAACATTATTAAGGGATACTAAAGGATTTTTAAACTCGCCTGGAATCCAGGGGCAGGCCCCAAAAGTGACATGCTGCCCAACTTCCTGTAAGTACCTTGAAAACGTGAGAAATTTCAATGTGTCCTTCCTGGTAAAATACTTTTATTTAATAAAAGTTACAGCATGTCACTTGACAACAGGGAAGTAGCCAATCCAGCTGCTCTTATTCTGAGAAGATTGAGAGCCATTGGTCAGAGCTGGTTCCCAAATGTCCCGAAACCTGAGATCAGTGCTGAATCAGGCCTCAGAGCCCCCTCCCTCGTGGGAGAACGGGGCAAAGACACCCCAGGCACTGTGACCACTCAAATAACATGACAATGATTTACATGCGTGGTCATAGTGCAGAGTCCCTTTTTAAAACCTAGTTGTTTGAAACAAAAATATGTATGTAACAACAGCAAAGCCATACCATCCAGTTATCCGAGGCTATATCTGCAGGTGGCTAAGAGAATTTCGCCAGGTGAATAAAGTTCCCCAAATCCCACCACTTTCTTTGCTGGTCAGATCTTGCTAAATGTGAAAGGAGTGTTCTCTTTATTATTCATTTTTTTTATATTTCTCATCTATTCATTTCACTTCTTGCTCGTTTTCTTGGTTTACGTATCGCTTGTTGTTTTTGTAAACGTGATCGTGTTTCTTCCCCCTCTTCTTCTGTCTTGTTCCTTTGCTGCTCGGTCTTGCCTGTCAGCCATGTTGGGCAGCACCGCATTCCTGACATGCCTTTCATTAGGCGGCATGGATGCATCTGTCGTCCTTTGCGCATGCGCGGAACCTCAGCGTTTCCATTTTTTTTTTTTCTCACCACAACAAACTTCAAAAGCTGACATGTTCCGCTTATATATTCCTATTGCTAAATTGGCCACAATGTCAAAGATCCCTGTTCACCCCCACCTTACCCTAGTTCTCTGGGATGCCCCATACCTGCTGCTACCCCTTCTACTTCAGCTTCTATATTGGATACTGTTATCAGGAGGTGACAACTCTTGACATGTTCAGGGGCCCAGTTGATCCAGGGAGCCCTTGCCTTGCCAAACCCTAAGTGCCAAATAGGCATGGGCCTCTCCAGGTCACCCAGGACTGGTCAACCAATATACCTGTAATTTTCACAGTGGGCCGCAGCATCTAGGGGCCGGTCAGAGCTCTCTGGCTCATAATGAAGGTATCGATTTTTAGTATGACCTGCACCAGGGAACTCTTATTCCTTTGCTGGACCACCAGCCCATTCCCTGTAAAATAAGGTTTGCAGAAAGAGGCAAAATGTTATATTTTTTTTTTTTTTAATTAGCTTTTTGAAATGGGAAGCTGACAGAAGGGGGTCCTGACCAGTGGCTCAGTAATCGGCTCCCGATTTCTGACGGCAGCCCTGACTATTACGTCAGCAGTTTGCCTTTTGTCCAGTCACATAAAGGTTATTTTACTTAAGGGACTCTGTGGCACAAAGTTGGTGATCCGAGTGATCGCAGCTAAGGCTCCAGGATCGACAAACCTCAGTCCATGAACTACAAGTCGGATGTTGGTGGTCCCAGCTTTCACAAAGTCTTCCATATCAAATCCCGAAACAGAAAACTAAAAACACTACATGACAAACATGAGTCAGTCTAGCCCTATGACAAGATCACAAGGTCCGTCAAACAAAAAGTGGAAATCGGACAGATTTGTTCCTCTAGGAACTGATCTGAGAAGGAATTGTGTAACCCTAGTCTGAAGATGTTTCAAATAATGTGACTCCTCCGCCTTTTGCTTTTGGGTGAAAGGGTAGCTAAATCTAACCAGTTGGCCCTGATGATGATGATGCCTTTTCTGTAGTTGAGCGCCATAGATTGGGCAGAAAAATATATTACAGGTAACTTGTGGGTTCTTTTATGGTTTCCAGTCCATGGAAATTAGATTCCAAAGTATTCAACATGTAACCTCCTTGGTGGTTTTCCCGAGTGTGGCTCAGGGTTAAATTTCTATGCTGAAAGCAGTAACCTCGAGCCACACTCGGGCTGGATACATACATTTACCTGCACTTCCCCGCTGTCCCCCGCAATCGCATTCTCCGCTGTCCTATCATGGCATCCTGCTTCCCTTCTCGCGAGAAGGGAACCCGGAAGCAGGACGCCGCGATCGTCTGGAGGTGACTTCGGGGGACATCGAAGGAGCGCAGGGACAGGTATGTAACCAGCCCACGTGTGGCTCGGTTACCACTTTCAGCATTAAATTTAACCACGAGCCACACTCCAACACCACCAGGAGGCTGAATAAATGGTATATATATGTCAGAATCGGACTGCTAGTGAGGTTAAAGTGCCACGACTACCAAAAAATTAAAATCTTACGGTGTTTATTTTACATCACTGATCTCTTACTGCATCCATTGTGTGATGTTTTGTGTTGTTAACCACCCCCCCCCCCCGTATCTTTACATCACTTGCTCCTCACTGTGTGGCTTTGACCCAATCACATCTCACATCATTGTATTGTGTGGGATGTATTCAAAGGACATCACTGGGGTTAGAAGTCTTGTAAGCTCCCTGTCTTGTCTCATTCAGCTGCCGTCTCTTATCTCAGCCTGTAGACAAATACATCTCCCGCCATCTTCTCTAACCATTCCCTCCTCCACCTCATTAACGGTCTATTAATGTAGATTGAATAAACAAGAGCCGCAAAGCTTTTGCTACATGTTGCATCATGGGGAAAATATACAAAATAGAAACGAGATCAAAACCTTAAATTTATTTTTCCTTTTTCTATGCAATTACTTCAAACAAAGCAAAAACAGCAGTATATGTTTTATAAGGTGGTTTTGTTTGTAATGCACAAGTAATCTAGTTACTAGTTACAGCTTTGTTTGTGGTAGTGTCCCTTTTTTATTCCTCCCTTTCAGGGTCCTTTTTTTGCCAAAGATCTTTTTGGTTTTCACCTAAATTGGAGGAACTGTCAGCATACATTGGATATAGCCTTTGGTGACTAAATGGCACTACTTTGCTATATCGTTTATTTAATGTTGTGCGTATTTCTTTGCTGCTATTGGAACAGTATAGAAGAGTAAAGTAGAACATTTCCCTCCGTGTCATTGTTAGTGATTTTTACGTAGTCAGGTTTTACTATACGATTTCTTGTCAAGGCGATGGTGGAACCTGGAACTTGCACGAAGGCAGCCATTTTGAATTTTCCTTCGTCTTTAAATCTTCAGTGATGGCTACTGATGGGAATAAATAAATAAATAAAAAAAAGGAGACGAGGCTTTAAAGCACACGATTCCAGCTTTCCAGTCAATTTCCCTTAAAATTTCTAGAGTGTTTTTCTCCTCCTTCTCTTCGCTAGGCCTGCGTTTTTTAAAGATCAATGCTAGGTATTGGCACATAGGCGACTCCTGGTAGAAGGGACCACACGATTATATTATATAAACACTATTCCTTTATCAAATCCCTACAATTCCTAGTTTTAGGGACTCCAGTTTTCCTTTTTTTCTTTTTACGGCTCAAACCCACATTGATTTTTTTTCCGCTCCCATTATCTGTTTTCCCATTTTGCAGGAGAATGCATTTTCCACATTGACCCAGATCACGGTCCATGATGAGCTCATTTCCTTCTCTGTGTGCGCCTGTACTGACGTGCTGTCCGTCGTAGTGTTGTGACTCTTTGATGGGGCCGGCCACACGCTGTAGCGCGTGCACAACTTGCATGTGATACAGCGGCCGTGCTGAAAGCCTCCCCGTTGAAGCACTACGATGCGCGTTCGGGGCTGCAAAAGCGTGATTCTCCATGGGAGGATCGAACCTTGCAGCACTGAGCGCACTAACTGCACTCATCGAGGTGGCCAGACAGGCATCAGAGTGGAAGGAGCGTTCACTCTCACGGACGTTCAGTCCGCTCTGCAAAACGCTCGTCTGACCCCATCCTAAGACATGGGCAGAACATTAGAGCACATTAAATTATACTCTAAAATTCTAAATTCTGTTCTAAAATCTTTTTACAAAAATTCCTCTTTTTTTTTTTTTTACTTTTTTTTTCCTTTTCTTATGTCTATACATGTGGATTGTTCTAGATCACAGGTGCTCATCTTTTGGCTCTCCAGATGTTTTGAAACTGTTTTCCAAAAGGCTCTGTCAACTCAATGAGTGGCTGAGCGGGAGATGTAGATTCAAAACATCTGGAGGGCCCAGGGTGAGCACCCTTGCTCTAGCTCAAAAGTTCCAAACCCTGGTCCTCAGGTCCCCCTAACAGGTCAGGTTTGCAGCATATGTGAAGCACCGCACAGGCGATATTATTTGCTGCTCAGTGATTGCAGGATTCAGTTTGCATTTCCCCAAGGGAATCCTTAAAACCTGGCCTTTCACTGGGTCCCGAGGACCAGCAATGGGAACCACTGATGTAGATGGATGACTGCCTGTATTCTTACGTTTTTCGCATCCAAAGTGGTTTATTAACCCCCCCCCCCCCTTTGACGGTTATCCCGAGTGTGTCTCGGGGTTAAATTTCACCGCAGAAAGAGGTAACACCGAACCACACTTGGGCTGTATCCATCACCTCTCCTTCGATGTCTCCTCCGGCGATCGCGACCTCATGCTTCCTGGTTTCCTTCTTGCGAGGAGGGAACCAGGAAGTATGAGGGTCGTGATCGCTGGAGGAGACTGCGGGGACATCGAAGGAGCGCAGGGACAGGTGATGTATCAGCGGCATCCCAAGTGTTGCTCGGGGTTACCGTTTCCAGCATAGGAATTTAACCCAGAGCCACACTCGGGATACTGCTAGGGAGGGGGGGGGGGGCAGAAATATATAGCGCTTTTTGACCAGCAAATTTGAAAAAAAACAGTACCGCCAGGGAGGTTAAGGCACAATTTTACAAATACATTTGGTCAGAAATGCTCATAAAACATTATAGATTAATACTTTCAGTTTGAGAGCACAATGACTGTGAGTGTGAAAATGTAAAGACGTTTTAAGTGATGGGCGTATGTAGGCGACTTTTAGGGTTATTTTAGAAAAGTTTTAGAAAGTTTTACAGATGTTGGTATATGTATTACGTTGTCGGTGTTAGCACCACTCTATGGAAAATTGTAGCTATCCTAGGGTGACCACATCAGCCATGTTTAAAGGGATCCATTGCTAGTTCATGCAGAGAGGAGCACAGGGAAAAGTGCTGCCCTGCAACCTGTATAATTCATATGCTGCAGGATGGAAATCAAGGCAGGTCACTTGGGAATCATATGTTTGTTTTTTTTTACCTGCAGCATATAGATTCTGCATGATGCGGGGCGGCATTTTTCATGCACTGCCCATCAGCATGAATACATTATATGTGTGCCTTTAAACATGGCCGATATGGTCACCCTAAGCTACCCTCAACTTCTTGGGAAACTCTTCAAGGAGAAGAGGGTTAAAAGGCATTGCACAGAACCATTTCTATTTAACTGGATGCTAGGCAATAATTTTATAAAAAATCAGGACCGGAGTTCACGTGATTTATTTAGTTACCCCCTCTTAGTTTGTCCCCAAATATTTAATATACGGGTTTATTGCCAATAGCAGTGATGGTGAACCTTGGCACCCCAAATGTTTCTGAATTACATGCCCCATGATTCTCTGCCAACGTTATGTTTAAGTATCACGTGCAGTGTACTTCCAAAACATCTGTGGTGACCAAGGTTCTCCATCACTGGCCAATAGTGTTTAAATTCAACCTCTTTCCAGCCCCTTCAGTCATCATACAACGGGCCTGCATCTGCTGCAAGAAGCATCTTGGCGCTGGCCTCCTGACTGTGTGTGTGTGGTCATACAAGGTTTATGGATCCACAAAGTCAATGAGCTGGCTAGAAGAACCCCACTCCTAGAATGCTGTCCCTTTGCTGCTCATTGAAAACCTTCAGGGCGGGAGGGGAGACTATCACTTTGAAGGTCTGTCGCCGGGGCTGCCTAGGTGGACAAGTTGGGGAACACTCCAGCTTTCATTTAAAGTCACTTGAGTGGTAATGGTGGCTTGTGTGTTCAGAGAAAATGACGTCTCATGAAAAGACTTAATTAACTAGACATACCAAGGCACTGGGTTACCAAGTTCACCTAGAAATATGATCCAGCCTAAACTCTACGTGACTCTAGGCCTTAGAGAATCACAAGGATGGGACCACCTCTGCGATCCTGGGCAGCGGAGTCCGTCATGGGACTCACTCTTAACTCTTGTGTTCCGACTCACAGCTCCAGGAGGAATGGTATTATATCCCATGTTCCTAGCACTGTGAATCAACGTGTTGCCGTAAGGCAGTGTGTCTGCTTCTTGAGAAGACCAGATCCTGGTTGGATACCAGGGACTAAGTATGGGTTATGCATCTAAATATGTCCATGTCTGTGCCTTCACCATTGTCATGTGGTGTTTGTATTATTGTGGTGGCATGATTGTTTTTGTCACTAGAAGAATATATTCCTCTTGTAGGAACCATCTAGCCACCTTGACCACTTTAGTTAATTGAATTCCTTGATCCTTAATGAGACCGAAATCGTAGGTGGGAGTTAGGAAACCTGTGAAATGGAATATGAAATGGTAGAGTTCAATTTGGAAGGTGGGGCAACCAAGACTGTCTTCTGGTAGACTTGCAATCATATTGTTTGAAAGTGTAAGAGTTTCTGTGATTATCGGTATGGAATCAATGCCATGGGCTATGCTTGAGTAATCTTTACGTATTGGAGCTTCCGTAAATAAGGGTGCCTTTTGAAAAATGGCATACTGTGTATATCTGCACTATGAGTAACTGAGAATATTGTGGGTTGACGTTTCTGGTCCCGTTTATCCGCTTAAATGGTTTTGTTGGGAGTAGAGTTGTCAAGCACAAACTCAGGTTCCCGACGGCTGGATATTCTGTTTCAAAGCGAACACCACCAGGCAGGGTTAACTAGATAAGTTGAGCCACCTAATCTCTTCATCTGTCCAATCAAACCATAAACCAGGAAAACCACTGGCTTAGTGCTACGTCTATCATGGAGGACAACATGATGCTCGTCAGTGGTCTGTTACAACCGGACAACACTTATGCCATTGGTTCCTGGAGACTTTTGTCTAGCTATGAACAATGTACCCATGACAGCAAATAAAGACCAGCCATCTGGGCAGGATTTGGTACCAAACATGGCTTGCACTTGCCGAATGCCATCAAGGTTGGGTGGAAAAATACTCTTGACCCCAGGGGTTTAGGGAGAAAGGTGAGATCCTGGAGTCTTGGGATTGATTTCGACAGAAATCCCAAATTGTGTCGCTTTCACAAGGACCCCTTAGGAAAGGGATCTTTCCGGTAGGAACCCTGTTCTTACCTTTTTTGCCTTTTTCCCGAGTGCCTGTATAGCACAATCTGAATCTGTATTATTTGTACATACGCGGGGGCGGGGGGGGGTGTATTTTTAAATGGCACAACTGCTCTCTAAAACTAAAGTACAACTTTGTATTTGTGTTGTGTAATTCGATATACAACGGGATTGTTAACAGTATTTTTATTTTGTCTTGCACCCTTTGGATTTGTACAAGCCTCATAAAGGCCGTTAACCTGAACAATGAACCGTTTGTAATGTCAATGATGTTGCTAAGTAAAATCTATGTTTTCCTAAGTGCCAGATTAAAGTGAATTTTTTTCATTGGCAGTCCTTATTATCACTTTTTTTTATTTAATCTTATTTATTTTTTTAACCCATACACACTAAGATTTAAAGAACACAGCTGGACCACGATCATTTATTAAATACTTGCTTTGGAGTTACTTTTTTTTTATTTTATTTATTTCATGCATTCGACGTGTAACTAGAACATTTTTAGATTAAGAACACTTATTTTTAACTGTTTCCTGGAGTTTCTTGGTCCAGCACATAATCCTTTACAGCTGCTTTTTAAGGGGACCTTCTACGATTTCTAAAGTAAATATTAATAAATTATCTAGGTAAAATAAGCGTTTTAGCGATTTATGCTACTCAGTTATTTTCTGTCTTCCGGGAGTAAATCCTGCTCACTCAGTCACCTTCGGGATACTTACCCTGAGCCCCGTTCAATACCTCAGCAGCTGCTGAATTGCTGCAGCGCAGCAATTCAGTTTGCTGCAGCAGTGTCATTGGATGCGAATTTTGAATCCAAAATGGCCGATATTTTTTTTTTTTTTTAAATTAAAGATTCAGATTGTTTTTCGTATCACTCGGACAAAATATGATAAAGAAAAGCAGTCAGCACAATTCCGCTTTGTATGCACACACCACAAATGATAGTTTTTATTGGATAAACGTTATGTTTACTTCTGAAACAAAATCTAAGTTGAACTGTAATATATGTCTGTGCAGGGGTAAATAATAAATAAATATTTTGTGCTTTGGCGAACAAAAACCTCAAAATTAACATTGCTGTACGGAATTGTTACTTGCTTCATGGCGGCGGCCATCTTTTAATACGTCACACTCAGCTACTCGCAGCATCTCCTCGGGTCGCTGCAAGTGCAAAGTTAGCAGTGCTGAGCGCTGAGTGGCTGAACGGCGTTCAATGGCAAGTTGCTAACTTAGCATTTGCAGCGGCTGAGGTATTGAACGCGCCTCCTGGTTCAGTTTGTGGCGGGAGCTTCTCATGTTCCGTGCAGGGGGGAGGATTGATATGTGGTTACAAAGTGAAGAGACTGGAAGACTGAAAGCTCAACTGGAAAACACCTTTTTAGTTTTGCTCACTTTTACTCTGTCAAACTCAAATGTTTAAACCTAATTTGTTGAGCCTTTTCAAATATTTAAATCCTGACGCAGTTGGTAGTAGATGGGATATATTTAAAGTGCACGGGACTTCCGGGTTTGGGACTACCTCCCCTGAGGGGGAGGTGCACATGGCTAGGGACAAAAAGTCAATAAATGCAACAAAAATAAGTGACAGCCTCTGCCCAATTATTTAAGGGCAGAAAACGGGAACTCTTGTTATAGTGTATTCCTTTCAACCCTGAAGACTAGGAATAGGAATAATATACGAGCGTAGAATCTGTAAATTGTCCGCTTTTTAAGACCTGGTCAGAATATACGCAGGTATTCTGCAGAACGTCAGTGAAAAGTTAGAAGTGGTATTTGATGCAGCCCGTTCGATAATTATATTCTTAAATAATATTTCTGGAAATAACATTCGACTATTTTCCGTGTAACATAACGGCCAAAACATGAGGCCACTGATTATAATCACCAGGCTTCGTCTGAGGTGTCCTTGCACGCACCAGTCAAGGGTGGACAGCTTAATAAATTGACCCGTTCTGTATAAACCCATGTGAAAATCTAAATTTTCCAGAGTAGGATATTCCATGTATTTGTCCAAATTGAGGACCAGGCGCCAAGGTAAAACCCAGGAATTGTTTGAGACCTCACCTACAACATTTCGATCCATCTGGCATAAAGGTTCTGTGGTAGAAGCAAAATGTTTTTTTTTTTGTTTTTTTTGTGAAAGGATTTTACCAGGAAGGATACATTGAGATTTCTCTCGTTTTCAAGTATGTCCTGGATGGCGAGTATGTACCGTTAGGTGTCTTGCCAAGGACACTTACTGGAGAGGTTGCTCGCTGGGATCGAACCCATGTCTCCACAGGCTCTCTCCACGCAGAGCAGTGATGTTACCTCTACTCCACCCAGCCGGTACTGTTGTGTGTGATGTCTCCATAAACAGCTCCTGTTTTTGTCTGGTTGCCCAATCCTCTACTGCTTAATTTACGGGTTGGGCACCTTTTTAATACAGAATGCTTGGGACCCCTGCATTCCCGAATTTTGGATTCTTCTAGGTTTTAGAATCTGGGAGAATCTGATGTTTTGGAGAAAGGGAATCTCATCAGGAAAGTCGTGGTCTCATTGGGGCTCTCCAGAGGCTCCCAACATGTGCCACGTTCTGCGGAAACTCTCTTGAGCCTTGTACCTTTTTATTGGCAAAACCTCCTAGTCTGGAATTTGGTAAAATCCGGACAGTCCTGAGAATTCCTGCTTTAGGAGTCTTCCGGGTTTTAGAATTCCAGATGAGGGGTGTTCTTCTAGTATTAGGAAATATTAGCAGTTTTACTGCCCTGGTGTAACGGGCGCAGTAGCGCTCACACAGGAGTAACGAGGTTGAGATCTGCTTGACGTTTACACACTGCTTGGTATACACAGACTTATACTCTAAAGTCTGGGAGGATGAGAGAACTGCGTTGCTACTAAGCACTAAAGGTTTCAAGACCGATAGACAACTTAGAGCACGTTCAGAAACACAAAGATACTTCAGACAGTAAGTGAATTGTACAGACTACAGGGCAGTCAGGAAATGTGCAGATTTAACGTTTTCTGATAAGCTAGAGCAGGTCAACGGTACCTTACGATATTCAGAGGTGACTGACACACATAGGGGTCTATCGCTGGTACAGTATCGATTTATACTTGGTGGTTTGAGCACAATGAACATAGGCTGAATATAAACAGTATTTTCCGATCGCGGTTTTCCCAAGTTTGTGGCAAAGAAACCTAAGCCTTTGGTTGGGTATAGTAACCTAATGAGGCCACAAACGATACCCCAAAATGAGAAGGGACAAAACCCCAGTAACAAGTGAAAACCCCAGCGGCAAACATGGGGTTAAACCACCAAAGCACAACACTGGCGATCGCAAATTGAGCAGCAACAGAATGGTCAAATACAAGCCGGGTCAAAAATCAGGAGCAGGGATCGTATCCAGAAATGGGTCGGCAACAGAAATCAACAATAAGAATCAGCTTAGCGATGCGGGACCAGAACTCCACGTCAGGGCGACAAGGCAACTCCTCGCGCCCTGTTTTAAACCCGGCGGCTCCTCGTGACTATGCCAGGCCCCGCCCCCTCGGACGCCGCTTGGCCATTACCTGGTACTGGCACTCAACCAGCCCTTGGCACCGAACTTGCCCAGACCCCCCCCCCCCCAGGAAGCACAGCAGGGGCTGAAGATGTAACACCTGGTACGTGTGGTACTTTGCAAGGGGATTTCTGATGAAGAATGCATGCTTCAGTTACCTGTCCGTTACATCCTCCCCATGCAGATCACCACGCCCACATGAGGAGACGGGATACCTGCATAAGACATGATTCCCATTGGCATGGATGTTTTGGATAGTGCTGGCCACCATTTTGTTTGGAGATGTAACAGGAACTGGGGTTGACTGGTCTCCGGCTTGAGGACCAGACCAGAACCTGTTTCAGCGTCTCCCTTCTCTCCAGTCAAGCAGATCTGTAGCCGCTTTCCTTCTCTCTCAACCCTCAGCTAGAACTTAACCTCCCTGGCGGTCTAATTTTTTCAATATTTTGTGTCTAAAAGCGTCTCAATGTTTTTTGAAAGGAATCGTGTTGTTTTATATAGTAAGCCTGTAATAATTAGGAATAACTCACTGAAATCCGTGCAAATAAGAGATCTTCAAACCATATACAGTGGTGTTCAAAATTATTCAACCCCCAATGCTGTAAAGGGTTTTAGGGAATTTAGTGTACATTTGTAATTGTATTCAGAATGAAATCCTACAAGGACTTTTTAAAGAACCATATGCAACTAAAATGACATCAATTGGTTTTGTAATACAGTAGTAAATGTTTCTTTTGTGAATTCTTCATTGACACAATTATTCAACCCCTTAAAGACTACCACTCTGAAGAACAGAAGTTCATTCAAGTGTTTTCAATCAGGTATTGAAAACACCTGTGGATGTCACGGAGCAGCAATAAAGCATAATAAGCACCAATTAGGCAGCTTTAAAATGACTGTGATACTCAGCTCCTTCTAGACATTTACTGGTGTGGTTACAAACCTGGTAAAGTCAAGAGAAGAGGTGATTACTCTTCACAGGAAGGGCAATGGCTATAAGAAGATTGCAATGATGTTAAACATACCAAGAGAGACCATAGGAAGCATCATTCGCAAATTCAAGGCAAAGGGCACTGTTGAAACGCTACCTGGTCGTGGCAGAAAGAAGATGCTGACTTCGACTGCTGTGCGCTACCTGAAGCGTAGAGTGGAGAAAAGTCCCCGTGTGACTGCTGAGGAACTGAGAAAAGATTTGTCAGATGTGGGTACTGAAGTTTCAGCTCAGACAATACGGCGCACACTGCGTAATGAAGGCCTCCATGCCAGAACTCCCAGGCGCACCCCCTTGCTGTCTCCAAAGAATAAGAAGAGTCGACTGCAGTATGCCAAAAGTCATGTGGACAAACCACAGAAGTTTTGGGATAGTGTTCTGTGGACTGATGAAACAAAATTAGAACTGTTTGGGCCCATGGATCAACGCTATGTTTGGAGGAGGAAGAACAAGGCCTATGAAGAAAAGAACACCTTGCCTACTGTGAAGCATGGCGGGGGGTCAATCATGCTTTGGGGCTGTTTTGCTTCTGCAGGTACAGGGAAGCTTCAGCGTGTGCAAGGTACCATGAATTCTCTTCAGTACCAGGAGATATTGGATGACAATGTGATGCAGTCCGTCACAAACCTGAGGCTTGGGAGACGTTAGACCTTTCAACAGGACAATGATACCAAGCATACCTCCAAGTCCACTAGAGCATGGTTGCAGATTAAAGGCTGGAACATTTTGGAGTGGCCATCGCAGTCACCTGACTTAATTCCGATTGAGAACCTCTGGTGGGACTTAAAGCAGTTGCAGTGCGCAAGCCTAAGAATGTGACTGAACTGGAGGCTTTTGCCCATGACGAATGGGCGAAGATACCCGTAGATCGCTGCAAGACACTTGTGTCAAGCTATGCTTCACGTTTAAAAGCTGTTATAACTGTAAAAGGATGTTGTACTAAGTACTAAGATTGAATGTCACTTGGGGGTTGAATAAAACTGATAATGATGTGAGCGCAGAAAAGACATTTGTGGTTATTTCATTATAAATGTTATGTTATATTTGTCTGACCTACACGTGCCTCTTTGATTTAATTGTAAGCAAGATGACTGAATGATCAAAATCAATGTCAAACTGGCCAAAACACTCAATTTCAGTGGGGGTTGAATAATTTTGAACACAACTGTATACAGTAAAGTCCAGTCTTGGATTGTGTATGGTCTGTTTCTGATCTGTTAGTGCCACCTAGTGGCCATTCATGAGCAAGTCATGCTGTTATATATATGTATTTCAATGTAAAAATACATTTTTTTTTACTGTCTTCTAATTTGCTGCCTGGTCCCGCCCCCCCCCCCTGCATTGCGTAACTCGCAGGGAGCGTTACCGGGAAGCAAGTCACCGCGATCACACTGCGGGGGACAGCGAGGGAGCACAGGATGAGGCGAGTATGCAGTCCGAGTGTGGCTCGGGGTTAACATTCGCGGTATCTAAATTTTTAACCCCGAGTCACACTCGAGAATACCGCCAGGGAGGTTAAGGGAGTACTGTATAATTCTATGTATCTCTCCCCAAACACCAGACAAGTTTTGCAATTAAACATCAAATCAATTGAAGGACAAACTACACAGACGGCAAGAACAATAGGTCTACATTCAATTACTTACACATACTAAACTCCTAAAATACAGTGATACATTTAACACGTTAACCCTTAGGCTGGGGTCAGATGAGCACAGTTATCACGTCCGTGTTGCCGCACAGTTGTACGTCCGTGGCAGTATAGCATTCTGACCAATGGAGCCCCACACACTAAGTACGTCCGCACGGAACTGCGGATGCATGACGGAAGCGGCAAACGGACGCAGGTTAGGCAAGAACGTAATACTGCTAGAACGGACATGCGGAGTGCGCCACATCTGCAACGTCCGTGTAGCTTTGTGTGTGAGTGATGCAACGTAGTCAGGCGGACTGCATTTATACGTCCAGCATTTTTGACGGACAGAATGTTTTTTCATTGTAATTTATTTTCCCTGCTACATCAGTCAAAAAATACGTCAGTGAAAAAAACGGACTGTGTGGCCTCTACCTTGTTGTCAGTAAGTACGTCCGCACGGACGCACAGTCCGTACAAAATGCGCTTGTCTAACCCTAGCCTTAGTTGCCCACCTATGCCCATTGTCTTTTAGAGTTGGCTTTGCCACATATTTCCATGGTCCCTTGGCAGGAGGCCAGCATTCACAGTTCTCGGACAGGCACAGAGGCCGTGTATAGTGGGTTCAAGGGTGCCAGGGAGGGTGAGGGCACAAAGATGGCAGGAACTCTGGTTACATGATACAATGTTAATAAGATGCTGAACAGATGGAGAAAAAAAATGGCCAACAAAACTGCTTAAACGTATAGTTTTTTTTTTTTTTTTTTTTTTGAGCATTGTCTAAAGTTTGTGGATATCTTTTCTCGGGTTTTCTGCTTTTATTGGCAGAGAGAAAGCACTGAGCAGATTTTCTGCTCGAGGTAATGCTTATGGACTGTAGAAATTCTATTTACTGGAGGCATTTTTCTATTCCTGCTCTGCCTGATCTCCCTCAGGACAGGTTTTAGAGCCAAAATATGCAAACTTGCAAAGTTTTGTACACCTTGTGATTTTATTTTCTATATCTCCCCCCCCCCCCCCTCCCCCTTTCGTAAATTGGGTATTTGGTTCGTGTATAGGAATTCAAAGGTTTTATTTGCTTTGGAGGTGGAAAAAAAATACTGAATACTCATGTATTGGTTGTTTTTTATGGCAATAGTAAGGAAAGCGATCATTATCCAGGTTATGTTGAGCGTGGACAATGTGCCATAACTCTATCTCCTCCAAGCACCCAGCCAACCAACCCTGGCAATGGATTTACTTTAAGGCTAGGGTCAGACTGAGGCAGTGCGAACGCGCGTGCAGGCGCACTTAATCACGGCCGCACTAGCAGCAGATGCCGGGCAATGACGGCCAATATACGAAGTACGGTCGCACAAAAGTCCGGCTGCGCAACGCAAGTGGAAAATGAACGCATTTTTTCGAGAACGTTAAACCACTAGTACTGACGTACAGAGTGCGCTGCGTCCGCTAGCGGCGTGTGTGCGTGAATTGGAGACATCAGACGCTGCTAATGTCCGGCCAACATAACGTCCAGATGCACAAAGTGTTTTATTGAAGATCCGTACAAAATCACGGATGAAAACTGCGCATAGTATGACCGCTATTGCGTATTCCGTGAAAAAATACGTCCATTCTTCGAACGCACATTTTCACGGACAACGTGAAAATGCGTTAGTCTGACCCTAGCCTTAGGAATACATCCCAAATGATGGCGGCGCGCCTGCATTCAGAACGGGCAAGGGGGGGGGGAGAGATATGCCTGTACAACCTCTCTTCAGCTCGGTGACCTCACTCAATCTTCAGGAACGCGCCTCAACCCTCAGCTTTGACCGATGTGCCGAAGAATTGATTGACAGGTGGGAGGGGCAGCTTAGATGTGAGAGTTTAACATAAAATGTGTATATATGGTAGCACAATGTAAAACCCAATTAATTTAAGATCGATCAGGATTACTTTAATATTCATGCTGTAGTCTATACGTTCAAACATATGACTTTATCTTAATGTGTGAAATTATTGTGCGTTTTGAGAACACCAGATCAAATTACATAAAAAAAATATATATATTTTGAACATTGGGTCATACGGCAACATTTATATCTCCGGTGGGTCAAGTCTCTAATGGGAATAAAATGATTACGGAATTCTGATAATTTTTTTTTATTTTTTCAAGTGAAATTGGAGTTAGAATAAACAGATTTTTTTTTATTTTTTTATTTATTTTTCCCCCCACAATTCTCAGCCTTGGAAATATTCCCCTCTTGTTTTCAGAAGAGTTTGTACTCATCAACCAATTCTGCATGTGCAAAATGTTAGGGCTTGTTTTATTAAGCTGAAATCTGCATTGAATGGAAAATTTAAATTCAAAATTTAGGCTAGGGACAGATGAGCGCATTTTCTGCGGCCACCGTCAAAATGTACGTCGATGCGTGCGCACGCATTTTTTCACGGAGTACGCTTAAGTGGTCAGACGACCACAGTCGCACAGTCGCAGGTACTCACCAACGCAATTCTAGGGAAATCCGGCTGTTTGAACGTTATGTAGGCCGCACACTAGCAGCGTCTGACGTCTCCTAATCACGCACACACGCTGCCATGCGGCCGCAGCGCACTCTGTACGTCTGTTAGCAGCGGTTTCACGTTCTGAGAAAAATGCGTTCATTTGCCGGTTGCGTGGTGTCGGCGCACTTTTGTACGCACGTACTGCGTATATTGGCCGTCATTGGCCGTTATGTGCTGCTACTGCCGCCGTGATTTAGTGCGCCTGCACGCGCGTTCCGACTGCCCCACTCTGACCCTAGCCTAAGATGCAAAATAACAATCAAAATTCTTTATTCTCTGCATGTTTTTCTACCCGCTGTAGATTTTTTTTTTCCCCCCCCCCCCCCCACTGGCCAGTAAACCTTTTACTTGTTTCCAAAGATGCAAATTTGACAAAAACCCGTTTATAGTTTTTTTTTTTTATTTATTGTCCAAGTAAACCAGCTCTCCAAATGTTTGTAGGCCTGATCGGGTTAAACGCCTAGGTGTAAAAATCCTGAAACGTTATAGTCAAACCTAATGGATGCCCTCGGTCTTCATAAAAACCAACCTTGATTGAAGTCTTTTAGGAGCTGAAACGTTGGTTATTTTTAATGTTGCTTTAAATGGATATTCTTTTAAAAATAGAGTTTATCTTTTTTCCCTTTAAATAATTGCACAGATACTTCTGACATCCTCTTATGCTCAGGGACTACCGAACCCGGAACTCCCTGAAACTTTTTAACACCATTTGCGTTGCTACGCAACTTATAGGAACTGAAGTGCACACCGCTATGGTACTAGCGCACTCTATGTAAACCAGTGACGTGCGGTGAGGTCAGTGGCTGGTGAGACACCGGTTACTATCGGAGCCAGATATACACAGGGTTACGCAGTCACAATTTACCCATTTGATTATCGTTCTATAGGAGAATAGAGTTTCACTATTTATAAAGTAAAGTTCGCATTTTTTTCCTTACAGTTCTTTGAGCATGCACTTACAATACTGACTAATAGAGGGCGCTATTACACACATGCTGACTGCTGAGCTCTGCCTGCCGACCCCCCCCCCCCCCCACGACTGACAAGGACAGTCACTTCAATCCATGGGGAGCTCTGTCTCCCATGGGTTTTTAAAAAAAAATAAAAAAATTGCTTGAGACCAATGGAGCTTTCCCATTGGCTCAAGCTTTAAATTGCTCTCAGTGCCTCTGAAGGGCGTAGAACCAGGAAGTCAGCTTGAGCTACACAATTAGTGTAGTGTTCAGCCGCGCAAATTGCGTAGGAAAGCTGGCTCAGTGCTGCCCCTGCTGTCTGTGTACACACACTCACTCACACTGAAAATACAGAGAAAAAAAAGCGGACAGAAAACCTTTTTCAATGAATAACATTTTATTTACAGATTAAATCTACATACATGTCATTACAGCACAATGAGCACATTCATTTACTGGAATGGCAGGGGAGGCCCCTGACTGTACGTCCTTGATGTAAACCTGCGCAGAACGATGGATCAGAGCAGCACGCATGCACATATCCGATCCATCAGCTGCCTGTCTGAGACCGCTTGCCACCACAATTGGTTTCTGAGTGTCATTGGCTTGACAAAGTCACTGACGTGCAGCTGGGAAATTCAAAAATCCTGGATGCTGGTGAGGTGGAGGAAACTCCTCCACTTCACCCCGATAGATATGTCAGGATGAGAAGAATGTCCCTTTTTTATTAATAAAATATATATATATATATTTTATTATGGTTTTTTTATGTAGACCTCGAGGGCATTTGTAAGGTTGACTATTTATTTATTCTTTTTTTAAATCTGACCTTTAGACCGTTGTGCAGGGCTTTCCTTACATATCGTGTGGAATTCAGGCTCGTAAAAATAGCTTTTGAGCACCCGGCCTACATGCAGAAGTTTACTTTTAGTAGATTAGTAACCGTTTTTGTAATGAGTTCCTAAGGGAGCCAAGACACTTTGGGTAACCTTCAATAAACCTAGAGTGCCGTGGAGTTGCTTAAACTCACGTAGAATCTAAAGCCGGGGTTAGACCAGCGTCTTTGAGAGGTGAAGGAACGTCTGTGAGAGTGGATGTCCTTCCACTCTGACGCCTGTCTGGCCACCTTGCTGAGCGCAGTTAGTGCGCTCAGCGCTGCAAGGCTTGGGTCCCCCCTTCTTATGGAGGATCGCGCTTTGCAGCCCTGTCGAACGTGCGTCTAGCGTTGAGACGGAGAGGCTTTCTGCACATCTGCTTGTAACGTGTGCAATTTGTGCGCGCAATACAGCATGGGACCGGCCCGATAGACGCAACGGACGCCAGGAGGCATGACAGTAGTAGGGGCGCACCTAATGCGCTCGTCTGACCCCGGCCTAAGTTTGTTGAAAAGCAGGTGGAAAACTCATGTGATAACCAGATTTTATGGGTAAACATTACAAGCCGCTTCACTCCAGTCAATAGTATTTTATCATGTGTCTTTAACGTTCAACTTGTAAGTTTAGTCTTTCATACTTTCACCCTGTAATTGCTAATGACGAGCCCTGTTCCCAGCCGTTAGCGTTACGAGTGAGCTGTTACAGAGAATGGCCTCAATATTAATGACTCCCGGCTAAATCCAAACTGATCCTCGACTCCCGGCTGTTAGTGCGGCCTGCTGTACAATTGCGCTTCATCTATCTATATAAAACTGTTTTCGCTGTCGCCGCAGGATGCAATGCGCATGCGAGACGGGTGGGAAAAAACCTGCCGGCTTGCGCGCGATGAAAAGAAAGGGGAAAAAAAAAAACCTGATAAGCTCTGCCATTGCTTACTAGACCCGCAGCCCAGTTGCCTCCCGCTCGGTGGACTCGCCGCTCAGTGGACCCGTCGCCCCTCCGCCCACTGGACGCGCCGCTCGGTGGACCCACGGCTCCCTGGACCCGTCGCTCAGTGGAACCGAATCGAAGGGGGAGGGGAATGGAGAGAGAGTGTGTGTGTTTTAATTAAATGAAAGGGGGGGGGGTTGGGTGAAAAGAAATGGTGGGGGAGGTTGGGCCGATCCAGTCAGCCTGCCCTGGGAAGAGGAGCCCGTTAACGGGAGCTTACAGTCTGAGAGGGAAGAGGAGCGGTGCCCGTGAGTTTGCAATCTAAGGCTAAGGTCAGACTAGCGCAGTTTTAACGTGCGTTTAGCCGCACGAAATCACGGGCGTGCTAGCAGCAAATGACGTCCAATGCCGGGGAACATACGACGAACGGCCGCACGAAAGTTCGTCCGCGCAACGCAAGTGGCAAACGAACGCATTTTTTTGAGAACGTCAAACCGCTACTACTGCCGTACAGAGTGCGCTGCGGCCGCATAGCGGCGTGTGTGCGTGATTGGGAGACGTCAGACGCTGCTAATGTCCGGCCAACATAACGTCCAGACGCAAAAAGTGTTTTATTGATGATCCGTACAAAATCACGGACGAAAATGCGCGTCGTATGACCGCTATCGCGTATTCCGTGAAAAAATACGTCCATTCGTTCGAACGCACTTTTTCACGGACAACGTGAAAAATTGCGTTCGTCTGACCCTAGCCTAAGAGGGACGAGGAGCCCGCTCTAATATATAAATGAGGTTTTAATGTGCAGATATATATATTTTATTTCTTGGATAGGACATTAAAATGCAAATATGTGGACACGGATTCTGAGCTGGCAGCAATAGACTGCCCTCCGGGCAGGCTTAGCAACTAGTATAATTTTGTATAGGACGTGATAATGTCTGCAGCCGGTAGTGGAGGTTTAAAAAACATCAGCTGACAAAAGCTGTGTGGTGGTTTTTTTGTTTGTTTTGAGCTTGCAGATGCTAAAATCACTTAAAACCCAAGAAAATCCTTTTAATCCTATACTCGCCTCTAGTCCCTTAGTGAAGAGGAGGCTTTTGCATATTCTCACACCAAACCTGCCTTTTGCTGCAACTTGCAAAACTGTAAACAGGCATGAAACCCTTTTACTCATTCCTATGGAAGTCTGGGGCAGCTATGTATTTTTTTCTTCATATTTTTTTTATTTTTGTCACTTGGTTTTCTCTCGATAACAAGTTGTAGTCTTAATGATAATTTGACAAACTTTGACAAATTCTCTTGATTGTTTGAGGAAGGCACCGATACCCTTTTGTTAAGACTGAGTACCAATACACTTTTTTTTTTCTTCATGTACTCCGATTACTGATATACGTTCTTTAATTTTATGTGACCGCTTCCCAATAAATAAACTGGACAGGCTTTCAGCAAAATCCTTATGGCAATATTGAAATGTATGGTCAGACACCCCATTATCCACTGCACAGCCTGGGTACGCGCACGCACATCAGACCTCAGAGACCTATATATATTGGTGCACAGAAATGAAAATTTTGGACCGAAAAGTCTGGATGCCCTTTGCCGAAAATGACTTTTTCCCCCCAAAAAAAAATATATATTTTTTTAATGACACTTTTTTAAATTTAATCTCATGAGCTTAACCCCTTCACTGCTGAACCATTTCATGTCTTTAAAAAAAAAAAAAAGTTTTTCTTCTTTTTATTCTTTACTTTAAACATGGTCATGTTTGATATCATTGAAAAGGCCATGCTCTGGCCTTTCTAATGATACCAAACATGACCCTGCTAGCTGCCAACAGTCAGAAGATATCGGGGTTCAAAGGAACCCCCTATCTTTCCTTAGGAGTCAATAAGGACGTTCCCCACACGTCTTCAGCAGTGAAAGGGTTAAATGACTCTAAATTGAGAAACAAGCCGATTTAAAATAACCATTGTTTCTTATAGAAATCCACCAGGGTATGAAAACTAGGGACTGCCTGTAGAATTCTAGGCTACTTGGCAGCTACTGGAAATGAGAAATCCATCTGAGGGTACCAGCTTAAATTGCACATTGCAACAAAGCCAACACCCATAAGTAACATGGCTGCATTGGTGTTATCGCCGCCTGCCTGCCCACCCATCCACCATCTCCTAAACTGCAGATTCGCCATGGACCCATGGCTGATAATACCCGCTGATAATACCTGAGGCTGATAATACCCGCGTGTACAAATTCTTACATGATGCGACGGCTCTGGTAGCGTATAACGCTTCCTCCGCACATCAGACAACTGGCCGGCTGTCGGGAAGGGCGCAGTCACGACATCGTCATTGCGTGGCATGTCATTAATGTTCCACCCTCACCTTCATGCTTGCGGGAGGATAGAGGAACAAGACGTTTCTGGAGGCAACAAACCAGGCGTAACAGGAGGCAGCGAATAGGAAATGGAGCTCAAAAAATTTCGGATTCTCACGCCTTTTTTTTTTTTTTTTGTCTCTATCGGCCAAAATAAATGTTTAGAACTGACAATACCGGTGCCTGAAATTTCAGTGTGTGATTTATATATTTACATTTACACACACCTATCTCAGACACTGGGGCGGCTGGCAGAATGCACTAACAGTATTCTGCCAGGTTCCTCCGGGCTGGCCGCCAGCATGTGAAGGTTGTAATAACCCAAACCTATTCCACAGTTGGTGTTAACTTAACAAGAGCTGTTGTAAACGTACCAGAGCCATTATCTTCTATGGGGTTGTTAAATTTGCAACAGTCCTGGTTACATTTACACCAATCTTGGAAAAGGGCCCTTAGTGGGTGTTTTTTTTTTTTAAAAAAAAAAATTTTAACGGTTGGGTTTAGATTTAGACGTTTGGTTTAGAAATGTCTACACCTGGTCTTAACTCTACATTCTAAACCTAATTCCTAGCTCTACCACGTACTCCCCAAAAATAAACAAATTACCGTGTAGTTCAAGAGTAACTTGAAACGTTTTTGCTGACGTTTTATGAAAGAATGCGGGTTCAGAAGAATTTTTGTTTCTGACAAACTCTAAAAGAAATCAAAACCAGGAGGCGTCGTTTTTCCACCATGCCCACAAATAAATTGAAAGTTATTTCAAGAACACAAACTTGTCATCTCAAAATAACATGTGACAAAAATACATGGCCGCTTCGGACGTCCGTGCCTTCCCTGCTAAAGCTATTTGTCCACATGTGAAATTCCCTGCTATGTTTTAAGTACATCTTTTGACTGATAAACCTCCTTTAAGGGTTATTCATTAAGGGCCAAACTTGCCACCAAATTGCATTGACCGTTGAATTTCCCTGCACGGTGCAAATTCGTGGCAGTTCGGCTGTTCACAAAGCCGTCAATTCGCCAAATATTGGCCAATTCCCAGGTAAATATGATGCAGATCACCGCAACTCGGCGTTCTTCGGCAGCAGTGAATTTGTCCCATAGAGAAGTTAATGGTTAATCTATTCAGGGAATGCCAAACTGCACCGGCAGGTCAGTGAAATGCCCTGCTTTCTGGTGGTTCAGTTCGACAGGTTTAACCACTTGGCTGCGGAGGACGCGCTCAGCACGTTCTGCTAAGTGCTCCTCCTGTGCGATGGACACGCTGAGCGCGTTCATGCACAGGAGGCAGCAATCGGCCTGGATTCCGACCGATTGCTGCCCCCCCCCTGGTGCGGGCTGACATCTTGGATGTAAGCCCGGCACTCCGGGACCCCGGGGGGACAATAGATGTCATTGTGGCGGCGTGATGACATCTATTCCAGGCGCCCCCCCCCCCACGAGTGCGGAGGAGGTGCCTGAAAGGGAGGGGGGGAGGTCCTTCGGACCTCTCTCCCTCCCGATCGCCTGGGGCCAGCGATTAAAGACAGGCATCATTTGGAGGGGCACAGCCTGCCCTTCCAAACAGTGCCTGGCTTTAACCACTTGGGGGCCGGATCACAATTTGGCGCCGGATTGCGATCCTCTCCTGGAGCTGGCCGACATCTTGGATGTTGGCCAAGCTTCCGCGATCCCCCCCCCCCCTGACGACTGGTGTCATTGTGCATAGCGCGATGACGTCAGTTTTAGAGTTAACCCCTAACTGCCACCAATGTTGGAGATAGGGGGTTCCAATGAACCCCCTATCACCTGATCCGTGGCTTAGGCTAGGGTCAGACTGAGGCAGTGCGAACGCGCGTGCAGGCGCTCTTAATCACGGCCGCACTAGCAGCAGATGCTGGGCAATGACGGCCAATATACGAAGTACGGTCGCACAAAAGTCCGGCTGCACAACGCAAGTGGAAAATGAACGCATTTTTTCGAGAACGTGAAACCGCAGGTACTGACGTACAGAGTGCGCTGTGTCCGCTAGCAGCGT
The DNA here is from genome assembly GCA_009667805.1 of Leptobrachium leishanense. Lineage (NCBI taxonomy): Eukaryota > Metazoa > Chordata > Amphibia > Anura > Megophryidae > Leptobrachium > Leptobrachium leishanense. The sequence goes on from CM019064.1 coordinate 30,061,718, forward strand.
CTGTGCGTGATTAGGAGACGTCAGACGCTGCTAATGTCCGGCCAACATAACGTCCAGACACAAAAAGTGTTTTATTGATGATCCGTACAAAATCACGGACGAAAATGCGCATAGTATGACCACTATCACGTATTCTGTGAAAAAAATGCGTCCATTCGTTCGAACGCACTTTTTCACAGACAACATAAAAATGCGTTCGTCTGACCCTAGCCTTAATGTTTGTTATCGTTGTATCGGCCAGAGCATGGCCTTTCCAACGATACTAAACATGACCATCTTAAAATTAACCCCAAAAAAATTTATGTAAATAAAAAAATATTAAAACTGCTGTTTTTTTTAGTTAATGCAGCAATATTGTTCCCATTTCAGTTATAATGTAAACAATGATACTGCACTAACAATTTTCGTATGGGGTGTGTTTGTTAAAAATCGCGGGATTCCCCCCCCCCAAGAAAATGTAATGAGTCCCCATTTCTAATTTTTTTAACAAGCGCAACTCATAGAAAATATAACCGCAAACGCTCGCATGTTAAAATGTGGACAAAAAAAAACCACTTTGCACGTTGTAAATTATTAAATTCTAATTATATTGCATTTTTTTTGTTTTAATATACAGACAGGACATGACGTGTACATATAATAATGATCTATTATCTGCCGGAAAGAATGATATATAATATGTCTGGGTCATATAATAAAATAAGGCTTCACGACGCGTTTAAACATGATGAGCGAGACCGGTAAAATTGGCCTCAGCACACAGGCGGGAAATGGCTCAACAGCGAAAGGGTTAAACAAGCGAATCCCACAGGATTCCATGAAAATAATTGCGTTTTCATAAAAAAAAAAATTATTCAACCGTTTATTTTCGTTTGCAGCAAAAAGCTTTTTTTTATTTTTTTGGTATTTTTCTGGGGGGGGTTTTAAAACCAAAAAACTTTTTTTATAGGATCTTTTTGATTATTTCAGTGCATTTATTTTTTTTGGTTTCTTTCCCTTGTTCGGAGGCGGTTGGCATTCGGCAGATCCTGTTCGGGGACCCTGCAGTGAATACTGAATTCACCGCAGGGTCGGCAAACTGAAATCGGCGAACTACACCGATTGAGAGCACTGAAATTTCGGTGCTCTCTGAATAACCCCTTTTTTTGTGTGGGGGGGGGTTTTGTCTTTTGGAGTATTATGTGACATCGGTGCTAAGGACATGGCACCGGATATACAGTAGGAAAACCCTCTTTGCCTTTGGTTTGGTACAATCAAATGTATCAATACACGGGACCGGGTTCCATGCTGGCATCTTTTCACAAACGGGACTTTCTGATCCCTTCCTTATCTCCGCTTTTCACCCAGTGTTCTCATTTCCTTGATACGCCCCTCCCTTTAATATCTCTGCTTACATTACATGGGTGTGTTTCCCCCCCCCCCAAGGTAGCGCAGTTACAATGTAACATCCGCATATGTGTTTAAAATACATACCACAACATACATGGTGACATTCTCTGCACATGAGTAATGCGACTCCGTCATTGTTTGCTTTAGAATTGCGAAATCGGTCGATGCAGGAAAACTTTCTCCCACTCACAGGATATTAATCAGATCAGGTATCATACTGGTTTAATTGAACCTGCGTAAAGTGTTTAAAAACAATTTAAAAAATGCAAGAAAAAGAGTATTGTGTGCTTTGTCCTCGGAGATTAAATTTTTAAACACATTACTGGTGCAAACCTAAAAATAAAGACCAAACCGATAAATTGATCATGTTTAGGAGGACAACTACTATATAAAAAAAAGTGAATTCTCCTATTTTTATTCTGTAATTTATTCGAAAACTTGACAACTGTTAATATCTAAAATGATACATTAGAACTATTTTAAGACCTCTGCTGACCTCTTTTTAAAAATATGAGGCTATATCCCCTAGTTGACGCTAAGCAGGATAATGTGCGCTTGCAGATTTTCTCCTACCATCTCAATGTTGGCACATTCCCCGTAATAGGATGTTATCTCAGCACCTCGTCCCGGAACACAGCCCTAACCTCCCTGATGCCTGTAGTAGATCTTCCGCGAATATCCGCTGCCATAGTCCATAGGACTCCATGGAGGCTTGCACCTCTGGGCTGTGAGCTTGCTCTCGCGAGAACACGCAGCATCACGGTGGGAGACTAGGAACGATTTGTTCCCGATCTTGCTCTGCTCCCGGCATGAAGTGGCGGATCGGGTCATCCCTTTCGCTGCGGGATGAGAGGAGAGTATGGGATTTTTTTGGGGGGGATTTTAAGGCCGGCTGCACACTAGACGTTTTTTTTAACGCACTAACGCGCGTTAAAAAAAAAATCATCGTACTCGACACTCGTCTACCCCCCCTTGCGTTATCTTCCATAGGAGGATAGCGGAGCACCCGTCGACGCGAATCCTAGCGCATCGCCATTCTAGAACGCTAGGATTCACGTCGACGGGTGCTCCGCTATCCTCCTATGGAAGATAACGCAAGGGGGCGTGGCCGAGCGTCGGGTACGATGTTTTTTTTTTTTTTACGCGCGTTAGTGCGTTAAAAAAAAACGTCTACTCTAGTCTAGTGTGCACCCGGCCTAAGAGCTTGTCAAATGATTTTTGCATTTGCAGAATGATTTGGCACCAGTATTCTGCTTCCCTAAGCAAAGCTGTGAGGTGTGGGTTCTTTAGACTAGCTGTCTGTATTTGACCAGTACTCACACGATGAAGTTCAGCAGATAGCTTCAACTCAGCAAAACTGGAAAGATGAATCCAGTTGAAAACTTTAATGATCAGACTGACAATCTTGAATAGTGTACAGCAATGCAGGTAAAAAGACATTAGATTTGTCTAGTAGTGAGCACAGAATGGCTGCTAACAAGACCCTGAGCATAGGGGTGGGAACTAGCTGGATACAGAAAGCTAGGGAAACCCAGAAGGGCCAAAATGGCTATGAAATCAATAGCATGTAAGCAGCAAAGGCAGATTCAACACAAAACAGAAAAATATACAATAAATCATGGGGCATGACAACAGGCTTTTAGGAGATGTTAATTTTTTTTGTTTGAGCTTGGCTGTAATTTGCACCACCAACTTCTAATACCTTACATATCAAGACGCTTAAAAAATGATTGTGCTCTCCATGTTGGGTATAGGAGACGCCAAGTACAGTAAGCTTGCGCAAGCTGCAAGGCGCAAAACTTTGTCACTTGACTGTTTTGTCAAAATCTGAATATCGATGCCAGACGTTAAACTTGCTAATGCTAGCGCTAACGATTAAATATCGAGACGTAACAATAGCACCAACTATGGAATAGAGCCCATGATGTTTTACATAACCATGCATGCAACAAGGGTTGTTACTATAATCCCCCCCCCCCAAGTGTCTCTTTAATCCTTTCGCTGCTGAGGCGTTTCACGCCTCTGTGCTGAGGTCATTTTTACCGGTTTTGCTCATCATGTTTAAACGTGTTTTGAAGGCTTATTTTAGTATATGACCCAGACATATTATATATCGTTCTTTCCGTCAGACTCGGCAGATTAATAATATGTCATTATTATATGTATACGTCATGACCTGTCTGTATATTATAACAAAAAATGCAATAAAATATGAATTTTCAATAATTTACAACGTGTAAAGTGGTTTTTTTTCACATTTTAACATGCGAGCAATTGCGGTTATATTTTGTATGGGGTGCGCTTGTTAAAAAAATTAGAGATGGGGTCTCGTTACATTTTTTTGTTTTTGGGGAAATTACGCGATTTTTAACAAACGCACCGCATACAAAAATCGTTAGTGCAGCATCATTGTTCACATTATAATTGAAATGGGAACAATATTGCTGCATTAACAAACAAACAAAAAAAAAAAAACTTGTTTATTTTTTTTTTTTATAATTTTTTTTTAACCACTTCGCTGCTGGAGGACGCGCTCAGCGCGTCCTCAGCAGTCCCGCTGGTGTGCTGAGGACGCGCTGAGCGCGTCCTCACATTGGGGTCAGCGTTCGGCGGGGTTCCGGCCGATCGCTGGCCCCTCCGGTGCGGGCTGACATCCTGGATGTCAGCCCGGCATCCGGACCAGCAGCCGCCAGAATTAGGTGTCATCGCGGGGGCGCGATGACACCTAATTCAGGCGCCCCCCCGCATGTGCGGAGGAGGCGCCTGAAAGGGAGGGGGGGAGGTCCTTCGGACCTCTCTCCCTCCCGATCGGCGGCGCACAGGGGGTTAACCCAGGCATCATTTGGAAGTGCACAGCCTGCCCTTCCAAATGATGCCTGGCATTAACCCCTGGGGAGCTGGATCGCGAATCGGCGCTGAAAAGCGCCGGTTCGCGATCCTTTCCCGGAGCTGGCCGACATCTTGGATGTCGGCCAAGCCTCCGGGAACTCCCCCAGAGGACTGGCGTCATCGTGCGTAGCACGATGACGCCAGTCCTAGAGTTAACCCTAACTGCCACCAACTGTGGAGATAGGGAGTTCATATCTCCCGATCCGTGGCAGCTAGGGGTTAAATTTTGGTATGGTTGGATCGGCCAGAGCATGGCCGTTCCAACGATACCAAACACTACAGTGAAAAATGTTGTAAAAAAAAATGAAAAATAAAAATAAAAAAAAAATTTAAAAAAACATTTTCAAAAAAAAATTAAACACTTTTTTTTTTTTTTTTGGTTTGTTAATGCAGCAATATTGTTCCCATTTCAATTATAATGTGAACAATGATGCTGCACTAACGATTTTTGTATGCGGTGCGTTTGTTAAAAATAGTGTCATTTTCCCCAAACAAAAAATGTAATGAGACCCCATCTCTAATTTTTTTAACAAGCGCACCCCATACAAAATATAACCGCAATTGCTCGCATGTTAAAATGTGGAAAAAAACACTTTACACATTGTAAATTATTGAAAATACATATTTTATTGCATTTTTTGTTATAATATACAGACATGACATAACGTATACATATAATAATGACATATTATGAATCTACAGAGTCTGACGGAAAGAACGATATATAATATGTCTGGGTCATATACTAAAATAAGCCTTCAAAACACGTTTAAACATGATGCGCAAAACGGGTAAAAATGACCTCAGCATAGGGGCGGGAAAAGCCTCAGCAGCGAAAGGGTTAAAATATTTTTTCATTTTTATTTTTAATTTTTTTATTTTTTTTAAACTTTTTTCACAGTGGTGTTTGGTATCGTTGGAACGGCCATGCTCTGGCCGATCCAACAGTACCAAACATTAACCCCTAGCTGCCAAGGATCGGGAGATAGGGGATTCCAGTGAATCCCCTATCTCCACCGTTGGTGGCAGCTAGGGGTTAACTCCAGGACTGGCGTCATCGTGCTATGCACGATGACGCCAGTCCTCAGGGGAGTTCCCGGAGGCTTGGCCGACATCCAAGATGTCGGCCAGCTCCGGGAAAGGATCACGAACTGGCGCTTTTCAGCGCCGATTCGTGATCCGGCTCCCCAGGGGTTAATGAGAGCCACCGTTTGGAAGGGCAGGCTGTGCCCTTCCAAGCGGTGTCTGTCTTAACCCCCTGCTCCCCGGCGATCGGGAGGGAGAGAGGTCCGAAGGACCTCCCCCCCCCCCCCCTCCCTTTCAGGCGCCTCCTCTGCACATGCGGGGGGGGGCGCCTGAATTAGATGTCATCGCGTAGCCGCGATGACATCTAATGTCCCCGCCGGGCTCCCGAGTGCTGGGCTGACATCCAAGATGTCAGCCCGTACCGGGGGGGGGGGGGGGGGGGCAGCAATCCGCCGGAATCCGGCGGATTGCTGCCTCCTGTGCTCGGACGCGCTGAGCGCGTCCGTAGCACAGAGAGAACCACTTGGCTGGACGCGCTGAGCGCGTCCATAGCAGCCAAGTGGTTAACACAGTCTTAAGAGATTTCTCTTGGTTGATACCTAAAGAAGATCGGCTCCCTCTTCCAACAAGTTGTGACGCTCTGACCCTTCTCTAGCCACTGTTTTATAGAACATCGAAAATAATATTTTTTGAACGCCCTCAGTAGGGGAGGAGTTCTAGTTATCGTAGCCCAATGTCCGGAAATAAATTTAGTTTCACTGCTTCACCAATAAGTGGCTTGATTGCCAAAATCTACTGCCTTTTCAACCTCATTTCGGCCATTTTTCGGTTAGGCAGAGTTAAGAACTTGCTGCCATATGATAGAAACCTTTAAATACGTAAAGGGAATCCACAAGGTAGAGGAAGGGAGTATATTTAAAAGGAAACAAAGTAGCAAAACAAGAGGACATAGTCTTAGATTAGAGGGGCAAAGGTTTAACCCTTTCGCTGCTGAGGCTTTTCCCGCCTCTGTGCTGAGGTCATTTTTACCGGTTTTGCTCATCATGTTTAAACGTGTTTTGAAGGCTTATTTTAGTATATGACCCAGACATATTATATATCGTTCTTTCCGTCAGACTCGGCAGATTAATAATATGTCATTATTATATGTATACGTCATGACCTGTCTGTATATTATAACAAAAAATGCAATAAAATATGAATTTTCAATAATTTACAGCGTGTAAAGTGTTTTTTTTCCACATTTTAACATGCGAGCAATTGCGGTTATATTTTGTATGGGGTGCGCTTGTTAAAAAAATTAGAGATGGGGTCTCGTTAACAAACGCACCACATACAAAAATCGTTAGTGCAGCATCATTGTTCACATTATAATTGAAATGGGAACAATATTGCTGCATTAACAAACCAAAAAAAAGAAAAAAAAAGTGTTTTATATTTTTTTAAAAAATATTTTTTTATTTTTATTTTATTTTTATTACAAACTTTTTTCACTTTCGTGTTTGGTATTGTTGGAACGGCCATGCTCTGGCCGATCCAACAATACCAAACGTTAACCCCTAGCTGCCACGGATCGGGAGATAGGGAGTTCCAATGAACTCCCTATCTCCACCGTTGGTGGCAGTTAGGGGTTAACTCCAGGACTGGCGTCATCGTGCTATGCACGATGACGCCAGTCCTCAGGGGGAGTTCCCGGAGGCTTGGCTGACATCCAAGATGTCGGCCAACTCCGGGAAAGGATCACGAATCGGCGCTTTTCAGCGCCGATTCGCGATCCAGCTCCCCAGGGGTTAATGCCAGGTAGCATTTGGAAGGGCAGGCTGTGCCCTTCCAAATGGTGCCTGGGTTAACCCCCGCAACGCCGCCGATCGGGAGGGAGAGAGGTCCGAAGGACCTCCCCCCCTCCCTTTCAGGTGCCTCCTCTGCACATGCGGGGGGGGGGCGCCTGAATTAGGTGTCATCGCGCTGTCGCGATGACACCTAATTTCACCGGCGGCAGTTTCGGATGCTGGGCTGACATCGAGGATGTCAGCCCGCACCGGGGGAGCCAGCGATCGGCCGGGACTCGGCCGAACGCTGACCCCAAAGTGAGGACGCGCTCAGCGCGTCCTCAGCACAGCAGCAGCCATTCGGAGGACGCGCTGAGCGCGTCCTCCGCATCGAAGTGGTTAAAAGTAACATCAGGAAGCATTATTTTACTGAGAGGGTGGTGGATACATGGAACAGCCTTCCAGTAGAAGTGGTAGAGGCCAAAACAGTAATGGAATTTAAGCAGGCATGGGATAGGCATAAGGCTATCCTAAACAAAAGATAAATCCAGGTAAAGTATCCATGTAATTGGGCGACTAGATGGGCCGAAAGGTTCTTATCTGCCGACATTTTTCTATGTTTCTGTCTCCATTATCGGCACCCTCGCCTGTATGCTTTAATGGAAAGTTTGGCCTTTAGAGATTCAGTCCAAATTTACTAGTAAGCCGAACTGTGAAAAATATCAAGGAGTGGAAGGGAGTTGATAATATTTTCGGCAGGGGAAAAAAAAAAAAATTCTAACTGAAAACCTCTTTTAAATATTCAATATTTTTTTTTATTAATAGACATTCTAAGTACCGTAAATCCATATGATGCTGGCCAAAGAAAAATAATTATTTTTTTTGCGTGTTTTGCTGGCTTGTTTTTTCTGCATAGTTTATAGATTTTCAGCTGTGTCAAATTTTTTTTTTTTTTATTGAATCGGCCGACATTATGAGGGGGGGGGGGGAAATGGTCGAAACTCGCTGATAATAATTATTTCTATTTTTTTATTTTTTTTTTGTGACATCTATGACCACATCTGGAGGGTGCAGTTTATAGCAAGTCTTACCATCCTTTCGTTTTCCTTGAGCGCATGCTTATCAACGAATGGTTGCAAACTGGCGTAGAAGACAAGTGGGCAGGATCACGATGCTGGTATTTTGATATTGCAAGCGCATTACCTGGCAAGTGAAACCGATGCTTTGGTCTTGCTTTAGTCTAGTACAGTGTTTCTTAAACCTGGTCCTCAGGACCCCCGAACAGGCCAGGTTTTCCAGATGTCACCTGTGCGGTGCTTCAGATATGATTTGCTGCTCAGTGATTGCAGGATTCGGTCTGCATTTTCCCAAGGTATTCCTTTAAAACCTGGCCTGGTTGAGGGTCCTGAGGACCGGTTTAAGAAACACTGGTCTAGTAGGCGAGTTGTTACGTTTGTGAATTTTCTTTTTAATGTGGCTAGTTTTGTGGCTATTAACATTAGTGTTGGTAAAGCCCAGTCGCCTGATTGTTTGAATAGACCGGGAATCAAGTCTTCGTTGGGTTCTGCCCTATGTTGCACAAGCGCTGTGGTTCCTCAAGCCGTCAAATACAATTTATGGATTCTAGGTTAGTATAGCATGGGTGCTACAACCCAGATTAGACGAACTTTGGTATGTAGTCAGACAGGAAACACTAAGAACATGGCCATGGACCTTGGGTGGTTAGATCCAACCTATGCAAATAAAATGCATACAGTAACGAAGCGCTGAACTATACAGGGTTATTCAAAGGGCTCCGAATTGCTGGCGAAAGGTAACCGAACGCATCAATTCAGCGTTCGGTTACCTCTCCAGGCCACTCGGCTATCCAGAGAGCAGGCAGTTCGCCAAATGTTGGCGAATTGCCTGCACATACGGTGCCTGTTCGAGGGCAGTGAAATCCCCATAGAGAAGCAATGCCTTGTCTATTCAGAGAACAAAAACCAGCAGTGAAAAGTTGCCGAATTGCCCTGCCATTCGGTTGCTTCATTCGACAGGTTTATTCAGGCGAATCCCATAGGCTTCAATGTTAAAAATATTCCCGTTTTTAATTCAATATCCAATAAACTGTTTGGTTTATCCTGCAGTAAATATTCTCTTTATTTCTAGATAAAAAATTTTTCGGGATTTTTTTGCGAAGCCTTTTTTAATCAATTACGTTTTTTTTCTTTTCTGTAACAGCACTTTTTATTATCATTCATTGGACCTCCTATGTAAATTCCAGACATTTTTGCTCCGTTTGTTTGCAAACAGCGTTTCACTTTTCAAACATTCAAGCATGGCGTTTTTCTTTTCACTCCATTCGTCTGCGGTGTCGAGTTTTTCCGGCGGCTGCTCTGTGCTCTGATCGGCTCCTGCTCGGGTTTCTCTGGCATCTTCGGCGGGGTTAATCCCAGATGTTTTTGCGGGTTTCGGTGTGCATTCGCCTGGGTTTTGTGGCGAGTGTTCGGCAGCTTTTCCCTGCACTACGACGGCCCTGTGGTGCTTGCTGAATACACCGCAGGGTCGCCGAAATGGGATCGCCAAATTGAAGAGAATGAAAAGTCACCGAACGTCCGGTGACTTTTCACTTCTCTTTGAAGAACTCTGATGGTCTCTCAAAGTTCCTTCAAGATTGAAACCTGTCCAGAAGAGCATGCATGCGAGGCCTGCTCTGTATATATATATATATTATATATATATATCATGGAAAGCCTCATTACAAACAGCATGGCCATGTCCATTCAATGGCCAGAAGTGAGGAAGACTCCTGCTCAGTTCGTGGAACAGAGCATAGCAAACCGAAAACACAAGTTGGCGCGGAACTTCATAGAAAGCCAAGTTGAGATCTGTGAAGGAACCGTTCCCTTCCGTCTGTCCTGGCTCTCCAGACACCACTTCGTTGCGGTCAGCCCGGCTACTGGGAGCGCTGTCCTCAGCGCCTCGAGCGGCTTGACCTGCCGGCTTCTGTTCCTCTGCCCTGGAGCCGTTAGGAATCTCCAGAAGGCCGCTCTCTGCCTTCTGAGGGTGAGTGTGGAGTGTAGCGTAGTTTGTAATAAAGACACCAGGCGCGACTGTATGCTTTAAAACAGGATCCTCTCTCTCTGAGCTCTGAGAGTTCTCTGACTTTTTAATGAACCAAACGCCACCATTTATGCTGAAGTCCAACAGTCATAATTTGCATACCCATACTAATTACATTAAATCAGTTATTTACAATAAACATTCTTTACATTCTTTAGCCTTTCAGCTCACACAACATTTGTATATCCATTGTTCTAACACATCAGATTAAACACACACTATCAGAGATCCCTTGAATTAAACATGCAGCTAGATAATGGGAAAAGCCCTGGTGCATAAATTACACAGCAGTAAAGCTTGGTTACTGTATACACAAAAACACATTTACCTACAGGAATATAAGTATTTTTAAAACCAAAGCTATGCCATTTTACACTAAACTAAATTAAACTAAAACCAAACGATGTAAAATTTATTTAAAAACACACGATATAAATGCACATAAAGTCTCTTGGGGTTTGAAGCATGGAGCGTTACATCAGCTCCATGACAAGATCTATCTTATTGGATCCCTGCTCTAGAATCAAAACGAGCTTGATATGCAAGTTCGATTAATCGATCTTTCTGCTTCCAGCTTGTAAACCCTCGTTTTCGACGTTAAAAACTTACCACGGCACACTGCTGCATTTAACACCTTTTATAAGGACCAAGTGTTTGTAAAGTCAATGCATTTATGACGGAACAGTTCAGTCATTGGTCCTTAAGGGGTTAAATGTTTAGTTTGTTTCCTCCTTGAAGTGGCTTCAGGCTGGAGGCATCACACAACAAGAGTCACAAGTATTTCTTTTTCTTCGCTTGCATGTTTTGGCTTTTAAATTTGGCATTTTGGATTTTTTTTTTTTATTCGTTTTGCATGTTGATCTATCCTGTTACATGTTTGGTTTGATTGTAGATTGAAAAGTCAATATCAGTATTAACTTTTACAGGGTTATTCAGAGCACCGACATTTCGGTGCTCTCCTGTTCGCTGCACTAAGGCTAGGGTCAGACTAACGCAGTATCCACGTGCGTTTAGCAGCACTAAATCACGGCCGTGCTAGCAGCAAATGACGTCCAATGCCGGGCAGCATACGAAGAACGGCCGCACAAAAGTGCAGCTGCGCAACGCAAGTGGCAAACGAACGCATTATTTCGAGAATGTGATACCGCTAGTACTGACGTACAGAGTGCGCTGCGTCCGCTAGCGGTGTGTGTGCGTGATTAGGAGACGTCAGATGCTGCTAATGTCCGGCCAACATAACGTCCAGACGCAAAAAGTGTTTTATTGATGATCCGTACAAAATCACGGTAGAAAATGCGCATCGTATGACCGCTATCACGTATTCCGTGAAAAAATATGTCCATTCGTTCGAACGCACTTTTTCACAGACGACGCAAAAAATGCGTTAGTCTGACCCTAGCCTTAAAGTTCAATTCGTCGGCCCTGCAGTGAATTCAGCATTCACCACAGGGTCCCTGAAGTGCGGCGAATCGACCTGCCGAACGTATCTGAAAAAATGCTGCAAAACAGCCGATTCGAATCGGAAAACCGCCAAATGCATCTGATGACCAGCCGCAGTAAAAAGCTGACAAGCCGCCGAACAGGGGTAAACAAAACACTGCAACTTTTAAAATGCGGTTTAACCCTTTCGCTGCTGAGGCGTTTCACGCCTCTGTACTGAGGTCATATTTACCGGTTTTGCTCATCATGTTTAAATGCGTTTTGAAGGCTTATTTTAGTATATGACCCAGACATATTATATATCGTTCTTTCCGTCAGACTCGGCAGATTAATAATATGTCATTATTATATGTATACGTCATGACCTGTCTGTATATTATAACAAAAAATGCAATAAAATATGAATTTTCAATAATTTACAACGTGTAAAGTGTATTTTTTTCACATTTTAACATGCGAGCAATTGCGGTTATATTTTGTATGGGGTGCGCTTGTTAAAAAAATTAGAGATGGGGTCTCGTTACTTTTTTTTTTTTTTTTTGGGGAAATTACGCGATTTTTAACAAACGCACCGCATACAAAGATCGTTAGTGCAGCATCATTGTTCACATTATAATTGAAATGGGAACAATATTGCTGCATTAACAAACCAAAAAAAAAAAAAAAAAACTTGTTCGTTTGTTTTTTTTTTTTTACATATTTTTTTATTTTTAATTTTTTTTTTTTAACTTTTTTCACAGTAGTGTTTGGTATCGTTGGAACGGCCATGCTCTGGCCGATCCAACAGTACCAAACTTAAACCCCTAGCTGCCACGGATCGGGAGATAGGGGGTTCCAATGAACCCCCTATCTCCACCATTGGTGGCAGCTAGGGGTTAACTCCAGGACTGGCGTCATCGTGCTATGCACGATGACGCCAGTCCTCAGGGGGAGTTCCCGGAGGCTTGGCCGACATCCAAGATGTCGGCCAGCTCCGGGAAAGGATCACGAACCGGCGTTTTTCAGCGCCGATTCGTGATCCGGCTCCCCAGGGGTTAATGAGGGCCACCGTTTGGAAGGGCAGGCTGTGCCCTTCCAAGCGGTGCCTGTCTTAACCCCCTGCTCCCCGGCGATCGGGAGGGAGAGAGGTCTGAAGGACCCCCCCCCCTTTCAGGCGCCTCCTCCGCACATGCGGGGGGGGGCGCCTGAATTAGATGTCATCGCGTCGCCGCGATGACATCTAATGTCCCCGCCGGGCTCCCGAGTGCTGGGCTGACATCCAAGATGTCAGCCCGCACCGGGGGGCGCAGCAATCCGCCGGAATCCGGCGGATTGCTGCCTCCTGTGCTCGGACGCGCTGAGCGCGTCCGTAGCACAGGAGAACCACTTGGCTGGACGCGCTGTGCGCGTCCATAGCAGCCAAGTGGTTAAAGAAAACGAATGCATGAAAATATAACAAGGAAAAAAAGGGGTCATCTGCGCTCGTTTCTATGTGTTCCATGTACAACAAAACTGAGGTTTTTGTTTGTTTCAATGGCCATTGCAACGTAAACTCACTCGCCACTTCACGGCACCTCTTTACAGAGTGAGTACCTAACAATTGTACCAAAAGGCCGCTCTACTGAGCAGCTCCAAGCCCCTTCTGCTGCTTTTCAGCCAAGGAGAGGCAGAGATATGGTGGGTTTTATTTATACACGCACTACACACTTCCCATTTGGGATTAAAAACAAAAACATGGAAAGAGGAACAGCTGCAGAACGACGGACTGGTGTTACAAGCATAATATACATAAATATTTATGTATATTATGCTTGTAACACCAGTTTGGAGCTTTGTAGTTTTGTAACACCAGCGTGTTTGGAGCTGCTCAGTAGAGCGGCCTTTTGGTTACATTTGTTAGGTACTCACTCTACAAAGAGGTGCCTTGAAGGGGCGAGTGAGCTTACGTTGCAATGGCCATTGAAACAAAAACCTCAAGTGTTTTTTTTGTACATGGAACACATAGAAACGAGCGCAGATGACACTTTTTTTCCTTTTTATGTTTTCTACATTAACTGGGCTGTTACTCCTGGCAGTTGCTGCCGCTCCGGTGAGTATGGGCGCGACGCCATTTTTTTCTGTATTTATGAATAATGCATGAAAATGCCTGGAAATAATAATAAGGACCTATAGTAACAATAAAAAGGTCTGTTACAGAAAAAAAAAAACACCATTTTAAAAGCTGGGGGGGGGGGGGGTTGCCTAACATGTCCTTTAAAAATATAGACCTTTTTAGCTCCAAATGAGAAGAATAAACGGTTGAATAAAAACGAGATCCCCCCCCCCCCCATTGACACCTATGGGAGTCAACTGCTTAAACCTGGCGAACGAAACCACCCGAAAATCAGGGCATTTCTGACATTTCACTGCTCTTTGGTGTCTCTGGGTAGGTAAACCATTACTTCTCTATTTGGGATTTCACTGCCGCCAAAGATCATCGTATTTCGCTTGGCGAATTGCCAGCTTTTTGAATAGCCGAATGGCCTCAAAATTGCACCGTAAGGGGAAATTCACTGTTCGGTGTAATTTCGGAGCCGGTTTGGTGCTCTTTGAATAACCCTTTTAATGTTAAGAATGGAAAAGTTTTGCTTAATTTTTAAGCCCATAGTATTAAAACATACTCCGGGTTATTCAAAGAGATCCGAATTGCTGGCGAAAGGTAACCGAACGCTGAAATTCAGTTTACGGTTACCTTTTCTGGCCATTCGGCTATTCAGAGAGCAGGCAGTTCACCAAATGTTGGCGAATTGCCTGCACATACCTATCTTGCATTTTACTATTTTGTATTTCTGTAACCACTCAATGTTCTCGAACCCAGGACATACTTGAAAACGAGAGAAATCTCAATGTATCCTTCCTGGTAAAATCCTTTATAAATAAAATAAAATAAATAAACATATGGTGCCTGTTCGGTGCCTGTTCGAGGGCAGTGAATCCCCATAGAGAAGCAATGCTTCGTCTATTCAGAGAACACAAAACAGCAGTGAAAAGTTGCCGTTTTGTGGTTTCATTCGGCAGGTTTATTCAGGCGAATCCCATAGGCTTCAATGTTAAAAATATTCCCGTTTTAATTCAATATCTAAGAAACCGTTGATTTCTAATATTCTGCAGTAAAAAGTCTTTTTTTTTTTTTTAAATCGTTTTATCATTCATTGGATCTTATGTGTAATTTTCACTTTTCAAACATTCAAGCGTACTGTTTTTTTTTTTTCTTTTCACTCCATGCGGCTGCGGTGTCGGCTTTTGCTGCTCTGCGCTGTGATCAGTGGCTGCTCGGGTTTCTCCGGCGTGTTCGGCGGGGTTAATCCAGATGTTTCGACGGGTTTGCGGCGACTTTTCCCTGCACGGCCCTGTGGTGCTTGCTGAATACACTGCAGGGTCGCCAAAATGCAACGAATTGAAGAGAACGAAAAGTCACCGAACGTGCGTTGACTTTTCGATTCTCTTTGAATAACCCTAACTTTATTTATTCATTCCCCTGCAACACAAAGATATATCTATTTTTCTTTAAAAAAAATTTTTGAAGAGCTCGCTTTTGTTAAAGGCAAAACAGAAACTTAAAAGACTGGAAAGAAAAGAAAAATAAAAAGTTTGGAAATATCACTATAACTTATGTAGCGCTGTTTAAAAACTCTGTTGCTGTATTGCTCGGGTTTGGCCACCAGAGGGAGACCAGTGCGATGTAAAGTATACTGGACACAACGGGACTACGTTTTCCATCATGCTTTGCGGCGGGGACAGGAAGTGGGTGGGAGAGAGCGAAGGACATCCGCAGCCTCGGGCGAAGGAGAGCCAGTGTGAGCCGAGCGACGAAAGGTGGAAGACGCACATGAGACTGCCAGAGATTTGACACAAGGCCGGAGAGTAGGAGCTGCCTTGCGGGTGCTGAGAATCAGAGACATTGCTGGCAGGGACCTATCCACACATTGCTGAGAGGTTTTGCGCAGGCACAACGTTCCGGTTTGGACCCCGAGTAAGGAGACCGCGATGATCCACTGGGAGTGCAGGCGGTAGGCCGTAATTCTCGTTACCGAAATCGGACAAGCAGGATAAGCGCATCCGGTGGCACAGAGTATCAGTATAATCAAGCGGAAAGAGATCCTTGATCGGACAGTGGAACAGATTGTCCAGCGGATGGGTGAGAGGCCTTCCAGGCCACAGTCCAAGTTTAAACAAAGCACGCTGCAGTATTGTTTAAATCTACAGGGCCTCAACGTGACTAGTCGAAGAATTGCTCAATCCAGTCACTGGCCAGTTGAATATAGTACCTGAATCGCGCACACACACCTTTTTGGGACATTACTCTTGCGGGACTTACACTCCAGAAACAAAGGGGTTAAACTTTCCTTTTGCCGCCGCGTGTTTTTCTCGCATTACGAAATCCTGTCGTTCATATACCGTATTCACATTATATATGCCGCTTTATTTGGATCAGTAAAGTATATAATATATAAAATCCACAACAGTGCTGGTGTATATTTATTCCCTAGTGCGGTGAGACTAACCCGAGGTTAAATTCAGCGGCTCCTCCGGGAGTGAGCGCTACACTTACATTTGTTTATCATTTTTTTCCATTACAGACTCTGGGTTCTGCTCCAACCACAAATATAACAGCATCACTATCCTCCCGCTCCCCCTCCCCCTACATGTCTTTATTTTACAAAAGGGGCAAAAGTGAAATGTTAACATGTTTTGTCTCTAAATATACATGTGCAGCCAGTGTACAGCGAGTTTGAATGTACAAATATATCTATCTTTTTTAAGCCTTGCGCCACCATGAGAGATCAGGCTCAATCCGGTCTCTTTTTATTCCTTTTAATTGAAAGGTTTGCAGCAAACAAAACTCCTATGTTTGCATGTGGTCTAAACGCAGTGGTTCTCAACCTGTGGACCCTTAGGACCCACAATTGTCCTTGGTCATTAAGGCGCGACCCAAAAGTAATTGAATTTCTGAAACCTTAGTATTTATTCCACAAAACAACGTGTGCAATATTCTACAATGTATTCACTTTGTAAACAACCATGTATTCTTTCCAAAAAGGATAGCGCAGTAATCCCAAAACTAGTCAAAACGAAAGTGCTGCTGAGGCAAAAACCCAATAAATTAAACTGTAATTGAAACATATGAAATTAATTAGAACTTATGGGGAAACTGGGGATGCTTCTTGCTTTAACCACTTGGCTGCTATGGACGCGCTCAGCGCGTCCAGCCAAGTGGTTCTCCTGTGCTATGGACGCGCTGAGCGCGTCCATGCACAGGAGGCAGCAATCCGGCGGATTGCTGCCCCCCCCCCCGGTGCGGGCTGACATCTTGGATGTCAGCCCAGCACTCGGGACCCCAGCGGAGCAATTAGATGTCATCGCGGCGGCACGATGACATCTAATTCAGGCGCCTCCCCCGCATGTGCGGAGGAGGCGCCTGAAAGGGAGGGGGGAGGTCCTTCGGACCTCTCTCCCTCCCGATCGCCGGGGGCAGGGGGTTAATCCAGGCACCGTTTGGAAGGGCACAGCCTGCCCTTCCAAACAGTGGCTGTCATTAACCCCTGGGGAGCCGGATCACGAATCGGCGCTGAAAAGTGCCAGTTCGTGATCCTTTCCCGGAGCTGGCCGACATCTTGAATGTCGGCCAAGCCTCCGGGAACTCCCCCTGAGGACTGGCGTCATCGTGCATAGCACGATGACGTCAGTCCTGGAGTTAACCCCTAGCTGCCACCAATGGTGGAGATAGGGGGTTCCAATCAACCCCCATCTCCCGATCCGTGGCAGCTAGGGGTTAATATTTGATATCGTTGGATCGGCCAGAGCATGTCCTTTCCAACGATATCAAACATGATAATGAAAAAAGTTGTAAAATAAAAATTCTAAATAAAAAAATTCTAAAAAAAAAAAAAAAAGTTTTTGTTTTGTTAATGGAGCAATATTGTTCCCATTTCAATTATAATGTGAACAATAATGCTGCACTAACGATTTTTGTATGCAGTGCGTTTGTTAAAAATAGCGACATTTTCCCCCAAAAAAAATGTAACGAGTCCCCATTTCAAATTTTTTTTAACAAGCGCACCCCATAGAAAATATAACCGCAAACGATCGCATGTTAAAATGTGAAAAAACACTTTACACATAATAAATTATTGAAAATTCAAATTTTATTGCATTTTTTTGTTATAATATACAGACAGGACATGACGTATACATATAATAATAACATATTATGAATCTGTGGAGTCTGCCGGAAAGAACGATATATAATATGTCTGGGTCATATATCAAAATATGGCTTCAAAACGCGGTTAAACATGATGAGTGAAACCAGTTAAAATGACCTCAGCACAGAGGTGTGAAAAGCCTCAGCAGCGAAAGGGTTAAATAAGTGTCTCAAAGTCTGGGGTGAGCGACAAAGCAAAGCGAATTTAAAATCACTACTGAATGAATAATAAAATATTATAAAAAAGTAACAAACTCCTCCGCCGTCCATCTTTGCCGCTTCGCACATTATTTTTTTTTTTTTGCAGCACCCTGCCCTCCCTGAGCCTGCGCAATTTGCTTAGCTGAACGCTACACTAATCACAAACTCAAGCTGGCCAAGAGATTGAGAAGTCTGCAGCGCGCGTCTGGTGCTGCCTGCTTCCTGAACCTACGCTCTTCGGTGCCTCAGAGACACTGAAGAGCAATGGAATATTTTGGACCAATGGGAAAGCACGATTTGGTCCAAGCCAGTCAAAAACGCCACCATGGGAGGCTGGCCTATATAAATATACTTTTTTCACTGAGGTGTGCATTGTGCACAGTGGCTCCTGATGTTGGGTGTACAGAGCGTGTCACCAGTCACTGAGTCCCGCCCCACACCTTCCTATTACAGATGCTCCCCCCCCCCCCCCACCTTGCCATTACAGAGTATGGTACCTGATGCAGCCGGTCCCAGGTGGCGCCGAGGAGCATTCAGAGGTAGCCGCGCCACCTGGGACGCCGCAGGTAAGATGCATCGGCAGGTCCCAGGCATTCCAAAGGCCTGGGGACACTTGCCCCGCGACCCAGTCCACTTCTGGTCGTGACCCACTTTTGGGTCACGACCCACCACTCGAGAAACACTGGTCTAAATAACAAGGTACCAAAGTTGCAGCATACCGGAAATTTCAGCTGATGTGCCCCCGCTCATTGAACTTCTCTACCTGCCTGTGTCTCCCAGATACATGCTGCAGTATCAAAATGTGACCAGCAGTCCTCTGCCTATGCCGGGGTCAGATGAGCGCACAAAGTGCGTTTGTTCGGCCGCACTATATGCAGTCCGCCGTAGCGTATAATGCCATTAATGGATAACACCCGGAGTACGTGCGCACCATATCTCGCACGTACAAAGAATGTTGCCACGTCCGCTATGGAGGCATCAACATGAAAACACTACGACAGACGTCTAGACGACGCTGCCCACTTGCTGCTTCCTGAAGGCGGGAATACGGGACGTCAGACGAGCGCACTTGCGACGGCCGGCACGTAACGTCAGATTCAGAATTCAAGCACGTCTGTGTAGGCCAGTGTTTCGGTGTACCTGTTGTGTGTTTTTGTTTATGTAAAATGAGCTTATTGTATAACTGTATGTATAGGCCTCATCTAAACATTCACTCCTCCACCCCATTATCTGTTAAATACTGTATAGGATAAAGGACAGCCGCAAAGTAAAACTTGTGGAGAAAATCCACAAAATGGAAACGAGATCAAAACCTTAGTTTGTTTTTCCTTTTTACTGCTTTTCCTTTTTAATTGCTTCAAATAAAGACAAACCGCAGCATGTGTTTTATAATGTGGTTTTATTTTTAATGCGCAAGTAACCTAGTTACAGCTTCTGTAAGTTGTATTGTCCCTGTTGCAGCACCTCATATTTTATTGCTGTGCTTCGGTAGCGAGGTATAGGTTCACAGTTGGTGTTCTGACTTGCTGTGCCTCCTGTTTAGTAAAGATGATGTCAATAATGGCTGAATTCAGTTTCTCATGAGGGCAGGATGTGCCTGAAGGTTTGGCTGGGGTCAGACGAACGCAGTGCGAACGTGCGTTCAGCCGCACTTTATCACAGCCGTAGTAGCAGCAAATGACGGCCAATATACGAAGTACGGCTGCACGAAAGCTCGGCCGCGCAACGCAAGTGGCAAACGAACGCATTTTCGCAAGAGCGTCTAACCGCTAGTACTGACGTACAGCGTGCGCTGCGTCCGCATAACGGCGTGTGTGCGTGATTTGGAGACGTCAGACGCTGCTCACGTCCGGCCGACATAACGTCCAGACACCCAAAGTTTCCTGGTTTGGATCCGTATGAAATCACGGCTGAAATTGCGCATCGTATGACCGCTATCGCGTATTCCATGAAAAAGTACGTCCATGCCTTCAGACGCACTTTTTAACAGACGATGCGAAAAATGCGTTCGTCTGACCCTACTCTTATAGTCCGCAAAAGCCTGTTTCACATACACCTGCTTGAGAACTACACATGTGACTAGCGTTAAATCTTCGTCTGACTGTGGGCTTTTTCTTTTTCCAAATGTTCGTTATCAGGACCTTGTGCTCAAGGTTTGTGTGAGTTTCCCGTTTTAGGTAGAAGGTTTAGTAGGTTGTGGACGGTGCGTAGCTTGTGTATCGCAGCAGAAAGTTTTATTTCCAACAAGAATTGTTAATTTGATGTTTATGCTGTGGGAAATTGTGTTGGTGCACACTGTTTGCATACAGGTTCCAGGTAACCATTCAGCTATTAGAATTTTATGTCTGCCAACCAAATTTTTGGATTGCTATCATAGGTTGTCAAGGGTCCAGCCGACCGGCACTCCGGCTCTCACCCCTCTTAATGCGGTGTCCAATCCGGTCTCTGTGCGGTGTGCGTTCGTGATTGGTACCTATGATGTGGAAGGTCAGGCCCTGGGCTGCTGAGCCTCAGAGCAATGCTTGCTGTCCTCAGAAGGTGGCTGAGCTCAGTGGCTGCCATCTTGTTACGTTGGTATCATGACTGGGGCCATGTGGGTGGTAGGAGGGGACAGTTCCCTGGCACCTGCTGCCAGAGGAGCCAGGGGATAGTTTTGGGTCCTGCCAGGAGGTAGAGGGGATTTGGTGGAGGTGTGGACGTCCCTGGATTCCCTATAAAACCTCACCTCTCTATAGCTATGGTGGTCAGTTGTTCTGTGACTCGTTGTGAGCACTTCCTGTGCCCTTCTACTGTTACTCGATCTGAATATCCCATGTACCGACCTTGGTCTGTTTGATTCTGAAACAGCTCTGCCTGCCCCGACTCTGGACTTTCCTTGACTTTGCTATCTGGATCATCCACTGGTACCATTGCCAGAACCAGGTTACCTACCAGGCTCCTATCCGCACCACATTGTGAGATGTGTCTGCCTACTCGGTTAATTGCTTCAGCTTTTGATCGTTTAGGTCCTCATCTACACTTTTTGTGGGTCTCCTAATTTTTCATGTTCTTTTATCATGAACCAAGTAAAGGTTTGTAGTTATTCAGTTTATAAGTAATGCAACGTGCACATCTAAGATTATGACTCTAACACACATCTACAAATCTTTGCCTAGTTCTCTAAAGTATGTTGTTGCCTCCTGAATTTTACTCTTGTAGATTGGAAGATTTACTTAGATGTCGCGGCAGTCGTAAGAGCAACAGAACGCCATGTCTATGGTCACAAGACCATCCTTGTTGTTTTACCACTTCTTTCTGTTGAGGCCAACATGGGACACCAGCATGTAGCTTGTTTTGGGTCCTTTGTCCGTATCCTCGGATGACACTCACTGCCCCAGGTTTGCATTTTTTGTGGAATATCCATACATTCATTACCATTGTCTGTAAACTAAAACTCGTTGTTGGCTTAATCGGAGACTACTTTGTAGTTGGGTTTAACCCCTCCAGGAGAGATGGCCTGTCAAAGCTGTCAAAAGAACAAGGGTTTTGTCTCAATCTGGTCCCGAAGAAGCTAGATTGTCCTCGTGGTCAGCGGTCATTAGCAATGGATAGTCATCTGACAATTCGTTAACGATAAGTTGTGCTTTCTTCGAGGCTATGTGACCTCGAAAATGAGGTTATTGTTCCACAGTTGTTTCCAATGTTGTAATGTGTAAGGGACGCATTTCATACAGACGGCGTTTGGAAAATGGACGTTATGGA
This sequence comes from Leptobrachium leishanense, assembly GCA_009667805.1. NCBI lineage: Eukaryota > Metazoa > Chordata > Amphibia > Anura > Megophryidae > Leptobrachium > Leptobrachium leishanense. Next base: position 30,083,498 of record CM019064.1, read on the forward strand.
ATGATTAATTTTTTTTTTTTTTATTTTTTACCCTTTCACACCCAAAAATTAGTATACACGATCCTGCATTGAAAAAGGAAATTTGCCATTCAAAGCTTTATTCACGTGGCGTTTAATGCAGGATCGATGTTCTCCTTGTGGATAAGTGATAAGATGGGGGGGTTTGACAGAAGCTGCTACTCAGGACGAGTAGATCCGCCGTAAATTCCGTCCTTGCCTTGGAGCGCTGCGGGGTAGCGTGCCAGCCGAGGTGTCAGCCCTGGATGTAGTGAAGGCGGCTGCTAGGAATAAGCTGATCTGCTGGATGAAGCCAGTAACACCGCTACTCGGAGTGCATCAATCTGTTGCTTGCCTGGATGGATCCAATGATACCGATGCTATGTGAGAATAGCCCTTTATCCCTCCCCAGTCACTTGTCAAAACAGAGTGTATTTTGAATGGGAACATACAGTTCTTATATACAATTACAACATCTTGATAACACGGCTTGCCATTGTTCTTTACCCTTCCCACCTCAGACTTCCTGACACCGGTTTTGCCACTGCCCCTAGCCATAACCCTTTTTATATCTTTAACATGGGTTGCCACTGCTTCTAGCTCGATCCCAGTGTTTGGTGCCACACTCTCTGGCCTGCCCTGGGCCAGTCCCCATCCGAGAAATTCCACCCCATGGAGCATGAGCTCTGCTTACGGCATGGGGTTCCCCCTGTGGCTTGAAGCTCCATAGCAGCAGCCGTTCTATCTTGGGACCGTCGGATAGAGGGGTTCACGGTGGTACTTCCTCTTCAAACTCACCCCACACCAGGCTACCATCCATGGGGACCTACTCTCCAAATAGCGTCATGGTGGGGGCAAAGGAGGCTCCATGGCAGGCAGGTGAACGGGCATTGGGTTTTGGCAGCTTGCCGGTGGGGTTTGCGATCTCCTGGGGAGCCTCCTGCGTTATACAATTTTAGGGAAGCCGGTGTACACTTTACAAGGATAAAAATAACATATTTTGCTTGTACAATGAACACTGGTACAAGCTGGATACAAAAGGGAACATGTTACTAATAGCACAGAGGGTATAGAAGACAAAACAGCAGCCAGGCTGTTTCCATGAACAGATCCATTGTTGCTGCGTGCACTAAGTGACTACGGGCAGGATCCGTGTGGGAAGTTGCAGAGTAACACACAATTAAATACGAAACGACATTTTACAGTAAATCGAATACAGGAATTTGTTCATATAAATAAAGGGGCAAAAAAAATATGAGAATAACAATGAAATTAAACTAAATTACAGTACAGTGGTGGACGTTCCTTCGCAGGGTTATAATGAGTGAAAATCCCTTCACAGCAACACCTTGTATCTGTTCTATAATCTCCATACACAGGCATTATACAGCACATACAGATACAAGGCGTTGCTGTAATTGCCATACACAGGCATTATACAGCACATTCAGATACAAGGTGTTGCTGTAATTTCCATACACCGGCATTATGCAGCACATACAGATACAAGGTGTTGCTGTAATTTCCATACACCAGCATAATGCAGCACATACAGCTATTGCTAATTTTTTGGAAGCTGCATTGCTATTCATCTCATTATGATCATTAAAACTCCCCATAAGCAGGAGATCTCACCATTTTATTATCGGTCTACAGCACATTTGATGTATTTGACGCAAGGGTGATTTCTGCCTGTATGCTGATAATGCAGACCCAGTGTGAAATTGTGTGAGATAAGGGACGCCATCTACAGTTTAGAACCTTTCATCACAGATTTCTATAAAGGATAAATGAATGAAAAATTAAATGAGCAAATGAACATTTTAATCTTGTCCCCCCAAAAATACCAGAATCCTATCTACAATCGTCATGGGCCAAACCCCCTGATCATAGAGCTATCTAATAGATCCGAGTCTCAAGCAGGTTTAGTCTTTTTTATGGTGTGGTTAAATCCAGTCTGTAGATGAGTCTAGGTGGAGCAGTGATGTGGTACAAGGCGATCAAGGGTGAGTATGTAATAAGCGGAATGGCATACGTAAAGAACAAACAAAATTGGATTCAAGAGTGCCGGATTCGTCCTCTTCAGGAAAATGACCTGGAGCTTGGAGCTCATGTGGAGAGTTGGTTGTGGGTCTAGTCCTAAACAGATTGCGGAGACCATTTTTCATGGAGCCGAAATAAATGGAGCTTCACAGGTATCTTGTTCCCTTTTAGAGTGGCATCAGTGTATGTCTTACACATATGTCCTATGTATGTAACTAGATCTCACAAATGCTGTTGCTGACTGCAAGGACGCTAACATCAAAATCGTTAACCCTGACTCTAAAACCAACACAAACTCTAACTCTGACCCTAAAAATAATTCTAGCTTCCTTTTTTGTACTGTACTAGTCTCAGAAAAATTAAACGATTATGGTCTTCGTCTGATACAAAAATTTGGTGCTGGTGTCGCTTTTTGGACGAAAAAACTACTTTGTATTTTTAAATCTTGGTTGAATTTGCGCTACATTGAAACCACAACTTTTTTGACGCAGCTATTTTATCGGCAGCCACAAGGTGGCGACATTGTTGGAGGATATACCTGTGAAACGTCCTCCCTTTTCGTATGTATAATCCAATCAAGGTGGGATCCTGAGTGAACTGAATGTCTGTTAGGGAATTCATTACACAGGCCGTTGTGAATAAACCCCATTATGTGAAAGCCAAAATTGCTCTTCTATGTACATGGTTTTAAGGAGGAAGAAAAACGTGTCTTTTTTTTGTTAATATGCATTAATTTATTTTGCGCAGCATAGCCACATTTTATTTCGCATTTCTGTTTTATCTAAACGGGGGGATAAATGGTTTTGCTTTCTGTAGCCGTTGTACAACATTTCCTGCGACCTTTGCATCACTATGGGGAGTTATTTATTTATTGCGCATAAAGCAGTTTTGGACAGGATGACGAGGGTTTCAAAAAAATTAGTTCTTTCCTGTGGTTTTCTTTAAATACTGCTAAGTGACCGCCATGGTGAACGTGGCTCGTACTTTAAAGGAATGTCCTTTCCGCTCTTTGGGCTGGCTAATATTTCTTTTTATTCTTTCCCTTTCTGAAGCCTGAGACAGTTGCTACGCTGAAACGCACAATGGAGGCTCTGATGGAACGGGGAGCAATTGTCCGAAACCTGGAAAGCCTAGGAGAAAAGGCCCTTCCATACAAGATCTCAAAGCACAGCCAGGGTCACAGTCGAGCAGGGTACGTGTGATGGAATTACCTCATGCTGTCTCTTAAAACGTTGGAAAAGGCACAGAAATCCCCCTAGATGATTATTTGTTGTTTTTTTTTTTTTTTTTTTTTTTTTTTTTTTAGAAACCCGCTTGAAAGATAACCTCAGTTCCTTCTTACAACTCCCTTTACCTTGCATTAATGTTAGAGCAGCCTTTTTGTTGTAGAACAAAATGGCGCTGGGTGGAAAGAGGACTGCTGACGCTGAACTGCTTTTTCCACCATTTTCTTGCCCACGTAGCCTTTTATTTGTTTTGTTATTTTTACATCCCATGTGTCCGTTCATTGTTTTTCTTGCCCATTTTATGGACCATTTTCCCTTCAATTTCCCCCTTCCTATGTACTTGTATTGTGACCTTTCTTTCTGTATGCCATTTGTCTTCCCTAAGGCTAGGGTCAGACTAACGCATTTTTCGCGTTGTCCGTGAAAAAGTGCGTTCGAACGAATGGATGTATTTTTTCACGGAATACGCGATAGCGGTCATACGATGCGCATTTTCGTCCGTGATTTTGTACGGATCATCAATAAAACCCTTTTGCGTCTGGACGTTATGTTGGCCGGACGTGTGCAGCGTCTGACGTCTCCCAATCACGCAAACACGCCGCTATGCGGCCGCAGCACACTCTGTACGTCAGTAGTAGCGGTTTGACGTTCTAGAAAAAATGCGTTAGTTTGCCACTTGCATTGCGCGGCCGCACTTTTGTGCGGCCGTTCTTCGTATGTTACCCGGCATTGGACGTCATTTGCTGCTAGCACGGCCGTGATTTAGGCTAGGGTCAGAGTGGGGCAGTCGGAACGCGCGTGCAGGCGCACTAAATCACGGCGGCAGTAGCCGCACATAACGGCCAATGACGGCCAATATACGCAGTACGTGCGTACAAAAGTGCGCCGACACCACGCAACCGGCAAATGAACGCATTTTTCTCAGAACGTGAAACCGCTGCTACAGACGTACAGAGTGCGCTGCGGCCGCATGGCAGCGTGTGTGCGTGATTAGGAGACGTCAGACGCTGCTAGTGTGCGGCCTACATAACGTTCAAACAGCCGGATTTCCCTAGAATTACGTTGGTGAGTACCTGCGACTGTGGTCGTCTGACCACTTAAGCGTATTCCGTGAAAAAATGCGTGCGCACGCTCCGATGTACATTTTGACGGTGGCCGCAGAAAATGCGCTCATCTGTCCCTAGCCTTAGTGCGGTTAAACGCACGTTAAAACTGCTTTCGTCTGACCTTAGCCTTAATCCACACTTTGGGCCTTTTTCCCCAATGTTCCTGTTTCACTGCATTTTGTGGACTGTAATTCATTTTTGTGTAGTTTTTTTTCTTGTTCCTATTTATGTCCCTTTTTTACATCCTCTTTTACCTATGTTCTGCTTTTACGCGTACCCCATTTCATTCATGAACTGACCAGCATTTTTCTACATGACTTTCCCATACTTTTTTTTGGATAATTTTGATTTTGTTATTTATCGCACTTCCTGACTACTTTTCCCCTAAAACAAAGCTTCTCTGCAGTAAGATCACTCCATAGTTCTTTCTGTAGCCATGGTTATACTCAGACATGTTGGGGGCCCATGAGGTCATATTCTACCCTTTTTAGGAAAAAAAAAAAAAAAATCACTTTGCCCTCATTGAGCACTAATGCCAGTGCTCAATATGTCAGCGTTGGCGCTAGATTAAAAGCGGTAATAGCGGGACACTCAGATCAGATCCTGGTCGCTAACGGGTTAAAAAATCTGTTAGCGCATCGGGTAATAGCGCTTTCTAGCAGGGGCTTGCTGTACTTTGCGCTCTCTATACTTTAACATGGGGAGGAAAAAGAGTAATTGGCTTTAGGATCACAAAGTCCTAACTGAAAAGCTAATCATCACGAGAAGCTGGTGCTAACTGATAACGCTTCTGCGGAATCAGTTATGACCAGCTGAAAAGCCCCCCCCCCAATCAGATACTCGCCTCTCATTCCGTGGTGAGAATGGTGGCCCGATCCGCCACTTTTGACTGCCGGGAGCAGAGTGAGACTGGGGACAAATAGTCCCCAGTCACCCATATGCGATCACTCCGCCGCCATGCGAGCGCAAATTTTTGCGTCCCTCTTTTAGCTCAAGGCGAATGATAGTGCGCATAGTGCCATATCATTTGTGAATATAGAGAGAATTAGAAGAAAATACCCAAAGGTATATACTTCTAGAGCCAGCTGAGGCTCAAGCTATGTGAATGTGTAGTGGCACGAATTTTATTCTATCTATATGCTCTGTTTTCTATAGGATTTTGGATGACCTGCTGGAGAACCATCTATAACATAATACCATAAGAGCCTCTGCGCATGCGCATCCAACCGCCCAAATAGTAAGGCGGCGCAGTGTGGAATGCGTGCGCTCCCAGCGTAGTGCTGGGTGCGCACGCAGCCAACCGTCGCAGCACGCGCACAGCCGTGCCTAAGACGGCGGAGGGTCGAATGCGTGCGCAACCAGCTGGGTGCGCACGCAGCCAACCGCCGCAGCACGCGCCTACGTGCCTCCATAACATGAGGCGCGCCAAAACGCCTCCGACAGACGAACGGCAGCACAGACTCCGGACCCCAGTGAAGTACAAGCCGCCCCTGCAGCGCTTAAAGAAACCACACCACAGAGCAGAGCCCCCGTGGCAAACGGCACCTCCACCACACCAGCTAGGCGCACCCGGTAAAAAAAAAATTACAGTTGTGTCCCCCCAACACCACACAGGCACCACAGAAAACGCCAGACCAAAAAAAAAAATAATTGCCAACTGTCCAACATCACACCGGATTCAAAAACAAAAAACTTACCCACCCTAACTCTGCATCCCTTCTACACAGGGAACACCACGCCCAGTCAAAAAATAAAAAATACCTCAGTTGGGCACCCAAGACACAGAAAAAAACCTTATAACAAGGGGACAAAAAAAAAACTTTGCCCACCGCAGCACCAGCGCCAGGCACAACAAAAATCCGTTGGAGAGGCGCGCACACAGTGCCTCTCCAATGGTTCGGGTTTTTTTTTTTTTTTTTTGGGGATAGGGGAGCAGGTATGGGAGCGCCTCTCGCTGCCCTCTCCCGCACACACGACCATGCATTGGGAAGACCTGGAGGGTGGGTTGGGCGAGGTGCAGCCGCGGGACCTGGGCTCGCTGTTCTCAGACTCTTACACGGAAGAGACTTGCCACCTTTTCTGCGGGCAGGAGTTGCGCATCACAGAGCATTACGGCGCTAACCTGGGGGTGGCCGCCCAGTGTGGGACGCTGTGAGTATCAATGTTTGTGTTGGAGGGGCTCACACAGCCCATGAGCTTGCAATCTGTCCCATGAGCTTACAATATATCCCATGAGCTTGCAATCTAAGGGGTCCCATGAGCTTACAATCATCTAAGGGGTCCCATGAGCTTGCAATCTATCCCATGAGCTTGCAATCTATCCCATGAGCTTACAATCTATCCCATGAGCTTACAATCTATCCCATGAGATTACAATCTAATGGGTCCCATGGGTTTACAATCTAAGCCTTGGATTCTAAGGGGTCCCATGAGCTTACAATCTATCCCATGAGTTTACAATCTGAGGGTCCTGTTCCTGTGAGTTTACAATCTAAGGGGAAGAGGAACCTGCTCTAATATATAAATGCATTTGTAATGCGCTGTCATCTGTGCGCGCGCCCATCAGAGCTGCTCAGTTGGCCCTCCTGTTGCGGATGGGTTGGCGCCGGACGCGTTACAAATGCATTTATATAGAGAGATACTCTTGGATAGGACATTGGAAAAACAAATATGTGGACATGAATTCTGAGCTGGTGACAATAGACTGCCCTCTGGGCAGGCTTTCCACCTAGTCCATCTATATAACGTTCATGTAAAACACGCTGGAGAACCGTCCGTCTCTGCAATGTGTACGTATTCCATTTGTGCGCTGTACCTTTTTCTCTATTTTAGCCCTATCATTTACTTCCATCATATTTGATTTTCTATTTGCTTCATTTCCCACATCCCATCACAGCAAGTGCTGGAAGTGGAAGCCATTTTCTATTCGGATCAACATGCATGTCCTGTCGAAATGTGCCTAACGCATCTCAATATTGCATCATCGGTGTTTTGGACCTCATTCCCAATGTTATCAGCCAATCATTCTATCCTGCAGGGCTTGTTTTACTCTAAACTTGTTCCATCAGGTCCCCAAAAAGAAGTTGGTAGGGATAGGGAGACGTGGGTGGCCACAGATTCTTGGAAATGGGACAGCCCTAAAAAACAAACAACCCTAGATGGTCGCTACTAACATGTGATGTGTGGCCCATAACCCGAGAGGTTTGCACAATAAACACATGCTCTTCCAAACAGTAACCATTTTTGTTGCTTGTTGGCATTATTCTTGTGGCTTCGCCGTTGTCGTAGCTGTGCTGCCACCCACCTTCTGCTTCCAGCACATGCTGTGATCGAATGTGCTCAACCTAAGAGGAGGTACATCTCTTGAAAAACCTATTACTTTTCTTTCACTCGTTTACGATCTAGGGCAATATTTTTGGGTCGGACTCTATCCACATCATCCTATATTTCGGGAAATACTGCAGGCCCCTATTATTTTCGAATAACCTATTTAGGAGCCAAAGCTACTGTCCTCAGGGGCTGACCAGGAACATCAAGATCGTGACTTACCGTGGTTAAGTGATGGTAAAATCTCATAGTTTGAGGAAGGGAATGCATTTCAAATGCACGCATGCCACGGGTCAGTGATGGTGATCCTTGGCACCCCATATGTTTCAGAACTACATGCTCTATGATTCCTAGCCAGTCTTAAACCTGATGGAGCATCATAGGACATGTAGTTTCAAAAATATATATGGGTGTGCAAGGTTCATCATCACTGCCATAGGTCATCCTGAAATGTGGCCATACATGGAAGCAGGGCTGCCATCAGAAATCGTAAGGCCCCTTACTAAACCACTGGTCAGAGACCCCTACTGTCAGCTGCCTTTTTCTGCAAACCTTCTTTTACTGGGAATGGGCTAAATCCCTGGTGGTCCAGCAAGGGGATCAAGTGGTCCCTGGTGCAGATCATACTAATCGGTTATGAGCCAGAGTGCTCTGACCGGCCCCTAGATGCCGCGGCCCACTGGGAAAATTGCTGGTATCTTGTTTGACCAGTCCTGGGTGACATGGAGGGGTCCTTTACCTATTTGGCACATAAGGTTTGGCAAGGACCCCTGAATCAACTGGTCCCCTGAACATGTCATGGTCTGTCACCCCCTGATGGCTGCCCTGCTTGGAAGTTACACAATTTGGCCCCTTTAAAGTAGAAACGTTTTCCTATTCCCATGTTCTTTCAGCGGATATATTGGATCGAAATTTGCTATTCTACACCAATTCACCAACTAATTACCTCCAGTGAACACCTACTGTAACATTAGAGCTTGTCCTGGTCAAACCTTTTATGCAGTGTGACCGATCAGGAGAGACGTATATCCCGATAAACCTGTCACCGCTGGACGAGCCTTAATCATCCTGAGCTCTTTAAAGCCTCTGCATGCAAGGTAATATGATTAGTGGCAGCAGTTTAGGCGATTTTGTTCATAATCCCCCCCCCCTTTTTTTAAAAAATGATTATTTTGGCTTTCCCGAAAAAAAATATAAAAAAAAAAATAATTATGCTCCACAGCAAAATGGGTGCACGAACAAAAGGTACGGCTTGTAGCTGGAGCAATGTCTAATTAAAAATATTGGTGCTAAAGTGACAGTAGGTACAAACCTTGCCAACAAAAATAACAGATCATCCTATTTGAAGGGGTTAATTATGGCAGTAAATGATGTGTGTAGCTGCTAGTACATACACCATCGTATGCCCATAGTAATGTGGTTAATGTCGGTATGTAGTGTCTGCTTAATTTCTATTGTTTTATGGGTTCAGACATTCCATTTGTATGTAGTTTTTTACATTATATATATATATATATATATATATATATAACACACCTACAACCGTGCACAGACTAAGGGTATTTTTGCATTCCGTGCAGGCACAGAGAATGCTTTGTTACGATTTGCTATAAAACGAACACAGAGGAAGGGGCGAGCGCGTGGATACGTATGAACAGTACCACAAGCTCCTATTTCTCATCCCCCCCCCCTCCCTCCCCTCTCGCCATCCACAAAGTGGAAATTTCCACTGGCTCTGTGTGCTACGAGCGGCCAGCATGGGATTCAGATGGAATAAGGCATTACGGCTGCAGCCTCAGCACCGACGCGTTGATGTGATATGGCAACTTCTTCTCAGGGATTACAGGGTTTTCTGTCTGGAATAGTAAGAAGCCCCCCCCCAAAAATAAAAATTGCTACGTTCCCTTCGCTTTCCAAAAAAAATCCGCTACCAAAACCAGTGGCCTTTTAATTTAATTGACATCTATCCATACATTTCCATATCTCCATGTATCTGTAAGTGCGTTTATAACCCATTTCGACGTGCAATAATTACAGAATAATAGAGTAATCGTACTGTAACCGATGTTTCTGAATATGTCGGTCATTGTTTTTACACGGAATGTGTGCCAGAGGCAACTTCATGGAATACATTTCTTCATACCAGGCTTGTAAGTGGCCTGCCCTATATGTCCTCACAAGGTTTTACCTCGATTTACCATTTGCCTCGGTCCAATTATAGAAAAGACTAAACCATATGCAAATAGCTCTATCACACAGAAAGGGCGGCCATTACTGAAATGCCAAGGAACAAGGAAGTTGCCTCTGCTCGAGAGATACAGCATCACTCGACGATCGTTTCGGCCTTGTAAGACCTCGTCAGGGCCCTCACAAACCACGTGTTGTTGCCCATTCACAGGGCCCTCACAAACATTGGATTTCTCCAAATACTACAATAATGTTCTAAATAATAAATATGTTCCCCTCCAAGCACTTCTCCTGACCTCACTTTCCCTAGTATAGCCTCTTTCGTCATGAAACGGCTCATTGTTCATCTTTTCTACAAATGCCCCATTGCCCAGAGACCCCACACTGCCCAGAAATGATATATACACCGCCAAGAGATGTCTTGTATCCCATTAATGCCACGCTTCATACCTTTGCCACATTACATAGTTATAAAAGCTGAATAAAAGTGCATCCATCGAGTTCAAACATTCACACATCACCTACTGCTGTTGATCCAAAAGAAGGCAAAAAAGTCAGTCTGAAGCTCTCGCCGAATATGCAACATACGGAGAAAAAATTCCTTCTTGACCCCAGAATAGCGTCAGATTTCTCCCTGGATCATGCAGCTTTTTTTATTACCCTTTATATAGCCCCATAAATTCCGCAGCACTTTACAAGATCGGTGTACAAGGGGTTAATACATTGGAATACCACACATGGATGATACGGCCTGATTCAGGGGGACCCTGGTCCCAAGGGAACTTACAATCTATGAGACGGACATGTATTTTGTGAGGTAGGCGCATCCATATAGTTGGGTGTCTTGCCCAAGGAAACTCACTGGTGGGATCGGGTCGTCTTTCCACCCCGCGCTTATAGAATCTGCTGTTGACTTTGTATGGCAGGCGATATGATATGGCAGCCCTGATATGTCTATATATCCCATTAATGCCACACGTCCCAACAATGCCACATTACCCAGAGACCCCTCATAGTCTAGAAATAATATATATACCACCACGTTGATCAGATGCCATGCCTCCTAGATATAGATAGACCTGCTTATGCCAGTATTCTTAAGCTAATATCAAAGTAACATAAGTTGTTGACCTCTGCTCCTACACGGAGTGATAAAGTCTATCAGGGTTATTCAGAGAGAGATGAAAACCAGGAGAATGACTGGATAAGTGAAAATTTTAGGTCAAAATAGCCAAACCAGAAAAATTTCACTTTCCAAATCGGCTATTTGGTCTAGATTGTTTTCTTCTCCTGCCAGTTCTCCTGGTTTTCACCTCTCTCTGAATAACCCTGTATATTGAACTCCCTGACTTGCCAGACGTGATGTATACTTCTCAACCTAGTAGCACCTCTCTTCCTGCACCCAACTCCAAATGACGTTTATCTTCTCATCCTACCCATCATGTTATCAGTCTGTTATTTAATGCACCACGCTGAAAACCTGTGAGAACCACCTCTCATGATTCTGGTGTTTTGTAACTACCTACACCCACATTATGGCCACCATTGAGCAATTTGCCACGGTTTTTCCATCCTACGAACTGCATCACCCTTACTGACCTCATCACTTCAGAAAAAAACTTCGATGGTCGATACGAAACCACTCAGTTCGTATGAGCTACTCATTATTGTCTTGAGAGGTTTTTATGATTACTGTGTTCTTCCGTATACTTTCAGTGTTCTAATCGAACTTGAATGTTGGTGCATTATGCTTTCCTGGAATATTGTTCCAGGTGTCTACCTCTCGTTCTGTCACTATTTTATCTTCTCGCTTACCTTTGCCTTCGTGCCGTCTATAGTCTATACTTTAATGCTTCCTTCTTCATCACTTCCCTATTTTTTTTAAAGACTTTGTTTGAGTTGTCTCTAAACAATGTATATATTTTATTTCCCAAAATGTCAGGTGTCCTTTTATTTCCCACGTTGGTTATTACGTGCTACAGGGCTACTTTATGTGTTGACTTCCTGTTTTAGCATTCTGGCAATATTAACTGGAACAAAGACGGACTGCTTTGTCCCTTTTTTGTGACCCCCCCCCCCAATGTTGCCAAAGTTCCTTTAAGACTATAGTACACGTTAAGTACCCTTCAACCCAGGGCTGTCAAACTCAGACCTCCCACATGTTGATGCCTACAATTTCCAGAATTATTTCAATGCAATTAATGGCCAAGGAATAATCGAGGTAGGGCTATAAACGCTGTCCCCTCCAACTGGAATCCTGAAAACCAAACCTTTCAGAGCGTTTTGTTGGCCTCTCACCCTTGATCTTGGTAACTCAATGCCACAGTTTATCGTGGTGTCAATAGCGGGATGCAGTGTTTGTCATTGGCTGTTGCCTCGTATTGGATTCTGCTGATGGCCTCATATGGACACCTGGTCCATGCCAGACACCACACACTATGATGCCTCCTGGTCTTCCCTTGTGCTTCCAGAAAGTTAGGATCCCTCAAATGTTTGGGGCTCTGCTTGATGGATCAATCTTTTCGGATAAGGGGTAGTAAACCTTTATGTAGTTTAGTTACCTTAATGTTTAGACCTCAAACCCTAGTCCAGGGCAGTCAAGAAAGATCTGGGGGCTGGACTATAACTACAACTCACTTGATACCCTGGCCACCTATTGTACTGAAAGAATTTTGGGAATTGTACGCATCAACATCTGGGGGCGACCCCGTGCGTTTGACAGCTCTGCCCTAGTCCATTGCTCTATTTTTCTTAGGTCTATCAGGTCACCGTTCTCGCCGCAGGATGAGAGGTGAGTAAAGGATTTATTGGGGGGGGATTTTAGGCCGTGTCAAGACTAACGTAGTGATCCTGTCCGTGTTGCTGTACCGTTTTTTTAACGTCCACCGTAGCATAAAATTATGATCAATAGAGACCCACACACGAAGTACGTCCGCACAGAAGTGCGGATGCACAATGCACGTGGCACTGGACGCAATTTAGGTAAGAACGTCAAACCGCTAGGACGGAATCAGAGTGCGCCACGTCTGCGTAGCTTTGTGTGTGAGCGATGGAACGTAGGCAGACGGATTGCATTTTTGACGGACAAAATGGTTTTTCATATGTATCAATTTTTTTCATTTTACATATTTTATTTCCCATCTACGTCAGTCAAAAAAACCAGACCGTGTGGTGTCTACAGTATCGTCAGTTGTGCACGGACACACAGTGTGCTCAGAATGCGTTCATCTGGCATTAGCCTTAGGGGGTGCTAAATGATTTTGCTAATGCAGAATCCTTTATCGTCAGCTTTTAAGTGTAGCTAAAACCATGAATAATTAACTGTCTGGTAATATTACTACCAGGGCTCAAAATTTCAAGTCCCAAGCTACTAACCAGGCCATAAGAGTTACTCGCCAGCCGTTGTTCCACCTAACCCCTACCCAGCCCTTAACTCTGCCCCTAAACACGCCCCCTTACATTATCTTCTGAAATTACACTACACTGTTAAAGGTTTTATTTAGAATAAAGTTACACAAATAACATTAATACCCAGTCATCAGACCCCAGTGTGAGCAAAGCGAGGAGGCAGGAAGATCCTCTCCACCCCCTTGCCAATGACCAAGACGAGCTGGGTCAGGTTAGGCAGCTGATCCCTGCCAACGGCAGCCTGGGGAATGGGGGGGGGCTGCATGGTGGCACTGCCAGAATACACAACACAAAATAACTTCTTGTGCATTTCCACTCGCCCTCACTTAATTTCCACTCGCCAAATGCGAGTAGGAGAGTGGAAATTTTGAGCCCTGTTACTACAGTATGACAAGTTTCTGACAGTATTATGCAAAGTCCATAATCCTCTACAACCTAGTTCAGCTTAGTCTAGTCAACTTTATTATTATCCTTTATTTATAGAGCGCCAAAAATTCCACATTCATCGCTTTACAAGTGTACAAGGAGTTGATACATTGGAATACAACGCATGGATGATGCCCTGATTCAGGGGGACCCTGTTCCCAACTGAACTTACAATATGTGAGATGTAGAAGTATTTTTTGTGAGGTAGGCTCGACCATATTGTTGGGTGTCTTGCCACTCACTTGTGGTGTCTTTGAGTAGAATCGGGTCGTCTTTCCATGATTGTAGATCAGCGACCTGGTGGTTGGGTAGAATCCGCTTCTCGTAAAGTCGAGACTTCTCCACAGCTGCATTGGAGGGATGTGCTAAATGGTATTTTGACTTGCTTCTCCGCGGTCGAAGGGTAGACTCGTTACCATTGGACTCCAGAGCCGATATGGTGTGGTAGGCAAGTATGTACCGTTGGGTGTCTTGCCCAAGGACACTTACTGGAGAGTTGCTCTTCCTTATATCATAACCTAAATAATCCAATTTTCTAATGGTCTCTCTATACCCATCAAGATTGCCTATTTATTCACCTCGTCTTGCGGTTGGCTTTGAAATGTATGATGCTCTTACACCATCCATTATGTTTCATCACGTTTGGTGCCATCTTCTAGCACAGTTGCCCACATACTTTTCACCATTTTATCAACTACACGTGTCTGCTACAATCTTCATCCCACCACATGTAACACTTTTAATATATTTGACGTACAGAATTGATGCTGGCTCGGCAATTCTAGAAATGTTGAACACCATTATCGCATGTACCACCACTGCTTCACCAAAGCAAATTACCTCTCCAACTTGCATATTGTGTAATGATTTTTAATATTCTTTTCCAGGTACTTTTTGGTTGATTTTTACTCTTCGCCTGGCATCATTCCAAACATGCTGGATCATTTATCTAGAGATATTGATGTTATCAGACCGACTATTCTGAAACAAGAGTCAAACACAGAAAAGCAAGAGTGTCCAGGAATGCCTCCAGTTGATCTTGAAGCCAAATTCAGACGCAAGAGGAAATGATGGCATCGTCCAATGATTATAGATTATTCATTGTATCAAAGTCTACAAATTTTTTTTTTTATTAATAAATTAAAATTCATAGAAATTGGTTCCATTGCCTTTTGACTCTTAATAATAATATTAAAGAATATTCATCTGCCCTTTGGCTCCCATATAACCATGCTGAGCAAAATACAAACACAACAGGTTTTTGGTTTACGTTAATGGTATTTTAAAGTTTCAAGCCCACCTGTGTCAAGGCGAACCTCAAGGTGGGTCCTAGCCGGACGCCAATACATGGCCTCCTGCTTATTCTTGGCTCAGCTCCGAGACAAGATGATGGATTTATATTCATAACCTCACCAAACAATAGGGATGTACTGGTCCCTGATTGGGGGTCATGCAGTATTTGGGATCTGCTGATTATGGAGTCCCAAACCGATGCAGCATGACCAGCGGCTCCTTCGTAATAGGGAATACCCTGGCCTTGGTATTTACTCGCAGTGTCTGTCTACCCTGCCTGGTCACAGGTCATGGAGCAGGCAGGGACTGAAGGCAGAGGCACCAGGACTCCAGCTGAGTGGCTCATGGCGTCTTCCCTGCCTCCTCTGATTCGCAAGCAGGCAGTGATGACGTCTCTCTCGAGTCAATGCGGAGGCTTAGAGACCGGATACTCACTGCCCAGCATGTCTCAGACTTGGGGGTTTGATCAACTTGATAAAAAGTTAATCCGTGAAAAATGCTGAGATTGTGTTGCGATTCTAAGGACTGGATCGTGACGTTTCTATCAAACCTGGTGGGGACGACGGCAAAAGTGACCTGTCTACACAGTAAACAATATAGTTCAATACACAAATTAGTCTCTCGCTCTTTCCGACCTCGGAGGCAATAATGTCAAAAGGAAATTGCCTTTATGGATGAAACCCTATCCTAGCTGTTCCTCCAAGGAGTTATTCACTAAACCACCTTTGTTTGTCATGTTTGCAAACAACCTATAAAATCGCCATTATGCAACCACAAAAAAAGTCTGCGTGTCACAGAAGCGAAATGCAAATGGCAGCAGGAGAAGTTTCAGTGATGAAGCTTCTATGGTCCTCATTTGAATTTCACTTCAATGCCGAAGTTTGTTGCGGTTGCAACAATAGTCATTGAATAACCCCCATAGAGCATATCCATACTTAATTTTCATGGTTATTTGGAGGAATGGTGGCATTTCGCAATCTGTGTATACCCTAAAACTGAATTACACGCTTTGCTCTTTCACGTTAAGCTCTGCAAACTTCATTTTCCATTAGCTTTGTTTTCTTGCTTTAGAAGCGTAACCTGGCCTGACCCGCTCTTGTATAACCGCTCAGTGGCAGCTGAAGTCGCAAGAAAGGACAAGCTACGTTTAGTAGAAAAATATAATTATGTTGAATCATTTGGACAAGTTTCTACCTTTTTTAGCTACCTAAAAAAACACAAGTCAGAAGCTTTCGTAACGCAACACGTAATTGGGTTTTCAATTCGGAGCCATACATTAAGCTGGCGGTGACGGTCACAGAGTTCAGTAGATTTCTCAAAGTGACATTTTAGGCAGAAAATGATTGTTTTAAAAAAGAAAAAGCCCAAACCGTATTATTTTCAAACAAAAATGAAGTCTACTTTTTTGCTTTTAACAAAATTTCAATTTGTTGCGTTGCAGAATCCCCAGGTCAGCAATCTAAGACCTCCAGATGTTTTGGGACTACATTTCACTTGAGGGTCAGCTAACCTAGCGGTTGAGCATCTCGGGAAATGTAGTCCCAAAATATCTGGGGGAGCCAAGGTTGGTGACCCATGCACCATGTGGATCCACCCATTTCATACCTCCCTAATATCCCTAATCATATCTAATCAAATGATTCCCATAGAGAAAAACTGTTGCCATGCAGGGAGAAAACACACATTACATATTTATCAAATTTACACCTATCACAGTTGCCCGAATCCATTACAGTGACACTCTGAATGATTTATCTGGTTGCCAGAGCTCCTTTTATGCAGAGGGGAAACACAGGAAGGGAGCTGTCCTGTAACATGTAGATATTACAGGAAGGTTAGCAAATGGCTAGTCAAGACAAGTCATTTGGGATCCCATCCTCATTAATTTCCTATGCCCCCCCCCCCGATGTTTTCCGTTGCTGACACCCCCCCCCCACACACACACACCTTTTTGAGGACTTTTTTTTTGTGGATGCCCCGTCCCATGTCTGTCTGATAACAAGTCCACCTCCCTGGTCACTTATGTCTGAGTGCCCTTCCCCATCCCCCCTTATTTTTTGTTATCGTTTGAACCTCGCTGACTCTTCTCGTTATTGTTTATTTCTGTATGATCTACTGCTGGCTTATATAATAAAAAAATAAAACCTATGGGCAGTGTATACAAAGTCTAGGAAGCTGCAAGGCAGAAGCTGGCAATACGGTACTAAGAATCCTGCTATCAATCTATAATGACACATATTTGCCACGCACACACATACTTAAACAATAAGAGAAAAATAACCTTTTATTATATTTAATTAGCAGCTATACAATGTGCGTCTGAGGCCATTTGCTGTACGAGCCATGAATTTGTAATTCCCTGGATCTGAGTGACAGCTTTCTGGGTTGCTATCCTATCCGCTCTAAATGCTGTTCTTTGTAATAAATACAGTTTAAAAACTGACTTCGGGGATCGGGTCCAAGTACTTTTAAGATTGCAAGACACTGAAGTTGTTATGTTGCCAAGTTCAACCCCCTTAACCCTCGTTTTGCAACCACTTTGCTGTCCATATTGCCCTTTCTTGTCCTAAAAGCCTTTCAATATTCTAATGGAATCATTCTACATCTCCCTGTATGCGCACTAAAAACCATACACAACGCATGACAATCTCAGACACACATGATATTACTGACAACAGATGCCAAAAAGGCATTTGACGGAGTGTCATGGCCTTTTATGTTTGTGGCATTGCGTGCTTTGGGAATTGGTGAGTCCTTTAACTGGGTAGCCTCACTATAGAAACATAGAACATAGAAACATAAAAAAATTCGGCAGATAAGAACCTTTCGGCCCATCTAGTCTGCCCAATTACATGGATACTTTACCTGGATTTATCTTTTGTTTAGTATAGCCTTATGCCTATCCCATGCTTGCTTAAATTCAATCACTGTTTTGGCCTCTACCACTTCTACTGGAAGACTGTTCCATGTATCCACCACCCTCTCAGTAAAATAATGCTTCCTGATGTTACTTTTAAACCTTTGCCCCTCTAATCTAAGACTATGTCCTCTTGTTTTGCTATTTTGTTTACTTTTAAATATACTCCCTTCCTCTACGTTGTGGATTCCCTTTACGCATTTAAATGTTTCTATCATATCTCCTCTGTCTCGTCTTTTTTCCAAGCTGTACCAATCTCTTAATGCCCAGGTGGGTGAGAATGGTACCCTATCGTCCCTTTTCCAAATACAAAATGGAACATGACAAGGCTGTCCGTTATAACTGCTATTATTTGCTCTTCCACATGAGCCATTCCATCAGCCAGACCGACAAGATTTTGATTCTCCAAGGTACCATGCATGCACGTAAGGTCCTAGCTTATGCCGACAACCTATTGTTTTTTGTCACAGTCCCCCATAACTCCCTACCAGCAATAACTGAGGAATTACGGACCTATGGATCACTGGCGAACCACATGAAAATAAATATGGTCAAATCCAAAATACTAAACCCCAACATAACCAGAACCAATAGTGCAGATAATACGTCCAGGACATCCCTTTACCTGGTATCCAGGCAAAATGCTTTCTATTGGTATGAGGCTTACAATGAACACAACTAATCCGTTCGGAAAAAAATTTAAACTGCTATGGATGACCCTAACTCGTGATCTCCAAGACGGTAAGTCACTGCGAATCTCCTGGCTAGGCAAAATAAACATAATAATGAATTTGTTATCTAGAATCTCATACATGTGTCACACTGTTCTTATTGTGGTCTCATCTTCCTTTTAAGATAAAATGTGTTCCCTTGTTGGAGAGCTTTGGTCTGCACCTCAGCCATGCAGACCTACTAATAGCTCCCTCAATGATGAGTCCGTGTGCTGTTACCAACCCGTTATATCTCAGCCCACCGGAAAATTTGTTTATCTTGGTGGACCAGTTCTGGGAGGCATGGAGTATCTTTAAGTCTGTGGCTCTTAGACAAGCTGCACAGGATTTGGCATGGGCCCCATGGAGCCACTGGGTCCCTGAACATATCATGGACTGTTACCCCCTGACGGCTGACCAGGGGACATGCTAAAATGAGCCCGTCAAACTCTGGAGGAAGGGGAAGGGACCGGATTACGGTTTATTAAGGGAGTAGTTATGACAAGGGAGTCACGGTGGTGTAAGAACATCACAAAGAGTGGAAAATGTTCATGCAAATCTGTGAGAGCACATGACATAAATAGGGATGAGCTGTACGGTTCGATTGGTACAGAGTTCGATTCGAACATCGCATGTTCGCGAACTACGAACATTTCCGCATGTTCGCCGCATGGTTGCCCACAATGGACCACAATGCACTTTTCCACTGGCCTGAAGCTTGTAATTGGCTACAGCCTTGCACCTGACCACAGGTCAGGTGCAAGATAGGTGCAAGACTATGCCAATCATGGCTCAGAGTCCTGATTCTGCAAATTTTGCCCAATCGTGGGCTCACTGAGCTAAGTCTCGCAGCACACTATATAAGGCTTCACACAGTGCTTCAGCACGCGTTTGAGAGGAGATTGTTCTTGTGTTAGTGTGTGTTCTCACTGTCAGTCTGCCACCAGCTACTGGGGGGGTCTCATTTCTACAAAATATCTGGGAATTGTTCTAATCTGTGTGTTCTCACTCCCAGCAACTATTTTGGGGGTCAGTAATTTCTACAAAATATTTGGGAATTATTATAATCCGTGTGTTCTCACTGGCTGCCACCCAGTATTTTGGGGGGTCAGTAATGTCTACAAAATATTTGGGAATTGAGGTAATCTGTGTCTTGTCACTGCCACCCTGAATTTTGGGGGGGTCAGTAATTTCTACAAAATATTTGGGAATTGAGGTAATCTGTGTCTTGTCACTGCCACCCAGAATTTTGGGGGGTCAGTCATTTATACAAAATATCTGGGAATTGTTCTAATCTGTGTCTTGTCACTGCCACCCATCAGGGGGCTCACTGATTTATAGGAGGTTTCTGGGACTTGTAATCTGCGTCTTCTCACTGCCAGCTATCAGGGGGTCCCACATACTTTTGGCAGATTTCTGGGAATTTTAATCTGTGTCTTGTCACTGTTGCCAGCTATCAGGGGGTCCTATCAGGGGGTCTCACTGACTTGTAGCAGATTTCTGTGAATTGTAATTTGTGTCTTGAGTTGTCACTGGCACCCATCAGGAGGTCTCACTGATTTATAGGAGGTTTCTGGGAATTGTAATCTGTGTCTTGTCACTGGCTGCCAGCTATCAGGGTGTCTCACTGAGTTATACCAGAGTTCTGAAAATCTTTAATCTTTATACCATAGTTGAATCAGAGTTCTGTATATATTTAATCTATATATCACTCACCATGTCAGAAAGACCAAAAAGGACAGGCAGACGCTCCCAGACACAGATAAGAGGGCAAGCAGTCTCTGTGTTGGGAGGCTGTGCCTCTGGTCATCGTGGACGTGGTGCAGCCTCTGCAGGGGCACGCTTGTCCTTTCTAACTGGTGCTGGCCATCTTAAGCAGCAGCAACATACAGAGGATTTGGTGGATTGGCTAATCAGGCCATCCTCATCCTCCGAGTCCTCTGCCAGCCAGGCTTGTAGGGCTTTACAGTCCACCTCCGCTGCCAAAGCATCTAATGCAGCCTCCAGGTCCACAGCTACTCCTGCCGTAGCCTCACTATCACACACAGAGGAGTCAGCTGAATTGTTTGACTACAATGACAGTGACATGCTGCTTGAGGATGCGCTGCAAGTACAGTGCTCTGATTCAATCTCTGAGGTTGAGGAAGGGAGTATAATCAACCTAGAGGAAGAGGGTGCCAGTGATGACACACAAATAACTGGCATTCATGTTGTCCCAGCAGCTGCAGCATACTGCCAAGTTGGCTCCAGTGACGAGAAGATAGTGACCTCATCATCATGGTCATCACCCCCTGACTCCACCTGGGTGCCTGATCGAATACAGGAGTCAAGTGAGGAGGAGGAGGAGGAGTAGGCACAGCAAACACGAGGCACAACATCCTCTATGTCCAGCCGTAGCACTAGCCAGTCCAAGGCATCAGATGTCAGAGCTGCTCAG
This sequence comes from Leptobrachium leishanense, assembly GCA_009667805.1. Taxonomy (NCBI): domain Eukaryota; kingdom Metazoa; phylum Chordata; class Amphibia; order Anura; family Megophryidae; genus Leptobrachium; species Leptobrachium leishanense. The sequence continues at coordinate 30,104,575 of CM019064.1, forward strand.
ATGCAGAGCGCTGTTGTCTCAAAGCACACATCCAGGAACTCTGCTGTCTGGGAGTTCTTTAAGAAATGTGCAGCAGACCCCACCGTTGCTATTTGTAATCCATGTCAGATGAGGCTCAAGCGTGGGAAAGACACTGGACGCTTGGGTACCACATGCTTGAGGTGACATATGACCACCTGCCACGCATCCCGTTGGCGCAAAACTTTGCGTAGGTCCTTCTCCTCCTCATCTGTCTCTACCCCCACTGTATGTCCTGCCATGTCATTGCCTGCTACAACCTCCACTGACAGGGATGATGCTACAGTAATGGATGTACCAGGTCCTTCCTCACAATGTGACACCATCCCATCAGCTGAAGATTTATGCAGTCAGATTACGTTGCCCCAGCTGCTGCAGCGTAAGAAAAAATATAGTCCCAACCATCCCCAAGCACAGCGTCTAAATGCCAGCTTAGCAAAGTTACTCTAATTGCAGCTGCTGCCTTTCCAGCACCACAGTGGCATGTTCCAAAATGCCATTACTTTTCACGGAAGGCCATTCCAGCACTATACCAGCAAGTGGAAGACAATGTTATTGAGTCATTGGGAAAGGCAGTCAGCAGCAAGGTGCATGTGACTTTAGACACGTGGTCCAGCAAGCATGGACAGGGTTGTTACATTTCCTTCACGGAACACTGGGTAACTCTGATTGCAGCTGGGAGGGATCCAAGATGGGGCTCTGTGCTGGAGCTTGTTCATCCACCACGCCTCCAGAAAGCTGCTTGTATGAGGTCTGTCTGCTTCACCACCACCTCTCCCTCTTCCCTTCCGTCTCTGGCGAAGTGGCCGTTAAACCAACGCCTGACAGGGGCTACGCAATGGCTCAAGCAAAAAGATGCCATACTGTGCTTGAGCTGGTTTGTTTAGGGGACAGGAGCCACACCAGGCCAGAAATTCTGTCAGCTCTGCAGGGGCAGGTGCAGAGATGGTTAACACCACGCCAGCTTCAGCTGGGAATGGTCGTCTGTGATAATGGCAGCAACCTTCTCTCCGCCCTACGCCTGGGTAAGTTGACGCATGTACCATGCCTAGCACACATCCTAAATCTGGTGGTACATCGTTTCCTAAACAGGTACCCAGGGCTGGCAGAGCTTCTCAGCCAGGCCAGAAAAGTCTGCAGCCACTTCAGACGGTCATTCCCAGCAAGTGTTCGCATTGCAGAAATTCAAAGAGAATTCCACCTTCCCACAAACCGTCTGATCTGTGACAAGCCCACCAGGTGGAACTCGACATTAGCAATGCTGCAGCATCTGCACAAGCAGCAGAGGGCCATCAACGAGTACCTGTGTGAGTATGGCACAAGGACAGGTTCAGGTCAACTTGGTTCCCCCCCCCCCGCAGTGGCTGATGATCAAGGATGCATGCACTGTACTGTCACCATTTGAAGAGGCATCCTCCTCATTGACCAGGAAGACTCGGAAACTAATGCCACCTCCAACCTACGCTGCATGGGCTCCCTTATCCTGCAAAGCCTGCTAAAGGACCCCAGGATTCGTGCTATCAAGGAGAGGGATCATTACTGGTTGGCAAGCCTTCTTGATTCACGATACAAGGGTAAAGTTGCAGAGCTCATCCTGCCCGCACAGAGGGAGCACAGGATGAAAAAACTTGAGGACGCTCTAAAGTGACACTTGTGTAACACCTTTCCAGGCACTGGTAGGTTACCAAGTGATGACACAGGTGCTTCTGAGGCTGCGGATGATCAGAGGAATAGTGGTGAAGGCCGGGGCCGCTTGACTGATGCCTTTTTAATTTTTTTTAGTCCACGACGCCCAGGGACGTCAAATGTAGGCACCCATTGCCAGCGTCTTCACCATATGGTGCAGGACTACCTAGGGGCAAGGGCAGACCTTGATACCTTTCCAGCAGATGATCCACTGGCTTACTGGGTGATGAGATTGGATCACTGGCCAGAACTTAGCCAATATGCTATGCAGCTACTAGGTTGCCCTTCATCCAGCGTGCTTTCTGAAAGGACGTTCAGTGCCGCTGGAGGTTTTGTCACAGACAAAAGAGTGCGTCTGTCCACCGACTCTGTAGACTGGCTGACATTTATAAAAATGAATCAGTCCTAGATCAGCAGCTATCAATCTCCTGATGCTGACGTAACGGAATACATCGGGGATGTCTTCTGCATTCACAAAACCTCCAGCACTGAACTCTTCCACAATACCACAAAAGGGTTACTGTGTGAAGGCACTTGCTGCCATGAAAGGCACAATATTTGGCTGCACTGACGCCTGTGCCAGATTTATATCATTTTTTTTTTTTTTTTTTTTTTAAATTCTTTATTTAGAGAATTATACATAACAAGAAATTCACGAAATCAAACGTAGAAAAAGACAGCCGTCTAGGGCTGGCCAAACTAACTACGGTCAGCCAGTCAGATAATGTAAGATGCAAGTAGTAACAGGTCAATAAGGGAATAATAAAAACAAAAAACAAAAAGCAATAAGTCCCAACCTCAGTGAGGGAAGAAAACACAAAAGAAACACATAAGCATGTAGGACTATCAACGTAAATGCCATAAATTGTCCTGATAGATTATACTCAGAGCTTATCTATAGACCAGTGACACGTACACATAGAGAAAAAAGCTGGGGGGGGGGATAAACAATATCGCTCAGGTCTCAGTCTGGCTGAAGTTCCGGAGGGTCCGGCGAGATGCCCGCCGCTTCAAGGTCGGACCAGGCGGTTTCAGGATCAGTGATGGTGTAGGGGACATTATTATGTGTCACCACCAATGCTCCGCCAAGCCCCACCGATAACGGATCCCCCTCCGACGAAGAACCGCAGTCACAGGACGGAACGCCTGCGAGCAAGCAGAGTCTGGAATGGAAGGTCGTGATACAAAGCCAACGTGGAGCCCTCAAATTTCACTGGATCTCTTGCGCCAGGAGCAGACATAAGCTTGACCTTAAATGCTACGTCACGAAAGGCCACCACGACATCACGGGGTGTCCCCTTCGAAAGCGCCGCAGGTTTCCGAACCCTGAATACCGATCCGATCACATCTGGCTTGTCAGGAGGGAGTCCCGCCATCCGAAGGGCCAAACGAGACACATAAGCTGGGAGTTCATCCGACGACACAGAGTCCGGGATGCCTCTGACCCTGACGTTACGACGGCGGTGTCTTGTTTCAGCATCTCCACAGAGCGGGACAAAAGCTCGACCTGGGATCTTAGACCAGCGACCTGTCCCACAGGTGAGTATGTTCCGATAGCACTGTAGAGGTCGTCGCCTGCACTGCTGTCACCTGCGCACGGATTGTTGCAACCTCCTCCCGAACCGCCGCCACTTCAGGTTTCCACACCCCCCGGATCTCCTGGAGTTCGTCCAGGATCCTCCGAAGGTCTCTTTTCGTAAGAGGAAGATCATCATCCTCCTCCTGCCGACTTTCCTCAGGCTGTGTCATACGGGTTTCGAATGAGGTCGCTCTCGTTTGTTGCGGTTGGGCACCCGGTCTCAAAACGTCCTGTCGTAATGAAGCCACACTACTGCTGGCTGAAAGCTGGTGTTCCTCGGCCGAATCCCCGTCAGAGAGACCACCAGCAGCAAGTGAGGCACTCAAAGACGCCGTCAGCGCTGCTTTTCGTTTCTTTTGCGCCCTTTTTTTTGCTGCTGCAGATAGTGGTTGGGAGTCTGGTGTACGAGATTGTGGGGAGATCCAGGTCATCGCAGAGCTACCACCCGAGTGCCAGGGGTCCTCTTCATCTTCCGAAAAGTCATAGCCCGGGGGGAGGGAGGAGGAGATCGCATCTCCCTTCGAAATGGACCCACCTCTCATGGAGTCCCGAATGTCCCTCTATCATTTTAATTTTTTGAACCTCAGGGTCCAACCCTGCACTCTCCCACAATACCACAAAAGGGTTACGGTGTGAAGGCACTTGCTGCCACGAAAGGCACAATATTTGGCTGCACTGATGCCTGTGCCAAATTTATATCATTTAAATTTTTTGAACCGCAGGGTCTAACCCTGCACTCTTCCACAATACCACAGAGGGGTTACTGTATGATGGCACTTGCTGGCCTGGCACCAAAGGCACAATATTTGGGTGCACTGACGCCTTTACCAGATTCATATCTTTTTAATATAGGACCGCATGGTCCACCCCTGCACTCTTCCACAATACCACAGAGGGGTTACGGTGTTGTGGCACTGTTGCCGACGCTAAAGGCTCAATTTTAAAGCACCTATTGTTACTTTCATCCAAAGCCTGCATAAATTTCACCATAATTTAGTCAAAAAATCACTAAACTTTTTCTGCGTGTTCGAAAATGTCTCCTCTTTTCATACAGACTGCCGCCCCAAGCAGTTGTTTATGAATAGAGTAAAGGAAAAGCATTTACCGTCATTTGATACGTCATTTTTTTGTTTTTCAATGTTTCTATACATCCTAGAAATCCGCCACTTCACGGGCAGGTTATGGGGACCTCCTAGGCATGATATTTGAAGGAATTTTTCGTTTTTATTTTTAACTCTTATTTCATGGAAAACTCACTGTCCCTTTTAACCCTTTCGCTGCTGAGGCTTTTCCCGCCCCTGTGCTGAGGTCATTTTTTACCTGTTTTGCGCATCATGTTTAAACGTGTTTTGAAGGCTTATTTTAGTATATGACACCGACATATTATATATCGTTCTTTCCAGTCAGACTCGGTAGATTCATAATATGTCATTATTATATGTATACGTTATGTCGTGTCTGTATATTATAACAAAAAATGCAATAAAATATGTATATTTCAATAATTTACAAGTGTGTAAAGTGTTTTTTTCCACATTTTAACATGCGAGCAATTGCGGTTATATTTTGTATGGGGTGCGCGCTTGTTAAAAAAATTAGAGATGGGGTCTCGTTACATTTTTTTTGGGGAAAATGACACTATTTTTAACAAACGCACCGCATACAAAAATCGTTAGTGCAGCATCATTGTTCACATTATAATTGAAATGGGAACAATATTGCTGCATTAACAAACCCAAAAAAAAGAAAAAAAAGTGTTTATTTTTTTTTTTTTTTTTTAATTTCTTTTATTTTTTTTTTTGTTTTTTTTTTTTTTTACAACATTTTTAACTTTCATGTTTGGTATCGTTGGAACGGCCATGCTCTGGCCGATCCAACGATATCAAAATTTAACCCCTAGCTGCCACGGATCGGGAGATAGGGAGTTCATTGGAACTCCCTATCTCCACACTTGGTGGCAGTTAGGGGTTAACTGTAGGACTGGCGTCATCGTGCTACGCACGATGACGCCAGTCCTCTGGGGAGTTCCCGGAAGCTTGGCCGACATCCAAGATGTCGGCCAGCTCCCGGGAAGGATCGCGAATCGGCGCTTTTCAGCGCCGATTTGCGATCCAGCTCCCCAGGGGTTAATGCCAGGCATCATTGGAAGGGCAGGCTGTGCCCTTCCAAATGATGCCTGGGTTAACCCCCTGTGCGCCGCCGATCGGGAGGGAGAGGGTCCGAAGGACTCCCCCCCTCCCTTTCAGGCGCCTCCTCCGCACATGCGGGGGGGGCGCCTGAATTAGGTGTCATCGCGCCCCCGTGATGACACCTAATAATGGCGGCTGCTGGTCCGGATGCCGGGCTGACATCCAGGATGTCAGCCCGCACCGGAGGGCCAGCGATCGGCCGAAACCCGGCCGAACGCTGACCCCAATGTGAGGACGCGCTGAGCGCGTCCTCAGCACACCAGCGGTAATGCTGAGGACGCGCTGAACGCGTCCTTAGCATTGAAGTGGTTAAAAACGTTTTTTTTTACTTTTTGTCCTCTTTTCCTGTCCCCCAGGGCACTACCCGGACCCCCATACACCTTTTATGGCAAATATCTAGCATATATGCCCACTTGGAGGGCACTCTAAAAATTGAACTTTGAGTCCCATTGACTTGTATTGAGTTCGTGTTCGAGTTCGAGTTCGAATTCGAACTTTTGAAAAGTTCGAGTTCGAATGCGAACCGAACTCGGGGGTGTTCAGCTCATCCCTAGACATAAATATACAACACAGAGATTGTGAGAAAGCCATAAACAGACATATTGCCAAAATACTATGTTAACATAGTAACATAACAAGTAGCTTAATGCTAAAGGAACAACACTTCCAAATTCCCCAGATCTCAATCCGATTGAGCATCTATGGGATGTGCTGCAACAACAAATCCCATTCATGGAGGCTTATTTGCAGGACTTAAAGGATCTGCTGCTAATGTCTCGGTGCCAGATACCATAGGACACGTTCAGAGGTCTTGTGGAGTCCATACCTTGAAGCATCAGCACGAGGGGGACCTACATGGAATTAGGCAGGTTGTTTTAATGTTGTGGCTGGTCAGTGTATACATGCATGTACGTGAATGCAGCCTTGGTTGGATCTACGATAAACCTGTACTATGACTCGTATATGTGGCACAGGATGTCTAAAACCATGACTGGCCAAATTAGTAAAAATGACAGTATACTATTTTCACCTTTTATGCAGAACCCAGCGTATTGAAGGTCTAATTCCCCTTGTGACTTTGCATATTACAGGGAAGCTGAAATCCGAGAACAAGTTAATGCTAGTTTTGCAAAGTAAAAAAAAGATCGACCCAGAAATGGTTGGATAAAAAAAAGGCAAAAAGCTATTTTACATTTTTTTTCCAGTTTGCCAGGAATTCTCCCTTAAATTTTTGCGCATGTTATGTGTAGCGCTGGTTTTAAATCCCCTGCCGTGTAGTACTTGTTTTTGGCCACCGGAGGGAGACAAGCACAATGTGAGACGCTGAACATTGGGACTACATTTCCCGGCATGCTTTGCGGGCGGACACAGGAAGTGGGTGGGACACAGACGCTGACATCCTGAGCCTCGTGGAGAGAGCTGGCAGAGCACGCCAGGGAGTGAGAGAAGCAAGACACAGTGCTGCAGAACTGACAGTGACCAGGCCGGAGCGCAGCTGGGGCCTGACAGAGATAAAGACCGGGTTATTCAGCCTTACAAGAGGAAGACCCAGTGATTCACCAGAATACCCACGCTGATATCGAGTGAGCTGGAAGACCCCGAGTTAGGAGTACCGCAGATCGATCGGACAGGGAGTGCAGGCGGTGAGCTGGACATCTTGCGGCAGCTACAGAAAAGCAAGACAGCGGATCCGGTAACCCATAAAATCCCAGTCAAAATCGAGCGGAGAGACGTCCTGGGTCGAGCAGAGCACCAAGTATCGGGCGGATGGGTGAGAGGCCTTCCAGGCCATTGTGAAAATAGAAAGCACGCTGCTGTTTGTTTCAAAACCCACAGGGCCCCAACTTGACTAGTCGAAGATACCTCATAAATAACTCACTGGCCAGTTGAATATTGTACCCGGGTACCATCACACACACACACACACCTACATCCTTGGGACATAACCTGTACGGGACTCACTCCCCAACCACAAAGGGGGTTACAGATATATTTTTCCTTCTTTTCCGCTGCGCGTTTCTCGAATTACGAAGCCTTGTATTTCTTTTCCGCTGCGCGTTTCTCGAATTACGAAGCCTTGTATTTTCTTTTCCGCTGCGCGTTTCCCGCATTACGAAATACTGTAAATATATCTACGTATACCGTGTTATTAATTATATGCCATTTATTCTAGTAAACTATATAATTTATAAAATCCACGACGGTGCTGGAGTATATTTATTCCCTAGTGCGGGGAGACTGACCCGAGGTTCAATTTCAGCGGCTCCTCCGGGAGTGAGCGCTACATATGCATACATCATAACTTCATTGCTCGGACATACCAAGTGCATTTTTATGGTTCCTTATGTGGTAGAATTCATTCCTCAACACTCAGGGCTGCCATCAGAAATCTTGGGTTCTCTTACTGAGCCGGTGGTCAGGGCCTTCCTTCCCCAGGCTGCCCATTTCAGTAATTCTAAATAAAACATTTGTCCCCCTCTATTGCTTACCTTATTTTACAGGGAGTGAGCTAAATCCATGAAGGTCCAGCAAGGGGATAAAATTTTTCCCTGGTGGGAGAATATTCAGTCTGCAACTCTACCTGGCACAGACCAGGCTAATCGCTCACTCAGTGATGAGTCAGAGTGCTCTTACCAGCCCCTGGTGCGGCGGCCCACCGGGAAATTTATTGGGCAGTCATGGGTGGCACCCAGGGACACTTTTATGTATGGAACTCGGACAAACTGCACAGGGTTTGACAAGGGCTCCTGGCGTCACTGGACTCCTGAACATATCATGGGTTGTCACCCCCATGATGGCGGCCCTGCCAAACATTGGATGAGCAAGCATGAGAGTTACTGGTGCTCACATGCATTTGCATACACAACTGGTTTCCTGTACTACTGGGGGAGCCGATTAATCAATTAAACACATTTCTGTGTAGGAGGCAGGAGGAGGAAATTATTCACAGACACTGATAATAAATACTATTATTTTGTTTCATACATTACCCGTCTTACTAATGAAGAATGATTCTTCATATTATATAGTTATATTTATATAGTCAACTTTATACCTTCTCTATTATCCTGCTCTAGAATTTATTTTCGAATAATATATCTTCAATAGCAGGTGCAGATTTCTACATCACTTGAGTGAGTACCGATACTTTTTTCAGGTACTCACCAATACTTTTATTTAGAGTCATGTGACCACATTCTAATAGATAATTTTGGATTTTGCTGAAGGCCTGTCCAATTTATGTTAATATTGAAAAATGTATGGCCAGACACCCCATTTACCCACTGCACAGCCTGCACACACCCTGACCTCAGATATCTCTTATATATATATATATATATATATTTATATATACACCCACCCACCAGACCTCAGACACATTTATACCCAGACACAGACCCCAGATACATGTACCAGTCAGAGGGGAATGCTAGCGGAATTCTTTTAATGCATTCTGCTAGCAGCCCCAGCCCCTAGGATACCGGCAATCCAGCCCAGCGCTGGCTTCCGAGTATCGGGGCCGGTATCGGGCATTTGCACGAGTACAAAGTATTTGTGCAAATGCCGGTATCGGCACCAATACTTGTATCGGTATCGGTGCATCTCTAATTTCTACCTTAAACTTTCATGGCTTACAGTTTTTCATTATTAATTTTGCTGTCGTCATATTCTTCTATCTAGTCCTTGGCGTTCACACCTCCTGTACTTTGTGCCAATTCAGTTTTAGGCACATCATGGACAAATAATCTGTTAGGACTAAAAACAGAATAACTTTTTATTTTTACTTCAATTTTCTACATGTCCAGTCCAGTGTGCCAAATACACTCATTATATGTGATGAATGATTTCACAACTCCAACATTTATTCATAATAAATCAACATCAATGCCAAACATCCTAATCTGTACTGATTAGATAACTGTTGCTTGAGACTTTCTATAAATTATAAATATAGTAATATCACAGACAAAAATGCTGGTAGTAAAATAAAGAGAACACTCAAAAAGATAAAGGCATAGATGCTAAAATTTTCATATCACAACCTAAATTTACTGTAAAAAGGAACTTCTACATGTCGACAGTTACCTCGTTTGAATAACAAATATTAATAATATTAATAAACTAGGTGCCCTGTAGAGAAAAAAATCCTGCCTGAGCTTCCTGGTAAGAAAGCAGATGTTACAACAAATGCTTATGCCGGCTATTGAATACGTCAAAGTAGTGTATGCAGCTGCCCCGCAAATGCACCTTCATAAACTTACTACATTGTATAACTCATTCTGCCGCTTGTGCTACAATGTAACTACATGACCGACCATTGTGACATTTTAAAAGAGCTAAACTGGCCGTTGCTGGAAACCAGACGCACCCTTCACCTTTCCAACCTGGTGTTTAAGAGGTTTTCTGGGAAGCTGCCACCCTACCTGAATAGGCTGCTTCCCTCAGCAGTTCCCTCATCCTATAACCTCCGATCCAGGACCTGCACCTTACTTGCAAAACCACAATACAAAAAGAAAGTGTCTCAATCCTCATTTTCCTACAGTGCACCACAATTATGGAATAACTTCCCAGACGCCATCAAATCTTCCCCCAGTCTAAAGTCACTCAAGAGCCCCCTATTAACATACCTCAATACAGAATGCACCTGTAAACATGTAACATAGTGACTATATACAGAATGCACCTGTAAACATGTAACATAGTGACTATATACAGAATGCACCTGTAGAGATGTAACATAGTGACTATATACAGAATGCACCTGTAAAGATGTAACCTAGTGACTATATACAGAATGCACCTGTAAACATGTAAAACAGTGACTATATACAGAATGCACCTGTAAACATGTAACACAGTGACTATATACAGAATGTGCCTGTAAACATGTAACATAGTGACTATATACAGAATGCACCTGTAAACATGTAACACAGTGACTATATACAGAATGCACCTGTAAACATGTAACACAGTGACTATATACAGAATGCACCTGTAAACATGTAAAACAGTGACTATATACAGAATGCACCTGTAAACATGTAACATAGTGACTATATGCAGAATGCACCTGTAAACATGTAACATAGTGACTATATTTCCTACATATTTATTTTCTGTGTTAATCTGTATATTTGTGTTTTGTTTTTACTATCTTGCATTTTATTACTTTGTATTTCTGTAACGACTGTAACATTTCAATGTTCTTGAACCCAGGACATACTTGAAAACGAGAGAAATCTCAATGTATCCTTCCTGGTAAAATCCTTTATAAATAAATAAATAAATCCAAGATTACTTCCTCATCCATGACGACTGATGATTAGGAGATTTTTTGTATGAGAAGTTGAGCCCAAAAGTCTTTCAACCTGTGTTACATGAAAAAATGGCTTGTGTCAGTTGTTACAATTATCTGTTTTATACTTCTAGTCATAACGTCACAATATATATATATGTTGTAACAGTGATGGCATAATTTATAAAACCATCTCATCAGATGGTCGTATCATAGTCACGCTCTTAACCCCTTCACTACCAAGTGAATTTCCATAAAATCACTGGCAGGACCTGATATTTTATGGAAAACCACTTTCCATTACCCAGACAGTAAAATTGAGCAAACGCATCCGTGCTTTCACTACCAGTAAGCCCTATATGACAGGCAGAGGGCGCCCCTGCTGGCCAAAAAGCAGTACTACATGTATAAAACAGATCTGAAAGCTTTTCAACATTTTTCAACACATCAGCTGTAATGCTCGATGTATTGAAACTTTAGAGCGGGGGTCTCAAACTCTGGCCCCCCCCAGATGTTTCTTGCCTACGATTCCCAGAATTCTGTGAATGCAATAAATAGCCAGAGAATCATGGGCGTTGTAGTTCAGAAACATCTGGGGGCCCAGAGTTGGAGATCCCTGCTTTAGCGACATGTTCTGGAGCTCATTTGGAAACAAAATTCCTTTGCATTACTCCAAAATATGTCAAGATCTAGTCTTCTCAGTCTCAGAACTCCTGCAGGAGCTTTTGAAGATCGAGTATACTTAATCATGGTAGTGAAGGGGTTAAATAAGCATTTGTTTGGTGAACTTACATTTATTTAAGTAATGCTGGATTGTTTGAGTGGAGCGACTGATCAATTGAAACCTGTAAATTGTGCGCATGCTGTTACATTTACTATTGGGACACAAGTAATACAGGTTGAGAATCCCGTTTCAGGAATTCCGAAATCTGGAATGACTTCTGCAACAACGTGACACTAAAGGACAGGGGCAGCAACATTGGCCATCCACTTGTTTTGGAAGTACATCTCCCTTGAGGTTCAGCCAATCTAATGATTGGTTGAGCATCATGGAAGATGCAGTTCCAAAACATCCAGAGGACCACGACATTCACTAAGCGCCAGAGTTTGACAGAGTTGCAAGTAATGGCGAACATCATCGGTATTGCAGTGCCTGCAAACGCCGTCATTTCACAAAACTTTACTGCGCATCTTTTCCTTTTGTCCTTTGGGTTTTAATTTTGTGAAATGCCGGCAATTTTCTACGAAGTTTGCAACACCAGAACTTACAGGGTTAGTCAGAGAGCTCCGAATTGCTGGTGAAAGTTAACCAAATGCTGAAATTGAGTGTACGGTTACCTTTCCTGGCCATTCGGCTATCCAGAGAGCAGGCAGTTCGCCAAATGTTGGCGAATTGCCTGCACATACGGTCAGGGCCGGCCCAATCCACTGTGCTGCCTGGAGCGAAGAATGAATTGCCCCACCCCCAAAAAAACATGGTATGTATGAGCATATCACAGAGCACCACATATCACGGCCCACTGTCCCACACATCCATATACCGTCACACACACACTTCCGCAAAGTCGTCCAGGCCTTGCCAGGCCAGTGAAAAGCAGATCCCCCAGCTATTAAGAACTAACTACAGCTCCCATCATGTTGTGCGGGCTGTAAGGGAGCTGCAGGTTGCCTTCAATCTGGGCCCCGTGCAGCCCTCAATCTCAGGACTCTGGGATAGGGTGTCTGTCCAGGCCTTCCCTCAACCGCGTGTCACGTGACCGGCTCTAAACACCGTGTTCCGTCTCACAGGCGCACTGCGCTGCAGGAGAGACCACAGCCAGGCTGCATCGCTGGTAAAACTTAAGCTGATGGCCTCCATGCCTGCTGAAAGGGCGGGCGCGGGCCCGCTGAAAGGGGCAGTCACGGCTTGGTTTTCAACGGAACACTGTCCTGCAACCGTGTCCGGGCTGGTGGCCTTTGAAAGAGCAGCAAAATGCTGCCCCTGAGAAAGTGCTGCCTGGAGCGTCTGCTCTACCCTGCTCCATGGACGGGCCGGCCCTGCATATGGTGCCTGTTCGTTGCCTGTTCGAGGGCAGTGAATCCCCATAGGGAAGCAATGCTTCGTCTATTCAGAGAACAAAAACCAGCAGTGAAAAGTTGCCGAATTGCCCTGCTGTTCGGTGGATTCATTCAACAGGTTTATTCAGGCGAATCCCATAGGCTTCAATGTTAAAAATATTCCCGTTTTAATGCAATATCTAATAAACCGTTTATTATAATATTCTGCAGTAAAGAGTCTCTTTATTTATGTATTTTTTTATTATCATTCATTGGATCTTATATGTAAATTCCAGACATTTTCGTTCAGTAGTTTCTTTGCAAACAGTGTTTCACTTTTCAAACATTCAAGCGTACTGGTTTTTTTTTGTCACCCAATTCGTATGCGGTGTTGCGTTTTTCCGGCAGCTGCTCTGCGCTCTGATCGGCTCCTGCTCGGGTTTCTCCGGCGTGTTTAATACAGATGTTTTTGTGGGTTTTGGTGTGCGTTCGCCGAGTTTTGCGGTGAGTTTTCGTCGGGTTTGCAGAGGCTTTTCCCCGCACTATGACGACCCTCTGGTGCTTGTTGAATACACTACAGGGTCGCCGGAATGGGATCGCCAAATCGCACCGAATTGAAGAGAACGAAAAGTCACCGAACGTGCAGTGACTTTTCAATTCTCTTTGAATAACCCTGTTAGTGAATAATCCATTAAAAGTGAACAATTGCACACCGGACCTCATTTGGCAGGGAAACAATTATTATAAATATTGTATTATAATTATTATGTGTTTATTATTGCAGAAGTCATTTACACATCACAGCAATTCAAAGAGTTGCATCCCAGAGCTCCTGTGCTACATTCCCCATATGCAGCAAGGAACTTTGGGTAAGACATGCAAATGACATCTGGCTCACTTTTTTGCATCCTGGGTCTGTTTTTACACAGAACCCTCAAATCAATGCCACGCCATACTGGATGGCTTTTTTTTTAGCAATTATATGCAAATATTCCAAAATCCCTAAAAATCCCAACTCCAGAAGAGTCCTCGGCATTTTGTTTAAAGGATACTGGACATGTAATAATATATAAGTGTAGCGCTGTTTGTACATTCCCTGTCGTTGTAGTACTTGTTTTTGGCCACCGGAGGGAGACAAGCGCGATGTAAGACACTGAACATTGGGACTACATTTTCCAGCATGCTTTGCGGGCGGGAACAGGAAGTGGGTGGGAGAGAGACACTGACATCCGCAGCCTCGTGGAAAGAGCTGGCAGAGCACGCAGAGGAGTGAGAGGAGCAAGACGCAAGTGTAGCAGAGAGAGTGATCACGACCAGGCCAGAGCGCAGGTGCGGCCTAGCAGAGCTGGAGATCGGGTTTTTCCCTTCTTATTACACGAAGACCCAGTGATCCACCGCTAGTAACCCACGCTGATACAGAGTAAGCTGAAGGACCCCGAGTTAGGAGAACCGCAGACGATCTAATGGGAGTGCAGGCGGTGAGCTGGACATCTTGTGGCAGATACAGACAAGCAAGACAGCGGATCCGGTGACACAGAGAATCCCAGTCAAAATCGAGCGGAGAGACGTCCTGGGTCGAGCGGAGCACAGAGTATCTGGCGGATGGGTGAGAGGCCTTCCAGGCCGCTGTAAAATACTAAAGCACTCTGCAGTTTGTTCAAAACCCGCAGGGCCCCAACGTGACTAGTCGAAGATACCTCATAAATAATTCACTGGCCAGTTGAATATTGTACCCGGGTACCAATACACACAAACACATACATTCCTTGGGACTTAACCTGTACGGGACTCACACTCCGACCACTAAGGGGGTTAAAAATATTGTATTTCTTTTCCGCTGCGCGTTTCCCCCATTACGAAGTACTGTAAATATATATACGTATACCGTGTTACTCATTATATGCCAGTTTATTCAGTAAACTATATAATTTATAAAATCCACGACGGTGCTGGAGTATATTTATTCCCTAGTGTGGGGAGACTGACCCGAGGTTCAAATTCAGCGGCTCCTCCGGGAGTGAGCGCTACACGTGGGGGCTCGTTTCCGGGATCCAGTCTCTGGAAAAACCGCATTTAAAGGGTTAAATATGGATCCAGACACTGCTGCCAAATGGTGTGAGGAGCACAGTAGTCAGTTAGAATTGTGTATAGTCATGGATATTCCTGCAGACACTTGGGCCGAAGATCAGATTTGCCAGGCCGTGGCCGCGCTGACACCAGGTCATCGGGGGTTAATCCTGGACATTAAAGAGAACCCAGATACCTCTCACACGTATGTTCCTTTTGAGTGGAGAAAGGGTGTTCCAGTGTGTTTTCAGGGCGTGAGCATGAAGCTGACCGATGAGGTGGAAGTCCAACTGATTCAGCCAAGTGCGCCACGTGGCGAATCCGCGACGTTCCCGCGCCCAGTCCGTTGCCATGATCGGGCCTGAATTATAGTGGCTATTGGAGATTTGCTGGCTAAATGTCAAAGAACAAGCCCTCCGCACACTAACTTTGGTTATCGACGGTTGAGAAATTTTACAGGAAACGTACCAACTCCGGCGGGAGAAGAAACCTTCGAAGAATGGTGGAACAGGCGATGCAGGCTCTGGATGAGTGGGACGTCCCTGAAGCACAGAAAAAGCAAAGGATACTGAGAGCTTAAAGGGACCTGCGTCAGAGACTGTAAGAAACCTAAAATTTGAGTAAGAAAGACTGCACTGCTTTAGATTTTCTAAATGTTCTGGAGGAAGTTTTTGGGGCGAACGGAAAAGGCCGCAGAGCTCGTATATCATGTTATGAACACACCTACCAGCGGAAAGGTGAGAGACATGACCGCATTATATTGAGGCGCCTAGATAAGATTCTGCACCAGATTACTCCTCAAGAAAGGGGCCGAACTGCCGAAGTAGATAAGATCCGAATACAGCAGATCCTGAGGGGCGCTCAACCTCTAGATCCAGTGATGTTGCAGCTGTTGGTTATGTATGAAAGAGGCACTGGAGTCTTGTGAATCTGCAGTAGAGAACTTTACTTTGTGCATATAGCAATAAAACAACTTATAACAGATTAGTCACTGGATATATATCAGGATGCTTCATCATCACACAGCTAGAAAGGAAGAAGGAAGTAAAGCAGAGACAATAGAGACTTATTTCCTGTGAACATATACCAACGAGTTTAGAACACATTTAACCTGTACTAACAGCGCCACCTGCAGTCCATAGTATAATATATGCTGTTGTATCTCCAACACCCCTTCTCAACAGCATGTGCATAATCATACAACATTCAGCTTCTTTTGAAGAAAACAATAACGTTCCTTTGGCAACGGTTTGGTGAGTGCATCTGCAGTCATCTCTTCTGATGGGCAATACTGAATATCGATAAGTCCTTGCTCTTGTGTGTCCCTGAGCAGATGATATTTTACGTCTATGTGCTTGGTTCTAGGGTTGATCCTTTCTGATTGTGTCAACTTTATACATCCCTGGTTGTCTTCAAAGATGGGTATCGGTTTAGACATATCCAGTCCCATGTCTAATAGAAGTTGACGAATCCAAATTGCTTCTTGACATGCATGTGCTGCTGCTATGTATTCTGCTTCAGTTGAAGAGAGTGCAACAGTCGCTTGTTTTCGACTAGACCAGCTGATGGTTCCTTCTCCGTACTGGAAGATGTAACCAGTAGTAGATTTGCGGTCTGTGATATCTCCGGCCCAGTCAGCATCTACATATCCAATTAAGTTTGCATTGGGTGTTGCTGGCAGTCGCAGTTTCATATGAATTGTTCCTTTTAGATACTGTATCACCCTTTTTACGGCATTCCAATCACGTTGACAGGGTGTTGAAACTTTTCTACAGAGTATACTCAATGCTGCGGCAATGTCTGGTCTTGTCACAGTTGCAATGTATAACAATTTTCCAATTGCTTTGCGGTACTTCTCATTGTTAGGTAACAAGTTTTCCATTCCATTGTCTTTCTGATAAGCTGGTTCCATAGGCGTTTTCACCTCTTTTGCATCTTGCATGTGAAACTCTGCTAGAATATCTGTAATTTTCTGACTTTGGTGAAGAAGATAACTTCCGTCTTCTTCTTTCTCGATTTGGATTCCTAAATAGTGAGCAATGTTCCCAAGCTCTTTAATCTCAAAGTTTTGTTTCAATGTGCTAGTTATTTGATCATAATCCCCTTCTTGTTCAAAACAAATTATGATGTCATCAACATAAATTAGTAGGTAGATCCATTTGTTGTCTTGATTCTTTGAATACAGGCATGGATCAGCGTTACTTCTTGAAAATCCTTCTGTTGTGAGTACTTCGTTCACTTTTTCATTCCACATTCTTGCTGCTTGTTTGAGACCATAGATGCTCTTTTGCAGTTTACACACAAGGTTCTGTCCTGTATTAAACCCTGGTGGCTGCTCCATGTAGAGTTCCTCTTTGATATCTCCATATAGAAAAGCTGTTTTGACATCCAGGTGCTTCACTTGCATTTGTTTTTCAGCTGCAATGCTGAGGAATGTTCTAATGGTTGTGTGCTTTACCACTGGAGCAAATGTTTCATCATAATCTTCTCCATATTTCTGGGAATATCCCTTGGCGACTACTCTTGCCTTGTATCTGTGAATGTTTCCTTCTGCGTCGTACTTCACTTTAAAAATCCATTTACTTCCTATAGTTTTGTGACCGGGAGGGAGCTCTGTGAGAGTCCAGGTTTCATTTTTCTGAAGTGATTTTAGTTCTTCTTCAGCCGCCTTTCTCCACTGATTGGCTTCCCCTTTTGGTAGTTTATCTATGTCTTCCCAAGATGTTGGTTCAAATGTCTCATGTGTCTTAACAGTGTATGACAGCTTGCGCGGTGGGATCCCTTTTGTTGTCCGAGTAGATCTTCTGATTTCTGGTTGTTCTGTCGGTTCTACTGGATTGTGAACAGTTAAGTCATCAATTGTGAGTTCCACTTCTTGGTCTGACTCCTGCACAGTTTCCTTTTGGTCAGCATCTCTTGCTATTTCAATCGGCACCTTTTCTTCGTGTTTTTCGGGAGTCATTATTTCTGATGTTTGGCTTTCATCAAAATAAACACTGCGGCTTACTGTGACCTTGTTGGTCTTTGGATTAAGGATTCTGTATCCCTTACTTTGTTCACTGTAGCCTATTAGAATGCCTTCTATGGCTCTGTTCTCCCACTTGGAGCGTTTTTCACTTGGAATGTAAACGTATGCTTTGCAACCAAACACTCTAATATGACCTATACTAGGTTTTGATCTGTTCCACATTTCATAAGGGGTACTTTCAATAGCTTTAGATGGTAGTCTGTTCTGTAGATATGTTGCAGTCATTATTGCTTCTCCCCAGTACTTGTTGTGTAGGTTGGCATCTGAAAGCATGCATCTGGCCATTTCTACAAGAGTGCGATTTTTTCTTTCAGCTACACCGTTTTGTTCTGGAGTGTACGGTACGGTTGTCTGGTGTATGATACCATGTTTCTTTAGATATGATTCCACTTCTTTACCCATATATTCCCCTCCATTGTCCGTGCGTATTATTCCGGGTTTCCTTTGAAATTTGTTGCTAGTCATCGCTACAAATTCTTGAAGTTTATCAGTTGTCTCACTTTTGTGTTTCATCAGATATGTCGTTGTGTACCTGGAATAGTCATCAATGAAGGTTATTAAATATTTGTTGCCGCTGGGTGTCGGGGTTTTCATTGGTCCACACACGTCACTGTGTATAAGTTCCATGGGTTTAGTGGTTTTTCTTTGACTGGCTTGTGGAAGTGGTGTACGTGTGGCCTTTGCTTTGATGCAACACGTGCACTTCATCAACTTTGGACAAGGTATCATTATCATGTCTTCTGATAATTCTCTCTTAGAAAGTTCCTTTATAGCTTCTGAGTTTCGATGCCCCAATCGTCTGTGCCATAGATGGATGCACTTGTCATGTGGATTATGAGTGACTGTTTTGACTTGAACACGTTCAGTGACGATTTTGTATAGGTGTTCATTCAACCTTCCTTTTGCAACGATTTCTTTTCTGTTTCGAATTGTGCATTCATTACCTCGGAATTGTACTGTAAGTCCATTGTTAGCAAGGTTTTTTACTGATAGGAGGCTTCCTTCTAGACTTGGAACATACAGAACGTTCTTTACAAGGATGCTTCGGTTACCTCCTGATGGTGTGATGCAGTTCAGAAATCCTTGACCTTTACCTTCTGATGTAATACTTTTCCCATTTGCTAGGAAGACTTTGTCTTTTGTATTAAAATTAATTTCTGTGAAGAAGGTCTCATCACTGGTCATGTGACTTGTTGCTCCTGAGTCAATGTACCATCCATGCGGGGTAGTATTCTGAGTTACTTTAAAACTTGCACTCCACGCTGTGTCTTTGCTTTCCTGTGTGGCTGCTTTAGCTCTTTCTTTTGTGAATGTCTCTCTCCTTCGCTGTTCTGCTTTCCAGATTGAACAATTATATTTCAAATGACCTGTCCTTTTGCAGCGAAAACACACTCTGGTCTCTTTGTTTTGTTTTGTGT
The DNA here is from genome assembly GCA_009667805.1 of Leptobrachium leishanense. NCBI lineage: Eukaryota > Metazoa > Chordata > Amphibia > Anura > Megophryidae > Leptobrachium > Leptobrachium leishanense. Next base: position 30,123,896 of record CM019064.1, read on the forward strand.
TTTCATTCACCTTTAGAGCTACTTCTGTTTTGTCATTCTCTTCACCACGTATATTTTCCTTCTTTCTGTTGTATTCATCAATTAATTTCCCTTTAGCATATTCCAGTGTTAGTTCTTCCTCTGGTCTGGTTTCTAGAGCGTTTATCAGGGCACTATATGATTCTGGAAGGCTGCATAATAGTAATGCCACTACATGATTGTCTTTTATTTCTTCTCCAATTGCACGTAATTGCTCCACAATTTCCAGCATAGCGTTCACATGTTCACACATTTCCTGGCCTTTTTCCAGCCTCATCTTATACAGTTTACGTAGCAGATATAGTTTACTGTTTAAGTTTGAACGCTCGTGCAGTTTCTGTAGCGCAGTCCACATACCTTTAGCTGTGTTTTCTTTTCTTATATGGATTAGTTGATCATCCTCCACTAACAGGCTTATAACTGCTTTTGCTTGCCTGTTTCTTTTGTCCCATTCTTCTGGGTTGTCAGTGGGTCTGATTGTATCCAGCACCTGCCACAGATCATCTTTGGATAACAGCATTTCCAGCTTAAACTTCCACAGCTGATAATTGGTATTGTTTAGCTTTGCTATTGCATATTTCACATCTGAGCCACTTGCCATCTTTCAGTATATTGGATGCAGCTCCTTTCCTCACACACAGCAGGTATTTGGATGATAGCTGCAGCACTTACTGATTTGTAGTTTCGTTTTCAGTGTCTGGGCCCATAACCTGTTGGTTATGTATGAAAGAGGCACTGGAGTCTTGTGAATCTGCAGTAGAGAACTTTACTTTGTGCATATAGCAATAAAACAACTTATAACAGATTAGTCACTGGATATATATCAGGATGCTTCATCATCACACAGCTAGAAAGGAAGAAGGAAGTAAAGCAGAGACAATAGAGACTTATTTCCTGTGAACATATACCAACGAGTTTAGAACACATTTAACCTGTACTAACAGCGCCACCTGCAGTCCATAGTATAATATATGCTGTTGTATCTCCAACAGCAGCTAAGAAGCAGGGAAGGTTGTCGAGAACTGAAGTACCTGGAACTGATCCGAGCTGTCAGAGAGGAGGAGGCTTTGCTTCACCTCACCCGCCGCTCTGTCTCTGCCGCTCCCCTCTGCGAGTCCCTTCACTGGCTCCCCATCCACTGCAGAATTAAGTTCAAAATCCTTATCCTTACCTACAAAACCCTCACTAACTCAGCGCCCCACTACCTGTCCTCACTAATCACCAAATACACCCCAGCCTGCTCCCTAAGGTCAAACAGTGACCTGCGCCTAGCTTCTCCAAGCATCACCTTTTCCATTGATAGACTGCAGGATTTCTCACGCGCAGCCCCCACTCTCTGGACGCTCTCCATCGTACTGTCAGACTTTCCCCTAACTTCTCTTCCTTCAAACGCTCCCTTAAAACGTTCCTATTTAGGGAAGCCTACCACCCAACTCACTGACGCAACCATCAATCACTCTCACCTTACAGTCTCTCCTCCTGTTCCAACCCCAACCCTCCCAGATTGTGAGTTCCTACGGGAATAGGGCCCTCATCTCCTCCTGTACTGTTTGTCAAATGTTGTTCAATGTATTGTAACCCTGTCTATACTGTGCTTATTGTACAGCGCTGCGGAATATGCTGGCGCTTTATAAATAAATAATAATAATAATAATAATAATTTGCTGGAAGAAAAATCCTTCAGGAGAGGAGAAAGAGCTTACGCGCAACCTGTGAGGCATAACGAATGTTTGCAGCCTGAAAGTGACTCGTTGGACACCTATGGATCCGACGTGGACGAACAAGAGCATCCGATCGCTTTTAAATCCACAGAGAAGGCTGTCAAAGAATTAAACCTCTCTGCACTTGGTGAGTTGCACAAAACTGTTAAGAAGGTTCAAGAAGCTCAAGCTGAATTGCAACAGGCGCACGTGGAACTGTGCCGAGTATTGTTGAAGGTGACAGAGACACAGACAGAGATGCAGAAGTTCCTTACAGACATGCAGACAACCGGAGTTGCTGTGGCGTCTAGCCAGGATCCTTCAACCGAATCACAGCGGGCGAATGCGTCTCCGTCTTCAAAGAGGAGATGTTTCAGTTGTGGAGAAATGGGCCATTTCCACGCACAATGCAAAAGCCAAAAGCCTGAAGGAAATAGAGTAGAGGAGTTCTTGAAAGCCTTGGAAGGGCTGTTATCTACCTCACCGGCGGGAAACGCCAGAGGGCACAAGTGAAGGAGAAACCTAGGTGCCCGAAGGTTGAAACCCGCTCCAAAAATCAAGCCAGGACTAAGAGGGCGAGAGGGCCCAAAGTCTGGCCTAACTGCCGAGCCTGCCAGGACTGAAAGAGTCACTCCCTTAGCATCCGGACCTACGTCATGGGGAAGCAATGAACACCCAAAACCTACACGGGCCAAGAAGAAGGCCAGGGTACAACAAACTGGGTCTAAGTGTCCTGTTGCCACCACCAAGTTTCCTGACCAGCTGATAGGTCCTTCCCCTATTGTGCCAATCCAAGTGGAGGGAGTCTACACTAAAGCCCTGTTGGATTCAGGGGCTCAAGTGACATTGATCTACCGAGACTTCTATGAGAAACACTTGAAGCACATCCCTCTACAGAAATTGAAGGATCTGGAAATCTGGGGTATCGGAACTAAGAAACTCCCTTATGACGGGTATCTACAGGTGAAGTTGGAGATCAGATCCGAAGTCATCGGACAGTCCGGAGGTTGTGATGCATTGGCCATTGTGTGTCCTCGGCCTTCAGGGGCAAACAGGAGTTCCATGATAGTGGGGACGAATACTGATTTGGTGCGACGTCTCCTGACACCTATTGTATTGGAAGAAGGTTCTACTAAGGGAGTACACCCAATGTTACTTCCAGTCTATCAGAGAATGGTCGAAGAACAGAAGGCACCTGCCGAAGTGGGGCGCCTATGGAGATTAGAAGGAACAGAAAAGGTTTTGCAATCGGGAGAAGTAGCGAGCTTCCGGGCTTCAGTCAAGTTGAACGGATCGCAACCAGGGCCCTATGTGGTACTGGAAACCGATTTTAATCATGGGAGTGAAGCCGGAGTAGAAGTAATTTCTGAAATAATCTCCACTAAAGCTTTGAAAAGAACACGAGGAAGAGTCTCAGTCAGCGTCTGCAATGTGTCTGATTCTCCGGTAGTCCTTAAAGCACGAATGCCTATCGGGCAAGTAGCATCCGCTACGCCCCTCTCTCCTACCGATTTAGGAGGGGGAGTGGATAAAGAGATTCCAGATGAAAGGTTCTACCCCAAGGACGCTCCCATTTCACCTGAATGGAAGAAACGTCTTCAGTCCCAAGCTCTAAAATGGAGAGACTTGTTCTCGAAAGATGAGTTCGACATAGGCCTAGCTAAAAGTACTGAGCACCGCATTCGATTACAAGAGGACAAGCCGTTTCGTGAAAGGTCAAGATGAGTTCCGCTGGGAGACTTGGATGATCTACGAGAACAGCTGAATGAACTGCAAAGAACCAAGGTGATCCAAGAGTCCAGGAGCCCATATGCATCTCCAATAGTAATGGTCCGGAAGAAGAATGGTTCTGTCCGCCTATGCATAGACTATCGCACGATGAATCGGAGAACCATCCCAGATCAATATGCTACTCCTCGGATAGAAGATGCCTTACAGTGTTTGTCTGGAGCAAAATGGTTTAGTGTACTAGACCTGCGAAGTGAGTATCACCAGATACCAATGCATCCTGAAGACAAAGAGAAGACTGCGTTCATCTGCCCATTGGGGTTCTTCGAATTCAACAGAATGCCTCAAGGCCTTACGGGGGCTCCAGCCACATTCCAACGGTTAATGGAGAAGACAGTCGGGGACATGAATCTGATCAAAGTATTAGTGTACCTGGATGACATAATTGTGTTCGGGAAGACTCTGGAAGAACATGAACAACGTTTGGAGAAGGTATTCTTTTATAATGGCAGGCTTGGTCCAGTGTAAGAGCTGTCATGCTTTTGTTTTTAGATCCAATTTTTGGAGGTTTGGAGTGTGCCTGATATGTAGGCAGCTCTCTTTATTGCAGCAGGAAATTGCCTGTTTGAAGTCTGAGATTTGTAAATTATCTGTTAGAGAAACTCAGGCTATGACTGTTACTAAGCCACTGCCACAGAGGCCTCCTAGGAGCGGCAGATGGACTACTGTAGGATCTGGTAGACTTAGAGTTGTGGATAGAAGGCATGTCCCACAATCTGTGGCTCTTCTTAATTCTTTTGAGGCACTTTCAGAGTGTAGTGATAAGACGGATGTAGGCTCAGACACCATAGTGGAGGAACCACCATCCACTATGCCTAAGGTATGCAGCACTGCAACCAAGGACAAAAATGAAAAGGTGGGACTTGATAGAAGGCAATTGTTGCTGGGTGATTCTATCATAAGAGGTGTTGAGCTGGAGAGTAGTGGTTTGGTGAGATGTCTTCCTGGGGCTACTGCTCGTAGAGACAAGAGACGGATTCTCAATATTGTCAAACAAGCAAAGCAACAAGGGGAAGTGGACGTTCTAGTCCATCTAGGGACAAATGACTTGGCTAGCAATGAGGTTTCGGAGATTAAGGAAGATTTTTGTGTTCTTGGAGGTGAAATACAGCAGATTGCGTCCACTGTGTCATTCTCTGAAGTTTTGCCTGTGCATAACATTCAAGATAGGCAGATGTGCAATAGGGAATTCAATTTGTGGCTTCGGGAATGGTGTCGGGAGCAAGGATTTGGCTTTGTGTCCCATGATAGCTCTAATTGGAGCAGAAAGGAACTGTATAAAAAAGATGGTTTGCATCTTACTCATAGGGGAACATATGTTCTCAGTGAGAAGTTCAAAGGTTTCGCAAAGAAATATTTAAACTAGGAGGGGGGACAAAAGGGTAAAAAACAATCTGCCCGATTGTCCCCCAAAACTAAATCGGAGGGTGCAAGCAACATGCGAGGTAAAAAATGACAAGCTCAGAGTCGTGTCTACAAATGCTCGCAGTTTATTCAATAAAATCAATGAACTAGAGGCAATGATGGCAGCTGAAAAAGTAGATTTAGTGGCGGTTACTGAGACATGGTTCAGTGAGAAAAATAACTGGGACATAACAATACCGGACTCTTTATATAGAAAAGACAGAGAAGGTAGGAAAGGAGGAGGAGTGGCCCTGTATGTGAAAAACAACATAAAAACGAACCAAATAAAAGTGAGCGAGGTGAACATAGAGTCAGTTTGGGTTATGCTAACATTTGGCAATCATACAGTAGCTCGTGTAGGTGTGATCTATAGACCCCCTGGACAAGCAGAAGAACTAGATAATCTGCTGGTTGAGGAAATAGCCAAAATGGCAATGAAGGGGGAAGTTATTATCATGGGGGACTTTAATCTTCCTGATGTGAACTGGAAAACCAAAACAGCTGGGTGCACCAGGAGTACAAATATTCTAAACTCCCTACTGGGATTATCTCTAACACAAGTAGTTGAGGAGCCGACCCGTAAAGAGGCCATATTGGATTTAATACTCACAAATGGAGGTTTGGTATCAGACATTGTTGTAGGTGAAAATTTGGGATCTAGTGATCACCAGTCAGTATGGTTTAATATAACAACAGGGATGGAGCCGCACCACACAACGAAAAGTTTTTAGACTTTAAAAAAACAGATTTTCTAAAATGAGATTTTGTGTGAAGGAGTCATTACCAGACTGGAGGAGTTTAAAGGGAGTCCAGGAGAAATGGGATTATTTAAAGGAAGCATTATGAAGGCCACAGGAAATTGCATTCGGCTTGTTAGCAAAAACAAAAAAGGGAAGAAACCACTGTGGTACTCTGCAGAAGTGGCCAAAATAGTGTAGAACAAAAAGATAGCATTCAATAATTATAAAACAACTCAGAGTGAAGAAGATAGGCAAACCTATAAGATTAGGCAGAAAGAGGCAAAGCAATTTATAAGAGCTTCCAAAGCACACGCAGAAGAGAAAATAGCTCAGTCAGTAAAAAAGGGGGACAAAACACTTTTTAGATACATAAACGAGAAAAGAAAAGAAAAACAAGGATTAGTTAGATTAAAAACAAAGGAAGGAAGGTATGTAGAAGAGGATAAAGGTCTCGCTGACTGCCTCAATGAATATTTTTGTTCAGTCTTTGCAGAAGAAAAGGAAGGAAAGGGACCTCAGTTAGGAGAGAACACTAAAGAGACATTTACATATCAGTTTACAGAGGAGGAGGTTCTACAGCAGCTGTCTAAAGTAAAGACAAATAAGTCAATGGGGCCTGATGGGATCCACCCTAAATTATTAAAAGAGCTCAGTGATGTAATAGCAAAACCATTAACAGATTTATTTAACCAATCCTTGTTAACGGGAGTCGTCCCAGAAGACTGGAAATTAGCAAATGTTGTGCCCATTTACAAGAAGGGTAGTAGGGAGGAATCGGGGAACTATAGGCCAGTTAGTCTTACGTCAGTAGTGGGGAAATTAATGGAAACCATGTTAAAGGAAAGGATTGTTGAACATCTAAAAACACATAGATTACAGGATCAGAAACAACATGGGTTTACCTCAGGGAGATCATGCCAAACTAATCTTATTGATTTTTTTGATTGGGTAACAAAAATAATAGACACAGGTGGTGCAGTAGACATTGCTTATTTAGATTTCAGTAAGGCTTTTGATACTGTTCCGCATAGAAGGCTTATCAATAAATTGCAATCTTTGAGTTTAGATTCCAATATTGTTGACTGGATTAGGCAGTGGCTGAGTGACAGACAACAGAGGGTTGTGGTAAATGGAGTTTATTCGGCACAAGGTCTTGTTACCAGTGGGGTACCTCAGGGGTCAGTACTTGGACCCATTCTCTTTAATATTTTTATTAGTGATATTGCAGAAGGTATTAATGGAAAAGTATGTCTTTTTGCTGATGACACAAAGATTTGCAACAGGGTTGACGTTCCTGGAGGGATCAGCCAAATGACAAATGATTTAGGTAAACTAAAAAAATGGTCGGAGTTGTGGCAATTGAGTTTTTTTTTCTATTTTTTTTTTTTTTTTTTTTTTGAATTCAAAATTTTTATTTTGGAATAAGGCAGCTTAACAATCATGCTATAAAGAAATAAAGGGCCACGCAGAGCCTAGAATTGTCGTCATAAAGAACACATCAGTGTAGAGCAAATAAAGAAGTCTTCTATCGGTAGTCATAAAACAACATTAAACATCCCCTAATAGGGGGGGTCTCATCGGCGCATAAGCAAGTCTGCAAACGTAACGCTTGTAAGAAAAATAAAAAAAAAAACGAAGGAGGGGGAGATAGCATAAAATAAAGTGTAACTCGGGGGGAAGGGGGAACTGCATACATTTAGTGGAAACACTAATTAATTAAATAAGTCAGCAGTAGAAAGAAAAAAGGTATGCATAAGAATCAACTGCATAAAAGCACTGCTGTGTTTAACAAACAGAAAGATGAGGGGGTAGGGTTGGAGGTGGAAAATGGCAAAGGCCAAAATTGTGCCTGCCCTGGTGAGTTCCCACACGGTGACAAACCGTGGGTGAGGCCAGGGGGTATAATGGCACCAGACCCGGGCACTCGGGGGCCGTCTGGGCACCAGGCCGCTGCAGCACCTCCCGAGATATCCCGTAGATGCCGGGAAAAATAATATGAATATATATATATATATATATATATATATGGAAAAAAAAAAAAAAAAAGGGGGGGCACATCTTTATAGAACTCAGCAGAAAAATATAAAGTATAACAAAATGAGAAAGGCATGACAGCAAAATATAAAAATGTCCTCGGACAAGAAAAAAGAGTCGTCAAGTGTCAAACAGTAAGGCCAGATCAGCAAACGGGTCAACAATCGAGATACAACAAGACAGTTCAACCCGTATCTCTGAACAGGACAGCTCGAGCAGCAGGCAGATCATCGCACGGGCGGCCGGTTCGCGGCGTCCAAGCTGGCCCTACATCCGGAATCACAGTCCACAGCTGCTTCATGTCTCGGGACACCCAGAAAGCCCCCACCTCGGCCACCTGGGTGAGAGACTCCCGACCGGGGGTGTAATCCAGGGAACCCCGAAGCGTTTTCGCCAAAACTTTCGACAAAGAGGGGCCCTCAACTCCCTCCAAGTCACGATCTCGGCCTCCAGGTCGCACCGGAACCCCCCCTGGTGTAATGCGTGCTGGCAGTCTGAACTCCCGGGTCTCCAACATAGCGCCGATCGCAGGGACCGGCGGCCTCCAGGTCCTCGAGGAACCTCTCACGTTCCCCAGACCGCCAGAGTCCGATAAAACTATGCCTCCGTCTAGCGTCACAGGCTCGTCACCTCTCTCAGCAGCCACATCCAGGCTCCCCGCAGCATCCTTAATATAGGCCTCAGCAGAGTGTCCAGGCGATGCAGCTCCATCCCTCATCGAACCCCGACTCGCCACCTCTCGGCCGTGGCGCAAGGCAAGCGTCATCCGTCGCCACATTCCCCTGGTGAGCGGACCGTCCAGGTCCTCTCCATCCAGGAGCAGCAAGCAAGCCTCCAGGCCGGCTAGGAAGGTGACTGTATTTTTCATGGGGGAAGTCGGTTCAGCCTGCCGCTCATACGCCGGCCCGTCAGTCGCTTCAAGCAGAGAGGCCGCAGGGGTCAGGACGAAGGCCGCAAGATGGCCGCCAGCTCCTCGTGTCTTCTCCACTCCGCTGGCTTTGACGAGTGTCTCTGGTCCGGAGGGGGGACAGAACGGCCTCCGGACATCTCAGGTCCGATGGCCAGCTAGCCTGAGTCCCTAAATCAGCAAAATACTCAGCTAAACAGGTTACAGATGGGCCTCAAGAGCAGCAGACATGTGGAGCTCCACAGATACACGTCTGCTCCCTTCGGCAGCCGGCCGGCAATTGAGTTTTAATGTGGATAAGTGCAAGATAATGCACCTGGGACGTAAACACCCAAGGCTGAATATAGAATATTTGATACAGTCCTAACCTCAACATCTGAGGAAGGGATTTAGGGGTCATTATTTCAGAGGATCTAAGGGTAAGTAGTCAATGTAATAGAGCAGCAGGAAATGCTAGCAGAATGCTTGTTGTGTAGGGAGAGGTATTAGCAGTAGGAAAAGGGAAGTGCTCATGCCACTGTACAGAGCACTGGTGAGACCTCACTTGGAGTACTGTGTGCAGTACTGGAGACCGTATCTCCAGAAGGATATAGACATCTTAGAGAGAGTTCAGAGAAGGGCTACTAAAATGGTGTACGGCTTGAAGGAGAAAAGTTACCAGGAAAGGCTTAATGATCTTAACATGTACAGCTTGGAAAAAAGACGAGACAGAGGAGATATGATAGAAACATTTAAATACGTAAAGGGAATCCACAAGGTAGAGGAAGGGAGTATATTTAAAAGGAAACAAATAGCAAAACAAGAGGACATAGTCTTAGATTAGAGGGTCAAAGGTTTAAAAGTAACATCAGGAAGCATTATTTTACTGAGAGGGTGGTGGATACATAGAACAGTCTTCCAGTAGAAGTGGTAGAGGCCAAAACAGTAATTGAATTTAAGCAAGCATGGGATAGGCATAAGGCTATCCTAAACAAAAGATAAATCCAGGTTAAGTATCCATGTAATTGGGCAGACTAGATGGGCCGAAAGGTTCTTATCTGCCGACATTTTTTCTATGTTTCTATGTCTTGAAGAGGCTCCATGAAGAGGGATTGAAACTATCTCTGGAGAAATGTCAATTCTGTTTACCGTCTGTTACGTATCTGGGATATGTGGTCTCAGCAGAAGGCGTTTTGACAGATCCTCGGAAGTTGGAGGCCGTAGCTTCTTGGCCTAGACCCTGAAACGTTACTGAACTTAGATCTTTCTTGGGGTTCTGCTCTTATTATCGAAGATTTGTAGGAGGATTCGTAAAAATAGCTCAACCACTGAACAAGCTCCTACAGAAGGAAAGCACAGAAGAAGGCCACAAGGTCTCTGACCGAAATCCGTCAGCTCCAGGGCCAAGGAAAGCTCGAAAGTCCATCCAGGGAGAATGGACCAGTCAATGCGAAGGTGCTTTTACGAAGCTGAAAGAGAGTTTAACTCGAGCTCCTGTCTTGGCCAATGCAGACCCTCACAAGCCGTACGAGCTACATGTGGATGCCAGCAGAGAAGGTCTAGGAGGAGTCCTGTATCAAGAGTATGGTGGATTGCTGAGGCCTGTAGCGTATGTGAGCCGGAGCCTTACGCCTTCAGAAAAGAACTATCCTACCCACAAGTTGGAGTTCCTAGCCTTAAAGTGGGCAGTCGTAGACAAGCTAAAGGACTATCTGTATGGGGCCGAGTTTGTGATAAAGACGGATAACAATCCTCTTACCTACGTCCTTACTACTGCAAAACTGGACGCAACGGGACATCGGTGGTTGGCCGCTCTGTCAGGGTTTCGGTTCAGCCTGAAATATCGCCCTGGGGTGAATAATCGAGATGCTGATGCTTTTTTTTTTTTTTTTTTTTATTCAAAATTTTATTTTGAAAGAATGACAGCGTTACAATCAGCCAAGTAAAATAAATGAAAGTGATCACGCAGGATCATCAGACAGTTATGTGGCAAGTAATAAATCAAATGAAATGGGAAGGCGGGGAGGGGGGAGACACACCAAAAAGTGCTCCAGGACGAACAAAAAAAAAAAAAAAAAAAAAGAAAGATTGGGTGGCAAGGGCCAAATATGTGACTTTCCTGGCTCGCTCCTCGCCGTAGGAAGCCATGGAAATGTGCAGGTCACAAGGCCGGGGTACTCGAGGGCCAGGTATGACGGGCAGAGCCATGGTGGCCGCCACAATGGCACACCCCGAGTTAGCCCCAAATGCCAAAAGAAGAAGAGAGAAGAAAAAAAAAAAAAGGGGGGGGAGTAGGTCTGCAGCACAAGGTGGTGTGTGAAAAATAAAATTATGGGGAAAGGGGGAGAAAAACAGGAAGGGGGTAGGAGTCCTCAAAAGACCATGCTCAGCTAAGAAATCACCAAAAACACTGTATGAAATTACAAACAAAAGTCCACAAAGTCATCCCCGAGTGGGGGGTAACAGAAAATGGAGGTGAGGGGGAGAGAAAAAAAAAACCAAAAAAACAAAAGGGGGGGGTAAAGTCTCAGCAGAAATCACCGCTAGATCACAAAAAGTAAAAATAAAGAACTCAGTCCGCAGTATGCTTCATAAAGGGGTAAACTCACAAAATGACAAAATAATTCGCGTGCACAACATTAGAAGGGAACATCAAGAACCTGGGACAGAGGACAGTCCAGTGGGGTGGGTTACCGGGCCAGGCAGGCAGACATCCGTCGAAGGGCAGACCCCTTCAGCCTGTATCTCGCCACAAAGTGGAGCCATGCGCCCCATCGGCTCCAAACTGTCCGCAAAATTCCCTCCGCCTAAGAGGGACCGAGGCCCCCGGTGCAACGCAAGGGAGGCCCTGCAAAACACTAGAGCCCTCAATCTCGCAACAGGGACGGCGGGCTTCTTCCTTCCTCGAAACCTCCATCACCCCTCCAGCCACAACACTCTGCCGGGAGGATCCCAGCCGCATGGCGGTGGACAGTCCACGGACGGCGGACCGCGTCATCTCCGCCGACCGAGAAGGAGCCACAAAGATCACTGCAGCTATCACCGGGTCGTCCACCACCCCAGAATCGGCTGGATCCTCTTCTTCTGGAAGGTAAGGGACGTCATTTTCTTCATCCAGACCGCTCAATTCCGCACCGCAGAACCCGTCAGCCATCTTGAATCGCCAGGTATCTACCATCTCAGCCGCCGGTCTCGCAGGCCTAGGCCGCAGGTCCAACATCCGTAGGCGTCCACCACTCCCGGTACAACTCCCCGACGCAGCCGCAGTAGGCAAGCAGGCCGCAGCCGCACTGGATCCCGAGGTGGCCTCCGTCCTCTCCGTCTCTCTCGCGTTCGTCGCCTCTCTGCAGCTTCGCAGCGAGGCCATCAGCCGGCGCCACACACCCCTCGTAACCGGGGCTGCATCATCTTCCTCCGCCAGGATGCGCAGACAGGCATCCAGGCCCGAGATCATGGCTGAGTCACCTCGATCACGGGCAGGTGAGCTGCTCTTCCATCTCTCCTCAGATCCGGTCGCCGCCCCCGCAGGACAGTCAGCCGGGTTGGCCAGGAGACGAGGGCCCTCCATCTCCATAGCCCTCCGCATAAGGTTGTCCTGGGGCAGGGCAGTTCGTGCAGCAGAGCCGGGTATGTAGGCCACAAGATGGCCGCCAGCACCACGCATTAGTGCTGATGCTTTGTTGAGAAGACCCTACACTACAGAATGGACTCAGTTAACTCCAGACGGGGTACAAGCTTTGTGTCAAGGAGCAGAGCGCCGGGTCAAGGGAGGGATTGAAGCAGAGGCCATAGGAGTCATGGCTGCGGCTGTTCCGGAGTTCTACTGCAACCCTACGCAGTTGAGGGATGAAAGTCTGCCTACCTTTTCAAAACAGGATCTGAAAGCTGATCAGGCTAGAGACCCTTTAATTGCGTTAACCATAAAGGCCATAACTGCGAACCAGCGGGAAATTCTGCTGACCAATTCCCCAGATGGAGCCAGATTGGTCTACAAAGAGTGGGAACGGTTGAAGATGTTGGATGGGGTGGTCTACCGAAGGGGCCCCTCAACCAATGCTGAAGAGACCCAACAGTTGTTCCTTCCCACTAAACATAGGGAGAGTGTACTGCGATCGCTACATGATGAGCATGGACATTTGGGCGCAGAAAGGACTTTTAAGCTGGTGCGAGACAGGTTCTATTGGCCTTGCATGAGAGCCGAAGTGGAAAGTTACTGCCATTCATGTCTGAGGTGTATTCAAAGGAAGACCCTACCGACCCGAACCGCTCCAATGAGCCATCTGCAAAGTCAAGGACCCATGGATTTGGTGTGCATTGACTTCCTGTGCTTAGAGCCGGATGCTAGAGGGCAGGGAAATATTCTAATAGTGACTGACCACATCACACGTTACGCCCAAGCCTTTTCTACAAAAGACCAACGCGCTGTGACAGTGGCGAAGGTTCTGATGGAAAAGTTCTTTGTTCACTACGGCCTACCAAGGAGAATACACTCTGATCAGGGTAGAGACTTTGAAAGCCGGCTTGTTGGGCAATTACTGGAACTGCTGGGAATCCAAAAGAGCTGAACTACACCATATCACCCTCAAGGTGATGCTCAGCCCGAAAGGTTCAGTCGCACACTACTAAATATGCTGGGGACACTGTCAAACACAGAGAAGCAGAGCTGGAGTCGTCACATAGCTACGCTAGTACATGCATATAACAGTACGGAGAGTGATGCCACTGGATACTCACCGTACCGTCTTATGTTCGGAAGAGAAGCTCGACTGCCAGTTGATTTGGCGTTTGGGCTATCTGTGGACCAGACGTCGGTAGCTTCCCATAGAAATTACGTGGATAGACTTCGAAAGAATCTGGCCTCTGCGTTTGAACAGGCCCGTTTGACCTCAGGAAACAGGGAACAAAGGAATAAACGGAACTATGACTTGAAAGTTCGGATACAGGATCTACAACCCGGTGATAGGGTTTTGTTGAAGAACTTGGGTGCTGCTGCAAGGCACAAGTTAGCGGATAGATGGAGTTCTCAGGTCTACATTGTCTGCAAGCAACTGCCGGGTCTGCCGGTGTATCAAATCCGGCCGGATGGAAAGGCTGGGCCTCTTACGAACTGGCACCGGAATCATTTATTACCTTTGAGAGAGGCTGTGAGGATACCAGTTGGGGACGAACTTTCTCTGCCGAATCCGCCTGCTCCACGTTTGACTCCCGTTACTCGGTCTCAGCAGACACGGGCTATCAAAGAGAGCGAAAGGGACAGTGAGAAAGAAAGTTTTTGTCTGGACTGGATGTGCTCACCAGAGCCTGAAGAGGTTATCTCAGTTCCTGAACGGAGGGAAAGTAATTTGAGGTCTGAGGCTCCTGAATTTCAGTTAGAAGTCCCTGAGACTATTGAAATCCCTGTAGTTCCTGAAGCTGAATCTTATGACTACAGCTCTATGCCTTCACTGGAAGGATCATACTCCGAAGAGATGTCTGCTCCAGTGGTAGAAAGAAGAACTGAGCCCGTGCCTATAGTACTTCCACCCGAAAAGGAACTGATTGAGCCAGAACCAAAACGCTCTTTTCGACCGCCCCAGCGACTCACCAGGACATAGCACTGAAGAGGCCGTCACCACAGTGCGAAGGTTGCCTGAAGTGTCTGCTATGTTAGCTGAGGTAGTCCAAAGCATGAGTCAACTTGAGGAAGTGTATCTAACCCATTGTATGCTTGCTGCTGAGCCTGTGTATGTTGCCTAATATATGTGGAAAATGTAATGCAACTGTTGTACCTCCTTAGAGAGACCCAAGAGTTCTAGGAGGGGTAGAGTGTAGCGCTGGTTTTAAATTCCCTGTCGTTGTAGTACTTGTTTTTGGCCACCGGAGGGAGACAAGCGCGATGTAAGACACTGAACATTGGGACTACATTTTCCAGCATGCTTTGCGGGCGGGAACAGGAAGTGGGTGGGAGAGAGACACTGACTTCCGCAGCCTCGTGGAAAGAGCTGGCAGAGCGCGCAGAGGAGTGAGAGGAGCAAGACGCAAGTGTAGCAGAGAGAGTGATCACGACCAGGCCAGAGCGCAGGTGCGGCCTAGCAGAGCTGGAGATCGGGTTTTTCCCTTCTTATTACACGAAGACCCAGTGATCCATCGCTAGTAACCCACGCTGATACAGAGTAAGCTGAAGGACCCCGAGTTAGGAGAACCGCAGACGATCTAACAGGGAGTGCAGGCGGTGAGCTGGACATCTTGTGGCAGATACAGACAAGCAAGACAGCGGATCCGGTGACACAGAGAATCCCAGTCAAAATCGAGCGGAGAGACATCCTGGGTCGAGCGGAGCACAGAGTATCTGGCGGATGGGTGAAAGGCCTTCCAGGCCGCTGTAAAATACTAAAGCACGCTGCAGTTTGTTCAAAACCCACAGGGCCCCAACGTGACTAGTCGAAGATACCTCATAAATAATTCACTGGCCAGTTGAATATTGTACCCGGGTACCAATACACACATACACATACATTCCTTGGGACTTAACCTGTACGGGACTCACACTCCGACCACTAAGGGGGTTAAAAATATTGTATTTCTTTTCCGCTGCGCGTTTCCCCCATTACGAAGTACTGTAAATATATATACGTATACCGTGTTACTCATTATATGCCAGTTTATTCAGTAAACTATATAATTTATAAAATCCACGATGGTGCTGGAGTATATTTATTCCCTAGTGCGGGGAGACTGACCCGAGGTTCAAATTCAGCGGCTCCTCCGGGAGTGAGCGCTACATAAGCAATGGGTAGTTTTATATATTTTACAGTTTCATCATTTCAGAAATTTGAGAGAAGTCTCCTGTTAACGCTGTTACAGTTACAAGTATTTAGAAAGCGCTAACAAGTTCCATAGCGCTGTATAACGGGTGAGACAGAATAACAAATATGCATACAAGTTAAGCACACAGAACAGTAGGAGAGGACCCTGCTCCAGAGCTTACAATCTAAGAGGAGAGGACCCTGCTCCAGAGCTTACAATCTAAGAGGAGAGGACCCTGCTCCAGAGTTTACAATCTAAGAGGAGAGGACCCTGCCCCAGAGCTTACAATCTAAGAGGGGAGAGGACCCTGCTCCAGAGCTTACAATCTAAGAGGAGAAGGGACCCTGCTCCAGAGCTTACAATCTAAGAGGAGAGGGGACCCTGCTCCAGAGTTTACAATCTAAGAGGAGAGAGGACCCTGCTCCAGAGCTTACAATCTAAGAGGAGAGGGGACCCTGCTCCAGAGTTTACAATCTAAGAGGAGAGGGGACCCTGCTCCAGAGTTTACAATCTAAGAGGAGAAGGGACCCTGCTCCAGAGTTTACAATCTAAGAGGAG
Source organism: Leptobrachium leishanense (assembly GCA_009667805.1). Lineage (NCBI taxonomy): Eukaryota > Metazoa > Chordata > Amphibia > Anura > Megophryidae > Leptobrachium > Leptobrachium leishanense. Next base: position 30,139,810 of record CM019064.1, read on the forward strand.
AGGGGACCCTGCTCCAGAGTTTACAATCTAAGAGGAGAGGGGACCCTGCTCTAGAGCTTACAATCTAAGAGGAGAAGACCCTGCTCCAGAGCTTACAATCTAAGAGGAGAAGACCCTGCTCCAGAGCTTACAATCTAAGAGGAGAGGACCCTGCTCCAGAGTTTACAATCTAACAGGAGAGGGGACCCTGCTCCAGAGCTTACAATCTAAGAGGAGAGGGGACCCTGCTCCAGAGCTTACAATCTAAGAGGAGAGGGGACCCTGCTCCACAGTTTACAATCTAAGAGGAGAGGGGACCCTGCCCCAGAGTTTACAATCTAAGAGGAGAGGGGACCCTGCTCCAGAGTTTACAATCTAAGAGGAGAAGGGACCCTGCCCCAGAGTTTACAATCTAAGAGGAGAGGGGACCCTGCTCCAGAGCTTACAATCTAAGAGGAGAGGGGACCCTGCTCCAGAGTTTACAATCTAAGAGGAGAGGGGACCCTGCTCCAGAGTTTACAATCTAAGAGGAGAGGGGACCCTGCTCAATAATTTACAATCTAAGAGGAGAGGACCCTGCTCCAGATTTTACAATCTAAGAGGAGAGGACCCTGCCCCAGAGTTTACAATCTAAGAGGAGAGGGGACCCTGCCCCAGAGCTTACAATCTAAGAGGAGAGGGGACCCTGCTCCAGAGCTTACAATCTAAGAGGAGAGGGGACCCTGCTCCAGAGCTTACAATCTAAGAGGAGAGGGGACCCTGCTCAAGAGTTTACAATCTAAGAGGAGAGGGGACCCTGCTCAATAACTTACAATCTAAGAGGAGAGGGGACCCTGCCCCAGAGCTTACAATCTAAGAGGAGAGGAGACCCTGCTCCAGAGTTTACAATCTAAGAGGAGAGGGGACCCTGCTCCAGAGCTTACAATCTAAGAGGAGAGGGGACCCTGCTCCAGAGCTTACACTCTAAGAGGAGAGGGGACCCTGCTCCAGAGCTTACACTCTAAGAGGAGAGGGGACCCTGCTCCAGAGCTTACAATCTAAGAGGAGAGGGGACCCTGCCCCAGAGCTTACAATCTAAGAGGAGAGGGACCCTGCTCCAGAGCTTACAATCTAAGAGGAGAGGGGAACCTGCTCCAGAGCTTACAATCTAAGAGGAGAGGGGAACCTGCTCCAGAGCTTACAATCTAAAAGGAGAGGGGACCCTGCCCCAGAGCTTACAATCTAAGAGGAGAGGGGAACCTGCTCCAGAGCTTACAATCTAAGAGGAGAGGGGACCCTGCCCCAGAGCTTACAATCTAAGAGAGGAGGGGGACCCTGCTCCAGAGCTTACAATCTAAAGGAGAGGGGACCCTGCTCCAGAGTTTACAATCTAAGAGGAGAGGGGACCCTGCTCCAGAGTTTACAATCTAAGAGGAGAGGGGACCCTGCTCCAGAGCTTACAATCTAAGAGGAGAGGGGACCCTGCTCCACAGTTTACAATCTAAGAGGAGAGGGGACCCTGCCCCAGAGCTTACAATCTAAGAGGAGAGAGAACCCTGCTCCAGATCTTACAATCTAAGAGGAGAGGGGACCCTGCCCCAGTGTTTACAATCTAAGAGGAGAGGACCCTGCTCCAGAGTTTACAATCTAAGAGGAGAGGGGACCCTGCTCCAGAGCTTACAATCTAAGAGGAGAGGGGACCCTGCTCGAGAGTTTACAATCTAAGAGGAGAGGGGACCCTGCTCCAGAGTTTACAATCTAAGAGGAGAGGGGACCCTGCTCCAGAGTTTACAATCTAAGAGGAGAGGGGACCCTGCTCAATAATTTACAATCTAAGAGGAGAGGACCCTGCTCCAGATTTTACAATCTAAGAGGAGAGGACCCTGCCCCAGAGTTTACAATATAAGAGGAGAGGGGACCCTGCTCCAGAGCTTACAATCTAAGAGGAGAGGGGACCCTGCTCCAGAGTTTACAATCTAAGAGGAGAGGGGACCCTGCTCCAGAGCTTACAATCTAAGAGGAGAGGGGACCCTGCTCCAGAGCTTACAATCTAAGAGGAGAGGGGAACCTGCTCCAGAGCTTACAATCTAAGAGGAGAGGGGACCCTGCTCCAGAGTTTACAATCTAAGAGGAGAGGGGACCCTGCTCCAGAGCTTACACTCTAAGAGGAGAGGGGACCCTGCTCCAGAGCTTACAATCTAAGAGGAGAGGGGACCCTGCCCCAGAGCTTACAATCTAAGAGGAGAGGGACCCTGCTCCAGAGCTTACAATCTAAGAGGAGAGGGGACCCTGCTCCAGAGCTTACAATCTAAGAGGAGAGGGGACCCTGCTCCAGAGCTTACAATCTAAGAGGAGAGGGGACCCTTCTCCAGAGCTTACAATCTAAGAGGAGAGGGGACCCTGCCCCAGAGCTTACAATCTAAGAGGAGAGGGGAACCTGCTCCAGAGCTTACAATCTAAGAGGAGAGGGGACCCTGCCCCAGAGCTTACAATCTAAGAGGAGAGGGGAACCTGCTCCAGAGCTTACAATCTAAGAGGAGAGAGGACCCTGCTCCAGAGTTTACAATCTAAGAGGAGAGGGGACCCTGCTCCAGAGCTTACAATCTAAGAGGAGAGGGAACCCTGCTCCAGAGCTTACAATCTAAGAGGAGAGGACCCTGCTCCACAGTTTACAATCTAAGAGGAGAGAGGACCCAGCTCCAGAGCTTACAATCTAAGAGGAGAGGGGACCCTGCTCAAGAGCTTACAATCTAAGAGGAGAGGACCCTGCTCCAGATTTTACAATCTAAGAGGAGAGGACCCTGCCCCAGAGTTTACAATCTAAGAGGAGAGGGGACCCTGCCACAGAGCTTACAATCTAAGAGGAGAGAGGACCCTGCCCCAGAGCTTACAATCTAAGAGGAGAGGGGACCCTGCTCCAGAGCTTACAATCTAAGAGGAGAGAGGACCCTGCCCCAGAGCTTACAATCTAAGAGGAGAGGGACCCTGCTCCAGAGCTTACAATCTAAGAGGAGAGGGGACCCTGCTCCAGAGTTTACAATCTAAGAGGAGAGGGGACCCTGCTCCAGAGCTTACAATCTAAGAGGAGAGGGGACCCTGCTCAAGAGTTTACAATCTAAGAGGAGAGGGGACCCTGGTCAATAACTTACAATCTAAGAGTAGAGGGGACCCTGCCCCAGAGCTTACAATCTAAGAGGAGAGGAGACCCTGCTCCAGAGCTTACAATCTAAGAGGAGAGGGGACCCTGCCCCAGAGTTTACAATCTAAGAGGAGGGGGGACCCTGCTCCAGAGTTTACAATCTAAGAGGAGAGGGGACCCTGCTCCAGAGCTTACACTCTAAGAGGAGAGGGGACCCTGCTCCAGAGCTTACAATCTAAGAGGAGAGGGGACCCTGCCCCAGAGCTTGCAATCTAAGAGGAGAGGGGACCCTGCTCCAGAGTTTACAATCTAAGAGGAGAGGGGACCCTGCTCCAGAGCTTACACTCTAAGAGGAGAGGGGACCTGCTCCAGAGCTTACAATCTAAGAGGAGAGGGGACCCTGCTCCAGAGCTTACAATCTAAGAGGAGAGGGGACCCTGCTCCAGAGCTTACAATCTAAGAGGAGAGGGGACCCTGCCCCAGAGCTTACAATCTAAGAGGAGAGGGGACCCTTCTCCAGAGCTTACAATCTAAGAGGAGAGGGGACCCTGCCCCAGAGCTTACAATCTAAGAGGAGAGGGGAACCTGCTCCAGAGCTTACAATCTAAGAGGAGAGGGGAACCTGCTCCAGAGCTTACAATCTAAGAGGAGAGGGGACCCTGCCCCAGAGCTTACAATCTAAGAGGAGAGGGGAACCTGCTCCAGAGCTTACAATCTAAGAGGGGAGAGGACCCTGCCCCACAGTTTACAATCTAAGAGGAGAGGGGACCCTGCTCCAGAGCTTACAATCTAAGAGGAGAGGACCCTGCTCCACAGTTTACAATCTAAGAGGAGAGGGGACCCTGCCCCAAAGCTTACAATCTAAGAGGAGAGGACCCTGCTCCACAGTTTACAATCTAAGAGGAGAAGGGACCCTGCTCCAGAGCTTACAATCTAAGAAGAGAGGGGACCCTGCTCCAGAGCTTACAATCTAAGAGGAGAGGGGACCCTGCTCCAGAGCTTACAATCTAAGAAGAGAGGGGTGACACAGTAGTTGAGGGTAAATGTTTAGTAGAGGAGTGCACGTGGGCTGGGTGGAAAGATGGTGCAAGAAATTAACAGTGTCGATCCTGGAGTGAGCTGATAGGCTTCTCTAAAGTAATGTGTTTCAGAGACTTCTTGAAGGACTTCCATAGAAAGGGGGCAGCTCAGGAGAAGTCCTGAAGGCCAGAGTTGTGGGTGCAGGTACGTGGAGCTGATAGCATCAGATCATCGGCAGAGCAAAGTGGTCGGGACGGTATGTAGCTGCTAATAAGGGAGGAGATGTAGGCAGTAGCGTGGTTATCTTTATACATTAGCACCAGTATTTTGAATTGTATTCTAAAGGAAACAGGGAGCCCTTGTAGAGATTGACAGAGGGGCGAGGTGCGGGATGTGAGGTGTGAGAGGTGCGGGATGTGAGGTGGATGAGCCTAGCACAGGCGTTCATTACAAACTGCAGAGGACTTGTGCAATGTTTTCCTAGGTGGAAAAAGCAAGATTTGGTTAGCGACTGAATGTGAGATCGAAGAGGACACCTAGGGTTATTCAAAGAGATCCGAATTGCTGGCGAAAGGTAACCGAACAGTGAAATTCAGCGTGCGGTTTCCTGGCCATTCGGCTATTCAGAGAGCAGGCAGTTCGCCAAATCCTGGCGAATTGCCTGCACATACGGTGCCTGTTCGAGGGCAGTGAAATCCCCATAGAGAAGCAATGCTTCATCTATTCACAGAACACCAGCAGTGAAAAGTTCCCGAAATGTCCTGCCATTCGGTAGTTTCGTTCGACAGGTTTATTCAGGCGAATCCCATAGGCTTCAATGTTAAAAATATTCCCGTTATAATTCAATATCTAATAAACCGTTCATTATAAAATTCTGCAGCAAAGAGTCTCTTTATTTATAGATTTTTTTGGGATGTTTTAAACATTTTTCGGGATTATTTTGGCAAAAAGAAATCTGATTCTTTTTACATTTTTTTTTAATCGTTTTTTCTCTTTCCTGTAACAGCCCTTTTTATTATCATTCATTAGATCTTATACAGTTGTGTTCAAAATTATTCAACCCCCAATGCTGTAAAGGGTTTTAGGGAATTTAGTGTACATTTGGAATTGTATTCAGAATGAAATCCTACAAGGACTTTTTAAAGAACCATATGCAACTAAAATGACATCAATTGGTTTTGTAATACAGTAGTAAATGTTTCTTTTGTGAATTCTTCATTGACACAATTATTCAACCCCTTAAAGACTACCACTCTGAAGAACAGAGGTTCATTCAAGTGTTTTCAATCAGGTATTGAAAACACCTGTGGATGTCACGGAGCAGCAATGAAGCATAATAAGCACCAATTAGGCAGCTTTAAAATGACTGTGATACTCAGCTCCTTCTAGACATTTACTGGTGTGGTTACAAACATGGTGAAGTCAAGAGAATGGTCCAGGAAGACAAGAGAAGAGGTGATTACTCTTCACAGGAAGGGCAATGGCTATAAGAAGATTGCAATGATGTTAAACATACCAAGAGAGACCATAGGAAACATCATTCGCAAATTCAAGGCAAAGGGCACTGTTGAAACGCTACCTGGTCGTGGCAGAAAGAAGATGCTGACTTCGACTGCTGTGCGTTACCTGAAGCGTAGAGTGGAGAAAAGTCCCCGTGTGACTGCTGAGGAACTGAGAAAAGATTTGTCAGATGTGGGTACTGAAGTTTCAGCGCAGACAATACGGCGCACACTGCATAATGAAGGCCTCCATGCCAGAACTCCCAGGCGCACCCCCTTGCTGTCTCCAAAGAATAAGAAGAGTCGACTGCAGTATGCCAAAAGTCATGTGGACAAACCACAGAAGTTTTGGGATAGTGTTCTGTGGACTGATGAAACAAAATTAGAACTGTTTGGGCCCATGGATCAATGCTATGTTTGGAGGAGGAAGAACAAGACCTATGAAGAAAAGAACACCTTGCCTACTGTGAAGCATGGCGGGGGGTCAATCATGCTTTGGGGCTGTTTTGCATCTGCAGGTACAGGGAAGCTTCAGCGTGTGCAAGGTACCATGAATTCTCTTCAGTACCGGGAGATATTGGATGACAATGTGATGCAGTCCGTCACAAACCTGAGGCTTGGGAGACGTTGGACCTTTCAACAGGACAATGATCCCAAGCATACCTCCAAGTCCACTAGAGCATGGTTGCAGATTAAAGGCTGGAACATTTTGAAGTGGCCATCGCAGTCATCTGACTTAAATCCGATTGAGAACCTCTGGTGGGACTTAAAGAAAGCAGTTGCAGTGCGCAAGCCTAAGAATGTGACTGAACTGGAGGCTTTTGCCCATGACGAATGGGCGAAGATACCCGTAGATCGCTGCAAGACACTTGTGTCAAGCTATGCTTCACGTTTAAAAGCTGTTATAACTGTAAAAGGATGTTGTACTAAGTACTAAGATTGAATGTCACTTGGGGGTTGAATAAAACTGATAATGATGTGAGCACAGAAAAGACATTTGTGGTTATTTCATTATAAATGTTATGTTATATTTGTCTGACCTACACGTGCCTCTTTGATTTAATTGTAAGCAAGATGACTGAATGATCAAAATCAATGTCAAACTGGCCAAAACACTCAATTTCAGTGGGGGTTGAATAATTTTGAACACAACTGTATCAGGGTTATCCAAAGAGATCCGAATTGCTTGAGAAAGGTAACCGAATGCTGAAAATCAGCGTTCGGTTACCTTTCCTGGCCATTCGGCTATCCAGAGAGCAGGCAATTCGCCAAATCCTGGCGAATTGCCTGCACATACGGTGCCTGTTCGGTTCCTGTTCGAGGGCAGTGAAATCCCCATGAAAATGCACTGCTTCGGCTATTCAGAGAACACAAACCAGCAGTGAAAGGTTCCCCTAATGCCCTGCCATTCGGTGGTTTAATTCGGCAAATTTATTCAGGAGAATCCCATAGGCTTCAATGTTAAAAATATTCCCGTTTTAATTCAATATCTAATAAACCGTTCATTATAAAATTCTGCAGCAAAAAGTCTCTTTATTTATAGATTTTTTTAGGATACTTTAAGCATTTTTCAGATTTTTTTTTTTAAAAAGTCCGATTTTTTTTTTATTTTTTTTTCAGTTTACTTATTTTTTTTGTAACAGCCCTCTTTATTATCATTCCCTGGACCTCCTGTGAAAATTTCAGACATTTTCGCTCAGTAGTTTCTTTGCAAACAGCGTTTCTTTTTCCCAGATTCATACAAATGGTTTTTCTAATTTATTCACTGCCTCCTCTACGTCACAGCTGCTTCGGCTCTGTGTGATTCGGCTCCTGTTCGGCTCCTGTTCGGCTTTTTCGAAAGTTAATCCAGATGTTTTTGCTTGTTTTCAGCATGCATTCGGTTAGTTTTCGTCAGGTTTTCGGCAGCTTTTCCCTGCAATTCGGGGACCCTGTGCTCTTTGCTGAATACACCGCAGGGTCACCGAAATGCAAAGGAACCGAATTGAAGAGAACGAAAAGTCACCGAACGTGCGGTGACTTTTCGAATCTCTTTGGATAACCCTGTTAGTAAATTTCAGACATTTTCGCTCAGTAGTTTCTTTGCAAACAGTGTTTCACTTTTCAAACATTGAAGCAAACAGTTTTTTACTCTTTTTCACTCCATTCGTCTGCGGTGTCGGGTTTCTCCGGCGGCTGCGCTGCATGTGATCGGCTCCTGCTTGGGTTTTTCCGGCGTTTTCGGCGGGGTTAATCCAGATGTTTTTGCGGGTTTTTCGGTGTGCATTCGCCGGGTTTTGCGGTAAGTGTTCGGCGGGTTTGCGGCAGCTTTTCCCTGCAATTCGGGGACCCTGTGGTGCTTGCTGAATACACCGCAGGGTTGCCGAAATGAGATCGCCAAATCGAACCGAATTGAGGAGAGCGAAAGTCACCGGGGGGGGGGGCGTGGCCAGCTGCTGAGGGGAGCAAACGTGTTTCTGTGGAGCTCCGCATGTCTGTCGCCCTTGGGACCTATCTACAGCTTGGAACACAGAGAAATTTTGATTTTTGGGACCCAGGCTAGCTGGCCACCGGATCTGAGATGTCCGGAGGCCGTTCTGTCCCCCCCTCCGGACCAGAGGAATTCCCCGCGGCCGACGAAACGGAGATGACACGAGGGGCTGGCAGCCATTTTGCAGCCTTCGTCCTGACCCCTGGGTCTTTTCTACCCGACTGCCCTGACACGGTCTGACCCTATGCTGGGGGCTGAGGAGAAGATGGGCCCACTTCTCTCGACAGCCTGAGACGGAGATCTGAGTAGAGAGGCGGTCAGACCGGGCGAGGAGCGGAGAGATAGGCAGACGCCCCACGTGGGAGGCATGGACACCTTTTTGGATGGCCTGGAGGCCTGCTTACAGCTCCTGGATGGGGAGGATCTGAATGGTCCTCTCACCAGGGGAGTGTGGCGACGGATGACCCATGCTTTGCGAAGCTGCCGGAGGGTGGTGGACCCTGGTCTGACGGGGGATGGGGCTGCTCCGGCTGGAAGCCCCAATGAGGCATGTATCACAGACGCTGCGGGGAACCGCAAAGAGAGAGATGGGAGAGAGGACACGCTTGTGTCGCTGGAATGCTGTGCAGGCATGTCGGAGTCCGGAGGCCCGAGGAACGTGAGAGTTGAAGCGGAGCGCCGGTGACTGCTGGTCCCTGTGTCGGAGGCTTAGCAGGTACCACGAGGTGTTCACGATTCGCGTGGTGCGCCCGGGGTGCTGGCCGGTGCGGCGCCGGGCAGGGCACTGACACGACCTGGAGGCCGAGATCTCGGTTTGGGGGGGAGTTGAGGGCCCCTCCTCGCCGAGTGTGCTGGTACAGCTGCTCCGGCCTTCTGCGCGGGGTTGCGCCACGTGGCTGATGGAGATTCTCTGTGGGGGTGCGGATACCGGGGCTTCCTGGATGCCCGGAGGCCTATTGGAGATGTGGATCAAGTGCTGCGATGTTAAGTTGGCTGAAGCAACGACGGCGATAAGAGGCTTCACGTATGGCGCCCTGCCTGCTGCACGACCTCCCCTTTTCCGAGATACGGGTTGATGGGACCCCAGTGACACCTTTTCATCTCGTCTCACCCTGTTTTTTGACGCTCCCTGGCTGGGTTTCTGAGACTTTTCTTTCTTTTACTTACTGATGACCTTCTTTTGGCCTTTTTTATGTCTTATTGCAGTGACTTATTCGCTTTTTGCTCTTTTTGAGTATTTTTCCCTATCCCCCCCCCACTTATTTTTCGAACATTCGCAGATGTTCTCCGAGACCCCCATTTCCCCTCCTTTTGAGTTCATTATATGCCTACGATTTTTGGTGCTGCGCTTTCTTTTTCCTCTTATTTCCCTCCCTTATTCATTTTTTGTTTTTTCATATATGCGTATAGCTATCAGACCAACCGTGGCCCTGCGAGGCCGTTATCTTTTATATGCATGATATGTTGCGGACATTACTTAAAAAAAAAAAGAAATCACCAAACGTGCCGTGACTTTTCGATTCTCTTTGAATAACCCTGATAAAATAATAATTAAATTTATGGGCCTGTTGTATTTTTCTGGCTCATGCAAAGCATGTAGCGCCTGTATCCGTATAAAGCACCGGTGACCGTGGTCCTACTGCCCAAAATTTTAATTATAGGCAAGGAATTGTTTGTTATCTCTGTCTGTATAGTCGGTCTTCATTTGCATGTGATGATGACTGCACTGGCATCAGCTAAAGCAAAGTATTTTCATATTACCGGCTACACAAATAAACATGTTACCTGGGTTTATTTGGTTTTGTGGATTTTTTTTCCGCGCCGGAGCAGCTCATTTGATCTATTTACGATCCAGAACATCCACATTACTATTTGTAGCTCGTTAGAAATCCGGAATGGAATTTTACAGCATTTTTGCCCGGTGACACCTCTGTCTGAGAGCTTTGCCTTGTTGTCCGCTTGGATACATAGGGAAAACCCGGGCTCTTTCCTCCATGAATATCTCTACGGTTCTGTGTAGCCGAGGCGGACGGAATCGTGTAATTTTACAAGCGGCATCGACTAAAAAGGTCAGGACCGCGCTGCTCGAAATTCAACTTATTTTGTTCTGTGGAAAACTGGTAAATTATCTAATTTGCCAAATCTTCATATGGTTATTATTATCACTTGGTTATTTAAATTGCACCAACATATTCCGCAGTGTGGTACAGGGGATACAGTAAGTAAGGGTAATATATATTGCAACACTCAAGGAGTTATTCAGAGAGCACCGAAATGTCACCGACATTTAGGCTACGGTCAGACGAACGCATTTTTCGCATCGCCTGTAAAAAAGTGCGTTCGAACGCATGGACGTACTTTTTCACGGAATACGTGATAGCGGTCATACGATGCGCAATTACGGCCGTGATTTTTTACGGATCCAAACCAGGAAACTTTGGGTGTCTGGACGTTATGTTGGCCGGACATGAGCAGCGTCTGACGTCTCCTAATCACGCACACACGCCGCTATGCGGACACAGCGCACTCTGTACGTCAGTACTAGCGGTTCGACGTTCTTGCGAAAATGCATTCGTTTGCCGCTTGCATTGCGCGGCCGAACTTTCGTGCGGCCGTACTTCGTGTGTGGGCCTGCGTTGGACGTCATTTGCTGCTACTACGGCCGTCATAAAGTGTGGCTAAATGCACATTCGCACTGCGTTCGTCTGACCTCAGCCTTAGGTGCTCTTTCGTTCCTGCAATTTGGGGAATCAAATTCCCCGACCCAGCTCTGAGTTCAGGATTCACCGCAGGGTCCCTGAAGTGCACGGAAAAGCTCCCGAATGGATCTGAAAAATCGCCAAAAATCTGCCGATAACTCGCCAATACAATACGAAAAGTCTGATCAATTCGGAATGCCGCAGAAAACCCGCCGAACATACCCGACGATCCACTGCAAACCCGTCAACTGCTTCCGAAAAAAGCTGACGACCCGCCGAACACAGGGCCCGACCAGTCGCCGGATAAAGCCGACAAGCAGACAGACGGGGTAAAAAAGATTAAAATAAACGACCGAAACTTTGAAAATTTGAAACGCTGTTTGGAAAAAACTACTGGACGAAAATGTCTGGAATTAACATATAAGATCCTATGAATAATAATAAAAAGGTCTGTTACAGAAAAAAAAAGAAAAAATGCTATTTTAAAAAAAAGAAAATAGAATTTTTTTGCCAAAAAATGCCTAAAATATCCAAAAAAATAAATAGACTTTTTGCTGCAAGTTAAAAGAATAAACGGTTTATATTATATATTGAATAAAAATAGGAATATTTTTAACATTGAAGCCTATGGGATGCGCCTGATTAAAGCTGCCAAATGAAACCACCGAACATCAGGGCATTTCCCTGACATTTCTCTGCTGTTCGGTGTCTCTGAATAGATTAACCATTGCTTCTCTATGGGGGATTTCACTGCTGCCGAAGATCACGTAATTCACTGGCAATTCGCCAATATTTGGTGTATTGCCTGTTTTCTGAGTAGCTGAATGGCCCCGAAATTGCACCGTATGGGGAAATTCACCGTTTGGTGCAATTTTGGGGCCAGTTTGGCTCTCTTTGAATAACCCTGTCAGTAATTTAGCTATGACGTATATGTGGTTTTATGTAAAGGAGCAAAAGGTAGGCAAGGCTGTACATCAGGGGTCAGCAACTTGGGCCCATCCAGATGTTTTGGAACTGCAGTTCCCATGAGGCTTTATCAGGCTAATGAGTAGCTGAGCACCATGGGAGACGTAGTTCCAAAAGAACTGGAGAGTCAAGGTTTCTGACCCCAGCTGGACATTGAATGTGTTTACTGACACCCAAGACGTCTTGCGCGACATCTGTGTAGCTGTACATATGCTCAGATCCATCGTCTGCCTCTCTGAGACGCCCAATACAGTGATTGGTCTGATGGAGGGTGACGTCGGCATACTCTCTGCGTGCATATATCACTAGTGACCGATCTGGTGATGGATGAAGGGTGGTGCTTAGCAGGACGCAGGAGACACAAGGAGCAGAGACTGAGGGGAAAAAACTGGATAATAAGGATGGGGGAGAGGTAGTCACAAGAACTCACTATCACAGCAGGAGACAGGAGACACAAGGACTAGGAAGCACAAGGAGCTTGGATAGGGTACATTGAAATTGAGAGGGCTTGGAAGGCACAGTGTGATCTTGAAAAGCATGGTGGGGTCTTGGAGAACACAGTTTGGTCTTGGAAGACACAGTGGGGTCTTGGAAGGCACGGTGGGGTCTTGGAAGACACGGTGGGGTCTTGGAAGACACGGTTTGGTCTTGGAAGACACAGTAGGGTCTTGGAAGGCACGGTGGGGTCTTGGAAGACACGGTTTGGTCTTGGAAGACACGTTAGGGTCTTGGAAGGCACAGTGGGGTCTTGGAAGACACGGATTGGTATTGGAAGACACGGTTTGGTATTGGAAGACACAGTAGGGTCTTGGAAGGCACGGCGGGGTCTTGGAAGGCACGGTGGGGTCTTGGAAGGCACGGTGGGGTCTTGGAAGACACGGTTTGGTCTTGGAAGGCACAGTGGGGTCTTGGAAGACACGGTTTGGTATTGGAAGACACGGTTTGGTCTTGGAAGACACAGTAGGGTCTTGGAAGGCACGGCGGGGTCTTGGAAGGCACGGTGGGGTCTTGGAAGGCACGGTGAGGTCTGGGTACTTGAAGACAAGAGGACTTGGAGAAGCAGTATCCGTGAGTTGAAGCAGGATACAGGGGAACAAACGTCTTATGCTGATAGGAAGGTAGAGGTTTCTTGCAGAGCAGCAGAAAATAGGTCTTTCCTGGTTCAGCGATAAGGCCAAAGTAGTCAAGCACTGGTTGGAATGAGACGTGGCCCTTTATTCAGGTAAATGTTTCTGTGCTTAACTGGATGTGTGCTGGATCTTAGTGCTGGTGAAGAGCAGTACAAGAATGAAGCTGTCAGGGTTCAGGCATGTTCAGACATGGGACATGACAGTCCCTTTAACAAAACATATACCAATACTTTGCACCTCTACCATACAACCTCAAACATTGGCCCCTATTACATTCTTCGTGCAATTTTTAACGCGTGCGCAAAAACGCATTAACGCGAGGGGCAAAACCATTTGCGCTGAACGTCGTATTACAATGTTCGTGCAAACGATGCGCGTTATCGTTTAACGCAGATGGACCTGCGCGAGTGCGATGAACTGTGTGCGTCCTATACTTAACATTGTGAGTGCAAATTCCTTTGTGCGCTGGTACGCGGATGGTATTACAATCGATGCACAACTTTTTACCAACGACGTTTGCGCGCATAATTTTAACGTCTTTGAAAAGCTGGTGGTAACTGCAAATCTGAACGTCCTGGCCAAACCCAAATACACCAGCACGAAAAAAAAATACAGCACAGTATAGTTACACATTCTACACATACCCAAACAATAAAATTGTGAATTCGTGCGTGTTTTTTTATTGCTGCAGCATATATACTCAGATTTACTTTGACAGGCGCAACAATTTAAGGTAAATTGATGTAAATTAAGGTTCTTAATTCTGATTGGATGAATCCCGTGAAAAAAACAGTCCGCAAACTGATTTGCGTGCGCTACGTTACTGCGCGCGTATTACTCTTCGTTTTGCGTGTCGTTTTTACGAACGTTATTTTTGGACGGATGAGAAAATGCGTTCGGATCGTAATACCACCGTTAATTTTCGCGCGATAACGCTTAACGCTGCACGCCAAAAAAATTGCACTGCGTGAAGAATGTAATAGGGGCCACTGTCTTTTAGGCAAGCATTGTACCTATAAGAAGGGCTTTTTAATTATTCCATGGGTGTGTGACCATATAAAGCAGAACGTTTGCTCGTTGTGTCTCAGTATTGCATCTCATGTCCGCTTCTTCTAAATGTCTATCATAAAAGGAACAACATATAAAAGTCTGTATTCCTGTTTTTTCTGTGCACGCTTCATTAAATACTGTAATACATGCAGGGCTTTAGCACAGTTTGCATTAATCTGTCATCGATCATCCGAAAACAATGCCCCTGCACCTAACGCCAGAGCGGGAGTCGTTTACATTGTGCAGAACAGAATGTTAAGTCACAAGATTGAAAAATCAGCTTTCCCAGACACCCCCTCCTCTCCTTATCAGGAGTGTGGAAATTTCCACTGTCTCACCGCGTCTGAAAGCAGAGACTAACAGAACCAGGGAAAAGCTCACAGGCGTCACAGCGTAGAATACAATGCCTACATTTAGCAACAGGGATCAACTATACGGCTCCATCCCTCATGTAACCATTAGCCAACCATGCAAAGTATCACACCCAAATATTACACCGGGGCTGGTACATCCGAGAGAAGATCTACCTGTTCATTTGTCTGCCAGATTGACTCTCTATCAATATCTATCTATCCATATCTATTATTATCATCATTATTGTCATCATTTATATAGCACCAACAGTTTCCGCAGCGCTTTACAATAACCAAAGGGAACGAGATAAACAGACATTTGATGGAAACAAGAGGTGTAGAGGGCCTGCTCATAGGAGTTTACAATCTAGAGGGATTGGGGTGGAGGAAGGCGAGGATTTTTACTAGATAGCAGGATCATGAGTGCCAGTGGTTTGGGAATGGTGGGGCCATAGAAGCGGCTTCAATCAAATGTGAGTAGGTGAGCAGAGAGATGAGTTGCATCAGTCATATGGTACGCTAATCTCAAGAGATGGGTTTTGAGCAATTTCTTGAAGGCCTGAAAATGAAGGGAGAGTTTTATAGAGTGAGGCAAGTCATTCCACAAGACCGGAGCTGCCCTTGAGAAGTCTTGGAGGCGAGAGCCGGCCGTGTGCGTGTAGACAGATAACAGGAGGCGATCACCTGCTGACCAGAGTTGTCTGGATGGGACGTGTTTGCTGTTAGATTTAAATTTTCGGTATGAATATATATCTATAAATCTTGTAATTTCTGATATTCAAATATATATAGGGACTGACTGTCTTCAAAATATGTAGCTTGCCCATTGTGTCTGGTTTCCCCCCCCCCTTCCTGTTTGAATACAAGATGTGGGCAGATTTTCTGTTCAGCTTCATATCCGAGGCAGACCAGGGGTGTTGATTAAAATAGATATCCTTCCTGTGTTAACTCTTTCCAGGCAAAATAGAAATCTATGTGACGTCTGATATAGAAAAACATCTCTGAACCATATATGGTAATTTTTGTTAAACCGTTCTGGCCAAAATCTGACGTAGAAATGTATCTGTATGCTGATTGGCTATAAGTTCTCTGAAATCTAATAAATACAACTGGCTAACAAGGGAAGGTCAGATTTCTCTTAAGACTAACACAGACTTGTGTTTGATTTTGCTGAGATCTCCACTGTGTTATGTGCAGCTGTTGCCTTGTTTGCTATATGGGAAGAAAACTGTTTATTAAAATTCCATTTATGGTAATTATAAACAGGACATTGATTTGATTAGCTAAATCTATTATTGCGGAGTAATGAAGAGATGTAGGGAGGAGTTGAGTTATTGTGCAATTTGAATGTGAGCGTCAGTATTTTAAACTGTATCCTGGAATGTACAGGAAGCCAATGGAGGGACTGGCAGAGTGGGGAGGTACGAGAGGTGTGTCTGGTTTATATAGCGTCAACAGTTTCTGCAGCATTTTACAATAACAAAAGGGAACAAGACACAAATAAACAAACATAAGATGGAGACATAAAGTGTAGAGGGCCCTGCTCACAGGAGTTTACAATCTAGAGGGATTGGGGTGGAGGAAGACGAGAGGAGTTTTATTGGTTGTCAGGACCACTAGTGCCAGTGGTTCAGGAATGGTGGGCCATGGATGACATCTATCATGACATGTGAGGAGAGGGATGAGTTGCATCAGTGATGTGGTACGCTAATCTGAAGAAATGGGTTTTGAGGGATTTCTTGAAGGCCTGAAGATTAGGGGAGAGTCTGATAGGATGAGGTAGGGCATTCCAAGGCTGTCCTTGAGAAGTCTTGCAGGCAACTGAGTTGGCTGAGTTGGCAGAGCAGGTGTAGGCAAAGGACAGGCCTGCTCACCGGAGTAATGTAGACGGGACGCACTTACAGAGTAACGAAGACATGTAGGGAGGGGTCGAGTTATTGAGCGATTTGAAAGTGAGCGTCAGTATTTTAAACTGTATCCTAAAGTGTACAGGAAGCCAATGGAGGGACCGGCAGGTGGGGGAGGTACACAAGGAGCGTGGGTTGAGAAAACTAAGCCTGAGAGCTGCATTCATTACAGATTGCAAAGGGACAATACAGGCATTGATGAGGCCAAGAAGGACAAGATGCAGTAATCAAGAAGTTATATAAGTGCATGAACGACACAAAGAGGCAGTCTAACTATCTATCTATCTATCTATCTATCTATCTATCTATCTATCTATTTTATCTATCCTGCCCATCACATCTGTATGAGCTTGCAGGACATTCCATTACAAAACAATAAGGGCTCTATTACATTCTTCGGGCAATCGCTAACGCGTGCGCAAAAACGTATTAACGCGAGGGGCAAAACCCTTAGCGCAGAACGTCATATTACAATGTCCGCGCAAAAAATGTGCGTTAATGTCTACCGCGGGTGAACCTGCGCGAACCCTTTGCGAGCGTAATGTACTTTGCGCATCCTATACTTAACATTGTGAGCGCAAATGCGTTTGTGCGCTGGTACGCGGATGGTATTACAATCTTAGCACAAAATTTAACGGACAACGTTTGCTCTCATAATTTTAACGTCTTTGAAAAGCTGGTGGTAACGGCAAATCTGAACGTCCTGGCCGAAACCAAATACACCGGCACAAAAAAAAAATACAGCAACGTATAGATACACATTCTACACATACCCAAACAATAAAATTGATAAGTTATGCGTGTTTTTATTATTGCTGTAGCATATATACTCATGTTGATTTTGACAGGCGCAAAAACTTAACGGGAGACAATTGTGGTTCTTAATTCAGATTGGCTGAATCGCGTGAAAAAACAGTCCGCCCACCGATTTCTGAGTTTTTGCGAGTCTTTTTTACGCGCTGTATTTTTTGACGGATGAAAAAATGCGCACGGATTGTAATACCAGCGTTAATTTACGTGCATTAACGTTTAACGCTGTGCGCAAAAAAATAGCGCTGCGCGAGCGTTTTTGCGCAATGAATGTAATAGAGCCCTAAGGTGGTCCAATCTTTGCGTTTATGACAGGTGCCACTCTTCAGGGAAGATTTTTGGCATGATGTAGGAGTCTGTGGGAATTTGTGCTCACACGTCCAGAATAACAGGTTCTGGTGTCGGAAGAGAAGGTATTGCTCACAGTAGAAGGTCCAATTCATCCCAAAGGTGATCAGTAAGGTTAAGGTCAGGATTCTGGGCAGACCAAGAGTTCCTCCACCAAACTCATCAAACCTTCTGGGTTATTCAAATTTTCTGTACGGTTCAATTTCGTGGCCATTCTGCTATTCAAAAAGTTGGCCGTTCGCCAAATATTGCCAATTTGCCAGCAAAATACGGTGATCTTCGGTGGCAGTGAAATCCCCATAGAGAAGTATTGGTTAAACTATTCAGAGAACACCGAACAGCAGAGACATGTCAGAGAAATGCCCTGATTTCCGGTGATTTCATTTGACAGCTTTAATCAAGCAAAACACATAGGTATCAATGGGAAAAATATTCCCCGTTTATATTAAACATTTATTCAACCGTTTATTCTTTTCACTTGCAGCAAAAAGTCTCTTTAGTTATTTTTTTAGGACTTTTTAAGCATTTTCCAGGATTTTTTCAGCCAAATGTTTCAGATTTTTTAAAAAAGGCAGTTTTTTTTTGTAACAGATCTTTTGATTATTATGTAGCGGATCTTATATATTATTTCCAGGCATTTTCGTGCAGTAGTTTTTTTTGCAAACACCTTTTAACGTGGGATTATTTTTTTTTTACCCGTTCCTCGTTAGTTTGTTCTGGCTGCTGGTTGGCACTCTGTTTGGCAGGTTGTCGGCTTTTTTCAGATCGATTCGGCGGTTTTGCGGTGGATCGTTGGATGCATTCGGCGGTTTTTCGGATTGATTCTGTGTTTTTTCGGTGGGTTTTCTGATGCATTCGGTGGTTTTCTGCGGTATTTCGGCTACGTTCGGCGGCTTATTCCCTGCACTTCGGAGACCCTGTGGTGAGTGGTTGGCAAATCGGACTAGCTGAAGTGCAGGAAACGGGAGACAACCGAAATGTCACCTGACATATCTGAATGACCCTTCATGTCTTCATGGACATCACGTTGTGCACAGTGGCTCAGTCAAAGGACCCTGCTAAAACTGTGGCTACAAAATTGGAAGCTCAAACTGTGCAAGAGTGGTTCAGGGTGCATGAGACATCATTCTCACACATGGATTGGCCACTGCACAGTCCAGACCTTAACCCCATTCAGGGGCAGATCCAAAGACTAGTCTCGGGAGGGGCACTGCCAGAAAATAATGTGTTTAAGCAGAGAGCCCGACTCACGAGAATTTACAGAGGGCCCGGCTCACAGGAGTTTACAATCTAGAGGAGCAGAGGGCCCAGCTCACAGGAGCTTACAATCTGGAGGAGCAGAGGACACCCAGGAGCTTACAATCTAGAGGAGCAGAGGGCACCCAGGAGTTTACAATCTAGAGGAGCAGAGGGCACTCAGGAGTTTACAATCTAGAGGAGCAGAGGGCACCCAGGAGTTTACAATCTAGAGGAGCAGAGAGCACCCAGGAGCATACAATCTAGAGGAGCAAAGGACACCCAGGAGCTTACAATCTAGAGGAGCAGAGAGCACCCAGGAGCTTACAATCTAGAGGAGCAGAGGACACCCAGGATCTTACAATCTAGAGGAGCAGAGAGCACCCAGGAGCTTACAATCTGGAGGAGCAGAGAGCACCCAGGAGTTTACAATCTAGAGGAGCAGAGAGCACCCAGGAGTTTACAATCTAGAGGACCAGAAGGCACCCAGGAGTTTACATTCTAGAGGAGCAGAAGGCACCCAGGAGTTTACAATCTAGAGGAGCAGAGAGCACCCAGGAGTTTACAATCTGGAGGAGCAGAGGACACCCAGGAGTTTACAATCTAGAGGAGCAGAGAGCACCCAGGACCTTAAAATGTGGAGGAGCAGAGGACACCCAGGAGTTTACAATCTGGAGGAGCAGAGGACACCCAGGATTTTACAAGCTAGAGGAGCAGAGGACACCCAGGAGTTTACAATCTGGAGGAGCAGAGCACACCCAGGAGTTTACAATCTAGAGGAGCAGAGAGCACCCAGGAGCGTACAATCTGGAGGAGCAGAGGACACCTAGGAGCTTACAATCTGGAGGAGCAGAGAGCACCCAGGAGCTTACAATCTGGAGGAGCAGAGAACACCCAGGAGTTTACAATCTGGAGGAGCAGAGAGCACCCAGGAGCTTACAATCTGGAGAAGCAGAGGACACCCAGGAGCTTACAATCTAGAGGAGCAGAGAGCACCCAGGAGTTTACAATCTAGAGGAGCAGAGAGCACCCAGGAGTTTACAATCTAGAGGAGCAGAGAGCACCCAGGAGCTTACAATCTAGAGGAGCAGAGGACACCCAGGAGTTTACAATCTAGAGGAGCAGAGGACACCCAGGAGCTTACAATCTAGAGGAGCAGAGAGCACCCAGGAGTTTACAATCTAGAGGAGCAGAGGACACCCAGGAGTTTACAATCTAGAGGAGCAGAGGACACCCAGGAGCTTACAATCTAGAGGAGCAGAGGACACCCAGGAGCTTACAATCTAGAGGAGCAGAGAGCACCCAGGAGCTTACAATCTAGAGGAGCAGTTTACAGACTCATATCTGAGAGGTTTATTACTGTGCAGCTCTAGCTTTGTTATACACCCTGGAGGAAGGATCAAACTCTCAGGGACCCATTACTTACCTCCCTGGTGTCCCTGCATGGAGGCTCCAGCCCCTCTCTCCTCTGATCCTGTTGCTCAGCCTCAGATCCAGCCCTTTCCTGTGGCTGTCAGGTAGGCATGGAAGGAGACAGGCTCAGCCACATGGTCACCGGGAAAAAAAGGATCACTACGTGACACGCCCCTGACACATGACTGGGAGGGGCAATCCTCAGTGCTTCGCGCAGTGTGTGCCTCTGCAAATCACCATGTCTGCATTCACTGCACACATCGTGATTTGAGTTCTGGGGGTCAGCCTGGCATCTGCACTGCTCGGGGGGGGGGGTGTAATTGCCCCATTTCCCCCCCCTGGATCCGCCCCTGACCCCATTGAGAATCTTTGGGATAATGTGCTGGAGAAGACTTTACGCAGCGCTGCGACTCTCCCATCATCAACACAAGATCTTGGCCACAAATTAATGCTGCTCTGGACGGGAATAAATGCTGCGACATTGCGTGAGCTTATCGAAATGATGCCGTGGCGAATGCGTACAGCAATTGTCACGTTCCCACGTTCCAACCCTGTCTCCCTGCCCTCTGTATTCCTTATGTCTGTGTTTCCCTGTGCTGCTTTCCCTGACAAGCAGCTCAGGGGTTAAGTTATTTGCTCGTTGAGCTTCTGCTGGTGATATGGGCTGATTACTCCCCTATATAAAGCCATGGGCCCATATCACCATGCTCTTGCATCCTGGTTCACTTCAGCCACAGATTTGTTCCTGAGAGCTCCCTGTTATTCTATCCTAGTTCTATCTCAGTGTTTCCCCCTTTTCTGAGTTCTAGGTTTCTGATTGACTTCCTGGTATTGACCCTCTGGCCTGGCTGACGGATTTTCTCTGGTGCTATATCCCCGCTTTGGCTCAAGGTATACGTTTTGGTTTTGACCCCTGGCTTATTTATTGACCACTCTTCTGGATATCCCTAGCTGTCCTGTGCTTATCGTATTATATGTTGTGTGTCCCTGTAGACCACGGCTTTAGTATATTGAAGTCCTGCCCTGCAAGTTGTTGAGTATATTCTCCTTCAGGTGTCTGTGTTTTCCCAGGACTCTGCACGGCTACAAGGTAACCTTTTTCTATTAGTGCAGATTCGGCCACTCTAAGGACCGATCTATCAGTATAGGGCTCCTTTGGTATTTAGCCGTGCAGAGGTCCCCAGTGTCTACTGTGGTTTATTTACTTTTCCTGATCGTTGTGTCACGCATCTCTGCATATAGCGGCTTTTCCTCTTACCTGGGCCCTACTTGGCACATGCCAGGTACCGCCATTGTGGCTGATCGTGACAGCAATCACAGCAAAAGGCATTCCAAAGAAGTATCTATGACATAATTTCGACTTATCTGTCTTTTTATTTTTCGGTGTACCTTACCATTTTAGGTTTATAAAAGAGTACGGTATCCTCTCTCCTCTAATAAATATTGTAAAACATCAGACAAATTATTTAGAGCTTATTATTAATTCACACGGTTTGACAATTGAAGAACTCCAAAAGCTTATATCTAATCGGGTACACTTCTTAAAATACCAGCGGCAGCCTGCAATGCACTTGGTATAAGTCTTTGTTCACGTTTGGGTTGGCTGATTGCATTATTACTCATTCATTCATTTTGGGTGGATGTGGTGCAAGCTCTTACGATTAGTTCCATACCTGTAGTATCTGCTTTCCTCAACTTTTAAACTTTGGGCAAGTCTTTAAGGGCCTATACAATGGATAGAGAAAGTCTACGCAACCCTGTTAAAATGTCAGGTTTCTGTAAAGAAATGAGACAAAGATAAGTCATTTCAGAACTATAGATATACCATGGAACACAGTGAAGACATTCATCATCAAGTGGAGAAAATATGGCGCAACAGTGACCTCACCAAGAACTGGACGTCCCTCCAAATGTGATGAAAAGACGAGAAGAAAACTGGTCAGGGAGGCTGTCAAGAGACCTACAGCAACATTAAAGGCAGGGCCGTCTTAATGCAGGGCAAAAGGGGCAGCTGCCCCGGGTCCAGTCATTGTTGAGGGATCCAAAGCAGCTGCCCCTTGTGCCCACGTAAATGCCTGCCGCCGAATCCGACTTGTTAATTTTCAGCTCCGGTATGAATCTGGAGCTGATTTGATTGACACCGAGTCCGACTGTCACACTGCAGGCCACCTGCCTGCCGCCGCTATCTGACTGACAGCCGCTGCAGTGGAACGGCACTCACGCTGTATTGGCGCCGCCCTCTTCACCTACCACGTGACGATAACCGTCGCGCAGGCGTAGAATGTCCCCGCACATCTCACTGGTGGCTGCACAACGGAGGAGGCCGGCAGCCGCTCAGCCAGCCAATTTAGCCACCAACGCATCGCCTGTTGCACGCAGGAGTCAGAAGACAGTGCCACCGGATCTGGAAGGATTCCCTGCACAGGCCAGCTCATTATTCTGTTTCTCGGTCAGTTGATAACAGGCAGCGGCAGAGCTTTTATAATTATGTCAGTCTTCTATAATTCTAATTTCTATTGCTTCTAATCAATACATTGCTTGACCAGATTGTGTATACTGGTGCTAGAGGGCCGGCGTTTGACTAACATTCTTATAATTGGATGTTTCTATCGGAAATTAAATTTGTATATATTTTTGTTTTGGTTTTAAAGTTAATTAAGAGGAAGGAGGACGGTAATGGATGTGGGCCGGCCGATGAGGAGACACAATGTAGGCCCTATGGGAAGTGAGGATCAGCAAAATGATTCGGTTCATCACGAGGTTGTCACCTAGAAGAATTGGATAATGAACCGAATCATTTGGGTCGCTATAAGAAGTGCAGAGGGGACTGACCAGTAACTGCTTCCCTGGGTCACTCCCTGTATTGCTGATTGAATAAAAACTCGAAAACCCACAATATTACATCAAGTGGATTAGCACCAAAAATGACAACGTTTCTACCAGGGTTGGTCTTTGTCAAGACTTGTCCTGGTCGAAACATCGTCCTTTTTGGTGCTGGAATTAATCCACTTGATGTAATATAGGGGGTTTTTCGAGTTTTTATTCAATTTGTTGAATTTGGGGCCATGGAGCAGGGACCCCCATCCTTTTGCCCACTGTCGTTGATGGTGCCCGGGCTTCTATTTTTCATGATTCATGAAACACATGATACACATGAGCATAAACATACACAGAATGAAACACATACTGACACAAGTTACAGTTATTACAGCCCAAAGAGAGTATATTTTATATAAAGGTGTAATGCTTTGATACTGAAGAGTTTGTGTGTGTGTGTGTGTGTGTGTGTGTGCGTGTGTGAGTGTATTTTGCGTTTTGGACAACCTTAAACAAACTCTGTCATGATCACATAATCAACACATTTATTGCAAACTCTTAGTGGAAAATCACGCGCCCCAGCCAATCCTGGTCCTCTGGTCCCAATACTCAGCACATCGCTGCCCAGTGACAGACACAACAAAGTGTGATTATATGGAGAATGACAGGAATGGAGAGGAATGTAACGCTTCTGTGAGGTTACAATCTAAACATTATTAAAGCTTTTTGAGACAAGTCCATTATGTATTTGTGTTTTTTTTTGGGATGTTGAGGGTAGTGAGCGAAATTATGCGGTGGCGGGGCCCCAAGAAAATGTTTGCCCATGGTCTGATCAATATTAAAGATTGGCCTGATTAAAGGAGCTACAGGAATATCTGTTAGTACTGGCTGTGTGGAACATGTGACAACAAGCTCCCATATTCTTCATATGTCTGGGCTATGGGTAGAGTCGCAAGACGGAAGCTTTTTCTGACAAATAAAAGCATCCAAGCCCGGCTAAATTTTGCAAAAACGCATCTGAAATCTCCCAAACGCATGTGGCAGTTTGGTGATTCAGAAAACTGTCAATTCGCCAAATACTAGGCTATATCGTCTAGATTGTTCTCTTCTCCTGACGATTCTCCTGACTTCACCCTTTAGTGAATAGACCTGTTTGAGAACCATTGGGGGGACCTTGTTCCCAAAGATCCCAAAGACCCAGAACCTTAACTCAGCGTTGAGGCTCTGGGAAGGACTAAAGACCTACACTCTGAGGGCTGAATCAGGGGGCTCTGGGCAGTGGTCACATCCTGTAGAGCAGAGCTCAAAATTTCCACTCGCCTTCTCGCCAAAGGAGAGTGATAATTTAAGCAGGACTAGTGGAAATGTGTCCCTTTGCAGCTGTGTAATTAGTCATTGACCGAACAGAAGTGGAGAGTAACTTTTCAGCCTGGCTAGTAGTTTAGGAATTAAAATTTTGCAGCCTGCTGTAGAGTATCCCCTTAACTTTTACCTTGCTTAACCCCAAGCTGCCGGGGGTCCGTGGGAGGAAGGCAGACTTAAATGCCAAAGGGCAGCATAGCGCACCCTGTGGCTTTCTGGCAATTCATACGGGCCATCTCCCTTCCCTGCAGCTGGTGAACTTCATTGGCTGGAGTGGGACGATCCAAACTCAGGCAGCTCCTCAGCATCCAATTATGTCTGCAGGGAAGGGACAGGAGGCAGCCCGGAAGAGTTGCCAGAAAGCTGAGAGGTGTGCTATGCCACTGTGTGCCGTGCAGGTCAGCCCGTCGCAAGGATGACATAGTACGCCGGCAGCGTTAAGGGGTTAAATAAAGAAAAAAGGCAGCATGAGTTAAAAATGATTATCATAGAGTGTTCCTTTAATTAGTGACTCTCAACTTGTGACAGTTTGATTGGAAACAGCGATCAACTATTATAAACGTGTTGTGTCATATCACAATTCCTAACCACTTGAATTATTACGCTTCATTTCTCTGCGTTGGACGCTTTTGTTGTTCTCTTCCCAAAATTAAAACAACTAGGGCTCTATTAAATTCATCACGCAAAAGCGCACGCGCAGCGCAATTTTTTTTGCGC
Source organism: Leptobrachium leishanense (assembly GCA_009667805.1). Classification (NCBI taxonomy): domain Eukaryota; kingdom Metazoa; phylum Chordata; class Amphibia; order Anura; family Megophryidae; genus Leptobrachium; species Leptobrachium leishanense. Next base: position 30,164,704 of record CM019064.1, read on the forward strand.
GAAGCGTTAAACGTTAACGCGCTAAAAATAATGCTGGTATTCCAATCTGTGTGCATTTTTTCATCCGTCAAAAAGTAACGCGCGTAAAAAAGACGCGCAAAAAACGCACGCGCATTAACGTTGCGTGCAGAAATCGTGGGCAGACTGGCTGAATCGTGTGAAAAACCAATCAGAATTAAGAACCACAATTGTCTCCCGTTAAGTTTTTGTGCCTGTCAAAATCAATCTGAATATATATGTTGCAGCAATAATAAAAACATGCACCACCTCTCCATTTTATTGTTTGGGTATGTGTAGAATGTGTAACTATACTTTGCTGTATTTTTTTCAGGCTGATGTATTTGGGTTCGGCCACGACGTTCAGATTTGCCGTTACCACCAGCTTTTCAAAGACGTTAAAATTATGCGCACAAACATTGTCCGTTAAAATTTGCGCATAGATTGTAATACCATCCGCGTACCAGTGCACAAACGCATTTGCGCTCACAATGTTAAGTATAGGACGCGCAAAGTACATTACGCTCGCAAAGGGTTTGCGCAGGTTCACCCGCGGTACACTTTGGCTAAGGTCAGACGAAAGCACTTTTAACGTGCGTTTAGCCGCACGAAATCACGGCCTTGCTAGCAGCAAATGATGTCCAATGCCGGGGAACATACGACGAACGGCCGCACGAAAGTGCGGCTGCGCAACGCAAGTGGCAAACGAACGCATTTTTTCAAGAACGTCAAACCGCTACTACTGACGTACAGAGTGCGCTGCGGCCGCATAGCGGCGTGTGTGCGTGATTGGGAGACGTCAGACGCTGCACACGTCCGGCCAACATAACGTCCAGACGCAGAAAGGGTTTTATTGATGATCCGTACAAAATCACGTACGAAAATGCGCATCGTATGACCGCTATCGCGTATTCCGTGAAGAAATACGTCCATTCGTTCGAACGCACTTTTTCACGGACAACGTGAAAAATGCGTTCGTCTGACCCTAGCCTTTAACACGCATTTTTTTGCGCGGACATTGTAATACGACGTTCTGCACAAAGGGTTTTGCCCCTTGCGTTAATGCGTTTTTGCGCACGCGTTAACGTTTTTGTGCGAAGATTGTAATAGAGCCCCTAGTTTTCTTGGATTTTGTAAACCAGGTCTTGCGGGTTTCTTCACTCAGTGACGTGTCCTGCCAGTGAGAGCAGGGAGTATATTCATTTTATTCTGTCATTTATGTATTCTTATTTCTTATTACAGTATGTGCCACTCTTCACCCGGCAAGCCATGCCTCCAGGGACGCACTCGGATCGCTTTAATCAGGCCTGCACATTATCTGCAATCACTCGGCCCTTTCACTATTGCAGAACATTTGGTAATCATGGTGTGAGCTCCTCTTTGATTCATCCAATTATGCTATTCGATTTTTCCTCTTTGTCTTTAGCTTTGGTTAATGATTGCTGCCCAAACGGTTTGACATCTGGGACCGTGCCACCGATCTGCTTTTTGTGTTTCGGCAGCATTGTGTAGACATCATGCATCTAATGCTGTTAACACATTAGCTGGTGGTACAGTAGACCGTTTGAGCCAGATCCGATTAAAAGTCAGCCAGGACAGGCGAGGGGTGGCTCTATAATTAGGCAAAATAGGCAGCTGCTTAAGGCCTTGCTCCCACTGGGGACCTCAGATGATGGCATTTATGTAGAGGGCCAATAATGATGTTGAACACAAATACACTCCTACCTTCACTTGCACTTGTCTAGCAAGAGACCCAAAATAGCTTAATTATTTACATTTTTTGGGTTGGTTTCTAAATTTTGTGCCAGAAATTTTGTACATAAAAAAGAATTGTATAATTAAATTAAATTTAAAAAATGGTAGGTTGCTGCCCCAATTGCCCCTATAGAGAAGCTTCACTGTAGTTGCTTGAAAGGATAATCACAAACCTTTCAATCGGTGCTTAGATTTATCTGTTTCAAGAAAGCTAGATCACAATGGTTTGTTCATATGAGTATTTTATGTTGGGGGAACTGGCTCACATGAACGATATAAAAACTCGATTGGATCTACAAAGACGGAGTTATGAAGGGTTTCATTTTATCAGGGATGGCTTTGATGTTTTGCAAAATAAACTGTGTTACTTGTCTTTACTCGTTACTTCTACTGATCATTATCAGTGGTCACTGCTGCCATTGGTCGGAAACTGAAGAACTTGCTACAAACACTTCTTGAATCTCACTGTATAAACACACTGCGCAGCATAAATGAGTACAACCCGGCAGATTTGTCACAGAACCTTTACTTTCCTTTTAGAATCAATTTTTTCTATGGGACACTACACTACAAAACACTCCCACAAATGCGGCCATTGATTGCAACCAAGATGTGTTAATTTGCACACAAAAAAAAAGCATTTTTCCAAACAAATTCATTCAATACCATGTTGCAAAAATGAATACACCCCAATGAAAGTCGTAGGAGCAAAGCTAAATTTTAGACAACAAAATCCTAATTAACTACAGGGGAGTCTAATTATTCATTAAACAGGTGACCAGCAGACAGGTGATTATAAAAAGGTGTTACTTAACCCCTTAGTGACCAGGCGGTTTTACACAAATCCGTCCTTTAGTGACCGCTGCTGTTTTTACGTTTCTGCGCTGTTCGTGTTTAGGTCAGAATTTTCCTCTTACTTGTTTATGCAACCCACACATATTATACACCGTTTTTCCTGCCATTAAATGGACTTTCTAAAAATATCATTATTTCCATCATATCTTATAATTTACTATAAACAAATATGAAATATGATGAAAAAATGGTAAAAACACACTTTTTCGTAATTTAATCCCCAAAATCTACAACCTCCAAAAAAGACCCCGGCTAAATAGTTTAAAAATTTTGTCCCGAGAATAGAAATACCCAATTTTTACAGGTTTTTGCTTTTTAACCCCTTCACTGCTGAGCCAGTTCACCTATGTGCGCTGAACTCATTCTGACTGTTTTATGCTCATTATTTTTGGGACAACCTAGGTCCTATTTAACTAAACCTCCCAGACAATTTTTTTTTAAAAAAAAAAACTATTTTTTTAAATTTTATTTATTCATAGCTTTTTCTTACACCAAACCTTTCCAATGATGTCCAACATGACCCTCTAGCTGCCACGGATCGGGAGATAGCGGGTTAATTGGCCCACTGACATCCCCACACATATGGTGGGGATGTCAGTGGGTGGGGTGTGACCTGGAGGCTTGGCTGACATCCAAGATGTCAGCCACCTCCAGGTTTAAATCGCGATTCAGCGGCGAGTCGCGATCCGGCAGCGAAATGGTTAACTTTACACACCGCTGAAAAGGGGAGGCTCTCCCATTTGCAGCGGTGCAAAAAGCATCGCTGTAGGGTGAATGGTTGGGGAGACAGTTTGGAGCCCCCCTCCCCTTCCTTGATTTCAAAGCAGGCGCCGGGGGGGGGGCCCACAGATGAAGTCACCACGCAGCGTGGTGACATCATCGTACCCATCGGCCCCTCTAGAAAAGAGGGGCAGGCTTCCTCCCAGCCAGAACTCCATTGGAGCCAGCGAGGGAGGTAAGTATCGGCGGGAGGGAGGTTAGGAGCCCGCTGACGTACTATGTATGTAAGGGAGACCCGTGGGCAGGACGTACATGGTACGTCAGCGGTCATTAAGGGGTTAACAAAGAAAACCACTTCCCATGTCATGCTGTCAGCAATGGCACCACATGAAAGAGAAATGGCACAAGGCCTGAGAAAGAAAATCATTTCTTTATATAAGAAAGGTGACGGCTACAAGAAGATCAACAAAGCTTTACTTATCAGAATACTGGAGCAAAAGTGATACAAGAATGTAACAAAGATGGAACTGCAACCACCTCACAGAGACGTCCAGGCTGTCTACCGGAGTTAATACCTCGACAAGAGCGTCTTTTGATGAGACGGGTTGAAGAAAATGGCCATGCAAGTTCACTGCAGTTTGCTAAAGAAGTAGAAAGTCAAACTGTGGCGATTGTTTCCCGTGACACAACACGGCGTACAATGCAGAGGAATGGCATGCATGGGTGTCGTCTGCGAAGGAAGCCTCTCCTAAAGCCCACGCACAAAAAAATCCACCTAGATTTTGCTAAGGCCCATGCTAAAAAAGAAGGCTGCTGGGACTCTGTGCTCCAGATTGATGAGACCAAGATAAATGGTTTTGGAACTGATGGCTTCAAAACGGTATGATGTCACAAAGGGGAATAGTACAATGAAAAATGTATGGTGCCTACAGGGAAACATGGTGGTGGCAGTGTCCTTCTGTGGGGCTGCATGAATGCTGCTGGTGTCGGGGAGCTGCATTTCATCGACGGTATCCTGAATACACAGATGTACTGCTCTATATTTAAAGAGAACCATCACCTGCTCTCTGAATAGCCGAATGGCCAGGAAAGGTAACCGAACGCTGAATTTCAGTGTTCGGTTACCTTTCGCCAGCAATTCGGAGCTCTTTGAATAACCCCGTATATTTCCTACATATTTATTTTCTGCTGTGTTAATCTGTATATTTGTGTTCTTTTTTTAATATCTTGCATTTAATTACTTTGTATTTCTGGAACAACTGTAACATTTCAATGTTCTTGAACCCAGGAGATACTTGAAAACGAGAGAAATCTCAATGTATCCTTCCTGGTAAAATACTTTATAAATAATCAACAAAGGTAAAAAAAACAACAAAAAAACAGCCTGTCAACTTATGAAAATGTGTGCGCTTCTGAAAACATTTAATGGTGTCAAGCTTCAAATTTTAATGCTTCATTTATCAAATCATTTATTTCTCAAATTAATTTTGCGAGTTACTTTATGGCTCTGTAGCTCGAGAGCTCCGCTGCTCCTCTGTGGGTGTTTGGCAATCCGTGGGACTCTCAGACTTTCAGAACATCTGCTCCTGTTTGTAGATTGCACTTTGAGGCGCTGTGAATAATAATTAGTAGTTTTGATGGATCACAATAAATTCCAGCGGATTCGCAGAGAGAACAGCTCCGGGGAAATGTGTGACAACCCGACAGAGGTCTTTGCACTATGGCTCTTTCACCACGAAGTTTTAGGAAGCTGGCTGGGCGTGATTGGAGTTTGTATGCTGGGCTTCTACAGCTTGTTCCATCCTCTGATAGAAGCCGAGATCAATGGTGCAAATGTCTTTTAATGGTTGATTCCAGGGGTGATGGCTAGGGGGAATGTTCCACTACTAGTTTTGCAGAGGTTACTCAGTTCCCATTGGTCCCATGCACTTTAACCTTTCACTGCTGAGGACTTGTGGGGAACGTCCTCCTTGACTCCTAAGGAAAGATGGGGTGGAGATAGGGGGTTCCTTTGAACCCTGATATCTCCCGACTGTTGGCAGCTAGCAGAGCATGACCTTTGCAATGATACCAAACATGACCATGTTTAACCACTTGGCTGCTATGGATGCGCTCAGCGCATCCAGCCAAGTGGTTGTTCTGTGCTATGGACGCGCTCAGCGTGTCCATGCATAGAAGGCAGCAATCCGATGGATCGCTGCGCCCCCCGGTGCGGGCTGACATCTTGGATGTCAGCCCAGCACTCCCGGACCCGGGCGGAGCAATTAGACGCCATCGCCTTCGGACCTCTCTCCCTCCCAATCGCCGGGGGGCAGAGGGTTAATCCATTCACCGTTTGGAAGGGCACAGCCTGCTCTTCCAAACGGTGGCTGTAATTAACCCCTGGGGAGCCAGATCACGATTCGGCGCTGAAAAGCGCCAAATCGTGATCCTCTCCTGGAGCTGGCCAACATCTTGGATGTCAGCCAAGCCTCCAGGAACTCCCCCTGAGGACTGGTGTCATCGTGCATAGCACGATGACGCCAGTGCTGGAGTTAACCCCTAGCTGCCAGCAATGGTGGAGATATGGGGTTCCGATGAACCCCTATCTCCCGATCCGTGGCAGCTAGGGGTTAATGTTTGATATCGTTGGATTGGCCAGAGCATGGCCTTTCCAACGATACCAAACTTGACCATGTAAAAAGTTAACAAAAAAATTTAAACATTCAAAATAAAAATAAAAAAATTATAAAAAACATTATAAAAAAAATAAGCAAGTTTTTTTTGGTTTTGTTAATGCAGTAATATTGTTCCCATTTCAATTATAATGTGAACAATGATGCTGCATTAACGATTTTTGTATGCGGTGCGTTTGTTAAAAATAGCTAAATTTTCCCCCAAATAAAATGTAACAAGACCCCATTTCTAATTTTTTTAACAAGCGCACCCCATATAAAATATAACCGCAAACGATCGCATGTTAAAATGTGAAAAAAACACTTTACACATTGTAAATTATTGAAAATTCTAATTTTATTGTATTTTTTGTTATAATATACAGACAGGACATGACGTATACATATAATAATGACATATTATGAATCTGCCGAGTCTGCCGGAAAGAACGATATATAATATGTCTGGGTCATATATTAAAATAAAGCTTCAAAACGCGGTTAAACATGATGAGCGAAACCGGTAAAAATTACCTCAGCACAGAGGTGTGAAATGGCTCAGCAGCGAAAGGGTTAAAGTAAAGAGATAAAATAATAAAAATTAAAAAAAAAAAAACATTTTTCTTTTTTATTATTAAGACGTGACATGACTCAGCAGTGAAGGGGTTAAAGCTGGTATTCAGGTGTTCAGTCCTATCTTTCCCTGTTACGCTACAAAATTTGCAGGATTTATCATATATTTTTCAAAAATCTACACAGATACATAATATATCAAATCTGAGTGATTGTTTTGTTACGGAATCTGCTGGCTCTAAGTAAATGACTGTAACGCTTTACAATGGGGGAGCACAAACATGAGACAAAATAATGATATATAAGGAATAGATGACCCTACCCGTAGGATAACTGCCCTGCTGATACAGCACTTTATACAGGTGCTCAGCCAGATGTCCCATGAGCTTACAATCTAAGCGACGAGAGTATGTGAAACAAATGAGAGCAGAGAGAAGGTAGAACTGGTGGCTAGAAAGAATATAGCAGGGATTGCATGGGAAGGACCAGAAGCTTGGGCTTGTAAGGGTAATCGGAGAGAGAAAAGTGCAAACAGTTAGAAAGGAGAGCTGACATTCAGGACTGGGATTGGTGGGAGGGACAGCAGAATGGAAAAATGGAGTCCTGTCTGTGAGTGTGAGACACAGCCATAGACTGTAATGGCTCTGGTAAGTTTACAACAGCTCTGGATAAGTTAAGTTAGCAGTGACTTTGTAATATTGCGCCACATGTTTTGGAATTACATCTGCCATGATGCTCAGCTTCTCATTAGGTTCTTGGAGCCTCATGAAAATGCAGTTCCAAAACATCTGGAGGTCCCAGGTTGCTGACCCCCTACTGTAGGAAATAGACCCTGCATCTCCTGTATAGGGAATTCCCTGCCAGATGGGATAGAAGCCCCATATCTGTTATCACGCTCATGCGCAATATGGTCAGTGAGCAGGGGTCGATCTACAGTGAGGGCTTACAGCCTGATGTGGGAGAAGCCCTGGATTCGCATAGTTCGGTGGGATCTTGCGTGTCGCAGTTGCAGTGAGCCAACTCATCCAATTATCGGCAAATAAATTGCCGATACCGATATCAGTAATTTTCTGAATATCGGCAGCCGATAATCTGCAAACCGATATATCGGTCTATCCCTACATCAAAGTATAGTTACACATTCTACTCATACCAAACCAATAAATTGGAGAAGTTGTGTGCTTGCTCGACGGAGGAAAAAGTGCGCGGGGATTGTAATTCCAGCGTTGATTTACGCGTGTTAACGTTTAACGCTTGGCGCACAAACTCACGCATTGCGCGAGCATTTTAACACGAAGATTGTAATAGGGCCCTTTGAAATGCGAAAGACTAAAATGATGTTATTTGTTCTAATGACAGATTTTGCGTCCAAACAGCTTTATGATGTTCTTTGCCACATTATTATGAACGTCTTAAAAAACAGTGATACAACAGCACCACTTAATTTAGCATTTTATTATTTGAAATACCCCTTAATTATATTATAGGAAACCAACAAATATAAATATTACCATGAGAAATGGCTCTAATACGCTCGATAGAATACAATGTTTCAGTGCAGCCCCTACCAAACATTAACATTTAATCAAGCCCACATGTTGCAAGCCAAAGGTCTTGCAGAGCGTTTTTTGTAATAATTGCTACATATTTCACAGGCAAAAACATGTTTGGAAAGTTATAGGGATAAACAAAGGACCCTTTTGTTACTCGTACTCAGAAATGAAATGTGCAGATTTACAGTGCCTCACATCATTATTTAGACTACTTGGACGTTCGCGCAAGAATTGTAATGTTTCAGCCCAAAATGTAATGGATATTACTGAGATTTTTATCTTGGGATTTACAAGATATCCCTAACACCTTAAAGATGGAAAGTATTTTTGACTATGGCACAAAAGCAAATACAGTACACTGAGAAATAGACACTCGTTTGACTTGGCTAAAACTCTTTGGACCAATGAGTTTCTTCTTGACACAAGTCTACAAAGATCAGTGACGTTCTGTCCAAATCCAGCCTCATGGTTGTTTGTATGACCTCCTCATTACCTGCACTTCAATAAATGATAAACTCCATGCGATGCCACAAACAGACCACACAACACACTATGAATGAACTTCTCAAGTCTGGGTGCAAGTGGAACCTTCGTGCGGCCAACCTCTAAGTACAGCATAGCAAGAAAAGAAAGGATCCAAGTACAACAGTCAGGGCTTCAAAACTTTAATGGGACATCCCAACAGGCAATGTTTTAGCTGTATGACAGCATCTCTCAAGCCTTGACAAGGTATTTAAGGTGTCCAGAACATGAGGATAACAGTAACAGTAATTGGACAGTGTTTATCAAGTAATGGACTGTAGTTGTTTGTTTGGCAGAATGGGAAAGAGGAGACGTAGAGGTCAAGATACTTTGGTGAAATTTTGTCATCTTGGAATGGATATCGGTGAAATGTTAGTGGTAAAGCTTTAGCTAGGTTGTGTTTGTATCCCAAATCGGATGCATACTGATCAGTGGGTTGTAGGATAATTGGAAAGGATTGAGACAGAGATCATCAGTTTAGTGACAGTAAACAAGACGTAGTCTCGAGGTTGACTTGAAGGTCATGATTCTACTTGGTTGAGGTGGATCGCCTTATGGATCAGGGTAGAGCAAAGAGAAGGGGGATCATGGGCATCCTTGTCTAGTTCCATCGAGGATATGGAATATTGGTTGGGAGACATTAGTGAGTAGATTCTTCAGGAGCAGAGGAGAAGAGGATAGACATGGCAACAATAGCATTTGGTGAATCCAAATTTGCAAAGAGTTGGCCAATAGGAAAGGCCAAAGAAGACTATAAAATGTAATTTCGATATATTCAGACAGGAGTAGGACTGCTTGTGCAATGTCCCAGTGTTGACTGCCACAGGGGCAAATGTCGCTCCTCTAACACAAGGGCATTCTAACTGGACTGGGTGGATCATGGATGTAGTTCAATTGGTTGGCTAAGATATTGACGTAGAGCTTAATTTTGGTGTTGAATAGTGAGGTCAAATATCACTAAAGTCAATTTAGGCTTAATCGGGCTTTAGAAGCTGATGCATGTTGTCTTTCAGCATATTAGGTGGAGAATAATACTAAATGAAGACTTTGTGGGACAATGATTAGGAAATGTGAGATGTGTGGTTGGGTTTTAATGGGATTTCGATGCTTCCTGTAATTCTTACAACGTAATGGCTGTTCCAGGCAGGTCAAGCCAATGAGTGTCTGGATACAGGTAGTCAGAAGTGTTGGATATATGGCGTGTCGGGGAGAATTGTTGTAGTAAGATGTGAGGTAGTAGTATTGACCTGGGAGTGCTTTGTTGGAATTGTCATAAAATAATTAGTCTTAATAATAATAATAAGTTGCCTACTCTAGACCAGGACGAAAAGGCAAGGAGGAAAGGTACTCTGAACCCACTCACAACTTCGATCGATATTCCTGCGTCACATAAGAGTGCTCCATGAGAATCCTGGTTGGCCAATTCCAGTAATGGTTTCAGTACTAAAAAAAAGAAGGAATCCGGGCACTCCACAAGCAATATAAATGCAGTTTTTAGTGGATGAACCTTGGTGGCAGTGGTAACATTTTGGTCAAGGATGGCCTTTGTGAAGCACTTGGATTTGACAAAGACCATTCTTGCTCGAAATGTTGCGAAAGGTTGTACTAAGAGCTTTGTCTCCAGTACCATTCATAGGAATCCTAGTCTAGACTAATTTGTGGAACACTTGAGCTTGACAAAGACCATTCTTGCCTGAAATGTTGCCACTGCCACCACTGTTCATCCTATAAAAGCTGCACTTGCACCGCTGTTGAAGTTCCACTGCCCAGATTCCCTTTCTTGACACAAACCAGTCTAGAATGGGATTCCTATGGATGACCAAAGCTCCCATCACAACCTTTAATCTTGTCCTTGATACCAACATGACACATTCGTAGAAATAACTAAATTCCTCTTTTCACATGGGCTGTAAATGAACAATACAAAATATGCTCGCACTTTACAAAAAGGCCTTTCATTGTGTGCAGAAATGGCCATTGGTTATTCACTTGCTATGGGAAAGTGGGTGGATGGAATTAGTGACATAACCCTACATAAAATCACAATATTTGCTCTGTATTTCACACCAAACTTCAAAGTTAATATTCTGCAAAACGTCTGTCTCTGTTTAAATGGCACAATGAATAGATATGAGGAGCTCCCTCCACATCCCCTCCAGTGCATTCTATTTATTTTATCTATCTGTTCATTTATAAAAGAAAATCATTACCGCCGTGAATAGAGCAATTGTATGGAAGTACACAGCCAAAAAAACAGCCATTTCTATTCTGCTCTTATGTATTATTATTTATCATTAATTTTAAAGTCTGTGAGAATGAAACCACAGTGTATAAATACAGTATAACAATATATATTGTATATATAATACACAAATATTTATTTAAATCTTCATTTTCATAAAAGTACATTTCTGAAAAACAAAGAGGAGAAAACATATCTGGAATGATTGAAGTTTATATTATTTATCTTAATGGTTTCATGAAAATCTATGTATGTGATGTTATTTAGGGTTTATGTTACTAATTCCAAATGCCTTCATCAACCAATAACGGCACCAGGCAATCCAGAGAGAATTGTGACGTCACCTTTCAACACCCGAGAAAGGTTCACGTGACTGTAACATTGCATGCCCTATAATTAACGTCACAATTCTCTCGGGATTGCCTGGTGACGTTTTTGGTTGATGAAGGTATTTGAAATTTGTAACGTAAACCCCAAATAACATCAAATACATAGATTTTGAAGAAACCATTAAGATAAATATAAACTTAAATCATTCCAGGTGTGATTCTCATCCTTATTTTGCAGAAATGTACTTTTATAAAAATGGAGATTTAAAGAAATCGTTGGGTAATATAAACACACACATATACACACATATAAACAGTATATATATGTATGTATTACAACTGTTGAAAAGATAATAACTGCATGAGGCGCGACACGTAATGTCTCCGGTAGTTATCTTATTGAATAGAATTGCTATTCCATTATTGTGGCTGGAATCCATTGGGCTTACGGCTCAAATGTAGCGTTTCTCTGCGTGTGGTTACTGTAAATTAACATCTCCTATACTTATTATGAGAGACATTAATTTTCACCTCCATATGGCAGCGCAAGCTATTACAATGTAACCTGTGCTTCCACCTTGGAGACGTTTATTCTCTGTGAAATAACGTCTCCTCGAAGCTGGCGTTAAGTGATTCTGCTTTTGCCAAATCACATAATAACACTCTCTGAACCCCCCCCCCATACTCACCTCTCATCCCGTGGTGGAGAGGGTGGCGAGATTCACCCCTTCATGTCCCCGGGAGCAGAATGAGTCTAGGAACAAATAGTTCTTAGTCTCCCTCCACGATTCCTCCAATTCCTTATAAAACCAATTGCAGACTGTAGAATAGAGAGATGGAGCTAAAGATGGAAGCATGTTTAAATGATAAAATTATAGTCCTATAAACCTTACTCTCAAAATAGGATTTTAGACAGAAACATTATCAGAAAACAAATCCCTGAAGCTCTTACTAGTCATTTTGTTTTCTTTATGCCAACCAATAAAATACAGAAATAGAAAGAAGAAAGGCCGGTCGCACCATGGTTTTAGTATATTAGGAGCAGTGGAGCGTTTCAGTTCCCGACGGAACCTTCGTCAAGCATCCTGCAGGAAATGGAATGTTGCACTGCATTTTAATAAAATCAGCTCCTTATACTGGGCCATGGAATGACCAGCTTTTCTTCTTTCTACCCCTGTTACTGCCTTGCTGGCTGCCTGGAACCCACAAATAGTTAAACCTTTGAGGACCGGTATTTTTAAATGTGCTATGTCTATCTTCTTACGGAATGAAATAAAGTACAAAATGTAAAATTAACAGAGATAGGGCAGATCAGTAATAAAATAAAAAACATGTCACAAAAAGTGAATTGGCTGCTGAATAATGTGTATTCAAGGCTGAAAAAAAGTAAATTATTCTGCGTGTACAAGGAAATTGGATTTGGATCTAAGAAAAGCACAAGATAAGTCTAAATTAAAAATCTTCAGACATTCAGCGTTCACCCTAATGTCAGCAATAAATAACTTTCTGCTGATCTGCTCAAGAAAATGCTGGAGGAAATTAACATTAGAATATTTTACATGGAGGATGCAGTATATGGGGGCACTGCTGAGATAAAAAAGGAGAAAACCAAAAATGGCTCCAAATAAATTTTGTAATATTTATATTATTGTATCTGGAGATTCAGTGGTTAAATAGTGCCTGAAGAGAACCGTATGCATTTCAAGCTCTGATGGAGTCATGGAAGAACAGGGAAAAAGTGAGCAGATATTATTAATAAATGCCTGTGTATCCAGCAACCACCATCATAATATATATTATTTAATATTAAAAACTCAAAGATATAAATCTAAGATCTTTTTCCCTGCAATGTGCTGCTTCAAGGATATGAATTAAAGGTTACTTCATATCTGTGATGTCCAACCTTGGCACCCCAGATGATTTAGAGTCAGGAAACCAGGGTCTATTTCCTATTTGACGCTAACATAAAGATGGTAAGCAGGATAATGTGCACTTGCAGATTTTCCCTTACTGTCTCCATGTTAACGTCATATTTCGTGGAACTTTGCACTTCTGGGCCATGAGCTCTGCGTGACCTCACTCTCGCGAGATCGTGCAGAGTGATCAGGGAGGGAGACTAGGAACTATTTGTTCCCAGTCTCACTCTGCTCCCGGCTAGAAGAAGCGGCGGATCGGGCCACCCTTTTCACTGCAGGATGAGAGGGGAGTATGGAATTTAATAGGGGTTAGAGCGTGTTAAACAATTTTGTATTTGCAGAATCATTTAGCACAAGCTTAAGGCTAGGGTCAGACGAACGCATTTTTCACGTTGTCCGTGAAAAAGTGCGTTCGAACGAATGGACGTATTTTTTCACGGAATACGCGATAGCGGTCATACGATGCGCATTTTCGTCCGTGATTTTGTACGGATCATCAATAAAACCCTTTTGCGTCTGGACGTTATGTTGGCCGGACGTGTGCAGCGTCTGACGTCTCCCAATCACGCAAACACGCCGCTATGCGGCCGCAGTGCTCTCTGTATGTCAGTAGTAGCGGTTTGACGTTCTCGAAAAAATGTGTTCGTTTGCCACTTGCGTTGCACGGACGAACTTTCATGCGGCCGTTCGTCGTATGTTCCCCGGCATTGGCCGTCATTTGCTGCTAGCACAGCCGTGATTTCGTGCGGCTAAACGCACGTGAAAAATGCGTTCGTCTGACCCTAGCCTAAATGAGGTGTTAAAATTTTTAATTTTGCGTCGTGACGGTAACTTGGCCAGCACTTTGAAATACCTCACTTGTCGAGACGCTAAAAATAGATTGCGCTCCTCATTTTAGGTATAGGTACAGCAAAATACAGTAAGCTCGCGCAAACTGCGTGGCGCAAAACTTTATCACCCCAGTTTAACATCAAGATCGGAATATTGATGCCAAACATTAAACTTACTTCTCCTAGCACAAACGATTACATATTGAGACGTAACATTAGAACCAATTATCGAATAGAGCCCAGAGAGTCCAAACCAGGTGGAGGTAAGACAGGAGTATGTAAAGTGTTGGCATCATTGGGCTTATTCACTACCATAATCGCCATTGTTGAAAATCACAGAAATGTCGCCTGCCGTTGTGTAAATTTACATCTCTGTATCACTTAAGTTTATTGTGGTTGCAAGACAATAAACAAAGACAATTCAGCAAACAACACAGGGTCCCTGAATTGCAGGGAAAGGCCGCCGCAAACTAAAAGAAAACTAACTGCAAAACCCGGCGAATGCACGCCGAAAACCTGCAAAAACATCTGGATTAACCCGCCGAAAACAGTGGAAAAACCCGAGCAGGAGTCGATGACACGCAGCGCAGCCGCCGGAAAAACCCGACACCGCAGACGAATGGAGTGAATAAATAAGAAAAACAGTTTGCTTGAATGTTTGAAAAGTGAAACGCTGTTTGCAAAGAAACTACTGAGCGAAAATATCTGAAATTTACATATGAGGTCCAGGGAATAATAATAAAAAGGGCTGTTACAGAAAAAATAAGTAAACTTAAAAAAAATAAAAAAAAATCGGACTTATTTTTAAAAAAACAAAATCCAGAAAACTGCTTAAAATATCCTAAAAAAATCTATAAATAAAGAGACTTTTTACTGCAGAATATTATAATGAACGGTTTATTAGATATTGAATTAAAACGGGAATATTTTTAACATTGAAACCTATGGGATTCTCCTGAATAAACCTGCTGAATAGGCGAAGCATTGCTTCTCTATGGGGATTTCACTGCCCTCGAACAGGAACCGAACAGGCACCGTATGTGCAGGCAATTCGCCAGGATTTGGCAAATTGCCTGCTCTCTGGATAGGCGAATGGCCACCCATTCGGATCTCTTTGAATTACCCTGACAGACTTTTGTAATAAATGCATATATCTATAGTGAAGCAGGGATCAAATTCATCTTATTTTAGCAATACGAATCGAATAATTATAGGCTGATAGAGAATAATAAGGTATAATAACGTATAGCAACGTGTTATTTACTACAACTCACTGGTTTTTATACATAGCCAAGATATATATATATATATATATTTATACATACAGAGAGAATACACCTGGCAGAGCCATCATTTTGCAGAACGATTCATTGAGCTAGATTTCTTAAGAGAGAAGTGTCTCCGGAGAGACTGTGTGGGAAAATGTGATATTTCTTAAAGAGACAAAACCACTAACATAAGATGTAACCAGGGTTAATTTTGTCAACTAATTATTTTCGTCAAGGACTTACGGGGTTATTCAAAGTGAATTTCTGTGCTCTTTCATTCTCTGTACTTTGGGGACTCAAATTCCCCGACCCTGCGGTGAATTCAGCATTCATTGCAGGGTCCTCGAAGTGCAGGGAAAAGAATCCGAACGCATCCGAAAAACCGCTACAAAACCGCCGACAAAATGCCAAACGCACCCGACGATCCACCGCAAAAACCCCCGAGCGCATCCGACAAAAAGTCGACGATCCGCCGAAAAGAGGGCCCGGAAAAAGCTGACAAGCTGAAGATCGGGGTAAAAAGAAAAAAAACACTGCAGCTTTTTAAAATCTGTTTGCAAAAAAACTACTGCAAGAAAATGCCTGAAAATTACATTACAAAATTACAACTTATAAGGTCCTATGAATAGTGACAAAAAGGTCTGTTACAGAAAAAAAACACTATATAAAAAAAAAGGATTTTTTTTTGCGGAAATAAATCCCAAAAGATGCCTAAAAAAATAAATAAAGAGACTTTTGCTGTAAATTAAAGGAATAAACGGTTGAATAAATATTTTATAAAAAAACGGTGAGAAAAATGGCGAGAAAAATGGTGTATAATATGTGTGGGTTCCATAAACGAGTAAGAGGAAAATTAGACCTAAACACGAACAGCGCAGAAACATAAAAACAGCAGCGGGCACTTTCGGACAGACAATGGTAAAAACGCCCGGTCACTAATGTATTATTGAAATTAAGTAATATGCAATATGTTATTTTATAAATACGTATATTTATTGATGTTATTATTATCATCATCATCATTTATATTGCGCCAAAAGTTTCTGCATTTTACAGTAACCAATAGGATCAGATGTTTATATTCATTACAATTATTTTAAGGCGGTGTGATTTTTTTTCTTCCCCTGTGTAAAAATATTTTCTTTTTCGTCCACAAAATATTTTTTCTATTTTTCCTTGCTGCTTTTACCTGCAGCTTACCTCAAGCCCGGAGGAGAGGTCTGGACCCATCAGGGTTAATCCAAGAGCTCCGAATTGGGGCCGAAAGGTAACCGAACGCTATCCAGAGAGCAGGCAATTCGCCAAAACCTGTTCGGTGCCTGTTCGAGGGCAGTGAATCCCCATAGAGAAGCAATACTTCGGCTATTCAGAGAACAAAAACCAGCAGTGAAAAGTTGACGAAATGCCCTGCTCTTCGGTGGTTTAATTCGGCAGGTTTATTCAGGAGAATCCCATAGGCTTCAAATGTTAAAAATATTCCCATTTTAATTCAATATCTAATAAACCGTTTATTATTATATTCTGCAGTAAAAAGTCTTTTTATTTTAAGATTTTTTAGCACCTTTTAGGCATTTTTTAAAAAAATATATATTTTTTTTAAATCATTTTCTTTTTTTTGTAACAGCCCTTTTTATTATCATTCATTGGATCATATGTAAATTTCAGACATTTTCACTCAGTAGTTTCTTTGCAAACAGCGTTTCACGTTTTAAACATTCAAGCGTACTGTTCTTTGAGTTTTTTTTCACTCCATTTGTCTGCGGTGTCGGGTTTTTCTGGCGGCTGCTCTGCGCTGTGATCGGCTCCTGCTCGGGTTTCTCCGGCGTGTTCGGTCGGGTTAATCCAGATGTTTTTGTGGGTTTCGGTGTGCGTTCGCCCTCGTTTTGCAGTGAGTGTTCGACAGGTTTGCGATGGCTTTTCCCAGCACTACGATGGCCCTGTGGTGCTTGCTGAATACACCGCAGGGTGGCCGAAATGGGATCGCCAAATCACACCGAATTGAAGAGAACGAAAAGTCACCGAACGTGCTGTGACTTTTCGATTCTCTTTGAATAACCCTGTATATTACCATTTTATTTATTTGTAAATAATGTCGCATGCAGAAATCGTTCAGCTTTAATTTAATTACAGATGTTCACTTTACAAAATTCTTCTATTGTTCCGGTTTTATACTTTAGGGGTTATTCAGAAAGCGACAAACTTGGCACCGAATTGCACCTAACGGTGCAATTTCGTGGCAGTTTGTCTATTCAGAAAGCTGTAAATTTTCCAAAAACTGGCGAATTGCCAGCAAAATACAGTGCAGGTCGGCGACCTTTGGCAGCAGTGAAATTGTCCCATAAAGAAGTAATGGTTAATCTATTTACAGAACGCCGAACTGCACCAAAGTGTTAGTGCAATGCCCTGACTTTCGGTGATTCAGTTCAACAGTTTTAAACAGCGGAATTCCAATGTTAAAAAATATTATCCTTTTTTAAAAAAATTATTCAACCATTTATCCTTTTCATTTTCAGCAAACCTGTTATTTATTTATCTTTGAACAGCTGTATTTGAAAAAAAAATTTTAGATCAAGTTTCTGATTCCCAATTTTTTTAAAAGGCTTTTGTTTTTAAATTTTGTAACCGACTCGTTTAGCATTTTTTTATACTACATTTTTATTATTTAGATATATTTTCATGCATTTTTATAGATTTAAACACCTATTAGAAGAATAGCAGTGTTTTTTTTTTTATTCTACAGTTCGGCAGTCTTCGGTGTCATTCGGCGACTCCATCTTCGGTGCACTTCAGGGACCCTACGGTGAATAGTGAATTTGCCGCAAGGTCGGTGAAATGGAATTTCAGAATGCGCACTGAATTGCGCCGAACTAGAAATCACTGAAATTTCGGTGCTTTCTGAATAATCCCTTATGTATCTGGGTGAGACAGATAATTAAAAAAAAAAAGAGGAAGAAGCATGAGGTGCAAAGTTTCAACTGCAAGAAATAAAAAACATTTTATTGTTTTATAGCCATTTCAGCATAATAAATTGTCAAACAGTTTGGCGTTTACAAGAAAAATAAATTTACCAAACAAAAGTGTAAGAGGAAATGACAGCATGAACAGCATGTGGGCTGCGTGTATTCCCACGCAGGAAGCACCTGTAATAGTAGAAAACACATGATTAGATCCTGGGGAATTTCTTTATATACTTTTTGAATGAGGGGAGGACATAAAGTAAGGTTACAAATCAATGAAATAATGATACAAACTCAATTTTGGTTTTCAAAGAAACCTTGTTTATTCAGCATTTCTCAACATAATCGCCACCTATCTCCACTCATTTTTTCAAGCGGTGCACCCACTTCTCTAAACATCCCCAAAAATATTTTTTTTTGTCAACGTAGCCAACTGCTCTTGGACAGATTGAGTGATGTCTTCATGGCTCTGGTAGGTCTTCACGTTCAACTCAAGCAGTGTTTTCTGTCTGCCATCAATAAATGCAGAACCTAGTGGGCACACTTTTTCACTCGTCGTGAAGAATCCTCAAAATGCTTGTTTTTGGAACGTCAAACTCTTTCACAAGCTTTTTGAGAATGGTTTGAGATTCCTGAATCAGAAATTCCTTCACTTTGGCCACCATAGTCTCGTCCATGGCAGTGTGGGGGCTTCATTGGTTAATCATAGACATCAAAATGTCCAGATGTGAATATGCATTATTGCTATTGATACTCTGTTGCTGACCTGATTTTGTACAAGGACCCTCTATACGTTGTGACCCGGCTATTCCAATTGACTATTCTCTTGCTTATCCCTATTGTGCTTTTGCCTGTGCGGTTTGGTTTTCATGTTCGTGTTTTGCTGCAAGTTTTCTGTTTTCAGTTTGCTACAACCTGGTTTGAGGCCTAATCGCAAGGCATCCAGTTGTTTGTTGTTTGTTCCTGCTAGTTGCAGCATTAACCACAAATTTTATGATTAGAGTCCTGCCCTGCAGGTTGCTGAATATCCATCAAGTATCTGTGTATTCCAAGTCGGTATACAGAATCCAATCTCTGATTGTAGTCCTGCCCTGCAGGCTGCTGAATTTAGTGAGTTATTACTCTGTATAGCTGAGAAAATACAGATTCCAATCTCTGATTGTAGGCCTGCCCTGCAGGCTGCTGAACTCAGTAAGTTCCTACTCTGTATGGTTCAAAACAAAAAATAAGGTGTTGCATCTGTTTTATGTGCCACGACCATTGATATCAGCAATCTGAAACATATCTTGACCACGCTTTTCTTGGATCACGTCTTAAGTCATTGTATCAGTTCACAGAGAGTTAATTTGCTTTCGCTCAGCGACCTCTTGGTCACGAAACCATTTGGCGCTGAAGTGGAATTCAGGATTTTGTATTACCTCCCTGACTTGTGATATAGGTATTACAGCATTTATTGCTTTCTGTGTCTAAGAAATCTGTCCAAAAGGATCCAAAATACGCTGTTAGAGGTGAGTGCCATAGAGCACCGTTACAGATGTCTGAAATCAAGACCTTTATCAGTCGGATTTTGGCCATTTTCCCTATCAGGAGATTCAAATTTGGGTTTACCAGCATTTGGAATCTTGATGAAAAAATTTAATCAAATATCGACTTTAGCAATTTAATTAGAATTTATCAGTATACAGATATCTCCAAAAAAACTTCAGATGCTGAACGATAATGAATGGATTTTCAGGCACGGATATTAAAGGGAATAAGAGTGAAATCTTTTTTTAAAATTGGATATTTCTAATAGATATGTTTAAAAGGCAGAAATCTGTATGATGCTGCCTGAAAATAGGCTTTATTGGCCAGTTTACCGGACATCTTTTTTTTTTCGGACCAACGACGTTTAGCGAATATCCGCTCCAGACAAAATATTTTTTTAATGAAAAAGCCTATATATTTTTTTCCCGAAAAAACTGCCGATATATTTAAATCAAGCACCATGTCTGAAGTGTCACCAAAGATAATTTGCGTGTGTAAGGAATATTCCCTGATATGTACCTGAAGGCCGTTAGCCACTGTGTAATGTGGTCAAAATGTTGGTGCTAGAGACAAGCTTGTCAGCCTTGAAGTCAGCCATTTTGAACTACACAAAAAGCAGAGAACAACAAGACGTGGGTATTTTTCCACGTAGCTGCTCCGAGTTGGCTGCTCATCACGAAATGCTAAATATGTTATTTTTGCCAAAACGCATCTGTTAGTCCCACTAATCAGTTGCCAGGTGTGAACAGAGGCGGCCAGCGACAGCGGTTTTGTGTAAACATTTCACATGACATTATACATGCCGCGGTGAAGACAAAGTCATTCATCCCGGTGGATCACCATGAACATTTGACTTAAAAGAGGTATCAGAGGCAGGCTTCACTACTGTCAGTTTTGCCCGTAACACGCTATAAAAGTCCAATTTATCTGCCTTCAAGTATTAAATCAAATCAATTTATAGTCCTCTGATCTC
Organism: Leptobrachium leishanense; assembly: GCA_009667805.1. Taxonomy (NCBI): domain Eukaryota; kingdom Metazoa; phylum Chordata; class Amphibia; order Anura; family Megophryidae; genus Leptobrachium; species Leptobrachium leishanense. The sequence continues at coordinate 30,185,375 of CM019064.1, forward strand.
CAGGGATCTCTTCGTGCCTGCTGGCTTACGTCTTGGCCAGACAAACAAATACGTTTCTGTAGCAATGCCAAACTTGTAAAGGAGTAGCAGATAATCGTCTCAGTGATGAAAAGTCTTTAAAGGGAAACTACCACTAACATAAGCTGTAACTAGAATACTTGTGCATTACTCACAAAACCACCTCATAAAACCCTTTATAAAACACATGCTTCTGTTGTTTTTTTTTTTCTTTGTCTGAAATAAATGTAAAAAGGAAAAAATAAAGTTAAGGATTTTATCTCCGGATTCCAGCTTCTGGATTTTTCCCATGATGAAACATTTACCAAAAGCTTTGCTTTGCTTTGCTCTTGTTTATTTAATCTACAGTATTTAAACAGCGTATGAGGTGGAGGAGGGAATCTTTAGAAATGCTGCAGGAGGTCTATTGTGCTCTGTATGCTACCTCAGTTAAGAGATATCAGTTGAATGTGATATACAGGGAGCGTAAAAGACTTCGGGCCCTATTACACTCCTCACACGCAATTTTGCGCGTGCGTAAAAACGCATTAACGCGAGGGGAAAAAACCCTTTGCGCTGAACGTCGTATTACGACGTTCGCGCACAAAATGCTCGTTAACGTCTAACGCGTGTGACCCTGCGCGAACCCTGCGCGCGCGAATGTTCGTGCACGCATCCCATACTTAACATTGTGAGCGCAAATGCGTTCGTGCGCTGGTATGCGGATGGTATTACAATCGATGCGCAAATTTGTACGAACAACGTTTGCGCGCATAATTTTAACGTCTTATAAAAAGCTGGTGGTAACGGCAAATCTGAGACTAAGGTCAGACGAAAGCATTTTTAACGTGCGTTTAACCGCACGAAATCACGGCCGTGCTAGCAGCAAATGACATCCAATGCCGGGTAACATACGAAGAACGGCCGCACGAAAGTTCGTCCGCGCAACGCAAGTGGCAAACGAACGCATTTTTTCAAGAATGTCAAACCGCTACTACTGATGTACAGAGTGCGCTGCGTCCGCATAGCGGCGTGTTTGCGTGATTGGGAGACGTCAGACGCTGCACACGTTCGGCCAACATAACGTCCAGACGCAGAAAGGGTTTTATTGATGATCCGTACAAAATCACGGACGAAAATGCGCATCTTATGACCGCTATCACGTATTCCGTGAAAAAATACGTCCATTTGTTCGAACGCACTTTTTCACGGACAACGCGAAAAATGCGTTCGTCTGACCCTAGCCTGAACGTTCTGGCCGAAACCAAATGCACCAGCACGAAAAAAAAAATACAGCACAGTATAGTTACACATTCTACACATACCCAAACAATAAAATTGAGAGGTTGTGCGTGTTTTAACCCTTTCGCTGCTGAGGCTTTTCCCGCCCCTGTGCTGAGGTCATTTTTTACCTGTTTTGCGCATCATGTTTAAACGTGTTTTGAAGGCTTATTTTAGTATATGACACCGACATATTATATATCGTTCTTTCCGTCAGACTCGGTAGATTCATAATATGTCATTATTATATGTATACGTTATGTCATGTCTGTATATTATAACAAAAAATGCAATAAAATATGTATTTTCAATAATTTACAATGTGTAAAGTGTTTTTTTCCACATTTTAACATGCGAGCAATTGCGGTTATATTTTGTATGGGGTGCGCTTGTTAAAAAAAATTAGAGATGGGGTCTCGTTACATTTTTTTTTTGGGGAAAATGACACTATTTTTAACAAACGCACCGCATACAAAAATCGTTAGTGCAGCATCATTGTTCACATTATTAATTGAAATGGGAACAATATTGCTGCATTAACAAACCCAAAAAAATAAAAAAAAGTGTTTATTTTTTTTTTTTTTAATTTTTTTTTTTAATTTTTTTTTATTTATTTTTCATTTTTTTTTTTTTTTCACAAATTTTTTAACTTTCATGTTTGGTATCGTTGGAACGGCCATGCTCTGGCCGATCCAACGATATCAAAATTTAACCCCTAGCTGCCACGGATCGGGAGATAGGGAGTTCCAATGAACTCCCTATCTCCACAGTTGGTGGCAGTTAGGGGTTAACTGTAGGACTGGCGTCATCGTGCTGCGCACGATGACGCCAGTCCTCTGGGGGAGTTCCCGGAAGCTTGGCCGACATCCAAGATGTCGGCCAGCTCCCGGGAAGGATCGCGAATCGGCGCTTTTCAGCGCCGATTTGCGATCCAGCTCCCCAGGGGTTAATGCCAGGCATCATTTGGAAGGGCAGGCTGTGCCCTTCCAAATGATGCCTGGGTTAAGCCCCTGTGTGCCACCGATCGGGAGGGAGAGAGGTCCGAAGGACCTCCCCCCTCCCTTTCAGGCACCTCCTCCGCACATGCGGGGGGGGCGCCTGAATTAGGTGTCATCGCGCCCCCGCGATGACACCTAATGTTGGCGGCTGCTGGTCCGGATGCCGGGCTGACATCCAGGATGTCAGCCCGCACCGGAGGGGCCAGCGATCGCCGGAACCCGGCCGAACGCTGACCCCAAACTGAGGACGCGCTCAGCGCGTCCTCAGCACACCAGCGGTAATGCTGAGGACGCGCTGAGCGCGTCCTTAGCATTGAAGTGGTTAATTATTGCTGCAGCATATATACGCAGATTGATTTTGACAGGCGCAAAAACTGAATGGGAGACAATTGTGGTTCTTAATTCTGAATGGCTAAATCGCGTGAAAAAATAGTCCGCGCACCGATTTCTGCGCGCAGCGTTAATCTGCGCGTGTTTTCATGCGTATTTTTTACGCTCGATATTTTCGGACGGATGAAAAGATGCGCTCGGATCGTAATACCAGCGTTAATTTATGTGCGTTAACGTTTAACGCTGCGCGCAAAAAAATTGCGCTGCGCGTGCGCTTTTGCGTGGTGAATGTAACAGAGCCCTTCTAATCTACCCCCTAGTGATGTCCTTTGAATACATTCCACACAAAACAATGTGAGTCGCTGCCTCACAACACAAAATATCACACAATGGATGCACCCAGAGACACATATAGAGGAAAATATCACACAATGGATGCACCCAGAGACACATATAGAGGAAAATATCACACAATGGATGCACCCAGAGACACATATAGAGGAAAATATCACACAATGGATGCACCCAGAGACACATATAGAGGAAAATATCACACAATGGATGCACCCAGTGACACATATAGAGGAAAATATCACACAATGGATGCACCCAGTGACACATAGAGAGGAAAATATCCAGGGGTCAAGTCCTGGGAAAAAAAGTGAGGGAACTCACCCACGAATTCCACAACCCCTATTACCTGAAGAAAAAATATATATATCACGAGTATAGCAGTACGTGTGATACCATTTTTATTGGGTTAACATTACATTTAAAAGACAAGCTTTCAAGAGTGTAACCTCTCCTCTTCAGGTCTGGAAACTATACTGATCAGTGAAAGGTATCACTATGTACAGGTATACTCGTGATTTTGGCAACTGGACTAACACGTTATATATAATATATATCACATACATATAAATATCCATGCACAGACCCCCCAGAATTATATACACAGGCACAGACCCCCCAGAATTATATACACAGGCACTGGACCCCCAGAATAATATACCCAGCACTGGACCCCCAGAATAACATACACAGCACTGAGCCCCAAGAATAATATGCACAGCACTGAGCCCCCAGAATAATATACACAGCACTGAGCCCCCAGAATAATATACACAGCACTGAGCCCCAAGAATAATATGCACAGCACTGAGCCCCCAGAATAATATACACAGCACTGAGCCCCAAGAATAATATGCACAGCACTGAGCCCCCAGAATAATATACACAGCACTGAGCCCCAAGAATAATATGCACAGCACTGAGACCCCAGAATAATATACCCAGCACTGGACCCCCAGAATAATATGCACAGCACTGAGCGCCCAGAATAATATAACCAGCACTGGTTATATGGTTATATTTGCCTCCAGCTCACATGGATATATTTGCCCCTGCTCATATGGGTATATATTACCCCCAGCTCACGCGGATATTATTGCCCCCACTTCACATGGATATAATTGCCCCCTGTTCACATGGATATTATTGCCCCCAGCACATATGGATAGAATTGCCCCCAGTTCACGTGGATAGAATTGCCCCCAGTTCACATGAATATTATTGCCCCCAGCTCGCATGGATAGAATTGCCCCAAGTTCACATGGATAGAATTGCCCCCAGTTCACATGGATATAATTGCCCCCAGCTCACATGGATATAATTGCCCCCAGTTCACATGGATATTATTGCCCCCAGTTCACATGGATATTATTGCCCCCAGCTCACACATGGAATTTTTTTGCCCCCAGCAGCTCACCTCTCCTCTGGATGTGGGTCCGAAACAATTGAGCTGGCCGCTCGCCTGGGATCTAACAGCCAGCCTCTATCTTGCGAGATCGCAGCTGGCTGTTTCATCGATCCCAGGCGAGCGGCCGCATTTCCTGCCAGCGGCCATTCGTAGCAGGAAAGCCGGGAATGTGCGTCGGCGGCCAGCTCAATCGTTTCAAGCTCGGGCCAAAGTGGGAACCTGCGTTCCAGCTGTGGGAGAAGTGCAGGAACGTCGTTCCCGCAGGACTCAAGCCCTGAAAATATCACACAATGGATGCACCCAGTGACACATATAGAGGGAAATATCACACAATGGATGTACCCAGTGACACATAGAGGGAAATATCACACAATGGATGCACCCAGTGACACATATAGAGGAAAATAGTTTAACTAAACATACAGTTGTGTTCAAAATTATTGAACCCCCACTGAAATTGAGTGTTTTGGCCAGTTTGACATTGATTTTGATCATTCAGTCATCTTGCTTATCGTGGCAGGGAGCGAGTATATTTAAAAGGAAACAAAATAGCAAAACAAGAGGACATAGTCTTAGATTAGAGGGGCAAAGGTTTAAAAGTAACATCAGGAAGTATTATTTTACTGAGCGGGTGGTGGATACATGGAACAGTCTTCCAGTAGAAGTGGTAGAGGCCAAAACAGTAATTGAATTTAAGCAGGCATGGGATAGGCATAAGGCTATCCTAAACAAAAGATAAATCCAGGTAAAGTATCCATGTAATTGGGCAAACTAGATGGGCCGAAAGGTTCTTATCTGCCGACATTTTTCTATGTTTCTATGCTTACAATTAAATCAAAGAGGCACGTGTAGGTCAGACAAATATAACATAACATTTATAATGAAATAACCACAAATGTCTGTTCTGTGCTCACATCATTATCAGTTTTATTCAACCCCCAAGTGACATTCAATCTTAGTACCATGAGTTTCCGCACCGGGTGACACCAACCCTAGTGACGCCACTGGTACTTAGTACAACATCCTTTTACAGTTATAACAGCTTTTAAACGTGAAGCATAGCTTGTCACAAGTGTCTTGCAGCGATCTACGGGTATCTTCGCCCATTCGTCATAGGCAAAAGCCTCCAGTTCAGTCACATTCTTAGGCTTGCGCACTGCAACTGCTTTCTTTAAGTCCCACCAGAGGTTCTCAATCGGATTTAAGTCAGGTGACTGCGATGGCCACTCCAAAATGTTCCAGCCTTTAATCTGCAACCATGCTCTAATGGACTTAGAGGTATGCTTGGGATCATTGTCCTGTTGAAAGGTCCAACGTCTCCCAAGCCTCAGGTTTGTGACGGACTGCATCACATTGTCATTCAATATCTCCTGGTACTGAAGAGAATTCATGGTACCTTGCACACGCTGAAGCTTCCCTGTACCTGCAGAAGCAAAACAGCCCCAAAGCATGATTGACCCCCCGCCATGCTTCACAGTAGGGAAGGTGTTCTTTTCTTCATAGGCCTTGTTCTTCCTCCTCCAAACATAGCGTTGATCCATGGGCCCAAACAGTTCTAATTTTGTTTCATTAGTCCACAGAACACTATCCCAAAACCTCTGTGGTTTGTCCACATGACTTTTGGCATACTGCAGTCGACTCTTCTTATTCTTTGGAGACAGCAAGGGGGTGCGCCTGGGAGTTCTGGCATGGAGGCCTTCATTACGCAGTGTGCGCCGTATTGTCTGAGCTGAAACTTCAGTACCCACATCTGACAAATCTTTTCTCAGTTCGTCAGCAGTCACACGGGGACTTTTCTCCACTCTACGCTTCAGGTAGCGCACAGCAGTCGAAGTCAGCATCTTCTTTCTGCCACGACCAGGTAGCGTTTCAACAGTGCCCTTTGCCTTGAATTTGCGAATGATGCTTCCTATGGTCTCTCTTGGTATGTTTAACATCTTTGCAATCTTCTTATAGCCATTGCCCTTCCTGTGAAGAGTAATCACCTCTTCTCTTGTCTTCCTGGACCATTCTCTTGACTTCACCATGTTTGTAACCACACCAGTAAATGTCTAGAAGGAGCTGAGTATCACAGTCATTTTAAAGCTGCCTAATTGGTGCTTATTATGCTTTATTGCTGCTCCGTGACATCCACAGGTGTTTTCAATACCTGATTGAAAACACTTGAATGAACCTCTGTTCTTCAGAGTGGTAGTCTTTAAGGGGTTGAATAATTGTGTCAATGAAGAATTCACAAATGAAACATTTACTACTGTATTACAAAACCAATTGATGTCATTTTAGTTGCATATGGTTCTTTAAAAAGTCCTTGTAGGATTTCATTCTGAATACAATTACAAATGTACAATAAATTCCCTAAGGCTGGGGTCAGACGAGCGTAGTGTTCACGTCCGTGATTGCGCCTAAAAGTACGTCCGTGATAGCATGAAAGAAAGTCCATTGGAGCCTGACACACGAAGTACGTCCGCACTGAACTGCGGACGCATGACGGACGCTGCAAACGGACGCAGGTTAGGCAAGAACGTAATACTGCTAGAACGGACGTGCGGAGTGCGCCACGTCCACAACGTCTGCATAGCTTTGTGTGTGAGTGATGGAGCGAGGTCAGACGGACTGCATTTATACGTCCAGCATTTTTGACGGACAGAATGTTTTTTCATTGTAATTTATTTTTCCCTCCTACATCTGTCAAAAATAACTTCAGTGAAAAAAACGGACTGTGTGACCACTACTGCGTCATCCGTACTGACGATGTCCGTACTGCACGGACGTACAGTCCGTAGAAATCACGCTCGTCTGACCCTAGCCTAAAACCCTTTACAGCATTGGGGGTTGAATAATTTTGAACACAACTGTAGAAGAGAAAAACAAATCCCATGTAAGATATCAGCAACAACATAAAATAAACACAATAAGGACATTGCATTTTTTTGCTGGTAGTGGCCCTTTAAACTATGAACTTGTAGCTAAATATTTATTACATATTGGGAAATACTTTTTATATTTGAATAATAAAAGCAGTTTTGGTAAATGAGAGCTGGGTGCAGCAATACGTATAATATATAACATATATACCCTGCCTGGCCAAAAGAAAAGTCACCGCCTGCCGTACAAGCCTGTTATGATCTGGGTTGGCCAGGTCGAGGTTCAGCAATGTTATGTGTCCAAAAAATTAGGTCATGTGAATATACTGAATGAGCAGGTTTTTCCATCAATGGGTTTTTTTCTTCCCTGATAGCACAGCGGGCATATTCCAAGATGGCAATGCCGGGATTCATTGGCCTCAAATTGTGCAAGAGTGGTTCAGGGAGCACGAGACATCATAAAAGGCTGTGTCTGGTGACTGTTCACTAGATATCTATAGCAACTCTTTCCAATATCAAAATCCAATCATCTCTTACCAGGATCTAACAGGCATCCCATTCCAGAATCTTCTAGTCACAATAATACAAAATATATGCCACAGTGAAAAACTGTAATATCATTAGTGAGAGTAGCTGAGCCCATATTTCGGTGGTTTCTCATTCCCTGCACTTCGGGGAATCAAATTTCCTGACCCTACAGTGAATCCAGTATTCACTGCAGGGTCCCAAAGTGCAGGGAACAGACCCGAAAAACCACCGAAAGCCCGCAGAACACCTGTCGAAAACCTGCCGAAAAAACGCATCCAATACATCCATCCTGAACGCCTCCGCCAGGCTAATTCACCTCACCCGCCGCTCTGTCTCTGCCGCTCCCCTCTGCGAGTCCCTTCACTGGCTCCCCATCCACTGCAGAATTAAGTTCAAAATCCTTATCCTTACCTACAAAACCCTCACTAACTCAGCTCCCCACTACCTGTCCTCACTAATCACCAAATACACCCCAGCCCGCTCCCTAAGGTCAAACAGTGACCTGCGCCTAGCTTCTCCCCGCATCACCTCTTCCCATGATAGACTGCAGGATTTCTCACGCGCAGCCCCCACTCTCTGGAACGCTCTCCCTCGTACTGTCAGACTTTCCCCTAACTTCTCTTCCTTCAAACGCTCCCTTAAAACGTTCCTATTTAGGGAAGCCTACCACCCACCTCACTGACACAACCATCAATCACTCTCACCTTACAGTTCTCTCCTCCTGTTTCCAACCCCAACCCTCCCAGATTGTGAGTTCCTATGGGAATAGGGCCTCATCCCCTCCTGTACTGTTTGTCAAATGTTGTTCAATGTATTGTAACCCGTCTATACTGTGCCTATTGTACAGCGCTGCGGAATATGCTGGCGCTTTATAAATAAAGAATAATAATAATAATAATAAGATCCGAAGTATCAGATCACTCATATTGCCACAAAAAACACGCTGAATACGTCTGGAAGAAGCCGCCGAGCCGCCGAATTAAAACACTGAACAGCAGGGCACTTCGGTAACTTTTCACTGCTGTTCGGTGTCTCTGAATAGATTAACCATTGCTTCTCTATGGAGGATTTCACTGCTGTCGAACAGGCACCGTAGTGGCTGGCAGTTTGCCAAAATGTGGCGAACTGTCTGCTCTCTGTATAGCCAAATGGCCCCGAAATGTGACCGTACGGGGAAATGCTCTGCTCGGTGCAATTTCGGGGCCGGATTGGCTCTCTCTGAATAACCCCTAAAATGTATATGGATACAAAGCATTAGAAAGAAGACAAAAAGACGTAAACACAACGAGAAATGCAAACAGACATTCTGTCTCAGCATGAATACACACTGACCCTTATAAATATATATATATATTAGTTTCCGAGTTTTCAGCATAACAATGCATGTTTTTTTCTTACTAAGGTATATCGTAGAATTTGTTTTTCCATCGGATGTATTTGGCAGCGTCTCAGGCATTGTGGTATTTATTTCCACACGGCCAGCTAAAGCGCTTGTTTGTGAGCTGGCTTCAGTCTGACTTAATTATTACCATGTTTTATTTGGAACAGAACCTGTGTTACATGTAAATTATCACCGAGGATTTCCTATGGGATTTCGAAAACCTCAGCCAGTTTCCAGGCTTAATCTAAACGCGCAACAATCTGTTCAATGTTCAGGCGTTCTTTCGGTTCCTCCGCCGAGGTGCACGTTGGTGGAGCACAGTAAGACATAACATACTTTAGTCTTTTAGAAGACGAGGTTATTGGAAGAGCCAGATTACAGTTACTTAGATCTGAAGGCAGGTGATGAGTTCACATCCTCATCATACAAATCCTCTCAAATGAGCGTTTATATTAACACAAATTCGAGTTATCTCGATTGTAATACATTGAGAAGCACTCATTAAAATATCAAACCCCACTTTTCACACCTTTTTGAAGCCAGATTAGTGTGCCCCCTGTGGAAAAAACTAATTCACGTGTCTTATCTCTGTCCATGCACCCTGCAGAAAGATAAAACAAGCTGCATATAGCAGCCCCGAACCTCACTGTAACAAAAAGTTCAATCACATTACTGTTGCAATGCAACAGTCAGGGAGAGGGCAGAATACATGGAGAGCTCTGGGGTCACTCACTACTGTACAGGGATAAGATTCAGGGTTTTTAATGAGTGAAAATCCCTGTACAGTACAGATAAAAGGTGTTGCTGTAATTCCCATTCACAGACATTATGCAGTGCATACAGATACAAGGTGTTGCTGTAATTGCCATACACAGGCATTATGCAGCACATACAGATACAAGGTGCTGCTGTAATTGCCATACACAGGCATTATGCAGCACATACAGATACAAGGTGCTGCTGTTTTTGCCATACACAGGCATTATGCAGCACATACAGATACAAGGTGCTGCTGTAATTTCCATACACAGGCATTATGCGGCACATACAGATTTTGCATTGCTAATAATCTCATTATGATCAATACAAACCCCCATAAGCAGGAGATCTGTCAGTTTTTCTTATTTTTGCTCATCACATGTACTGGATCAGACACAAAGCTCATTTCTGCCTGTATGCTGATAATGCAGACCCTGTGGGACATTTTGCCAGATAAGGGACATCATCTGGAGTTCAGAATCTTTCATTCTAACAATATTTCTCTAACGGATAAACGAATACATGAAAAATTTAAAAAATGAGGGAATTTGCATTATTTTTATTCTTTTGAACTCAGAAGAACAACGTAAGCGCAAAATTCTATTTTAGCCTATATTTAATTGTTAACTTTTCAAGTTATGTTTCAAATAAATGTCATGACAAAAAAAATTCAACAAAAATCGCTTGGTAGCGAAGGGGTTAAAGGAACACTTTAATATAAAAAAACACAACCTTCAGTTCTTTTATGCCCTTAAATAATTGCGCAGATTTAATTGACAGCATCTGCCCAATTATTCTTTCTTTTACCTGATAATACTCTCCTTTTCTTTCTTGGCGAGCGCTACTCGCCTCCGTCAGCTCGGGGCTTACGAAATGTGGAAGTCATATGCCACATAGATAACTCAGCACACAGTCTCCTCTCGCACACACTCCATTATTGTCCTACACATGTATTTCCCAAACAGTCATGCAACGTTCGTCACATATACATGCATATGTCCAGGTAACTGGGAGAGAGGCGGCAAAATGTATCTGCGCCCGTGCACCCAAAAATCCTTGCTCCGGCCAGCGAGGAAATGTTACAACCATCTCCTGCATGCTTTTGCTGATGTCCGGCTGTGGGACTGGTAAGGCATGCCAGGTGCCTTCACCCTCCATCTGCCCAGATAACTGCTCCAGTGGAGAGGACGAAGATAATGACAAGGCCGTACACATGGTGCTATATCACAAAGTAAGTGTGTATAATTGTGTGTCTCTGTTTGTGTGTCTTTCAGTGTGTCTGTGCCTCTTTCAGTCTGCGTGAGGCTTTGTGTCTTAAGAGGTCAATCAAAGACCACCGAACTTGCCACCGAAGGGCACCCAACAGTGAATTTTACCATACGCCGCAATTTTGGGGCAGTTCGTCTATTCAGAAAGCTGAAAGTTCTCCAAAATTTGGCAAATTGATGGTGAAATACGGTGCAGTTCGCTGCAGTTTGCCACTGTTCGGTGGTCTTCAGCGGCAGCGACGTTGACTTTTTTTTATTTATTCTGTAACATACTGTTTTATTATTTTTTATTGGATCGTTTATATTATTTCCACACATTTTCATGCATTTTTATTGGTTTCAATGCCTTTTAGAAGAATAGCAGAGTTCTGGGGGTTTTTCTGCAGTTCGGCGGTGTTCAGCCATCAGTTCGGCGGTCTGATCGTCAGTCTTTGACGGTTCCACGTTCAGTGCACTTCGGGGGATAGTGAATTCACCGCAGGGTCGGCGAACTGGAATCGCCAAAGCGCACCGAACCAGAATAACCACTTAAGTTTCTTTGTATTTGGCTGTCAGTGTCTGTGTGTCTGTCAGTGATCGTGAAATGTGTACATGTTACAGTTAAAGCCCAAAGTGTGGTTAATCTTAAAATTACCCTGGTAATCCTGACATTACCCAAAACCGCCTGGTAAAGCTTCAAAAAAATGAAAATTTCAGACTTTACCCGGGTAATTTTAGGACTAACCAACTGCCCTTGGGTAACAGTCTGGAAGAGCTGAAAAATTCACGCTTTACCCGGATGATCCGCAGACTATCCAACCCCATTTGGTTAAAACCAAATTTTGTTATCGTTCAGATAAAAGTCTGAAGCTTCACTTGGGTAATCTGAGGACTATCCACAGCTTCACTTGGGTAATCTGACTTGGGTAATCTGAGGACTATCCACAGCTTCACTTGGGTAATCTGGGGACTATCCACAGCTTCACTTGGGTAATCTGAGGACTATCCACAGCTTCACCCGGGTAATCTGAGGACTATCCACAGCTTCACTTGGGTAATCTGAGGACTATCCACAGCTTCACCCGGGTAATCTGAGGACTATCCACAGCTTCACCCGGGTAATCTGAGGACTATCCACAGCTTCACCTGGGTAATCTGCAGAACATCCAACCCCGCTTGGGTAACAGTGAATTTTGCTATTATCTATGGATATTATCAAAGAAAATGGCAAAAGACAAACATTAAAATGTATTGCGGATATAATGAATATACAGAGTAACAGGATATGTTTCTTATATGAATGTTAAAGAGTTACATGATCTTTATTATGTGTCATATGTGCTTATATATCATTTATAAAATATAATAACCATTAGGTTACTCTTTATATAATAGCTTTAGCTTCATAAAATAATTTTCAGACAATTAACGCACAGAGTAACATAACGGTTATTTAGTGAGGTTTGTGACTGTGGATACAATTTGGTTAAAACTAACTAAAAACACTATTTTGTTATCAGTCAGGTAACATTTTGCAGCTTTACCCGGGTAATCCTCGGAATTCAGTCACCTGTAACCTGCTGAAAACCCAAGAAAAGCGGAGAACCCAGAGGCGTTTGGATACTTTGCAGATTACCCGGATAAAGTCCGAAATTTAATTTCACTTCGGACTTATGCTAATGATGCCTGGGTAATGTCAGGTTTTATTTCACATCACACTTTATCCAACAACACTAGGGTAATGTCCGTTTTACCCGGGTAAAACACAGCAGAAAACCAGAGTACCCAGAGGCCTTTGGATACTTTGCAGATTACCCAGGTAAAGTCCGAAATTTCATTTCACTTCGGACTTTTGCTAATGATGCCTGGGTAATGTCAGGATTACCCGGGTAACCACAATATTAACCGCGTTTCAGACTTTAACTGTAATATATATATATAGTCTGTGTGAAAAGAAGCAAAAACATCCAACAGAAGAAGACGACACATCTAACAAAATCGAGAGCAGGGGCTACTTGTGTATATAGTGCCTCTGAAGCAAACCCCCCTTTTTGGCACATGTGTTGGTTTTGAAGACGTGTTTGGAGCGAGTCCCAATAAAACATATTGCCTCTGATTCTGATTCCATATGATGGGAAACACAGATTGCTTTGACTCACAGCGATAACAGTGTTAATTAGCTGGAGAAGGCAGCCACATGTGGTTCCGATGGAGTACAATGAGGACCTTGATGCCGTACGATGAATTCAGTCCTGAACTACTCCAAAACACTCCATGCAAGAGAAATATGTAATGCTCGTTAAAGCTCGGCTTTGATTTGTGCCAGGTAGTAAATGAAAGACTGAAATTACAATGTTTTTTTTTCTGCTCACATGGGAAAACCGAGGTTGTGCATGAAGCGCTATCTTAAAAAACGAATTCCGTTCAGGCTCCAAATAAAACAAGCGTTTTAAACTACTCGATGGACATGCGCACCTCACTTCTTCTTTTGTGTTATCTCCATGTAGTCCGTCGACTGCCGCCGTAAGATGCTTTCTGCTGCTTCGGTCCTTTTTGCTAGAAGATCCGACATAGACTTGTTTGAGCGTTGGCATCACTGCTTTCCAAGATCCTTCATTTTTTAAATAATTATTTCATTGATTTGTTTTTCTCTGTGATGAGATATGTTACCGGGACATCAGGGAGGCCATTAGAAATCTTGGGGCCTCTTAATAAAGCTCTGATCGGGGCCCCCCTTCCCTCCGCTGCCCATTTCAGTAAACTAATTAAAAATAGACTATTTCGCCCCCTCTCCTGCTTACCTTATATTACATTGAGTGGGCTAAACCCCTGGTGGTCCAGCGAGAGGATAACAACTGTTTCCTGGAGGGAAGGTGTTCGGCCTGCACCTCGACCTATTGAAAACCACACTACCCGCTCCTTCAGTGAAGAGTCAGAGTGCTCTGATCGACCTCAGATGCTACGGCCCACCGGGAAATTTGTTGGTTTTGTGGTGGGTCAGTCCTGGGTAGGATGGAGGGCCAATTACATCTGTGGCTCTTAGACACGATGCATAGGGTTTGGCAAGTGTCAGGACCCTCTTGTCACGGTGGCCCCCGCACCCCCCCGGCGCCTGGCAGCAGCTTCCTCGCTGCTCGCTGGCCAGGCGCCGAGTGATATTGCGGGCGCTTCCGCACACGTGGGACGCCGGGGGGCGGGGCCTGGCGGCGAGACGCGGACCCGCCGGGTTTAAAGCCCAGACTCACAGAGACGCCGGTGCCCTGACGTGGTAGTTACTTCCCGCAGAGCTCTTGTATATTTTGACTAATTAATGATTCTGTGTATGACCCCTGGCATTGGCAAACTAACGATTCTGTGTACGACCCTTGGCATTGGCAAACTAACGATTCTGTGTACGACCCTTGGCATTGGCAAACTAACGATTCTGTGTACGACCCTTGGCATTGGCAAACTAACGATTCTGTGTATGACCCTTGGCATTGGCAAACTAACGATTCTGTGTATGACCCCTGGCATTGGCGAACGAACCACTCTGTGTATGATCCTTGGCATTGGCGAACGAACCATTCTGTGCGTAACCCCTGGTATTGGCATTAACTCTTCTAATTCTGGTATTGAGGTCAGTCTGTGTGGCACCCTAAGCACACATCAGACTACCCCTTGTTGTTAGGGTCTTGGAAGAGCTAATTGTTCTAAGGTCTTGTGTATCATTCTATGTCTGTCTAGTCGTGCCGACCACTCTAAGGATCGGAAGGGTAGAGAGTGTCCTGCGTCTAGGGACCACTAGTCAGATAAGCAGAAGGATCCGTGACGTCTCTCTTGTATGTGCTCTGTACTGCCATTCTAGTAGTCTGTCTAGTCGTGCCGACCACTCTAAGGATCGGAAGGGTAGAGAGTGTCCTGCGTATAGGGACCACCACTCTAGTATCAGGGGGATCCGTGACATTACGTCAGGGCCAATGGATCCCGCAGACCTCTCTAATCAGTTGACCCGTATTGCAGCCAGACAAGAAGAGCAGGACCATAGAATGGACCAGATTGCTCTTGCCCTGCAAACCCTGTTAAATCGATCCAGTTCTGGAACTGCAAGCCCTCCAGACCCAGTAGTGCCTAGGGTCAGTTCGGCCGCTCCCGAGGGATGTAGGCTCAGTATGAAGGCACCCGTACGCTATGATGGTACACCAAACTTATGCCGGGGCTTTCTGACCCAACTCGAGATCCTTTTCGAGAACAATCCAGGGTCCTGTATGTCTGATAAAGCCAAAGTAGGCTATCTGATTAATCATCTAACCGAAAAAGCTTTATTATGGGCCACGCCCTTGTGGGAGAATAAGAAACCCATCATTTATGACTATGAGGGTTTTACCTCCGAGTTAAAACGTACCTTTGATCCCTCTAGAAGGGCTACCAATGCGGGTAGATCCCTGTTTCACATCAAACAGGGTAATAGGAGGGTCTCCGACTATGCCATAGAGTTTAAGACTTTGTCTTCTGAGGTACACTGGCCGAACGACGTTTTAACCCTAGCCTTTACCGAAGGCCTGAACGAGGCTTTTATGTTTGAGTTGGCTCCCTTAAAATTACCAGAACATCTGGATCATTTGGTTGATTTCTGCATTGCCATGGACGATCAAATCAGGGAAAGGAGACACCCCAGGGATAGACCCAGAAGGGTCCTGCCCCTTTGCCCTTAGTACCCAGACACACCACTACATCAGGCAACCCGGAGACCGCAAAGACTGATGTACCGGCCGTTGAACCCATGCAAATAGGAAAAACGGGTATTTCAGAAGCAGAAAGAGCTCACAGAAGAGAAAGGGGGCTCTGCTTTTATTGTGCTGGGGCAGATCATTTCCGCCTTCAATGTCCTCAGAGACCCAGGGGTAGCAGGGGTGAGACTAACAAATCAGGTCAAAGAACAGCTAATACCCAGGTTATCGGTTCTCTGTATGCCTCCTTTGTGGACGATGAAAAAAAAAAAACCCGGATTCTGGTACCTATCTCCCTCATCTGGGAGGGGTTCACCTCGAGACTGAGGCATTCCTAGACTCTGGAGCCTCAGGTAATTTTATGGACAGAGTTTTGCCGCCAAAAACCTCTTACCTCTGGTTCTAAAGGAGAGGCCTCTAATGGTGGAAGCCATAGACGGAAAACCCCTGTCATGTCCCCATATCACTCACGACACTATTGATGTATGCATGACTACAGGAGTTCTGCACCGTGAAACCATACGATTCCAGATTATCGACTCTCCCTCATGTCCTGTCGTTCTTGGTTCCCATGGTTAATTGAGCATAACCCGGTGATTGATTGGGCCAGCGAGATATAAAGTGTTGGGGTCCTAGTTGCCAGTCAAAGTGCCTGGGCAGGGTTAATGCGATTGGTAGCCTCAATATTGCTACAGCACCTCCTTTGTCCACCGAAGTCCCTGAATGTTATATGGCGCTAAAGGAGGTGTTCTCTAAAACCAGGACTGAGGTCCTACCACCGCATCGCCCTTATGACTGTGCTATAGAGTTGCTCCCTGGTACTATGCCTCCTAGAGGACACGTATACCCTTTGTCACAAAAGGAAAACGACATTATGGAGGAATATATAAGGGAGAATCTAGAGCGAGGATTTATCAGACGATCCTCCTCTCCAGCAGGAGCAGGTTTCTTTTTCGTTTCCAAAAAAGAGGGTGACCTGCGACCTTGCATCGATTATAGAGGTTTGAATAGGATTACCATAAGAAATGCATATCCAATACCTCTTATAACAGAATTGTTCGACCGATTAAAAGGGGCCCGTATTTATACGAAACTTGATTTACGCGGAGCGTACAACCTGGTCAGGGTTAAGAAGGGGCATGAATGGAAAACTGCTTTTAATACACGTAGCGGGCATTACGAATACTTGGTGATGCCCTTTGGTTATGCAATGCGCCAGCCGTTTTCCAGGACCTCATAAACGACACCCTAAGGGACTTTCTGCAGACGTTCGTTATAGTATATCTGGACGACATCCTGATATACTCTCCTGATAAGGACACCCATCACGTCCATGTGCAACAAGTGTTGAAGAGATTATTGAAGGCTGGGTTATATTGTAAACTAGAGAAATGCTTATTCGACATAGAGACAGTGCACTTCCTTGGGTATATAATAACCCCTGAGGGTTTCCAAATGGATCCTAAAAAACTCTCAGCGATTCTTGACTGGCCTTTACCCCAAGGGCTTAAAGCCATCCAGAGGTTTCTGGGGTTTACTAATTACTACCGGAGGTTCATTAAAAACTTTTCGGCCTTGGTAGCTCCCCTCACGGCTATGACTAAAAAAGGGCTGGTGAATCAGAAATGGACACCCCAGGCCAGTCAAGCCTTTGAGGCACTTAAACAGGCATTCACAACTGCCCTGTTCTCCGACATCCAGATCCGGCTCTGCCTTTCCAGGTTGAAGTTGACGCCTCCGAGCTAGGTCTTGGTGCAGTCTTGTCCCAAAGGGAGGCACCCGACAAACCCTTGCATCCATGCGGCTTCTATTCCCGAAAGTTGTCCCCGGCAGAGAGGAACTATGATATCGGAAATAGAGAATTGTTAGCAGTTATCGCAGCCTTGACGGAATGGAGATACTTATTGGAGGGTCTAGGGACCCCATTGTCATCATAACCGATCATAAGAATCTTACGTACATTGGAGACGCTAAACGGTTAAATGCCAGACAAGCGAGATGGTCATTGTTTCTTTCAAGCTTTAATTTCGTCCTCACATATAGACCTGGGTCAAGAAACATTAAAGCAGACGCATTGTCAAGACAATACGAATCCTACGAACATAACATCCAAGATCAGCATCCCATTGTACCCCAGGAAAGGATTATAGCCCTTACCACGATTAGTGTCTCGTCTCCTCTGATGTTAAGATTGCAGACCGCCCAGGGTACAGCTCCTGGGGGGAGACCTCCTGCGAAACTCTTTGTACCTGAGAACGAAAGAGAAGAAGTACTAAAACTTTATCATGATAACAAAACTCTGGGCATATGGGGATCACCAAAACAGTGTCTAGTATACGTAAACTCCTCTGGTGGCCCACGGTGCGCCGTGATGTTAAGGATTACATAACCGTGTGCGAGGTGTGCACAAGACATAAAAGTCCCAAAACAGCGCCCATTGGTTTACTCCAGCCTCTGCCAATCCCCGAACGACCATGGTCGCATTTAGCTATGGATTTTATAGTAGAGTTACCCGAGTCAAAAGGAATACTGTAATACTCACGGTCATTGATCGATTCTCCAAAATGGGTCACTATGTTCCTCTTCGGAAACTTCCTTCGGCAGCCGAACTGGTGCCCATTTTCATT
Organism: Leptobrachium leishanense; assembly: GCA_009667805.1. Taxonomy (NCBI): domain Eukaryota; kingdom Metazoa; phylum Chordata; class Amphibia; order Anura; family Megophryidae; genus Leptobrachium; species Leptobrachium leishanense. Next base: position 30,203,855 of record CM019064.1, read on the forward strand.
ACCAATGTGGTCCGCATACACGGTATTCCTCTTGGGATTGTCTCTGATAGGGGGACCCAATTCGTCTCCAGATTCTGGAAAGGGTTTTGCAAGAATGTGGGGATAGACCTATCCTTCTCTTCGGCCTATCACCCCCAGACCAACGGAGCAGCAGAACGAGCCAATCAAAATATAGAGAAATATCTCAGGTGCTTTATATCCGAACGACAAGATAACTGGTCAGACCTGATACCGTGGGCAGAGTATGCCTTGAACAGTGCAGTGAGCGAAGCCACAGGACATTCCCCTTTCTTCACTGTTTACGGTTTTGATCCTCCCGTGCTCCCTGCTACATTTCCTGATACCGCGATTCCTGCTCTGGATGAGCATTTAGCGTCATTGAAAGAAACTTGGGGAAGGGTTAAAAGGGCACTGGGGATAGCAGTGGTATCCAGAAGATCAAGGCCGACAGACACAGGAGGCCGGCACCCGTGTATCAAGTTGGGGACAGGGTTTGGCTTTCTTCACGGAACATCAAACTCTTAGTACCCTCTATGAAACTGGCACCCAGATACATAGGGCCCTATAAGATTCTGCGGCGAATCAATCCGGTCTCCTATGCTTTGGCACTGCCCTCCCATATCAGGATACACAATGTGTTCCACGTGAGCCTTTTAAAACCACTCTGTGTAATCGGTACACCAGGGTCCGTGTCCCCCCTCCTCCTGTCTCTGTGGAGGGCGAGGAGGAGTTTGAAGTTGAGGCCATTCTGGACGCCAGGGTTTCTAGGGGGGTCCTTCAGTACTTGGTTGACTGGGTGGGCTACGGTCCAGAGGATCGCTCTTGGCTCCCGGCTACTGAGGTTCATGCTCCTCGGTTGGTGAGGGCTTTCTATTTGGCTCATCCCCGCGCTCCTGGGGGTCGTCCAGTGGCCGCCCGTAGAGGGGGGGTTCTGTCACGGTGGCCCCCGCACCCCCCGGCGCCTGGCAGCAGCTTCCTCGCTGCTCGCTGGCCAGGCGCCGAGTGATATTGCGGGCGCTTCCGCACACGTGGGACGCCGGGGGGCGGGGCCTGGCGGCGAGACGCGGACCCGCCGGGTTTAAAGCCCAGACTCACAGAGACGCCGGTGCCCTGACGTGGTAGTTACTTCCCGCAGAGCTCTTGTATATTTTGACTAATTAATGATTCTGTGTATGACCCCTGGCATTGGCAAACTAACGATTCTGTGTACGACCCTTGGCATTGGCAAACTAACGATTCTGTTACGACCCTTGGCATTGGCAAACTAACGATTCTGTGTACGACCCTTGGCATTGGCAAACTCAAACTAACGATTCTGTGTATGACCCTTGGCATTGGCAAACTAACGATTCTGTGTATGACCCTTGGCATTGGCAAACTAACGATTCTGTGTATGACCCCTGGCATTGGCGAACGAACCACTCTGTGTATGATCCTTGGCATTGGCGAACGAACCATTCTGTGCGTAACCCCTGGTATTGGCATTAACTCTTCTAATTCTGGTATTGAGGTCAGTCTGTGTGGCACCCTAAGCACACATCAGACTACCCCTTGTTGTTAGGGTCTTGGGAAGAGCTAATTGTTCTAAGGTCTTGTGTATCATTCTATGTCTGTCTAGTCGTGCCGACCACTCTAAGGATCGGAAGGTAGTAGAGAGTGTCCTGCGTCTAGGGACCACTAGTCAGATAAGCAGAAGGATCCGTGACGTCTCTCTTGTATGTGCTCTGTACTGCCATTCTAGTAGTCTGTCTAGTCGTGCCGACCACTCTAAGGATCGGAAGGGTAGAGAGTGTCCTGCGTATAGGGACCACCACTCTAGTATCAGGGGGATCCGTGACACCTCTGGAGCCACTAGGCCACTGAACAAGTCATGGGCTGTGAACTCCCTGGTGGCAGCCTTGCAGGACCTAAATCAAATGCAGTTAACGGTGACAGAAAAAGTATGATAAAATTGATTTTTCATGGGATATACTTGTATTTTTAGTGAATATATACAGTCAGGTCCAGAAATATTGGCACATCGACACAATTCTAACATCTTTGGCTCTATACACCACCACAATGGAGTTGGAATGAAACAAACACAATGTGCTTTAACTGCAGACTGTCAGCTTTAATTTGAGGGTATGTACATCCAGCTCAGGTGAACGATGTAGGATTTACAGCAGTTTGCAGATGTGCCTCCCACTTGTTAAGGGACCAAACGTAATGGGACAATTGGCTTCTCAGCTGTTCCATGGCCAGGTGTGTGATATTCCCTCATTACCCCAATTACAATGTGCAGATAAAAGGCCCAGAGTTTAACTCAAGATGAGATCCAAAGAGCTGTCACTATCAGTGAAGCAAGCCATCATTAGGCTGAAGAAACAAAACAAACCCATCAGAGAGATAGCAAGAACATTAGGCGTGGCCAAACCAAGTGTTTGGAACATTCTCAAAAAGAAGGATCGCACCGGTGAGCTCAGCAACACCAAAAGACCCGGGAGACCACGGAAAACAACTGTGGTGGATGACCGAAGAATTTTTTCCTATGGACAGATGAGACCAAGATTAACTTGTACCAGAGTGATGGGAAGAGAAGAGTATGGAGAAAGAAAGGAACTGCTCATGATCCTAAGCATACCACCTCATCAGTGAAGCATGGTGGTGGTAGTGTCATGGCGTGGGCATGTATGGCTGCCAATGGAACTGGTTCTCTTGTATTTATTGATGATGTGACTGCTGACAAAAGCAGCAGGATGAATTCTGAAGTGTTTCGGACAATATTCACATTCACATTCAGCCAAATGCTGCAGAACTCATTGGACGGCGCTTCACACTGCAGATGGACAATGACCCAAAGCATACTGCAAAAGCAACCAAAGAGTTTTTGAAGGGACAGAAGTGGAATGTTATGCAATGGCCAAGTCAATCACCTGACCTGAATCCCATTGAGCACGCATTTCACTTGCTGAAGACAAAACTGAAGGGAAAATGCCCCAAGAACAAGCAGGAACTGAAGACAGTTGCAGTAGAGGCCTGGCAGAGCATCACCAGGGATGAAACCCAGCGTCTGGTGATGTCTATGCGTTCCAGACTTCAGGCTGTGATTGACTGCAAAGGATTTGTAACCAAGTATTAAGAAGGGAAAGTTTGATTATGATTATTATTCTGTCCCATTACCTTTGGTCCCTTAACAAGTGGGAGGCACATCTGCAAACTGCTGTAAGTCCTACACCGTTCACCTGAGTTGGATGTACATACCCTCAAATTAAAGCTGACAGTCTGCAGTTAAAGCACATTGTGTTTGTTTCATTCCAACTCCATTGTGGTGGTGTATAGAGCCAAAGATGTTAGAATTGTGTCAATGTCCCAATATTTCTGGACCTGACTGTATACAGTTATAGAAATATATAAGTGTTATAGGAAACATAGAAGCCTAAATCTTATCATATTTTAGTGACAGGGTTAGTTACAGAGCATCCAAATTCAAACGCAAAAAACGCTGAAAAAAGACAAACACATCCGAAAAAGCCGGCTATCCGCTGTAAAACATCCGAAAAGTCTCCGAACGCAGCGGAAAAAAGCTGACGATCCGTCACAAAACTGCCAAAAAACCATGAAGAGAGCGCCGTCCAGCCAACAGAAAAAGCCGACAAGCCGAAGAACGGGGTAAAAAAAAAAAAAGAAGATTGAAAGTGTCGAAGTGTCAAACTTGAGGGGACACACTAATCCTGTCTTAAAGAGTATCTAAATGGGATTTGATATGCTAATGATTGCTTGTCAATGTATTACACTGCTAAATGGTGTTAACGCGACTTTGGTAGTGAAGAGGTTAAAAGAGCAGAAAAACAAGTAATGTCCAAACAACTAAGCCAAGGATGGCGTTCATTATCAATCTCAATGGAGAGATCCAGCCATGAGTGAACATGAGAAGAGCATGTTATGAAGAGTAGCTGAAGTTAATGTTGGAGATAATGAGGACAAGTAGTTTAGTTGCTTCCAGAGCTGTGAGGAGAAAAGATGAAGTATGTGTTTCAGATGAAAAAGCTTTCGACGTTCACTGGACATGAAGAATGACCGATTGTAATTTATCATCAAAATGAAAGTTGAAGAACCAAAATGTGGAGGGAGTTGGAGAAAGCAAAGGAGACAAACAGGGTTATTCAAAGAGAGCTGAATTGGCCCTGAAATTACGGTACATTTTTATGGCCATTCGACTATTCAAAAACCTAACAATTCCCCAAATATTGGCGAATTGCCAGTGAAATACCGTGCTGTTCGGCGGCAGTGAAATCCCCATAGAGATGTAATGGTTAATCTATTCAGAGAGACCACTAAACTGCACCGAAATGTCAGTGAAATGATCAGATTTTCGGTGGTTTCAGTCAACAGGTTTAATCAGACGAATCCCGCCAGGGACTTTTTCGGCAAAATTATTTTCCCGATTTTTTTTTTTTTTTTTAAATAGCTTTTTTTTTTCTGTAACAGACCTTTTTATCGTTCATTGGATCTTATATGTTAATTCCAGACATTTTGGTCCAGTAGTTTTTTTGCAAACACCTTTAAAAGTTGCGGGTTTTCTTGTTTTTTTGTACTCGTTTGTCGGCTTGTCGGCTTTTTCCGGCGGCTGGTCACGTGGTGTTCGGCGGATCGTCAGCTTTTTTTCAGACGCATGCGGCAGGTTGTTGGATCAGATCCGAAAATTTCGGCAGTTTTGCGGTGGCTATTTTATTTTCGAATCGGCTGTCTTACGGCAGATTTTCCCTGCACTTCAGGGACCCCGAGGTGAATGGTGAATTCACTGCAGGGTCAGGGAATTTGATTCCCCGAAGTGCAGGCAACGTAAGATTTGGTGCTCTTTGAATAACCCTGTTAGCGAATAGACCTACGTTTCCTTTCTCTGCATATATGTTACATAGGCATAAAAGTGTATAAAATCACAACTTTGTTGCCTTAGTGTTGAGTGATCAACCGATTTGCGTTAGATGTACCTGCAGATGTGTAACAGCAGAATGACTCGGCGGGAATCTATTGTTTGTTATTCTCTGTCTTATACTGAAGTCATTATAGAATAGTGATTTGGCAGCATCCCGGCCGTGTTATTTCCTAAATGGCGTAATAGACACAGACATGTTACTGGCACATTCTGGAACCCGTTTCTCTGGAGACCTAATCATCCTTAGCCCAGGTCCTCGTCTTTGCTATATATAGTATAGTAGGAGGAAAAAGCTCACTATTTTGAGAAATGTTCCTTTAGAACAGAAATAGACCTAAAACAATAATCATTAACAGTCAAAAAAGTTAAAATGTTACTTGTGAAATGCCCAGTGCGTCTATCAACACCATTGTACATTATTCAAAGTGTACAGATACAAAAGAAGCTATTAAGCGAATAAAAATAGTGAAGCTCCCAACGCTCCCAACTCAAACACTCACAGCTGACGAAGCCGGATTACTCACCGTATTGTGCAGTGTGTATGAGCGTATCACAGAGCTCCACTGCATTAAAACGCACAGTAATGCGCAGTGTGTATCAGCGTATCACAGAGCTCCACAGCAATAATACTCACAGTAATGTACAGTGTGTATGAACGTATCACAGAGCTCCACAGCAATAAAACTCACAGTAATGCGCAGTGTGTATCAGCGTATCACAGAGCTCCACTGCATTAAAATGCACAGTAATGCGCAGTGTGTATCAGCGTATCATAGAGCTCCAAAGCAATAATACTCACAGTAATGTACAGTGTGTATGAACGTATCACAGAGCTCCACAGCAATAAAACTCACAGTAATGCGCAGTGTGTATCAGCGTATCACAGAGCTCCACAGCAATAATACTCACAGTAATGTGCAGTGTGTATGAGCGTATCACAGAGCTCCACAGCAATAAAACTCACAGTATTGCGCAGTGTGTATGAGCATATCACAGAGCTCCACAGCAATAATACTCACAGTAATGTGCAGTGTGTATGAGTATATCACAGAGCTCCGCACCAATAAAACTCACAGTAATGTGCAGTGTGTATGAGCGTATCACAGACCTCCACTGCAATAAAACTCACAGTAATGTGCGGTGTGTATGAGCGTATCACAGAGCTCCACTGCAATAATACTCACAGCGATGTGCAGTGTGTATGAGTGTATCACAGAGCTCCGCACCAATAAAACTCACAGTAATGTGCAGTGTGTATGAGCGTATCACAGAGCTCCATAACAATAAAACTCACTGTAATGTAGTGTGTATGAGCAAATCACAGTAATATGCGGTGTGTATGTGTGTATCTCACACACATGTGTGAGCTCCACAGCAATAAACCTCAAATAAGGTTTGCGGCCTACTCCTCTGTCTCTGGACGGTCGTTGTTCCCCCCTGCTTCCTCAGTGGACCGGGGGAGCAGGCGGAGTGACGTGATCTGGAGCAGACTCCCCCCCCGCTTGTGCTACGAAGGCTGCGTTTGTGGCCCCTGAGGCCTGCTTGGCGCAGCTGCAGGAGGAAGATGGATGCCCGTTATCTCGGGGCTCGTGGAGGCGCCTGATGGTCGCGGTACGGACTGGCCGGGTACCCGCTGACTTACCGGAGGAGGAGATTATTGTTCATGCTGTTTGCAGAGAAGATGTGACTGAAGCGGTTATGTGTATGGAGGAGGAGGCTGCGCCCGTCTGGAGTGTGGCTGCTGCGGCGGAGGTTGCGGTGGTTGAGGACTCCTTCCTTGCCGGATGAGGGGAGAGCTCTCCCGGCGAGGCGGAAGATCGACGAGATGGAGACGGGATGGTGGCTGCCGTGATTGGAGATGTGGTAGAGACGACCGGGCTGGTAGCTGCTGGCCCCCGGGCACGGTGGACGGAGGTGGAGTGGCTGGACGCTACACTTTGCTCAGCAGTTGCGTGGAAGAGAGTGCCTTGTCCTCATGATGTGGCCCCAGCCGGGGCTGGATTGTTTTGGGACTTGCTGATCTTCCGGGACTTTCACGAGGGGCTGGTGTGTGATTATGTGACCCCCCAACGTTCGCCGTATATACTTACCTGATGTGGCGGAGGTGCCTGGGAGAACCCGCGCGGCCCTGTCCGTGGCGGCCCGGCCACCCTTGTGGGATACGGGATGACTCTGACATTTTACCGGCCCTGCTCCCTCTATTGTTGCCGATACGTGTTTTTTGACATGACCGTGCGGGGTATCTTCTTATGCGCTCTCTGCTTTGCTGAGGGATTTGGATTGCCTCTTCAGGTTCCGTTGCGGGCCAGTTAAATTATTTTAATTTTTTTCCCACCCATCCCCTTTTTTTTTAGCTTTGCAGTTTTTGAGACGTCTCCGAGGATTCCTTTTCCCTAACTGTCAATCTATGAGGATTACTATTTCCCTATTTTCTTTTTGAGGAGACCCCCTCTGTCTGGGGATGTTCCCCGCCCCCCAGAGCGCTGATTTTTGGTGACTTTTTATGTCACTCTACCTCCTCGTTTTCTGACTTTCTGCAGCGTTTTTGGAAGACTGGGATGAAGACTTATCTTTTTACCTGCTGAGCTGCTTTATTTTCCTTCTTTTTCATTTAGATGACGCTGTCTATCTGCAGCTCTAAGATGACTTTTATTTTTCTTACTATATGATGTTTTGCTGTTGTTTGCTGTTCTGCCCTTTTTTATTTTTACTTGTTGTGCTTCCTAAGCCGCGATTGGTGCAGATGTACCCCCCCCATCCACCTTTTTTGGCTTTGCATTTCGAGGCATCTCCGAGGACTCTTTCTCCCTAACTGTCGATCTGCGATGATTATTATTTCTCTATTTTTCTTTTTGACCAGACCCCCCTGTCTGGGGATGTTCCCACCCCCCCCCCCTCAGGGAGTTGATTTTTGTCATGTAAATTTTCTGACATTTTGCAACTTTTTCGAGGACTTCTTTTATTCTGTCAGGGTTATCCAAAGAGATCCGAATTGCTTGAGAAAGGTAACCGAACGCTGAAAGTCAGTGTTCGGTTACCTTTCCTGGCCATTCGGCTATCCAGAGAGCAGGCAATACGCCAAATCCTGGCGAATTGCCTGCACATACGGTGCCTGTTCGAGGGCAGTGAAATCCCCATAAAAAAGCACTGCTTCGTCTATTCAGAGAACACAAACCAGCAGTGAAAGGTTCCCGAAATGCCCTGCCATTCGGGGGTTTAATTCGGCAAGTTAATTCAGGAGAATCCCATAGACTTCAATGTTAAAAATATTCCCGTTTTAATTCAATATCTAATAAACCGTTCATTATAAAATTCTGCAGTAAAGAGTCTCTTTATTTATAGATTTTTTAGGATACTTTAAGCATTTTTTTTTTTTTTTTTTAAAAGTCCGATTTATTTTTTATTTTTTAAGTTTACTTCTTTTTTCTGTAACGTTCCTTTTTATTATCATTCATTGGATCATATGCAAATTTCAGACATTTTCGCTCAGTAGTTTCTTTGCAAACAGCGTTTCATTTTCACAGATTCACACAAACTATTTTGCTAATTTACTCACCTCCCTCGTCTGCGTCTCAGCTGCTTCGGCTGCTTCGGCTGTGTGCATCGGCTCCTGCTCGGGCTTTTTCCGTGGTTTTCGGCAGGTTAATCCAGATGTTTTTGTGGCTTTTCTGCATGCATTCGCTGGGTTTTGCGGTTCGTTTTCGTCGGGTTTGCGGCAGCCTTTCCCTGCATTACGGCGGCCCTGTGGTGCTTGCTGAATACACCGCAGGGTCACCGAAATGGGATCGGCAAAAGGAACCGAATTGAAGAGAACGAAAAGACAACGAACGTGCGCGGTGACTTTTCGAATCTCTTTGAATAACCCTGTGTATGTTTATATGCGAGTCTAAATTTTGGCCCTGCGAGGCCATCTTTGCTGGTCGGTTTGTGACCCTTTATTTCCACAAAATAAAAATCATAAATTCAAAAAAAAATAATGATATATTATGAATCTACCGAGTCTCCCGGAAAGAACGATTTATAATATATCTGGGTTGTATAATAAAAAGTGGCTTTAAATCGCGTTTAAACATGATGGGCGAAACCGGTAAAAATGAACTCAGCACACAGGGGTGAAATGGCTCAGCAGCGAAATCAGTTGGTTAAAATCAGTTTAACTATATTAAAATGTATATGAAAAAATACATAGTTTAGTGCAGCGGCATTGTTAACCTTATAAGGGGGGAAAAAAACAATGCTGCTGCTTTCAGAAGAAAAAAAAGCATTTTTAAAATTTATTTACTTATTTATTTTTTACACAAAAATAAATAACAAAGATAGTCATGTTGAGTATCATTGGAAAGGCCAGACTCTGTTTTTATAGGACACACGGGTACAAAGATACATGGGGTCTAAATGACCCCTGCATCTCCCATAGTGGATTTTCCTTGCCCAGCAGGGGAAATCTGAGTTTGTGATGTCATCGTGCGCATTCACGATGACTCCCGCTGCCCGGATCTAGCCTTTACAATGACAACAAAAAAGGACCTCCTATATCAAAAGCTTTTGCCGCTATTGTAGAGAAAAAACAGAAAAAAAGGAAATATTTTTATGTATTTGCTTTTTAATGTTTACAGATTATCTGGACATGTTAGATATGATTGGAAAGGCCAAGATATGGCCTTTCCAACTTCACCTAAATGGGCCTCCTATGTTACATGGTTCAAGAGATACAATGCGCCCGTCCGCCCTTGCCTGTGACACCCCCCCACACACACACCTGAAGGGGCCTGGGGACAAGTGCCCCCCCACCCCCTCGCTATGCCACTGCCATAGACTTCACCTGCTCAGGGACGTTATACCAGGGTTTATGTGTCGTTATGAGCTTCACACCAGCTTTTAGGAGAGGTTACATTTCCCTGGTTTACACCTATACGTTACGTTTATTCACGAGCTTGGGATAAGTTCTTGCGTTTCTTAAAGACTTGCGCGTCCCATGTAAGTATAGGAGACACCAAGTACAGTAAGTGAACACAAGTCGGGAGACACTGAGGTTGGAGCGTCTCCTTTTTACGGCAAGGATGGAACAAGACGAAAAAAAATTAAGCTGATAACGCCTGCCGTTACGTTGTGCGTTGACGACCACCTTGTTATAGGGCCATAGTTCGGCTACATCCGGGACAAATCACTGCAATTAAAAAACTCTTTTGAAAATCTAAATAAGTTTCAAACTATGAAGTCTTTTGGCGCAAACTTAATAACAAAGGCCTAAAACTGCAGAAAACAAGGTCAAATCTGTGACCAGTGCATTCGATGTATGAATGTGGCCCCGTTGTTTAGCCCCACTTTGCCAGATACGGGTGAGATCGATGAAGTGATGCCGTCAGCAAAAATAAATTAGTTTTTCTGTGTAATGCTTATACAGTCAGGTCCAGAAATATTGGGACATCGACACAATTCTAACATCTTTGGCTCTATACACCACCACAATGGAGTTGGACTGAAACAAACACAATGTGCTTTAACTGCAGACTGTCAGCTTTAATTTGAGGGTATGTACATCCAACTCAGGTGAACGGTGTAGGACTTACAGCAGTTTGCAGATGTGCCTCCCACTTGTTAAGGGACCAAAGGTAATGGGACAGAATAATAATCATAAATCAAACTTTCCCTTCTTAATACTTGGTTGCAAATCCTTTGCAGTCAATCACAGCCTGAAGTCTGGAACGCATAGACATCACCAGACGCTGGGTTTCATCCCTGGTGATGCTTTGCCAGGCCTCTACTGCAACTGTCTTCAGTCCCTGCTTGTTCTTGGGGCATTTTCCTTTCAGTTTTGTCTTCAGCAAGTGAAATGCGTGCTCAATGGGATTCAGGTCAGGTGATTGACTTGGCCATTGCATAACATTACACTTCTGTCCCTTCAAAAACTCTTTGGTTGCTTTTGCAGTATGCTTTGGGTCATTGTCCATCTGCAGTGTGAAGCGCCGTCCGATGAGTTCTGCAGCATTTGGCTGAATGTGAGCAGATAATATTGCCCGAAACACTTCAGAATTCATCCTGCTGCTTTTGTCAGCAGTCACATCATCAATAAATACAAGAAAACCAGTTCCATTGGCAGCCATACATGCCCACGCCATGACACTACCACCACCATGCTTCACTGATGAGGTGGTATGATTAGGATCATGAGCAGTTCCTTTCCTTCTCCATACTCTTCTCTTCCCATCACTCTGGTACAAGATGATCTTGGTCTCATCTGTCCATAGGATCTTGTTCCAGGACTGTGAAGGCTTTGTTAGGTGTTGTTTGGCAAACTCTAATCTGGCCTTCCAATGGTTTACATCTTGTGGTGAACCTTCTGTATTCACTCAGGTGAAGTCTTCTCTTGATTGTTGACTTTGACACACATACACCTACCTCCTGGAGAGTGTTCTTGATCTGGCCAACTGTTGTGAAGGGTGTTTTCTTCACCAGGGAAAGGATTCTTCGGTCATCCACCACAGTTGTTTTCCGTGGTCTCCCGGGTCTTTTGGTGTTGCTGAGCTCACTGGTGCGTTCCTTCTTTTTGAGAATGTTCCAAACAGTTGTTTTGGCCATGCCTAATGTTCTTGCTATCTCTCTGATGGGTTTGTTTTGTTTCTTCAGCCTAATGATGGCTTGCTTCACTGATAGTGACAGCTCTTTGCATCTCATCTTGAGAGTTGACAGCAACAGATTCCAAATGCAAATAGCACACTTGAAATGAACTCTGGGCCTTTTATCTGCACATTGTAATTGGGGAAATGAGGGAATATCACACACCTGGCCATGGAACAGCCGAGAAGCCAATTGTCCCATTACTTTTGGTCCCTTAATAAGTGGGAGGCACATCTGCAAACTGCTGTAAGTCTTACACCGTTCACCTGAGTTGGATGTACATACCCTCAAATTAAAGCTGACAGCCTGCAGTTAAAGCACATTGTGTTTGTTTCATTCCAACTCCATTGTGGTGGTGTATAGAGCCAAAGATGTTAGAATTGTGTTGATGTCCCAATATTTCTGGACCTGACTGTAGCTACTGTCAGAGACGGATTAACATAGGGGCAGATGGAGCAGCAGCTCCAGGCCCATGCCCCCGTATAGGCCTACAGAAAGGATAAATTTGTCTGCATTGATGGGCATTTGGACCCCTATACCTCCACCTCCGTAGCAGCTACATGATCATGTGAGGCATCCCCAGAAAGGCCAGAGCACCTTTCCAATGATACCAAATATGACCAGGTTTTATGTAACAATAAAAGTAAAATGATAAACATTTATTTTATTTATTCTTCTTTCTAACTGTCACGGTCCGAACCCCCAGACCCTCTGACGCCCCCTTCTGTTTACTCCTTTTGACATGTCCTGCATCGCCGTATGCAGGTTCTAGGGCTTTTTTTTTCTTCCTCCGTATACTTTTCAGGACTATGATTTGCAAATGGACCAGAAACCACACCTGCCCTTTATACTCCCTAATTGTAGTACCTGCTTATGAGGAAGCTACACCCCCGATCCCACGCTTCCTCATTGAAGTTTCCAGCCTTGCTAAGTGCAGACCTGCTTCTGATTCTCCTGAGATCCCTATCTGGAACCCCTCTGTATCATAGACATTCCTGCTCTCCCTCTGCTCTGATTCTACAGTTATTTACGGTATCCTCCTTGTCCCCCCAGTACCCCTCTGTTATTCTGCTTGACTTACTCGTGTACCAGACCCTTGCTAGACCTTGACTATTCTATTTCATGCTTCCATTTGTACCTTCGCTTAGATATTGTGTTGTCTGTGCTCCCCTTCTAGTTACTTATCTGTTTAAACTGCCTCCTAGTTCCTCCTATCTTGGTTCATATCTGTTCTCTTAATAAACTCCTATTGCCCTGTAACCTGTCTGCTGCTATTTCGCTGCACATTGGGCTCACACCCATACTCCTGCCAGGGCCGGATTAAGATCTCTATGGGCCTGGAGCTGAATATTTTGGTGGGCTTTTTTCGTAATTTAGTGAAATGACAACATATTTTAGGCTATTTAATATTGCATATACAGGTATATCTAAGCAGGTAGATACTGTTTGAGTAAATTTCCATTCAGACTTCAATCATCGCAGCGTGTAAAATTATTTTTTCATATTTTATCATCCAAACCTCTGGTTATATATTCTATAGGGAATTCTTGTTAAAAAAAAATAATTAAATGGGAACCTGTAACTGCATTTTTCTGAGAAAATATACAATTTTAGCCAAAAAATTTGATATTTCCCATGTGCTTTGGATAATGGTGTTTTATGACTACTACGACTATCAATAAAACACTGTCCTTGCTCCCAAAGTGGGAAAGGAGACGGTAACGGCAGTGGTATTGCTAATTTTATACGTGGCAGATGGTCAATACCATCGCTTTGGAGCAAAAAATAAATACAATTTTTTTTTGTTTTCTTTTTCTTTTAGATTTTACATTGTCATGTTTGGTATCAATGCAAAGGCCAGACTCTGTCCTGTCTGACACGACACCTCAGTTGACCTTGCGAGGTGTAAAGATTAGTGGCGCAGGGTTCCAAAGCCCCCCCAGTGCACTTCGCTGCATTGTGGCGGTTTAGGTTCTTGATGTAACAATTCGTACTAATGGAGTGTACCATCACCTCCACGCTTGTTAGTGACATGAAAAATGAGATGGTGAGTTACTGCAGCATCATTGTTCCCTTTATAACTGAAAAATATTGCTGTGTTAGAAATAAAAATAAAAAATAAAGAAATATTTATTATTTTATTTTTATTGTTACATAAAACCTGGTCATGTTTGGTATCATTGGAAAGGTCATGCTCTGACCTTTCCGGTGATACCTCACATGACCCTGTAGCTGCTATGGAGGTGGATATGCCCATCAATGCAGACAAATTTATCTTTTCTGTGGGCCTATTCTGGGGCATGGGCATGGAGCTGCTGCTCCATCTGCCCCTATGTTAATCCGGCCCTGACTCCTGCACACCCATGCTAGGCCCAGCTGGTGACACTAACACAGCAATATTTTTCACTTTTCAATTATAAAGGGAACAATGATGCTGCACTAACTCACCATCTCATTTTCATGTCACTAACAAGCGTGGAGGTGATGGTACAATCCATTATTAGGAATTGTTACATCAAGAACCTAAACCGCCGCACTGCAGCGAAGAGCACTGGGGTGGGGGGCCTTTGGAACCCCGAGCCACTAATCTTTACACCTCGCAAGGTCAACTGAGGTGTCATCGGACAGGACAGAGTCTGTCCTTTGCATGGATACCAAACATGACAATGTAAACTCTAAAAGAAGAAGAAAACAAAAAACTTTTTTATTTATTTTTTGTTTCAAAGCGATGGTATTGTCCATTTGTCACGTATAAAATGAGCAATACCACTGCCATTTCTCATCTTCTCCTTTCCCACGCTGGGAGCAAGGTCAGTGTTTTATAGCTAGTCATATTATTCATAACACACCATTATCCAAACCACATGGGAAATATCTAATTTTTGGGTTAAAATTGTATATGTTCTCAGAAAAATGCAGTAACAGGTTCCCATTTAATTTTTTTAACATGAATTCCCTTTAGAATATATAACCATAGAGGTTGGATTATAAAATATGAAAAAATAATTTTTACACGCTGTGATGATTGAAATCTGAATGGAAATTTACTCACACAGTATCTGCCCGGTTAGATATACCTGCAATATATGCAATATTAAATAGCCTAAAATAGGTTTTCATTTCACTAAATTGCAAAAAAAAGCCCACCAAAATATTCAGCTCCAGGCCCATAGGTGCTTTTCACAGTAGCCAGGGCCGGATTAAAGATCTCTGTCAGCCGCCGCTACAGACACCGACGGCGGTGAAAAACGAGGCTTTCAAACAAGGAGGTCAGTGGAGTCTAGAGAGAGATGAAGCGCTTTCCGAACTACCTATAAATTTATGATTTGCCTGTGTCTGGGATAATTTGTCCTGTGCTTCAACACCCCCGTTAGATGCTTTTTTTTTGATCCCATAATCACATATTCTCTACATCTCGGGAAAATATTGTTATGGAATGTTCAGCACAGACACAGTACCATTACCCATATCTTACTGGTACCTGCTGCTACCAGGGCTTAATTTGTGGGGGATCTTGGGGGAACAGGATCCAGTACCTCTCAGGTTTTGACTACCTTTATTCTGATACCTATTTGGGCAGATCTGATCCGAGAAGGGAAGGAGGAAAATGGGGGTCACTCCTTACATCCTGACCACTTTAAAACAAAAAGTGGTCAGGATGAGTAAAGTGTCCTTTGGTGCAGAAATTCATAATAGGGGTTATTCAAAGAGAGCCGAATTTGCAACCGAATTGCATGGAACAGTGAATTTCACCATACAGTGCATTTTCGTGGCAGTTTGTCTATTAAGAAAGCAGTCAATTCACCAAATATTGGCGAATTGCCAGTAAAATATGGTGCAATTTGCCTCAGATCGCCGCAATTCGGCGGCAGTGAAATTCCCCATACAGAACTAATGGTTGATCTATTCAGAGAATACCGAACTGCACCGAAATGCTGGTGAAATGCCCTGATTTTTGGTGCTTCAGTTCGACAGGTTTAAACAGGCGAATCCCATCCCATAGGCTTTAATGTAAAAAAAAAAAAAAATCCAGTTTTCATTCAACCGTGTATTCTTTTCATTTGCAGCAAAAAGTCTTATTTACTTATTTGAATTTTTTAGGCATTTTCTTGGTGAAATTTTTGATTGTGATTCTTTTTTTAATGGTGTGTTTTTTAAAAAAATTCTGTCTCAGATGTTTTTATTATTTTTACAGGACCTTACTTATTATTTCCATGCATTTTCATGCAATTTATTTTGTTTTAAATGCCTTTTAAATTTTATTTTTTTTTTTACCCCTGTTTGGAGACTGTTCAGCCTTTTTTGGTGGCGTTTGGCGGTTTGTTTGCAAGGTTCGGCGGATCGTCAACTGCGTTTGGCGGGTTTATAAGCAGTGTTTGGGGGATCCATTCGGATACTGAATTCACCGCAGGGTTGACGAATTGAAGTTGCCAAAGTGCGCTGTAAGAGACAGCACGGAAATTTCGGTGCTCTCTGAATAACCCATTAAGGGCCCTATTACAATCTTCACGCAAACGTTTGCGCCGGAGCAAAAATGCATTAACGCGAGGGGTAAAACCCTTTGCGTTGAACGTCGTATTACAAAGTCAGTGCAACAAACGTGCATATACGTCTACCGCAGGTGAACCTGTGCGAACCCTGCACGAGCTTACTGTACTGCGCGCGTTCTATACTTAACATTGTGAGCGCAAACACAAATGAACGCTGGTATGCGGATGGTATTACAATCTATGTGCAGGAATTAACGCATAGACGTTGCGCGCATAATTTTAGCAACTCCTAAAAGCTGGTGTTAATGGCTAATTCTATCAACCTGGCCGAAACCAGATACACCAGCCCAAAAAAAAAAGCTGAAAAGTATAGTTACACATTCTACTTATACCCAAGCAATAAAATTTAGATAATTGTGGTTCTTAATTCTGATTGGCTGAATCGCGTGAAAAAACAGTCCGCACACTGATTTCTGCGCGCGCATTTGTGCACATCCGTTTTACGCGACGGATGCAAAAATGCGTGAGGATTGTAATTCCAGCGTTGATTTAAGCGCGTTTACCGCTTGGCGCACAAATTCATGCGTTGCGTGAGTGTTTTAACGCGAAGATTGTAATAGTGCCCTAAGTGTCCTGCATGCGCCCGTGCAAACGAAAAAGTCTCTTTTATTGAAGTCGATCTGAATTAGTATATTTTTGAATCATTCCAAAAAAAGGAACTCAATTAAACATCCATGACGAGATTTGTGATGACAGAATCTAACGAAAAGAACATGGCCTTTTTGAGAAGAACGGGATGATTACAACGATTTGTAAAGCTCCGAATTATTCCGCAGAGCTGTACAACGTGCAGGGGAAACATACATAAATGTATCAAAAGACACACTGAGGACAACACAGAGAAGGACCGTGGTTGAGTGAGCTCACGATCGAAGAGGAAGATGCGGTCTTCTCTGCATCGATGATATTCCATAGGACGCCATAAACTTGTTTTTCTCCATTATTATTGCCTGACTGTTTTGGAATGTTATTATCTTATCGTGGGAAGTCGGGCACTAACGCTTTATTGAGTGTGGTTCTCTACAAAGGAATTTCCTATTTGATTGTGAATGCCAGTCACATATCTATCCCAGCTGGGCGTCGGATAGAATAATCGCTATGACTTTGATTCAGCAATAAGCCACTTGTAATTTTCCATCTCCGTCGAGCAGTAATAATGGGACAGAACTGTTTTTCACGATGCAATCTTTATCTGCAAGGAACACAAAGGACAAGGCATTTCGGTATTGTGGTGGGTTATGTAGACGTTCCCGATGGATTGTTACAAAATATTTGTGTTGGATTTAACGCTCGATTTCTGAACTAATCAAATCCTTCTTTTGTTGTTCAAGTTCTTTCTATTGCTTTACACTGGAAAATTTGCAAAAATAATACATAAAACCCACACTATAAATTCTATTGGAAAACAAGCAAAGCCCAGGTATGTAAGTCTGAAACATTAAAGCGATGGTTGGATAGTTGTGGTTACCGCTAACTAAACTTGTAGAGTAGATTGGATAAGCCGTGTTAGCTGTGGCATCACAACTTGTAGAGAAAGAGAGAACTCCGTCTCACAAGAAGGGATTTTCTCCTGATCATAGACAACTGTGACGTCCTCCGCCCCAGCAGTGTTGCCTGCCTGGGGGATCTGGTTTACCTCCTGGCTCTCAGGTTGATTCCAGACCGTCAAGGGTTAATGGCCGGCCAGCGCCTGAGGGGGCGGGGCCTAGCAGGAACGTGAGAGGTCACTGGTTTTAAAAGAGGGTGCAAGAGGTTGCTTAAGTGCCCTGACGTGGTTTCCACTCTGAGCTTTCTATTGCTACATTGAATTCTGGAATTTTGACTTTGGCGTTTACTGAGGACCTATTATTGGGTATCTGACCTAGGCTATTGATTGACGATTCCTTCCGCTTTTCCCTTTATCTGTACCGCGTTTATATTGTGACCTTGCACGAATCTACTGGTCCTAACCCCGGATTGCTAATGTACACCCCGCTGATATACCCTGCTATTTTTCTAGTACCGCTTTGCGGTCGTTCATTCGTGCTGCGCTCGTACGATCGTGTTTTTCCGTTTTAGTCCTTATATGTACCCTCTGGTATTTGTTTCCCTGAATTTCCCCCTGGTTTATTCACATAGTGTTATTGGTCTAATCACAAGGCATTCTCTCAGGCTGTGTCTAGTTCCCATACCAGAGGCCAGACCTCTACTAACTACCTTCTGGGTTCTTTGATTTTTGTACCACCCTACTATATAGGGTTCCTCTCTAAGTGTGTTTAAGGTTTCTCAAGCTGACTGCTGGTCTCGAAATCAGCAGAGCTTGTCACGATTAAGTGTGTTTTGTTTCATTTCATAGTCCCAGTGTTCTGCTTGTGACATTCTGCCCAATAAGATCCTACTATGCTACTGCCTGTGTGTGTGTGTTATCCCACTCAGCGTTACACTGGTATCCGCCAGGTCTCTCCTATACGCAAGTACTGAAGTGGACAATAAAGTCCTTCCTCGGATGCCAGTCTCTGGTCTAATCGGTGGAGAAATCAGGTAAGTTACGTGCGCGCTTAAAGAAATCACACAGACAATCGAAGGAGTCTATGCGGCCTCTCTGGTCAAAGCCAATGATCTCTCTGTTTAATGATAGGTTTCGATACATGTTTTATAGTAGTTTGCTGCGTAAGCGAGTGGGAGTCAACTTAACATTTTGATTGACTTCAGCATAAAATTGTAGACATACAGTTTATTTATTAAATAAATGATAATCAAACATCAGCTATTTCCAAAGGTCAAGGTATCATGCGTCATCAGCGTAGTCAGCAGTTTTTCTACGTCCTGGGTGATGTCCTGTAATGTCATGTAACAGGATGCAAAATGGGTCCTCCACCCAGCTTGTGGCCTATTATTCTGCAGAAACAGCGAAATTACGCAAGATACATTTTGGTTTTATCTGAAAAGACAGTTATATTAATTTCTTCTTCAAGACATAGCAAACTTAACTTAAATGAGCATTTTTCTAGGCCTTTCTCTAGGCCTTTGAATATTATGAAAGCAGATACATATTCATGTCCACAACAGTACATCACAGTACAAAAGGTTTCTGCTTTTCTCTTGACTGCCCTGCACCTTGAATACTATAAAGACTGACGACCTACTTCTTGTGTTTCTGAGCATGCCCTAGGTTATCTGTCGGTCTCGAAATCGACAGAGCTTAGAGGCAATTTAGTCAGTCCTTGGGACTCCTTGGTTTTGGAGTGACAGTCTGTATTTCACGAATTTCTGTGTTAACAAGCAGATACTTTTTCCCTGATGGATCCCAACTCTGCTACGTCGTGTGGCAGCGATACCGCTACCGTTATAACAACGAAAGCCCATTTACAGCAAAAGCGGAATAGTCTGTCACATGGCATCTCATCCCAAAGGAGGCTTTTGCGTCTTGAAACGTTATGTTAAGACAATCAACTAGGGAAGTTCCAATCTGATCTTTAGGATCGGGATCAAGACCTGATGGCAGCTTTTTCAAGGATCGAGATCCGCATTTTCAAGCCGAGCCGATCCTTGAGTCCATGACCTACTGGGCAGTGATACTCCCAGCCAAACAGCTGGAGTCCCCCAATTATGGCAGTGCCTCACGGCGTCTTCCCTGTCTGCCTGTGAGTCATACGGGAAACAGAGAAGATGCTGCGAGTCTCCAGTTAAAGGACCGACGAGAAGACAGGGGAGACACAGAGGCCTCAGTACTTAGGCAATAGATTCACCGGTCCAGTCACGGTCGTGCATTATCGGATTGGGACTCTGTATTGGACAATCCGAATACAGCATGATTCGGATCGGTGGTTCAAAAATAGGGACATCCCTAATAGGGATGAGCTGTTCGGGTTCGGACGGTTCGGGGTTCGACCCGAACTTAGCCTGTTCGAGCGGATCGCGAACCCTGAACATTTCCGGGTGTTCGCCACATGTTCGACCACAATGGACCACAATGCATTTTCCCACTGCCTGAAGCTCCTAATTGGCTGCAGCCTTGCACCTGACCACAGGTCTGGTGCAAGACTGGTTGAACACTATGCCAATCACCGCTCAGAGTCCTGATTGGGCAAATTTTGCCCAATCAGTGCAGAGCGCTGTTGTCTCAAAGAACACATGCAGGAACTCTGCTGTCTGGGAGTTCTTTAAGAAATGTGCAGCACACCCCACCGTTGCGATTTGCAATCTATGTCAGAGGAGGCTGAAGCGTGGGATAAACACCGGACACTTGGGTACCACGTGCTTGAGGCGACATATGAACAAGTGCCACACATCCCGTTGGGGCAAAACTTTGCGTAGGTCCTCGTCCTCCTCCTCCTCATCTGTCTCTACCCACACTGTATGTCCTGCCATGCAATTGCCTACAACCTCCACCGACAGGGATGATGCTACAGTAATGGATGTACCAACAGGTCCTTCCTCACAATGTGACATCATCCCAGTAGCTGAAGATTTACGCAGTCAGATTATGTTGCCGCAGCTGCTGCAGCGAAAGAAAAAATATAGTCCCAACCAACCATCCCCAAGCACAGCGTCTAAATGCCAGCTTAGCAAAATTACTCGCATTGCAGCTGCTGCCTTTCCAGCTGGTGGACTCTGCTCCCTTCCGTGAATTTGCTGAATGCGCTGTACCACAGTGCAGGTTCCAAAACGCCATTACTTTTCACGGAAGGCCATTCCAGCACTATACCAGCACGTGGAAGACAATGTTATCAAGTCATTGGGAAAGGCAGTCAGCAGCAAGGTGCATGTGACTTTAGACACGTGGTCCAGCAAGCATGGACAGGGTCGTTACATTTCCTTCACGGCACACTGGGTAACTCTGATTGCAGCTGGGAGGGATCCAAGATGGGGCTCTGTGCTGGAGCTTGTTCATCCACCACGCCTCCAGAAAGCTGCTTGTATGAGGTCTGTCTGCTCCACCACCACCACCTCTTCCTCCTCCTCCTTCTCTGTCTCTGGCGAAGTGGCAGTTAAACCGATGCCTGACAGGGTCTACGCAATGGCTCAAGCAAAAAGATGCCATACTGTGCTTGAGCTGGTTTGTTTAGGGGACAGGAGCCACACCGGGTCAGAAATTTTGTCAGCTTTGCAGGAGGAAGAGGAGGCCTTCCCTAGCTCTCAAGGCCCCAGTCTTTCCGCAGACAGCATTCCAGCGGGTCCTACTCAGATCAAACAGGAGGAGGATGAGGAGGAGGACTATTTATGTAGTGGGGGCATTGAAGGTGGGGATTCCTCAAGGCAGGGTTTTGTGTGCCCAGAAACAGAAGGGCTTGTGCATGGCTGGGAGGAGAAAGTGCACGATACGGTCATCCTCATTGACCAGGAAGACTCGGCAGCTAATGCCACCTCCAAACTACGCTGCATGGGCTCCCTAATGATGCAAAGCCTGCTAAAGGACCCCAGGATTCGTGCTATCAAGGAGAGGGATCATTACTGGTTGGCAACCCTTCTTGATCCACGATACAAGGGGAAAGTTGCAGAGATCATCCTGCCCGCACAGAGGGAGCACAGGATGACAAAACTTGAGGACGCTCTAAAGCGACACTTGTGTAACACCTTTCCAGGCACTGTTAGATTACCAAGTGCTGACACACGTGCTTCTGAGGCTGCAGGTGATCAGAGGAATAGCGGTGAAGGCCAGGGCCGCTTGACTGATGCATTTTTAATTTTTTTTAGTCCTCGACGCCCAGGGACGTCAAATGTAGGCACCCATTGCCAGCGTCTTCACCATATGGTGCAGGACTACCTAGGGGCAAGGGCAGACCTGGATACCTTTCCAGCAGATGATCCACTGGCTTACTGGGTGTTGAGATTGGATCACTGGCCAGAACTTAGCCAATATGCTATGCAGCTGCTAGGTTGCCCTTCATCTAGCGTGCTTTCCGAAAGGACGTTCAGTGCCGCTGGAGGTTTTGTCACAGACAAAAGAGTGCGTCTGTCCACCGACTCTGTAGACCGGCTGACATTTATAAAAATGAATCAGTCCTGGATCAGCAGCTATCAATCCCCTGATGCTGAAGTAATAGAATAGATAGGGGATGTCCTCTTCTGCATTCACAAAACCTCCAGCACTGAACTCTTCCACAATACCACAAAAGGGTTACGGTGTGAAGGCACTTGCTGCCATGAAAGGCACAATATTTGGCTGCACTGACGCCTGTGCCAGATTTATATCATTTTTTTTTTTTAACCGCAGGGTCCAACCCTGCACTCTTCCACAATACCACAGAGGGCTTACTGTATGATGATACTTGCTGGCCTGGTAGTCTTGCACCAAAGGCACAATATCTGGGTGCACTGACGCCCATTACCAGATTAAAAACTTTTCAATATAGGACCATATGGTCCACCCCTGCACTCTTCCACAATACCACAGAGGGGTTTCTGTATGATGATACTTGATGGCCTGGCATTAAAGGCACAATATCTGGGTGCACTGACGCCCATTAACTGATAAAAAAAAACACTTTTCAATATAGGACCACATACTACTCTTCCACAATACTACAGAGGGGTTACTGTATGATGATACTTGCTGGCCTGGAATTAAAGGCACAATATCTGGGTGCACTGACGCCCATTACCAGATCAAAAACTTTTCAATATAGGACCATATGGTCCACCCCTGCACTCTTCCACAATACCACAGAGGGGTTACTGTATGATGATACTTGATGGCCTGGCATTAAAGGCACAATATCTGGGTGCACTGACGCCATTAACAGATAAAAAAAGCACTTTTCAATATAGGACCACATACTACTCTTCTACAATACTACAGAGGGGTTACTGTATGATGATACTTGCTGGCCTGGAATTAAAGGCACAATATCTGGGTGCACTGACGCCCATTAACAGATAAAAAAAGCACTTTTCAATATAGGACCACATGGTCCACCCCTGCACTCTTCCACAATACCACAGAGGGGTTACTGTATGATGATACTTGATGGCCTGGCATTAAAGGCACAATATCTGGGTGCACTGACGCCCATTACCAGATCAAACATTTTTCAATATAGGACCACATGGTCCACCCCTGCACTCTTCCACAATACTACAGAGGGGTTACTGTATGATGATACTTGATGGCCTGGCATTAAAGGCACAATATCTGGGTGCACTGACGCCCATTACCAGATCAAACATTTTTCAATATAGGACCACATGGTCCACCCCTGCACTCTTCCACAATACTACAGAGGGGTTACTGTATGATGATACTTGATGGCCTGGCATTAAAGACACAATATCTGGGTGCACTGACGCCCATTAACAGATAAAAAAACACTTTTCAATATAGGACCACATGGTCCACCCCTGCATTCTTCCACAATACCACAAACTGTATGATAGTACTTGCATGCCTGGCACTAAAGGCACAATATCTGGGTGCACTGCCATTGACGCCTGTATCAGATTCATATCCTCAGAGGGGTTACGGTGTGACGGCACTGTTGCCGACGCTAAAAGCCCAATTTTAAAGCACCTATTGTTACTTTCATCCAAAGCCTGCATAAGTGTCACAATAATTTAGCCAAAAAAAACACTAAACTTTTTCTGCGCGTCCTAAAATGTCTTCTCATACAGGCTGCCACCCCAAGCAGTTGTTTATGGATAGATTAAAGGAAAAGCATTTACCGTCATATGAAATGTAATTTTTTTGTTTTTAAGTGTTTCTATACATCCTAGAAATCCGCCACTTCATGGGCAGGTTATGGGGACCTCATATATTTATATATATGACCTCACATATATGGGGACCTCACAATATTTGAAGGAATTTTTCGTTTTTATTTTTATCCCTTATTTCATGGAAAACTCACTGTCCCTTTAAAAACTTTTTTTTAAAACGTTTTGCCTGGTTTCCTGTCCCCCAGGGCACTACCCGGACCCACATACACCTTTTATGGCAAATATGTAGCATATATGCCCTCTTGGAGGGCACTCTAAAAAACCGAATTTTCAGCCCCATTGACTTGCATGGGGGTTCGTGTTCGGGTTCGGTCCCGAACAAATGGGAAGTTCGGTTCGGGCTCGAACCGAACTCGGGGAGTGGTCGGCTCATCCCTAATCCCTAACATCAACCTTTTTCAAAGAACAGCCTTAGGATTAGTTTACCACCTAGTTTGCCTGATTATAAGGTCACCTCAACTGGAGGATGACTACATTTCGTCAATCTACTACTCACTGTAGCCAAATTAACCAAGAGTGGCTTGTTCTCGATGTTGCAAACCAAGAGTAAAATGAATCAACTAAAGCATTGTAATAATACCTCATACACTTTTGGGGAAAAGTATCAGAACCTACCAATTAAAATAGATTTCAGTTGCTTCAATCAGACCTATTTCCAGACTACACAAAGCAAGGTCCATAAAGACATGGATGGATCAGTTTGGTGTGGTGTCACAGAGCCCTGACCTCAACCACATCCGACACCTTTGGGTTGCACTGTAATGGTGATCATGAGCCAGGCCATCTCGTCCAACATCAGCATCTGACCTCACAAATGCTGTACGGTCAGAAATTCCCACATAAACACTCCAAAATCTTGTGGAAAACCTTCTCAGCAGGCTGGAAGCAGTTCTAGCTGCAAAGCTGCACTGTCATATTGAGGTCTATGGATTTCCAATGCCATGTCATAAAAGTCCCTGTTGGTGTAATGGTAAGGTGTCCTTATCCTTTTGTCCTTATAGTGTATCTACATCCTTGTGTTTTTTTCAATTGAAATGGAATTAGGGAATATATTCAATACAGGTTTACATTCCTTATTGAGCAGATAGAGGTGAACTGTCCAGGGAAAATTCAGACACAAATGATGACAGATCAGTAGGGATAAAGCTAAATATGATTTTCAGTGTTGTGAAGAATCAATAATTGCAAAGTTGCTAGAATCGAAGAGGCGGTGAGAAGAAAACTGACTCGCTCCTCTCTGTGAATCACTACACTGGCTCCCCATCTACAGCAGAATCAAATTCAAACTACTCGCCCTGACCTACAAAACCCTCACTAACGCCGCCCCTCACTGCCTGTCCTCACTAACGCCGCCCCTCACTACCTGTCCTCACCAACGCCGCTCCTCACTACCTGTCTTCACTAACGCCGCCCCTCACTACCTGTCCTCACTACCTGTCCTCACTAACGCTGCCCCTCACTACCTGTCCTCACTACCTGTCCTCACTAACGCTGCCCCTCACTACCTGTCCTCACTAACGCCGCCCCTCACTACCTGTCCTCACTAACACCACCCCTCACTTGCTGTCCTCACTAACGCCGCTCCTCACTTCCTGTCCTCACTAACGCCGCCCCTCACTACCTGTCCTCACTAGCGCTGCCCCTCACTACCTGTTCTCACTAACGCCGCTCCTCACTACCTGTCCTCACTAACGCCGCCCCTCACTACCTGTCCTCACTAACGCCGCTCCTCACTACCTGTCCTCACCAACGCCGCCCCTCACTACCTGTCCTCACTAACGCCGCCCCTCACTACCTGTCCCCACTAACACCGCCCCTCACTACCTGTCCTCACTAACGCCGCTCCTCACTACCTGTCCTCACTAACGCCGCCCCTCACTACCTGTCCTCACTAACGCCGCTCCTCACTACCTGTCCTCACCAACGCCGCCCCTCACTACCTGTCCTCACTAACGCCGCTCCTCACTACCTGTCCTCACCAACGCCGCTCCTCACTTCCTGTCCTCACCAACGCCGCTCCTCACTTCCTGTCCTCACTAACGCCACTCCTCACTACCTGTCCTCACTAATGCCGCCCCTCACTACCTGTCCTCACTAACGCCGCCCCTCACTACCTGTCCTCACTAACGCCACCCCTCACTACCTGTCCTCACTAACGCCGCTCCTCACTACCTGTCCTCACTAACGCCGCTCCTCACTACCTGTCCTCACTAACGCCCCGAGTGTTGGCACCACATGACGTTTCTGCCTGCCTCCAAAAAAAAAAAACCAGCACAAATAACTGTCCTCCGCAAGGCACCTGCGCCTGCAATGTTCCCTCCGCTCCCTGATAATGACACTCTCACCAGATGTCAGTGTCTCAACCCCTCTGCTCTCTTTCATTTTCCTGAGGGGGGTGGGTGGTTGGTGACGATGCTGATAGTCACGAGGTGCAATACCCCTCTGCCCGCACGATTGCCTCGAAGCCATGTTCCCAGAAACAGCACACCTGCCCTCTGTGTGCAATACAGGTGCCCAATACTCTTCACAGCCCCTTACCTGACACTGTATGGCTCCCGCTTTGCAGACGAGTCCAGGAAATATCACACCGGGTGCGCAGTCACGCGAATTTTCAATTCTGTTCAACTTCCCCCCCTCGCCCTCACCCTTTCTGCCCGAAGAAAAAACAGGAACTACACGCACTTACACAGGTTGCAGTGCTAAAAGTAAAAGCACATGGAAAGCTTAATACACCAGAAGCTGATA
Organism: Leptobrachium leishanense; assembly: GCA_009667805.1. Lineage (NCBI taxonomy): Eukaryota > Metazoa > Chordata > Amphibia > Anura > Megophryidae > Leptobrachium > Leptobrachium leishanense. Next base: position 30,230,381 of record CM019064.1, read on the forward strand.
TTAAATCATCTAGCAGACCAGGCAGCAAAACAAGATGCCACTCAGATACAGGAAAAGGAACTCGAGCAGCTTGTCCCACTACTAGTACAAGACTCCTGTCTCAGAACTACAAATAACACAGTTGCAGGGCTCTGCATCACACAGTGAGAAGGGAGACTGGGAGAAAAGGGGGGCCACAAGCATGCACGGATTCCTCTGCATAAGAAATAAAGTGTGCTTACCTAAGGCACTCTATCCGGCTGTAGTACAATAGGCACATGGGCCCTCACACCTCTCAAAGACAATGATGAATGCCCTCATAGGTCTACACAATCTGTCACCTTTCGAAATACTATTTCCCTCAACAATTACAGTTACAATCTGACAGCCTAGTAAAATATGTCACCAGTGTTTCAAAAACATTAACTGATATCTATGGTCAGGTGTTCTCTTGCATTCCAGACCCTGAAAGTATTGACGGCACTCATCAACTAGTCCCGGGAGATTGGGTACTAGTGAAGAAGTTTCTTCAGAAAAATCCACTTGAGCCCAGATACGACGGTCCTTTCCAGGTCCTCCTCACAACAGCAACGTCAGTAAAGCTGGAAGGAAAATCCACCTGGATCCACGCGTCCCACTGTAAAAAGACCTGTACACCAGAAACGGACCAGACAACAACCCAACCATGATTATGTATATCCTTCTCATTTGGGGGGTGGGAATCCAGGGGCAAAATGTGGCTGTCATAATGGAACAAACGGCTGTTGCTATGGTGCAAGAAGTTGTGGGGGAACAGGTGGGCATTGACATAATTCCACAGGTTGTCAAACAGATTGCTGATGGCACGGCAGTTGCTGCCGCCGAAAACAAACTAACCACTTTCTGGTACAATTCCTCTAACACTCGAGTGGCCACTTACACCTTTAACTATTGTGATATACACCCATGCCCAGGCCCCCGCTTGCAATGTATCTGGAGAAATGGGATTCCACATGATTATGACATATATATGTGTGTTACCAACAGTTATTGGGGACAGGAGTGTGATAGTTGGGCATTGGTGGGATGGAAAACTGGAGTTCCCTGGGGACACAAACCACAGATCGCCCTAGATAAGAAAGATGAAAATGGTAAATCACTTCTCGCTCGCATGACACTGAAAATGGCCCCAAACGCCCCAAGTACGAATTACAGGAGTCAGATGATGATGGGGAAGTTCGGCTTAGAACAGGAGCAACAGCACTGAAACTAATCCTAACCCCAGAAAATCCTGGACCCGGGGATGCCGGTACCTATATTCTGGGAATATGGGAAAAAGGGGGGTCAGAGAATCCCTGGAGCCTGGGAAAATTCCGCCTGCGAGATATGTACCTTGCCCCTGACTGGGTCCCTCCGCACCAACAGTCCAAACCCCTTAATCATCACATGATGATCTCTTCCAATGGTATAGTAGCCATCGCTGATCCCACGTTCGAGGATACTATGGCCATTGAAACAGGATACTCGGATATGAATGTTTGGTTAGAATGGATGAAATATTGTGCTCGGTCCCACAACAGAACCAATTGCTATGTGTGTGGTAGTGCTAGGCCTCATCTAGGTACGGTACCTCTCAATATCCCCGAGGATATTGAGGAATGTTTACTCAGTTTGTTTACCAGCACCACTCTAAATCACGATGCTTGCAAAGAATGAAGTCCAAATACCCCCTCCAGACACAAAACCCCAGACTCTCAGAGAGTATCACTATCTACCCCGGGAACTACACCTGTTACTCCTCTTAGGGGACCGGTGGCCGGGTAGTTGGAAACTTCACAGAAGGATATTGTGCGCGGTACAACGCTGTGGAGAAGGAGAAAGTGCAAAACCAGGTGATATCCCTGGGAGATGTCTATTGGATCTGCGGTGACCCGCGAGTCCACTCCCGCTTGGTAGGTGCGTGGGACGGTGAGCGTGCTCTGGCTAAAGCCATCATGCCCCTCCACATCCTGCCCTTTGACGATGATCTGCCAATAGCCCACACCCCCGGACTCACTAGACAAAGGAGACAGGTGAAACCTGTACCTGGCAGTTTCGATCCCCACATCTACCTTGATGTCATAGGAGTCCCAAGGGGGGTGCCTAATGAGTTCAAAGCTAGAGACCAGGTAAAGGTGGGATTCAAATCTTTAATCCCCATGATAACCATCAACAAGAATGTTGATTGGATTAACTACATCTATTACAACCAGCAGAGGTTTGTTAACTATACCCGAGATGCCCTCCAGGGTTTGGCTGACCAGCTAGGCCCGACCTCTGCGATGACCTTCCAGAACCGCATGGCCCTCGACATGCTACTGGCAGAGAGGGGTGGGGTCTGTAAGATGCTGAAAGGTACTGGTGGCTCCTGTTGCACCTTTATCCCGGATAACACAGGCCCCACTGGTAAGGTCACTAAAGCCATTAAACAATTGGAAGACCTGTCTGAAGAACTGAAGAAGAACTCTGGTATTACTGATCCATGGGATCAGTATTTTAGTTGGATGAGTGGCTGGCAGAAAATCCTCACACAAATAGGGATAGTTATCCTGGTAGTAATGGTTCTGTTGGCGGTGATTGGATGTTGTGTTTTACCCTGCATTAAAAAGGTTGTAGAAAGAACTGTGGAATCCACTACCCCTGTTATGCTTAGTCACTTTTGTGGGGACACTGGGGAGAATATTGACACTTCCTATGCTAGTCTACAATTTATGGAGATACCTATGAATGAGATTTATGACAAACTCCACCCACCAGTGATGAGGCAACCACAGAGTTATGAATCCATGCACCCCCTCCCTCGGGAAACCCGTATGTGATTTAACTTTGAGCCAAGGTTAGTGACCCATTGCAAGACGAGTTGAAGGCCCGATTCTTGACCCACCAGTCTAGTCATGCCGTAGTCCAAGGTACAAAGGGGTTGGATCAATAGGATTCTTCGTCTCAAACTTGGTGAAGATTTGGGATGGCTGGCGAGACTATTAGGGGAACGGATGAAGGCGCGGCTCGTCTCCAAGGGGACACTTGAGAAATGTGCATTTTTAGGGGGGACTGTTGTGGACAAGAATATGTATCTGCTTTCATAATATTCAGAGGCCTAGAAAAATGCTTATTTAAGTCAAGTTTGCTATGTCTTTAAGAAGAAATTAATATAACTGTCTTTTCAGATAAAACCACAATGTATCTTGCGTAATTTCGCTGTCTCTGCAGAAATAATGAACCACAAGCAGGTGTCTCTGCAAAATCAATTGACCACAAGCAGGATGAAGGACCCATGTTTTGTGTTCTGCATCCTGTTACAGGACACTACAAGACATCACAAGATCACCCAGGATGCAGAGAACACTGCTGACTATGCAGATGACGAATGATACCTTGACCTTTGGAAATAGCTGATGTTTGATTTTCATTTCTTTAATAAATAAACTGTATGTCCACAATTTTATGCTGAAGTCAATCAAAATGTTAAGTTGACTCCCACCTGCTTACGTATAGAACTGCTATAATATATATCAAAAACTAATAAACAGATCAGAGAGATCATTGGCTTTGACCAGAGAAGCCCCATAGACTCCTTCGATTGTCTGTTTGATTTCTTTAACCGCGCACCGTCACTTACCTGATTTCTCCACCGATTAGAACAGAGACTGGCATCCGAGGAAGGACTATATTGTCCACTTCACCTGTCCTCACTAACGCCGCCCCTCACTACCTGTCCTCACTAAAGCCGCCCCTCACTACCTGTCTTCACTAACGCCGCTCCTCACTACCTGTCCTCACTAACACCGCCCCTCACTACCTGTCCTCACTAACGCCACTCCTCACTACCTGTCATCACTAACGCCGCCCCTCACTACCTGTCCTCACTAACGCCGCTCCTCACTACTGTCCTCACTAACGCCGCTCCTCACTACCTGTCCTCACTAACGCCGCTCCTCACTACCTGTCCTCACTAACGCCACCCCTCACTGCCTGTCCTCACTAACGCCGCCCCTCACTACCTTTCCTCACTAACACCGCTCCTCACTACCTGTCCTCACTAACGCCGATCCTCACTACCTGTCTTCACTAACACCGCTCTGCACTACCTGTCCTTGCCAACGCTGCCCCTCACTACCTGTCCTCACTAACGCCCCCCCTCACTACCTGTCCTCACTAACACCGCCCCTCACTACCTGTCCTCACTAATGCCGCTCCTCACTACCTGTCCTCACTAACGCCGCCCCTCACTACCCGTCCTCACGAACGCCATCCCTCACTACCCGTCCTCACTAACACCGCTCCTAACTACCTGTCCTCACAAACGCCGCTCCTCACTACCTGTCCTCACTAACGCCGCTCCTCACTACCTGTCCTCACTAACACTGCCCCCAAACACAGTGCAGACCAGCCACCGAGAAAAGATGACAAGCTGACGAAAGGTGTAAGAAAAAAGAAAAAACCTATTGAAAGTGTCAAAATTGAAACGCTTTTTGCAAAAAAAATACTGAACAAAAATGCCAGGAATTAACATATATAAGATCCTATGAATGATAATAAAAAGTTCTGTAACAGAAAATGAAAAAACGCTTTTAAAAGCCCGTACCCGGGTGACACCCAATGCTGAAAGATTTTTTTTTTTTTTTAAACAGAGTATTTTACTAGGAAGGTTTTCCTTTCTTTTCAAGTTTCTCCTTGGTAAGCAAGGCCTACTGTAGGGGGCAGGCAAAAAAAGCTGCCACTATGCATCCGTCACCCACAATACACATCGTCCGGCAGGGGCGAGTTGACTGGCGGAGGCAGGAGCCGATCTGAACATCTCACACAGCCTGCTTGAGTGCTTGTACACACACAGCAGGCTGTGCGTGCGTGAGATGTTCCTACCGGCTCCGCCAGTCAGCAGGGTTCCTGGCTCCCACTAAGCTCCTCCTTCACACTAATGCCATGATTCGCATGGTTGGCACCAATGTCAGTCTGTCACGTGGGGTTTGGGAAGGAGCAGAACAAAGCAAGCCGTGCTGCCATGGGGCACCCCCTCATCTCACCCCTCCTGGACTCTCTCGGAGCAGGACGGCCAGGCAGCCAGGTATGGGTGTGTGTATGTGTGTGGACCAGGGATGTGCGTTGAAGTCAGTGGCTGGTGGAGCACTGGCTAGTATCAGAGCCAGATATACACAGATATTAACTAACTTTCTGCTGTTTGTGATTAGCTGTAAATTATCTTTTACTCATTTACTGTACCCGCACATATTAGATACCGTTTTTCTCACTATTAAATGGACTTTCTAAAGATATTATTATTTTCATCATATCATATAGTTTACTATTAAAAAAATATGATGAACTGTTTTTTCTGTGCCTGTGTCATACTCTGCATCCGCTACTAGAGAGCAGAGGCAGCTGACTGTGCCTGTCATACTCTGTATTCGCCACTAGAGGGAGCTGCCTGAGCCTGTCATAGTCTGTATCCGCTACTAGAGAGATCAGAGGGAGCTGCCTGTGCCTGTCATACTCTGTATCCACCACTAGAGAGATCAGAGGGAGCTGCCTGTGCTTCTTCCTGTCAATGAGAGGCCAATCTCCGAAGCAGGTGTTTTTTTGAATGGCTTGGACCAATGGTGCTTTCCCATTGGTCCAAGTTAATACATTGCACTCTCAGTTCCTCTCTGAGGCTCTGACGAGCAGTGTTCAGGAAGTAGGCAGCGTGCGTGTGTTCCTATTTGAGCAGACTCGAGCAGCAGACTTCTTGAGCAGCTTACTTCTTGAGCAGCTTAGCATAGCGGGAATCAAACGGCTATGCAAATTGTGTAGGCTGTGTAAAGAATGCGCAAAGCGGCAGAGGATGGAGCTGAGGGCGGGGGAGCACAGGTGAGTTTATTTTCTTTTTCTTTTATTATTTTATCACTTAATGACGGCACGTCCCTGGTGTAGACTACACTACCCAGTCACTGCCTTTACTACGCCAAAGTTAATGTCTCTTCTACACCACTATTACTACACCACCCAGTCACCATGCCACTACCAGGCACTGTCACCTGACCCTCCTACACCTCAATCACTATGCCACTGCCTGGGTGGAAGGCCAGACACTCTGATGCAGACTGTACATGTTGAGATCTCACAGATTTCAGCATGTAAAGGCTGTCTGAGAGTGATAGGACTCCTATTAATCTGAGATCTCACAGAAGTGAAAAAAGAACTCAAGGCAGTTTAATGTAAACATATAAAACTAATGCCGGGTAATTCCTATTTTATTTCAAAACAATGTATATTACATTAGCGAGAAAACAAGAAGTCGCAGCTTTTTTACATTCAATGCCACACGGTAAATTAAATTCCATCCATGCCGGGCATTGCATGGCAACCTCATGCAGAAAGCTCCAGGCCTCTGCAAAATATGTAGATTAAAGCAGCATTATAAATTCACTTAAAAAATATGCTGAAATGCCGCTCCTGAGTATCATTGATTGTGGCATATGTTTCAAAACAACCTTCTTTATTTGCTCGTCCCTGAGGTCTTTCCAAAATAGCCCACGTGCGTTCTCGCGGTACATTTCCACTATCGACGATGGCTCCGCTCAATCCCTGCATGAGCAGAGAAGGGCATTTTTTTCTGTAATTACAAAATGAGTCCGAAACCGCGATCTACTTTGAAATGGACTTTTCAACAACCCTCCTGTGAAATACCTTCTCCGACGACGCATTCTTTATCATTGTGGAAAATATCAAAAGATTTGAATATCTGCAAAAGAAGATAAAGTCTCTTTCACTTCACAAGAGGCTGAGGCTTGTGTATAATGTTACATAGTTACACAGGCTGAAAAAAGACGTCCGTCTATCGAGTTCAGCTTTTCACACATCACCTACTGCTATTGATCCAAAAGAAGGAAAAAAACTGAGGGGGTTATTCAGAGAGCACCGAAATGATTCTCACACTTCGACGCACTTCGGGGAATCGAAGTTCCCCACCCTGCAGTGAATTCAGCATTCACCGCAGGGTCCCTGGAGGGCAGGAAAAACCCGCCACAAACCTGCCGAAAACCCGCCGGAACCGCTGCAAAAATATGCCGAACACATCGGAAAATGCCGACAAGCTGGTGAACAGGGTAAAAAAAACAAAAAAACAATATGATTGAAAGTGTCAAAATTACATAGTATTACATAGGCTGAAAAAAGACGTACGTCCATCGGGTTTAGCCTCTCACACATCACCTACTGCTGTTGATCCAAAAGAAGGCAAAAAACCCAGTCTGAAGCGCTCGCCAAAATACAACATACTGGGGAAAAATTCCTTCTTGACCCCAGATGGCGTCAGATTTCTCCTTGGATCTAGAAGCTTTTACCCACATCTCTATATCTATTTATATATACTCGAAAGACCTGACTGACTGACTCATCAACGCCCAGCTGAAACCGTTTAACCTAGGAACGTGAAATTTTGAAGGTGCACTGTTTTTATGATGTAGGCGCCCACTAAGGAAGGATTTTTGGAAACTCCGCCCCTAAGGGGGTGAAAAGGGGGTTGAATATTTTAAACACGATTCTATAGCTCAAAATCAGAAGATGTTACAGATGTGAAAATCTGTATTTAGATTCGTCGTGAAAAATAAAAAAACACGTATTTTACCGTTTTTTCAAAAATTCGACTGGGGGGGCGAAAAAAGGGGGTTGAATATTTTAAATATTTTAAACAGGATACCTGTATCTCCAAAACAGAAGATGTTACAGACATGAAAATCGGTATATAGATTCTTCTTAAAAAATAAAAAAACACGTATTTTACCGTTTTTCAAAAATTCAACTGGGGGGCAAAAATATTTTAAATATTTGAAACAGGATACCTGTATCTTAAAAACAGAAGATGGTACAGACGTGAAAATCGGTATATAGATTCATCTTGACAAATAAAAAAACACGTATTTTACCATTTTCTGAAAATTCCATGGGGGGCAAAAAGGGGGGTTGAATACTTTTATCATAAACGCGAAAGTCCTGACTGACTCATCAACGCCCAGCTGAAACCGTTTAACCTAGGAACGTGAAATTTTGAAAGTGCACTCTTTTTATGATGTAGGCACCCACTAGGAAGGATTTTTGGAAACTCCACCCCTAAGGGGGTGAAAAGGGGGTTGAATATTTTAAACAGGATACCTATAGCTCAAAATCAGAAGATGTTACAGACGTGAAAATCGGTATTTAGATTCGTCTTGAAAAATAAAAAAACATGTATTTTATCATTTTCTCAAAATTCCATGGGAGGCCAAAACGAGGGGTTAAATACATTTATATATACAAACGCGAAAGTCCTGACTGACTGACTCATCAACGCCCAGCTGAAACCGTTTAACCTAGGAATGTGAAATTTTGAAGGTGCACTGTTTTTATGATGTAGGCACTCACTAAGGAAGGATTTTTGGAAAATCCACCCATAAGGGGGTGAAAAAGGGGGTTGAATATTTTAAACAGGATACCTATAGCTCAAAAGCAGAAGATGCTACAGATGTGAAAATCGGTATTTAGATTCGTCTTGAAAAATAAAACAACACGTATTTTACCATGTTCTGAAAATTCCTTGGGGGGGCAAAAATGGGGGTTGAATACTTTTATCAGTATACCTATATTTCAGAAACCGAAGATACGGGCGTGAAATTTGGTATTTGCAATCTTCGTGAAAAAAAACTAATTTTTTTTGCCATTTTCCACAAATCCAATTGGGGGCTGGGGGGAAAGGGGTCTGAATATTTTTATCATTATACCTATATTTCAAAAACCAAAGGTGTTACAGACGTGAAATTTGGTATTTACAATCTTCTTGAAAAATGAAAACAGGTGTTTTACCATTTTCGAAAATTCTCAAGTGGGGGGTGGAAAAAAAGGGGGGGCTGAATACTTTTAAACAGGATACCTATATCTCAAAACCAGAAGATGCTACATACGTGAAAACTGGTATTTAGATTCATCTTGGTGAAACAAAAAAACACCAATGTTACCATTTTCCAAAAATTCTGTGGGAGGGGGCAAAAAGGGGGTTGAATACTTTTATCAGTATATCTATATTTCAAACCAAGATGTTACAGGTGTGAAGTTTGGTAATTACAATCTTTTGAAAATAAAGAAACATGTGTTTTACCATTTTCCCAGAATCCCACGTGGTGGGTGAAAAAGGTGGGGGTGAATACTTTTCAACAAGATACCTATAGCTCAAAAACAGAAGATGTTACAGACATGAAAATTGGTATTTAGATTTGTCTTGAAAATAAAACATATATTTTACCATTTTCCAAAAATCCAGTGGGGGGGGAAGGGGGATGAATACCTTTATCACTATACCTTTATTTCAAAAACCAATTATGTTACAGGTGTGAAATTCGATATTTACAATATTCGTGCAAAAAATAATCCATGTTTTACCATTTTACGAAAATCCAGTTAAGGGGGGTGGGGGAAAGGGATGTGAATACTTTTATCAGTATACCTATATTTCAAAAACCAAAGATGTTACAGGTGTGAAATTTGGCACTTACATTCCTCTTGAAAAATAAAAAAACACGTGTGTTACAATTTTACAAAAATCCCAAGTGGGGGGGAAAGGGGGTTCTACCAAAAACACCTCAAGTTTCTTTTAAAAAACAGTTTTAATAAATCCTAAAATCCACGCGAGCGAAGCCGCGGGCAAAAGCTAGTACAGTATAAACGTAAAAGTCCTGACTGACTGACTCATCAACGCCCAACTCAAACCGTTTAACCTAGGGCCATGAAATTTTGAAGGTACATTGTTTTTATGACGTAGGCACCCACTAAGGAAGTATTTTTGTAAACTTCGCCCCTAAGGGGGTAAAAAAGGGGGTTGCATATTTTAAACAGGATACCTGTAGCTCAAAAACAGAAGAGGTTACAGAAGTGAAAATTGGTATTTAGATTGGTCTTGAAAACCCACCCCCACGTATTTTACCATTTTTTAAAAAAACAAGTGTGGGGGCGAAAAAGGGGGGTTGAATATTTAAACAGGATACCTATAGCTCAAAAACAAAATGTTACAGGCCTGAAAATTGGTATTTAGATTCGTCTTGAAAAATAAAAAAACACTACTTTACCATTTTCCAAAAATCCAGTGGGGGGGAGTGGGGGGTTGAATACTTTTATCAGTATACCTATATTTCAAGAACCAAAGATGTTACAGGTGTGGAATTTGGTATTTACAATCTTCTTGAAAAATAAAGAAACACATGTTTTACCATTTTCCAAAACTCCAAGTGGGGGTGAAAAAAAGGGTGTGTGTGAATACTTTTAAACAGGATACCTATATCTCCAAAACAGAAGGTGCTACACACGTGAAAATTCATATTTAGATTCGTCTTGAGAAATCAAACAACACTAGTTTACCATTTCCCAAAAATCCAGTGGGGGGGAGTGGTGGGGTTGAATACTTTTATCAGTATACCTATATTTCAAAAACCAAACATGTTACAGGTGTAACATTTGGTATTTACAAAATTCTTGAAAAATATAGAAACACATGTTTTACCATTTTCCAAAAATCCAAGTGGGGGGTGAGAAAGGGGTGGTGAATACTTTTAAACAGGATACCTATATCTCAAAAACAGATGATGTTACAGACATGAAAATTTGTATTTAGATTTGTCTTGAGAAACAAAAAAACTAATATTTTACCATTTTCCAAAAATCCAGTGGGGGGGGCAAAAAGTGGTGTGTGAATACTTTTATCAGTATACCTATATTTCAGAAACCAAATATGTTACAGGTGTGAAATTTGGTATTTACAATCTTCATGAAAAAACAAAAATGTGTTTTACCATTTTCTGAAAACTCAGTTAAGGGGTGTGAATACTTTCATCAGTATACCTATATTTCAAAAACCAAAGATTGTGAAACCAGGTGTGAAATGTGGCACTTACAAACTTCTTGAAAAATAAAAAAAACACCTGTTTTACCATTTTCCAAAAATCCCAAGTGGGGGGTGAATACTTTTAAACAGGATACCTATATCTCAAAAACAGAAGATGTTAGAGACATGAAAATTGGTATTTAGGTTCGTCTTGAAAAATAAAAAACATCTAGTTTACCATTTTCCAAAAATCCAGTTGGGGGTTGACGGGGGTTGAATACTTTTATCAATATACCTATATTTCAAAAACCAAAGACGTTACAGGTGTGACATTTGGTATTTACAATCTTCGTGAAAAATCCCAAATATGGACCATATTACATAGTTGGTGCTAACTTAACCAGAGCTGTTGTAAACTTAATAGAGCCATTATAGCCTATGGAGGTTTTACGTTTACAACAGCTCTGGTTAAGTTAGCACCAAGTATGTAATATGGCCCTATGTGTTTTACCATTTTCCGAAAATTCAGTCAAGGGGTGGGGGAGAAAAAGAGGTGTGAATACTTTTATCAGTATTCCTATGTTTTAAAAACCAAAGATGTTACAGGCATGAAAATTGTGTTTTACAATCTTCTTGAACAATAAACAAACACGTGTTCTACCATTTTCCAAAGATCCAAGTGGGGCATGAAAAAGGGGGGTGAATACTTTTAAACAGGATACTTAGAAGGTTTTACAGTCGTGAAAATTGGTATTTTTATTCTTCATGAAAGATAAAGAAAAACATGTATTTTACCATTTTCCAAAAATCCAGTTGGGGAGTGAAAAAGGGAGATGAATAATTTTATCAGTATACCTATATTTCAAAAACCAAAATGCTAGAGGTGTAAAAATTGGTATTTACAATCTTCTGAAGCATAAAAAAACAGGTTTTACCATTTTCCAAAAATTCAAGTAGGGGGGGGTGATAAAGGGGTGAATATTTTTTATCAGTATACCTATATCTCAAAAATAGAAGATGTTACAAATGTGAAAATTGGTATTTAGAATGTTCTTGAAAAATAAAAAAAACACGTATTTTGACATTTTCCAAAAATCCAGTTGACACACTGGATGACCGGATCAGAGGGATGCTGTTACTTCACATAAATATGAAAAAGTGTAGGAGTGCACTCTTGGATATTGTCTTAAAGGAGAATGAGCTTATTTTAAGAACTCCTCTTCTCAATAAGGATTGATGGTGTGTCAAGAAACTAATTGCCCACATCCAGTTGAATCCAGGGAGGTTCTGGAAGGAACACCGGTGGTCCACAGTAAGTTATGCCAGTACACTGATCCAAGTAATAACAATTTATTAAAAATGAAAAGCAATAAAATCAAAGATGTTACACAATCCAACGCGTTACGTCTTTTGTGACTTTCTCAAGGATTATCCTTTACAGTATCTTCCGTCTGTTATGCACGCACGCCGAGTGCGCTCATACTGCGTTCACCTGACCCTAGCCTTAGTCGGTTTTTCCCGCAGCTGGTCAGCGCTCTGTTCGGCGGATCGACGGCTTATTTTGGATGCGTTTTGCGGTGGATCGTCGGGTGCGTTTAGTTTTTTTTCCCAGCGGTTTAACGGATCCCTCCCATTTTTTCCCCCACTTTTGTGCCGGGTTTTCCTGTTCGAAACGGCGGTTTTGCGGCAGTTTTTCGGATGCGGTTGGCTGCTTTACCCTGCACTTTGGGTACTCTGCGGTGAATGTTGAATTCAGCACAGGGTCGGGGAATTTGACTCCCCGAAGTGCGGCTATCGAAAGAGCATCGAAATTCCGGTGCTCTTTGAATAACCCTGTATATTTACAACATTAAACCAGATACAGTTTATACACTATCCAGTTGAGGTAGATGTTCTCCTTCCACCAGAGTTCTGTGTACGTGTCCCTGCAGAGCTATGCTTTCCAGCAGCACTTGAATTATTTTGGCATACAAATTAGCACTGCCAACATAAACAACAAATCCCCTTATGAACAGGGAATGTATCTGGGACGTTTCCAGCATCGGAGAGAAATATGTGAACTGAAACACAGTGTTGTTATTTTTAATTTGTGCTATTCAAGATGTATGTGCTATTTCCATACAAGGCCAAGAAAAGTATATGAGATTATTTAGAAGAATGACCAACAATTTCCGACCTGGAGGTGCCACGGTGTTCAGTGGATATAATTGTCAGAAATTGTTTCATGCAAGATGAAACCTGGTGCGCAGGTTGAGGCAAAAAAACGTCCAAAAAGCATAGTACCATGTGGGAAAATCCATATTCATAGACAGTACACAGTCAAAGGGTCAAGCACAAGCAACAAAGGTTCATAAGGGAGGAGATAATCCAGGTCTGATGACATGTGAAGCAGTAGAACAAAAAGGAACCCATGAGACAAATAGCCACATTGGAGTATCGGCCAAAAGCAACCGTGGGATTAAATAGCTCAAATATTGACTAGGATACACCTTCTCTGAAGTTTGTTTGGTTACTATTATTTTGACCTGATCTATCTGTGGTGTCGGGTTGCCATCTTGAATCGTACAGTGGAACTAGCGGAAGACCCCCCCCCCCAGAAATATCAGATGGAAAATAGATCTGGTAAACAACAGTGAAAGCAATAGCTGCCCTGTAGTCCGGACAGTAAAAACAACGCCTGGCCAATGTCAAAATATAAGCAATGGTCGATCAAAGTTACAAGAATGAAGATTGGCATGTTGAGAGATCTGTTGGCAACCAAAACCATGATGCACCCTATCCTGGTGAGGGTGGAAGTGCTGAAAAGGTATAAGACGTGCCAATAACACTGTTTCCCCTGCATTTTTAGCCACTTCGGTGACAAAGAGTAGGTGGTAGCCCAACAGATAACGTTATGCCATAGCTATGGCTAACCTATCTACTACTTCCTTCAACCTACACCAAAACTCTAACCCGATTTGCCCTAACCTTCCTCCATCCTAACCATCAACCCTCTATATTTACTCATAACCTCCATACCTGTGCACTATATTAATCCTGATTTTATAGGGGATTTTTTTAAACCCATTCTTAACATAACCACAGTGAAACATTGTTTCATTTTTCTTATGAGTGTAGAGGTGTCTAAGAGACCGATGAATTTAACAACTTATCATTTTGGCGGCAGTGTGTCATTGGTTACTCTTTCCATCCATCCAATGGAAGAATATACCAACTAAGCCTCCATAAGCATGTCTTGGGTGACTCATGCAATGTCTCAGCATTTATTTGCATCCAGAGTGACATTAATTTGTGGCCAAGATCTTGTATTGATGATGGGAGAGTTGCGGCGCTGCGTAAAGTCTTCTCCAGCACATTATCCCAAAGATTCTCAATGGGGTTAAGGTCTGGACTGTACGGTGGCCAATCCATGTGTGAAAATGATGTCTCATGCTCTCTGAACCACTCTTGCACAATTTGAGCCCAATGAATCCTAGCTGTAAGGTGTGGGTCCGGTGAGCACTGGTGAAATGGATAAGAACCCAGTTGCAGTAATGAATACACGATACACTGAAGGTTGAAGTGAATTTGTAAATATATTATAGGACTGGAAACACAGGAGGTGTTTACACGAGTAAACAATAATCAGTCTTTGTATAAATAATAGGGATTATGGAATATGTAGTCAGGTACTGTGGGAGAACAATAGGAGTCTTGGAAGCCACCATAAACTCGAAGGGTTAACCTGGATATATAGTGGAGTCCTTGGTAATTTGTGAGATGCTGGTAAAGATGAAGGTATAAATCCAGGAGGGTCTGCAGAACAAAAGAGGGTCCGTGGAGCAAGAAAGAGCTGTAAATCCGTGGTAACTGTAGGTGAGGGTTTTGGTGAGTATGGAGAGGAGTAGGCTGAAGAGTCTGAGGCAGGCAATGAGGTCACATAGGCTGGTAGCGATCCGGCGAAGCCAGGAGAAGGTACTAAGGTCAGACGCTGGGGGTATTCTTGGCAATGTCGGATGTACCAGCAAGGTTCAGCACCGGGATATCAAAGTAACAGTTAAGTAAGTTTAGCCAGACTGGTCACAGGTCTCTGGAATGGATCCAGGTAATTCCTCACTGTGACGGAACCGTTCTCTTCCGCCTGTCCTGACTCTCCAGATACCCCCTTTCCAAGATCAGCCCGGCCTCTGAGTTGCTTGGAGCTTAGTACCTCGAGCAGCCTGATCTGCAGCTCCAGACCTGCTGGGTCTGAACCGCTGCCTTGGAGCCTCTTTGCATTTCCAGAAGGCCGCTCTGTGCCTTCAGAGGCTGAGTGTAGTGTAGCGTAGCTGAAGGAGACACCAGACGAGCTGTATGTTCCAACAGGATTCTCTCTTTATGGAAGATTTCACAGGGATATTTATACAAAATACAGCAATGCACATTCAGACTTCCCGCCCACCCCAACAGTTCTGATTGGTTGGTTCCAAGACCACTGCAGGCTTCCTTCAGGTCCTCTTCAGCCTTCACTTTGATCCACTGGCTGTATGCAGATGAAGTCTTGACCCCACAGAGACCACACACAGTGATTTACATAACCCATTGTAAAGGGAATCAGATAGTGGATGGCTGAGACAATGGTGACTCTCAACCTTTCAGACATGTAAACAGATAACAGATAACCAAAGAGAAAGCACTTTTGCGTAATCCACAAGTTACTCAAACCTATTGTACATTCTATCGGAAGGAAAGCATTTGACAGTAGCAGCAGGTTGTATCTTTAAAAAACACATATTTACCTAAAGAAATATAAGTCTATTTAAAACTAAAAACGAGCAATTTACAATACGTTTAAAACCACACAATATAACTGAACATAAAGTCTTTTGGAGTTTGAAGCGTGGAGCGCTACGTCAGTTCCATGACACTCACTCTGTAAGGACTATCCGTTCAATGACAGAGCACTGGCTGGATGTGAGAGTGTTCCTTTTATGAGGACCAACCAGTGCTAATTAATTACATGCCGCAGGAGGCCTGAGAGGTAAACAGCAGAATGAGTATGAAAAGTGCTTCCAGGACTATACTCTGGATGCAGCAACATTGGATTTGGCCTTCTTGTGGCGGTGATGCCATGAAACCTTACATTTGCATTGCCATCTTGTAATATGCCCTCAACATCAGGTGAGAAAAAAATCCATTGATGGAAAAACCTGCTCATTCAGTATATACAGGGAGTCACATGACCTCCTTTTGCAGCTGAAACATACTAATTACTGCAGTAATTATCCAATGGAAGGCTCACACCTACTGGCTTAGTTAAATCCAGGTGGCGTGACTTTGTTTGGGCAAGGCAGTGTATGTTGTGACCCATGGGTTCTTCTTAAGGACTCATATCTACCTACCCCTGTCCCTAACATTCCACTGAATAAACAAAGATTAATTTGAGGTCTAGGAGCAAAGACAAGTCTCAGTCTATAAAGATTTCTATGAATAAATTACAAAAAAATGCCGGTATCATTAATAATAGCAGAATTTCATTGATGAACATTATATATAGATCAATTAAACAAACTGTTTTCTCCTATTTAGCTGCTCTTAAATGAAATCTAGCTATTAATAATGGTATCTGTATTAAACCGCGTGACTGACTTTATATGGTGTCCTGCGCAGAAACTTCAAAGAAATTCGGAAACCTGACATTCATATGACTTTGAAAATCAAAAAGCTCTCCCTGTTCATTACACACAGATTAGGACGGATTACATTTCCCAATTCAAATATTAAAGAATGGTCCATTGAATTTATATATAGCCTGTTCATTCATTACAAGAAAAAAATATATCTATTTTGGGAATGGGGCTGTGGGCTATAATGTGACGAATGTCCTCACAATTCTATGATTTTTTTTTAAACATATTTTATTAGATGCATAAAATTTTCAGAATAGATCTACATAAAAATATTATACAGTGGCAAGAAAAAGTATGTGAACCCTTTGGGATTATGTGGAGTTTTGCATGAATTGGTCATAAAATGTGCTCTGATCTTCATCTAAGTCACAACAATTTGAAAAACACAGTCTGCTTAAAATAATATAACACAAACATTATATGTTTTTATTGAACAGAACATGTAAACATTCACAGTGCAGGGTGGAAAAAGTATGTGAACCCCTAGCCTAATGACTTCTCCAAGAGCTAATTGGAGCCAGGAGTGAGCCAACCTTGAGTCCAATCAGTGTGATATTATTGGATGTGTTGCTGAAAGCTGTCCGCCCTTTAAAAACACACACCGATTTTGGGTTTACTGGTTTCAAGAAGCACTGCCTGATGTGAACCATGCCTTGCAGAAAAGAGCTCTCAGAAGACCTATGATCAAGAATTGTTGACTTGCATGAAGCTGGAAAGGGTTACAAAAGTATCTCCAAAAGCCTTGATGTTCATGTGTCCACGGTAAGGCAGACGGTCTACAAATGGAGAAAGTTCAGCACTGTTGCTACTCTCCCTAGGTGTGGTTGTCCTGTAAAGATGACTGCAAGAGCACAGTGCAGAATGCTTAATGAGGTAAAGAAGAATCCTAGAGTGTCAGCTAAAGACTTACAGAAATCTCTGGCACATGCTAACATTTTTTTTGACACATCTACAATAAGGAAAACATTAAACAAGAATGGAGTACATGGGAGGACCCCGCGGAGGAAGCCATTGCTGTCCAAAAGAATATTGCAGCACGTTTGAAGTTTGCAAAAGAGCACCTGGATGTTCCACAGCACTACTGGCAAAATATTCTGTGGACAGATGAAACCAAAATTGAGTTGTTTGGAAAAAACACACAACACTATGTGTGGAGAAAAAAAGGTACAGCACACCAACATCAAAACCTCATCCCCACTGTAAAACATGGCGGAGGGAGCATCATGGTTTGGGGCTGCTTTGCTGCCTCAGGGCATGGACGGATTGTTGTCATTGATGGAAAAATGAATTCCAGAGTTTATCAAGACATTTTGCAGGAAAACGTAAGACCATCTGTCCGCCAACTGAAGCTCCGCAGAGGATGGGTGATACAACAGGGCAATGACCCAAAGCATACAAGTAATTCAACAAAAGAATGGCTTCAACAAAACCAAATACGCCTTCTGGAGTGGCCCAGTCAGAGTCCTGACCTCAACCCGATTAAAATGCTGTGGCATGACCTTAAGAGAGCGATTCACACCAGACATCCCAAGAATATTGCTACACTGAAACAGTTTTGTGAAGAGGAGTGGTCCAAAATTACTCCAGATCGTTGTGCAGGTCTGATCTGCAACTACAGGAAACGTTTGGTTGAGGTTATTGCTGCCACAGGAGGGTCACCCAGTTATTAAGTCCAAAGGTTCACATACTTTTCCCACCCTGCACTGTGAATGTTTACATGTTCTGTTCAATAAAAACATGAAAACCTATAATGTTTGTGTTGTATTATTTTAAGCAGACTGTGTTTTTCAAATTGTTGTGACTTAGATGAAGATCAGAGCACATTTTATGACCAATTCATGCAAAACTCCACGTAAACCCAAAGGGTTCACATACTTTTATTGCCACTGTAGCTTCACATTTGAAAACCAACTTAATATCCATCCACAAGAAAAAACAGCTTAAGCATCTTAATTTTACCTATACTTTACAAAGAAAAAGAAGAAAGAAATAGAAGAAGAGGGGGGAGAGGAAAAAAAAAAGGGGGTGGAGGAGGCCTGGCCCAGACCCATATAATAGCTCAGAAAAAATAAATAAAATAAAAATAAAAGAGAAAAGAAAACCCGTCACAATCCTGCATCCAGCCACGGTCCCCAGGTCTTATTATAAGAGGGCAAAGAATTATGAACCAAAACTGTAAGTTCGTCCATGACCTGTGTATCTTTAATTTTTACGAATACTTTTGCTAGCTTTGGTAATCAAGGTTGTCTCCAAACCTCTGCTACTGCCCGTCTTGCATCCAATGTAATTTTAGCTATTAGTTTATGCTCGTGAAAAGTAAAACCTGGGGCTGGTCTGGACAGCAGAAAAACCCACGGGTCTAGTGGGACAGAATTAGAAAAAAACGTCTACAATAAATCCCTTATTTTCATCCAAAAAGATACAATGACTGGACATGGACATGACTACCACATATGATAGTGTAGCGATGGTTTTAATTCCCTGTCGTGGTAGTACTTATTTTTGGCCACCGGAGGGAGACAAGCGCGATGTGAGACACTGAACATTGCATTGGGACTACGTTTTCCAGCATGCTTTGCGGTAAATACAGGAAGTGGGTGGGGGAGAGAAGCTTACATCCTGAGCCTCGTGGAGAGAGCTGGCAGAGCGTGCCAGGGAGTGAGAGAAGCAAGACACAGTGCTGCAGAGCGTGACAGTGACCAGGCCGGAGCGCAGCTGGGGCCTGACAGAGATAAAGACCGGGTTATTCAGCATTACCAGAGGAAGACCCAGTGATTCACCAGAATACCCACGCTGATATCAAGTGAGCTGGAGGACCCCGAGTTAGGAGCACCGCAGATCGATCTGACAGGGAGTGCAGGCGGTGAGCTGGACATCTTGCGGCAGCTAAAGGAAAGCAAGACAGCGGATCCGGTAACCCATAGAATCCCAGTCAAAATCGAGGGGAGAGACGTCCTGGGTCGAGCGGAGCACCAAGTATCTGGCGGATGGGTGAGAGGCCTTCCAGGCCGTTGTGAAAATAGAAAGCACACTGCTGTTTGTTTCAAAACCCACAGGGCCCCAACTTGACTAGTCGAAGATACCTCATAAATAATTCACTGGCCAGTTGAATATTGTACCCGGGTACCATCACACACACACACACCTACATTCTTGGGACATAACCTGTACGGGACTCACTCCCCAACCACAAAGGGGGTTAAAGATATATTTTTCTCTTTTCCGCTGTGCGTTTCTCGAATTACGAAGCCTTGTATTTTATTTTCCGCTGCGCGTTTCTCGAATTACGAAGCATTGTATTTCTTTTCCGCTGTGCGTTTCCCGCATTACGAAGTACTGTAAATATATATACGTATTCCGTGTTATTCATTAT
Organism: Leptobrachium leishanense; assembly: GCA_009667805.1. Lineage (NCBI taxonomy): Eukaryota > Metazoa > Chordata > Amphibia > Anura > Megophryidae > Leptobrachium > Leptobrachium leishanense. The sequence continues at coordinate 30,250,224 of CM019064.1, forward strand.
ATGCCATTTATTCTAGTAAACTATATAATTTATAAAATCAACGACGGTGCTGGAGTATATTTATTCCCTAGTGCGGGGAGACTGACCCGAGGTTCAATTTCAGCGGCTCCTCCGGGAGTGAGCGCTACACGTGGGGGCTCGTCCGGGATCCAGTCTATGGAAAAACCGCATTTAAAGGGTTAAATATGGATCCAGACACTGCTGCCAAATGGTGTGAAGAGCACAGTAGTCAGATAGAATTATGTATAGTTATGGATATTCCTGCAGACACTTGGGCCGAAGATCAGATTCGCCGGGCCGTGGCCGCGCTGACACCAGATAATCGGGGGTTAATCCTGGACATTAAAGCGAACCCAGGTACCCCTCACACGTATGTTCTTTTTGAGTGGAGAAAGGGTGTTCCAGTGCGTTTTCAGGGCGTGAGTGTGAAGCTGACCGACGATGTGGAAGTTCGACTGGTCCAGCCAAGTACGCCACGTGGTGATCACGCGAATGTTCCCGATGTTACCCCAACTACAGGGTTCCCTCCTGCTACATTTTTCACCACTATGGGGAAACTGGTGGAAACACTAGCCAAAAACTCTGCTGCGTCTCCAAATTACGGATATCGCAAGTTACGGTTTTATTCTGGTAAGGTCCCTGTGCCAACTGGAGAAGAGGACTTTGAGACTTGGATAGATCAGGCAGTGCAAGCAGTGGAAGAATGGGAAGTTGCTGACACCGTGAAGAGACAAAGGTTGATCGAGAGCCTAAGAGGTCCTGCTTCAGATGTCATTCAAAATCTAAAAAGGGACAAGCCCGGCTGCACTGCTGCGGAGTATCTAGAAGCTTTACAGGAAAATTTCGGGGGAGTGGAGGATTGTGCCGAGCTTATCCACAAGTTCTCTCACACCTATCAAAAGGAAGAAGAAGAATTGTCCACATATGTCTGGCGGCTGGATAAAATCATCCATCAGGTCATTCTTAAAGGGGGCATGGAACCGAGTCATGGAAGCAAAGCTTTGATGGATCAAATTTTCAAAGGAGCACTCCCACTGGATCCCATAATGTTGAAATTTCAGACTAGATACCAGAGCACAAGACTGACCTATTCCAAACTGTTCAAAGCTATCCGAGAAGAAGAGGCCTTGATTAAGGCTAAAATGGTTGCAAATGCTTCGCACACAGCTTTCACCGCAGAAGTAGGAACTCTCTGTGTGGCAGACATATAGACTGAAGTGCTGGCTTTAAAAACTCAGATGTTGCAAATGATGGAGTTAATGACGTTGCTGTCGGCTAAGGACACCAGAACTGAAGGGGTTGCTGTAGCCTCGAACAGGGGGTCTCCAAGTGAACCACAAGAAGGAAATATGCTCACACTCCCGAGAAAGAAATGTTTTGGCTGCGGGGAAATCGGCCATTTCAGGGCTCAATGCCCACAAGGGAGGGCTGAAAAGAAACCGGTCGAAGAACTCCTAAAAGCTGTAGAGAAACTGTTGTCCGCCCTGCAGGCGCGAAACTCCAGAGGGTCCTGGTAAGGGAGCAAATCAGGTGCCCGAAGGTTGAAACCCGCTCCAAAAATCAAGCCAGGACTAAGAGGGCGAGAAGGCCCAAAGTCTGGCCAACTTCCGAGCCTGCCAGGACTGAAAGAGTCACTCCCTTAGCATCCGGACCTACGTCATGGGGAAGCAATGCACACCCAAAACCTACAAGGGCCAAGAAGAAGGCCAGGGTACAACAAACTGGGTCTAAACTTCCTGTTACTACAACCAACTTTCCTGACCAGCTGATAGGTCCTTCCCCTATTGTGCCAATCCAAGTGGAGGGAGTCTACACTAAAGCTCTGTTGGACTCAGGGGCTCAAGTGACATTGATTTACAGAGATTTCTATGAGAAACACTTGAAGCACATACCTCTACAGAAATTGAAGGATCTGGAAATCTGGGGTATCGGAACTGAGAAACTCCCCTATGACGGGTATCTACAGGTGAAGTTGGAGATCGGATCCGAAGTCATCGGGCAGTCCGGAGGTTGTGATGCATTGGCCATTGTGTGTCCTCGGCCTCCAGGGGCAAACAGGAGTTCCATGATAGTGGGGATGAATACTGATTTGGTGCGACGTCTCCTGACACCTATCGTGCTGGAAGAAGGTTCTACTAAAGGAGTACACCCAATGTTACGTTCAATCTATCAGAGAATGGTCAAAGAACAGAAGGCGCCTGCTGAAGTGGGGCGCCTGTGGAGATTGGAAGGAACAGATAAAGTACTGCAAGCAGGAGAAGTAACGAGTTTCCGGGCTTCAGTCAAGTTGAACGGATCGCAACCAGGTCCCTATGTGGTACTGGAAACCGATTTTAATCACGGGAGTGAAGCCGGAGTAGAAGTAATCCCTGAAATAATCTCCACTAAAGCTTTGAAAAGAACACGAGGAAGAGTCTCAGTCAGCGTGTGCAATGTGTCTGATTCTCCAGTAGTCCTTAAAGCACGAATGCCTATCGGGCAAGTAGCGTCCGCTAAGCCCCTCTCTACCGATTTAGGAGGGGGAGTGGATAAAGAGATTCCAGATGAAAGATTCTACCCCAAGGACGCTCCCATTTCACCTGAATGGAACAAACGTCTTCAGTCCCAAGTTCTAAAGTGGAGAGACTTGTTCTCGAAAGATGAGTTTGACGTGGGCCTAGCTAAAAGTACTGAGCACCGCATTCGTTTACAAGAGAACAAGCCGTTTCATGAAAGGTCAAGACGAATTCCGCTGGGAGACTTGGATGATCTACGAGAACAGCTGAATGAACTTCAAAGAACCCAGGTGATCCAAAAGTCCAGGAGCCCATATGCATCTCCAATAGTAATGGTCCGGAAGAAGAATGGTTCTGTCCGCCTATGCATAGACTATCGCACGCTGAATCGGAGAACCATCCCAGACCAATATGCTACTCCTCGGATAGAAGATGCCTTACAGTGTTTGTCTGGAGCAAAATGGTTTAGTGTGCTAGACCTGTAAAGTGGATATCACCAGATACCAATGCATCCTGAAGACAAAGAAAAGACTGCATTCATCTGTCCACTGGGGTTCTTCGAATTCAACAGAATGCCTCAAAGCCTTACGGGGGCTCCAGCCACGTTCCAGCGGTTAATGGAGAAGACAGTCGGGGACATGAATCTGATCGAAGTATTAGTGTACCTGGATGACATAATTGTGTTCGGGAAGACTCTGGAAGAACATGAGCAACGTTTGGAGAAGGTCTTGAAGAGGCTCCATAAAGAGGGATTGAAACTGTCTCTGGAGAAATGTCAATTCTGTTTACCGTCTGTTACGTATCTGGGACATGTGATCTCAGCAGAAGGCGTTTCGACAGATCCTCGGAAGTTGGAGGCCGTAGCTTCTTGGCTTAGACCCTGAAACGTCACTGAACTTAGATCTTTCTTGGGGTTCTGTTCCTATTATCGAAGATTTGTAGGAGGATTCGCAAAAATAGCTCAACCACTGAACAAACTCCTACAGAAGGAAAGCACAGAAGAAGGCTGCAAGGTCTTTGACCGAAATCCGTCAGCTCCAGGGCCAAGGAAAGCTTGAGAGTCCATCCAGGGAGAATGGACCAGTCAATGCGAGGGTGCTTTTACGAAGCTGAAAGAGAGTTTAACTCGAGCTCCTGTCTTGGCCTACGCGGACCCTCACAAGCCATATGAGTTACATGTGGATGCCAGCAGAGAAGGTCTAGGAGGAGTCCTGTATCAAGAGTATGGTGGATTGCTGAGGCCTGTAGCGTATGTGAGCCGGAGCCTTACGCCTTCAGAGAAGAATTATCCTACCCACAAGCTGGAGTTCCTAGCCTTAAAGTGGGCAGTGGTAGACAAGCTACAGGACTATCTGTATGGAGCCGAGTTTGTGATAAAGACGGATAACAATCCTCTTACTTACATCCTTACTACTGCGAAACTGGACGCAACAGGACATCGGTGGTTGGCAGCTCTGGCAGGGTTTCGGTTCAGCCTGAAGTATCGCCCTGGGGTGAATAATCGAGATGCTGATGCTTTGTCGAGAAGACCCTACACTACAGAATGGACTCAGTTAACTCCAGACGGGGTACAAGCTTTGTGTCAAGGAGCAGAGCGTCGGGTCAAGGGAGGGGTTGAACCGGAGGCCATAGGAGTCATGGCTGCGGCTGTTCTGGAGTTCTACTGCAAACCTACGCAGTTGAGGGATGAAAGTCTGCCTACCTTTTCAAAACAGGACCTGAAAGCTGATCAGGCTAGAGACCCCTTGATTGCGTTAACCATAAAGGCCCTAACTGCGAACCAGCGGGAAATTCTGCTGACCAATTCCCCAGATGGAGCCAGATTGGTCTACAAAGAGTGGGAACGGTTGAAGATGTTGGATGGGGTGGTCTACCGAAGGGGCCCCTCAACCAATGCTGAAGAGACCCAACAGTTGTTCCTTCCCACTAAACATAGGGAGAGTGTACTGCGATCGCTACATGATGAGCATGGACATTTGGGTGCAGAAAGGACTTTCAAGCTGGTGCGAGACAGGTTCTATTGGCCTTGCATGAGAGCTGAAGTGGAAACTTACTGCCATTCATGTCTGAGGTGTATTCAAAGGAAGACCCTACCGACCCGAACTGCTCCAATGAGCCATCTGCAAAGTCAGGGACCCATGGATTTGGTGTGCATTGACTTCCTGTGCTTAGAGCCGGATGCTAGTGGGCAGGGAAATATTCTAATAGTGACTGATCACTTCACACGTTACGCCCAAGCCTTTTCTACGAAAGACCAACGCGCTCCAACAGTGGCAAAGGTTCTGATGGAAAAGTTCTTTGTTCACTACGGCCTACCAAGGAGAATACACTCTGATCAGGGTAGAGACTTTGAAAGCCGACTTGTTGGGCAATTGCTGGAACTGTTGGGAATCCAAAAGACCCGAACTACACCATATCACCCTCAAGGTGATGCTCAGCCTGAAAGGTTCAATCGCACGCTTCTAAATATGCTGGGGACATTGTCAAACACAGAGAAGCAGAGCTGGAGTCGTCACATAGCTACGCTAGTACATGCATATAACAGTACGGAGAGTGACGCCACTGGATACTCACCGTACCGTCTCATGTTCGGAAGAGAAGCTCGACTGCCGGTTGATTTGGCGTTTGGGCTATCTCTGGACCAGATGTCGGTAGCTTCCCATAGAAATTATGTGGATAGACTTCGAAAGAATCTGGCCTCTGCATTTGAACAGGCCCGTTTGACCTCAGGAAACAGAGAGCAAAGGAACAAATGGAACTATGACTTGAAAGTTCGGATACAGGATCTACAACCCGTGATAGGGTTTTGTTGAAGAACTTGGGTGCTGCTGCGAGGCACAAGTTGGCGGATAGATGGAGCTCTCAAGTCTACATTGTCTGCAAGCAACTGCCGGGTCTGCCGGTGTATCAAATCCGGCCGGATGGAAAGGCTGGGCCTCTTAAGAACTGGCACCGGAATCATTTGTTACCTTTGAGAGAGGCTGTGAGGATACCAGTTGGGGACGAACTTTCTCTGCCGAATCCGCCTGCTCCACGTTTGCCTCCCGTTACTCGGTCTCAGCAGACCCGGGCTGTCGAAGAGAGCGAAAGGGACAGTGAGGAAGAAAGTTTTTGTCTGGACTGGATGCGCCCACCGGAGCCTGAAGAGGTTCCTGATCGGTGGGAAAGTAATTTGAGGCCTGAGGCTCCTGAATTTCAGTTAGAAGTCCCCGAGACTATTGAAATCCCTGTAGCTCCTGAAGTCGAATCTTATGACTACAGTTCTATGCCTTCACTGGAAGGATCATACTCCGAAGAGATGTCTGCTCCAGTGGTAGAAAGAAGGACTGAACCAGCGCCTATAGTACTTCTACCTGAAGAGGAACTGATTGAGCCAGAAACGACTCACCAGGACATAGCACTGAAGAGGCCGTCACCACAGTGCGAAGGTTGCCCGAAGTGTCTGCTATGTTAGCTGAGGTAGCCCAAAGCATGAGTCAACTTGAGGAAGTGTATCTAACCCATTGCATGCTTGCTGCTGAGCCTGTATATGTTACCTAAAATGTGTTGGAATGTAATGCAACTGTTGTACCTCCTTGGAGAGACCCAAGAGTTCTAGGAGGGGGAGAGTGTAGCGATGGTTTTAATTCCCTGTCGTGGTAGTACGTATTTTTGGCCACCGGAGGGAGACAAGCGCGATGTGAGACACTGAACATTGCATTGGGACTACGTTTTCCAGCATGCTTTGCGGTAAATACAGGAAGTGGGTGGGGGAGAGACGCTTACATCCTGAGCCTCGTGGAGAGAGCTGGCAGAGCGCGCCAGGGAGTGAGAGAAGCAAGACACGGTGCTGCAGAACATGACAGTGACCAGGCCGGAGCGCAGCTGGGGCCTGACAGAGATAAAGACCGGGTTATTCAGCCTTACCAGAGGAAGACCCAGTGATTCACCAGAATACCCACGCTGATATTGAGTGAGCTGGAGGACCCCGAGTTAGGAGCACCGCAGATCGATCTGACAGGGAGTGCAGGTGGTGAGCTGGAAAGCAAGACAGCGGATCCGGTAACCCATAGAATCCCAGTCAAAATCGAGCGGAGAGACGTCCTGGGTCGAGCGGAGCACCAAGTATCTGGCAGATGGGTTAGAGGCCTTCCAGGCCGTTGTGAAAATAGAAAGCACACTGCTGTTTGTTTCAAAACCCACAGGGCCCCAACTTGACTAGTCGAAGATACCTCATAAATAATTCACTGGCCAGTTGAATATTGTACCCGGGTACCATCACACACACACACACCTACATTCTTGGGACATAACCTGTACGGGACTCACTCCCCAACCACAAAGGGGGTTAAAGATATATTTTTCTCTTTTCCGCTGCGCGTTTCTCGAATTAGGAAGCCTTGTATTTTCTTTTCCGCTGCGCGTTTCCCGCATTACGAAGTACTGTAAATATATATACGTATACCGTGTTATTCATTATATGCCATTCATTCTAGTAAACTATATAATTTATAAAATCCACGACGGTGCTGGAGTATATTTATTCCCTAGTGCGGGGAGACTGACCCGAGGTTCAGTTTCAGCGGCTCCTCCGGGAGTGAGCGCTACAATAGTAAGACCCTCGCATATTACCTAACCTCCAGCATACATCCAACATATTCCGATTCATATTCGCCAGCTGAGCTGGAGTAGTATACCATCGCATTACTGTCTTAATAGATTGTTCTTGTAGGGAGGCACATATAGATACCGAATTTGACAGTTCCCAAATGTCCAACCAGTCTTCTGAATCCAGCGATTCACCTAAATCCACTTCCCATAACCGTACATAAGATAGCTCCTTCCAGTCTAGTCTAGACGTCAGTTCCCTATATATATATATATATATATATATATATATAATATATATATATATATATATATATATATATATATGAGATCAACCCTCTTTGATATTTACCATTCTTGCATAAAAGTTCAAAAAAGGTTTGTTTAGCCGTAGCAGCAATATGAACATGGGGGCATATAGCATACGATTTTAATTGCAGGAAATGAAAAAATGAAAAATCTTTCCACCCTATTCTTGTAATAATTTCTTCCATAGAAAGTAATATCCCTTTGGGGTAAAGATGGTACAACCTGCACACACCAGCATCCTGTAAGCACCGAAAGGGACCAGCATTAAGTCCGGGAATAAAATCCCTGTTACCAAAAATCAGAGTTAATGAAGAGGGAAAATGAGTTCACATTTTAATTAGGGATGAGCCGAACACCCGCGTGTTCGGTTCGCATTCGAACAATTTGAAAAGTTCGAGTTCGAACTCGAACACGAACCAAACTCAATGCAAGTCAATGGGACTTAAAAGTTTGATTTTTAGAGTGCCCTGCAAGAGAGCATATATGCTAGATATTTGCCATAAAAGGTGTATGGGGGTCCGGGTAGTGCCCTGGGGGACAGGAAACAAGGACAAAAAGTAAAAAAAAAAAGTTTTTAAAGAAACAGAGAGTTTTCCATGAAATAAGGGTTAAAAATGAAAACGAAAAATTCCTTCAAATATTCGTGCCTAGGAGGTCCCCATAACCTGCCCGTGAAGTGGTGGAATTGTAGGATGTATAGTAACATTTTAAAACAAAAAATTGACATTTCAAATGACGGTAAATGCTTTTCCTTTAATCTATTCATAAACAACTGCTTGGGGCGGCAGCCTGTAAGAAAAGACATTTTAGGACACGCAGAACAAGTTTAGTGATTTTTTGGCTAAATTATGGTGAAACGTATGCAGGCTTTGGATGAAAGTAACAATAGGTGCTTTAAAATTTGGCCTTTAGTGTCAGCAACAGTGCCATCACACCGTAACCCCTCTGTGGTATTGTGGAAGAGCGCAGGGTTGGACCATGCGGTCCTATATTAAAAAGATATGAATCTGGTAAAGGCGTCAGTGCACCCAAATATTGTGCCTTTAGTGGCAGCAAGTGCCGTCACACCGTAACCCTTTTGTGGTATTGTGGAAGAGTGCAGGGTTGGACCCTGCGGTCCAATATTAAAATTATATGAATCTGGTAATATAGGTGTCAGTGGCAGTGCACCAAAATATTACTGCGCTATAGTGTATGGCAGGATGGAAGCGCACCAGCAGTAACAAGCAGCGGAATATACCTGACAGGGGCACAAAGCGAGAGTAGTTGTTATAACAAAACCAGCTCAACAACGTTTAGGCACTAGTACTGCGCTACTGTATATGGTGAGAATTGGCGCACACCAGTCCCGGCAGCTCTGATTCATCACGCCGCGCCCTGCCCCCTGATCACTCACAGCTGCGCCGGGTGCCGCCAGAGCTCCTGGCATTTGGCCAGCTGGTGGCACCAAGCGTCCGGGGCCACCCCGATCGCCACCCGGGGCCCTGGATGTCACAATATTACAATCCAAACGTAAACGGGTTAAGTAACCAAATTTGTAAGAAGAATAATTAATGCAGCATATGAGTCCTCACACTGCCGGGCAGCACCTTAAGGCTCGGTTCACACCTAAGCGTTTCACAGCGCGTTCCTGCACGCTGTAAAACGCATAAACAGGGAAATCCCATTATTTGCTATGGGACCCATTCATACCTGGGTGTTTTACAGGGCGCAGGAACGCGCTGTAAAACGTCCTATGCCCAAAGAAGTATAGGAGCTTCTTTGGGGCGTATTGCAGCGCGTTCACTCTGCAGTCTATGACCGTGAACGCGCTGCAATGCGCGTTCGCATGTTTTTTACGTTTGCGCGATACGCACATTAAAAACGCACGTATTGTGCATAAAAAAAACGCAGGTGTGAACCCAGCCTTACAGTATAATTAATGCAGCATATGATTCCGCACACTGCCGGGCAGCACCTCTACAGTTTGTGGATCCAGGAATCAGGTGAGTATTAGAAAGAAAAAAAAAGGTTTTATTTTATGTTGCTGGGGACATTTAAAAATGTCCTCGGATTTTTTTTTTTTTTTAAATGTGTCGCCTTACCTTAGCCTGGTGGTCAGTGGGCGCTCCCTGGATCCTGGTTGGGAGGAAGGGGGGTTTGCCATGGCTCCCTCCCTGGAGTCCCTGCTCCACCTCTCTGCCACATGCACCCTGCAACCTGGATTCTGGTTGGGCGGAAGGGGGGTCTGCCGTGGCTCCCTCCTAGAGTACTTACTCCATGTCTCTAGTTCCCCTTTAATAATCATTATCAGACGTGGGTAATTAGCATCATATAGTTTTGTAGGACATGATGGTATACGAATTCCTAAATATGTAATTTCTGAATCAACTATCTGTATTAAAGAGGAGGAAGTGATGTCGAGGAGAATGGACGGGGAAAGCGATACCGGTATGGCCTCAGAATTATCCAAATTAATTTTATACCCTGAAATCTCTGAAAAATCGTTCAGCCTTTCCAATAACCTAATCAGAGAATATTAGGGTCTGTCAATGTGATAAGTATATCATCCGCATAGGCTGACAATTTAAACTGAGAATCTCCCACCCAGAACCCTTTTATCTCCGGGTCCTCTCTAATTGTCTGTAAGAGGGTTCCAAAAAAAGAATAAATAGAGCCGGAGATAAAGGGCAACCCTGACGAGTGCCATTCCATACCCAGAAAGGAATAATATCTGTTCCCGGGATCAATATTTGAGCTCCAGGAGAGTCATAAAGGGCTGATATAAGTCGTAAAAAAGAGGGGGGGAAACCCACATACGTCAATAAATTAAATAAATATGGCCATTCCGCCCTATCAAAGGCCTTTTCAGCATCCAGTGACAAAAACAATGAAAGTATTCTATGCTTTTTAGCCAGCCAAATCGATCTACAGCCCTACGCGTGTTATCGTATGCTTGACGTCCCTGAACAAATCCCACCTGGTCAGGTGATATTAATGTTGTAAGGAAAGGTTCCAGACGACAGTCAAGAATTTTTGCCAAAATTTTTACATAGAAACATAGATAGAAACATAGAAAAATGTCGGCAGATAAGAACCTTTCGGCCCATCTAGTCTGCCCAATTACATGGATACTTTACCTGGATTTATCTTTTGTTTAGGATAGCCTTATGCCTATCCCATGCCTGCTTAAATTCAATCACTGTTTTGGCCTCTACCACTTCTACTGGAAGGCTGTTCCATGTATCCACCACCTTCTCAGTAAAATAATGCTTCCTGATGTTACTTTTAAACCTTTGCCCCTCTAATCTAAGACTATGTCCTCTTGTTTTGCTACTTTGCTTCCTTTTAAATATACTCCCTTCCTCTACCTTGTGGATTCCCTTTACGTATTTAAATGTTTCTATCATATCTCATCTGTCTCGTCTTTTTTCCAAGCTGTACATGTTAAGAACATTAAGCCTTTCCTGGTAACTTTTCTCCTTCAAGCCGTACACCATTTTAGTAGCCCTTCTCTGAACTCTCTCTAAGATGTCTATATCCTTCTGGAGATACGGTATCCAGTACTGCACACAGTACTCCAAGTGAGGTCTCACCAGTGCTCTGTACAGTGGCATGAGCACTTCCCTTTTCCTACTGCTAATACCTCTCCCTACACAACCAAGCATTCTGCCAGCATTTCCAAGCATTCTGCCAGCATTTCCTGCTGCTCTATTACATTGACTACTTACCCTTAGATCCTCTGCAACAATAACCCCTAAATCCCAACCCTCAGATGTATCAAATATTCTATATTCAGCCCTTGGGTTTTTACGTCCCAGGTGCATTATCTTGCACTTATCCACATTAAAACTCAATTGCCACAGCTCCAACCATTTTTTTAGTTTACCTAAATCATTTGTCATTTGGCTGATCCCTCCAGGAACGTCAACCCTGTTGCAAATCTTTGTGTCATCAGCAAAAAGACATACTTTCCATTAATACCTTCTGCGATATCACTAATAAAAATATTAAATAGAATGGGTCCAAGTACTGACCCCTGAGGTACCCCACTGGTAACAAGACCTTGCGCCGAATAAACGTCATTTACCACAACCCTCTGCTGCCTGTCACTCAGCCACTGCCTAATCCATTCTGTATTAATACATCTGTATTAATAAGGGAAATTGGTCTATAGTTAGCTATAGCCTCAGGGTCCTTCCCTGGTTTAGGGAGAAGAATTATTGATGCTAACAAAGACTCTTTTGGAAAAGGTTCCCCCTCTCTTGCTTCATTAAATAATCGGCACAAGTAAGGTAATAAAGGCCCGTAAAACCATCCGGACCTGGAGCTTTCCGGGGCTGCATTCTACCAACTGCCCTTACTATCTCTTCTTCCTTAATAGGTAGGGCCAATGTATGGATCTGTACTTCAGTAAGGGAGGGGAGCGCTAGTTGATTCAGATATTTAGTGGATAAAATAAAGGCATAAGTATTCTCTAGGGTGTGCGTAGGGGAGTGCTTATACAGTTTTGCAAAATATATCGTGAAAGCGTCCCTGATAGACAGTGGCGTCACTAGGGTCGGTGTCACCGGTGCGGTAATTTATGGTGTCACCCCCCCCCCCGAGTTTTTCAGATTTTTTTTTTTAACTACTCTTACTCCTAAATCAGTACTCCCATATAACACTGAATGCTCATACACACAGCGCACATTACTGTGAGGTTTATTGCTGTGGAGCTCTCTCATATGCTCACACAACTTTTTGCCAACTGCCAGCAAGTACGTTGCCTGTTCGAAGGCAGTGAAAGCACACATGGATATATATTGCCCCCAGCAGCTCTGGATATATATTGCCCCCAGCAGCTCACCCATGGATATATATTGCCCCAGCTCACATATGGATATATTGCGCCTCAGCTCACACATGGATATATTGTCCCAGACCAGCTCACACATGGATATATTGCCCCAGACCAGCTCACACATGGATATATTGCCCCAGACCAGCTCACACATGGATATATTGCCCCAGACCAGCTCACACATGGATATATTGCCCCAGACCAGCTCACACATGGATATATTGCCCCAGACCAGCTCACACATGGATATTGCCCCAGCTCTCATGGATATTGCCCCCAGCACACATGGATATGCCCCCAGCTCCTCTCATGGATATTGCCCCAGCTCCTCTCATGTATATACTGCCCCAGCTGCTCTCATTGATAATGCTCCAGCTGCTCTCATGGATTTGCCCCAGCTCATGGATATACTGCCCCAGCAGCTCATGGATATACTGCTCCAGCAGCTCATGGATATACTGCCCCAGCAGCTCATGGATATACTGCCCCAGCAGCTCATGGATATACTGCCCCAGCAGCTCATGGATATGCCCCCAGCTCATTGATATGCCCCCAGCTCATTGATATGCCCCCAGCTCCTCATGGATATGCCCCAGCACCTCATGGATATGCCCCAGCACCTCATGGATTTGCCCCAGCACCTCATGGATTTGCCCCAGCTCCTCATGGATATGCCCCAGGCCCCCATGAATTTGCCCCAGCTCCTCATGGATTTGCCCCAGCAGCTCATGGATTTGCCCCAGCTCCTCATGGATTTGCCCCAGCAGCTCATGGATTTGCCCCAGCAGTTTATGGATTTGCCCCAGCAGCTCATGGATTTGCCCCAGCAGTTTATGGATTTGCCCCAGCTCCTCATGGATATGCCCCAGCAGCTCATGGATTTGCCCCAGCAGCTCATGGATTTGCCCCAGCAGCTTATGGATTTGCCCCAGCAGGTTATGGATTTGCCCCAGCTCCTCATGGATATGCCCCAGCAGCTCATGGATTTGCCCCAGCACCTCATGGATTTGCCCCAGCAGGTTATGGATTTGCCCCAGCTCCTCATGGATATGCCCCAGGCCCCCATGGATTTGCCCCAGCTCCTCGTGGATTTGCCCCAGCAGCTCATGGATTTGCCCCAGCTCCTCATGGATTTGCCCCAGCAGCTCATGGATTTGCCCCAGCAGTTTATGGATTTGCCCCAGCAGCTCATGGATTTGCCCCAGCAGCTCATGGATTTGCCCCAGCAGCTCATGGATATGCCCCAGCAGCTTATGGATTTGCCCCAGGCCCCCATGGATTTGCCCCAGCTCCTCATGGATTTGCCCCAGCTCACCTCCTGGTCCTGGTCCCAGCACATGGATAGCGGCCCAGGCAGCACCTCTCCGCCGCGTTTTTCGCTCCTTCTGAGCGTCCGGCGGCGCGCAGCTTGGGCGCTCGTCTGGGGGAGCCACGTGACCAGCCGCGATTGGCTGGTGACGTATTTCCTCCAGGCGAGCGCCGAAGCTGCGTGCTTCGGACGCTCGCACGGAGCGAATACGCGGCGGTGGCGGGCGGTGGGTGAGACACCCGCCCTTAGGGTGACGGTGTCACCCTAAAGGCGGGTGTCACCTGGTGCGGGCCGCACCCACCGCCCCCACGTTACGACGCCACTGCTGATAGATCTTGCCCTGAGTGTCCTTAATAATCCGGATCATGCCAATAGAATGTCTAGGGCGAAGCATTCAAGCTAACGGCGCATCTGCCTTGTTACCCCTTTCATAATATCGTCGTCTAGAGACCATATCAACGAACGACCCACATCATCCATAAAGAGTCTACTAAGCTCTAATCGAGTATTTACCAGATGGGAAAAAATATCGTCCGTAGGCGTTTGTTTATGTAAAAGTTCTAAACGCCTCTACTTAGCCTGCATAGTAACGATAGATTGTAATTTTTTTCATTTATGATAAGAGGCCTGGCTTATTAAAGTCCCCCTTATTACTGCCTTATGAGCATTCCAAAGTGTATGAATTGATATATCCTGAGTATCATTGACCTGAAAATATGTATCCAGGGCAGCACTAACTGCATCTTGAACCCCCGGTTTCAAAAGAAGGAGGGGGTCTAATCTCCACTGCCCCCCTTTACGGGTTAAGTCTAATCTGCAAGGATAGATCCACATGATCTATCATGATCAGATCCGCAGACCACGTTATAGAGCCAATAGAGACCTTTTCAACGATAGGAACACAGTCTGGCGATAACAAGAAATAATCTATCCTAGAATAGGTATGATGGACTGGCGAATAATATGAATAATCTTTAACAGACGGATTTAATACCCACCAAATATCCACCAGCCCTTGGGAATGAACAAATGCATGGAATTGTCGTTCTTGATGGGACACAGTGGGGATTGTATTAGCACGTGCGGGGCCTAAAGAACGATCCAAAGGTGGACACAGGGTCGCATTAAAATTAGACTTGTGCACCGATTTTTTTTTCGGTTCGGTTCGTTCGTATTTTGTAAATTTTCGTTTCGGTCAATTTCCGTTTCGTTTCGTAAAGTTTCGTTTTCGGAAAATTCGGATCTGAACATTTTCGTAAAATCGGCTGAATCCGAATGCACGAATCGGGAAATTTCGTGAAAATTCCGAAATTCCGAAACCAGAAACACACATCCCTAATTAAAATCCCCTCCTATTATAATCCGTCTCCTCATAGGAAGGGATAACAAGGCAGATACTGTAGATCCGTCCAGAACTTCAAATCTGGGGCATTAAGAGCATATACCGATACTAAAGTGTATCTTTGAGCTGAATAAGTTAGGCTTGTGCACCGATTTTTTTTTCGGTTCAATTCGATTTGATTTTTCGGATTTTTAAACTTTTCGATTCGGCTCATTTCGACCGATTTCTGTTTCGATTCGGTTCGGCTCGACTCGTTTTTCGTGCACATTTTTTCGGAATTTCGACCATTTTTTGTTTTTTCGTGTCACTTAGCTCGTTTTTTGTATCGACTTTTCGTATTTTCGGAAATTTTCGTTTTTCGGAATTGTAAATGGTTTCGGAATATCGACCATTTTTCGTATTTTCGTGTCAGCTTGTTTTTGTATCGACTTTTCGTATTTTCGAAAATTTTCGTTTTTTCGGAACGTCTTTTCTCCTCGTTTCAAAGCAATAAATTTCGATTTGACACATTTCAAGTACATTCGAAAATTCTGAAAATATTTCGTTTCAGCTCGGAAAACTTTTCGGATCTGCCATTTTCGGATCTAAAAATTTTCGGAAAAATCGGCCGCATCCGAAAACACGAATCGGGAAATTTCGTGAAAATTCCGAAATTCCGAAACCCGAAATGCACATCCCTAGAATAAGTTCCCTGTACTAGCACATATCGAGCCGCGTTATCAAACTGCATATTCTCAATCTGAAGGGGACATGAGTTATGAATCAATATTGCAGTACCATCTCTTTTTGGAATGGCACACGAGGTATACATTCTAGAATAAGACGGATCTGAGAGGCGAGGGGCTGCTAGAGCGGAAAGTCTTGTCTCCTGTAAGAAAGCAATAGTTATTCCTTTCCGTTTAAGATCCCTAAATAATAACCGTCGCTTTCGTGGTGAATTCAACCCCTTAACATTCAAAGATAAAATTTTTGTGCCTGGTACCAAGATAGAAAAAATAGATTGGCAAAAGTTTTAATGAAAAGCATACTCACACATATACATAAAAGATAGAAAAAAGGCCGTGCCAAAAAAAACCCCACATAAACCTAAACGAATGGGCATACCCATGAAACTCATAGTGCCCATGGTTCAGGATTTCAGGGGCAGAAGAGAACAGAAAAACCGAAATGTTGCAGACCAAGAGTCCCTATTATCAAACCCCCATAACCAGTGACCCGTAGCTAAATTTACCTAGATATACATAACCTTATATTCCAGGTTTACAGTAAACAACCATACAGAAAAAAAAAATATCGGAGAGAGAGAGAGTCCATAATTCATCCCTTCAAACATCTAGTATCTTTTTACTGGTCATGTCACCTGCGTAGACCACTCTCTTGTGAGCCTTGGCAGTGGTTCAGGAGGTACCAGCATTTCTATAGCCTCTGGTACCTCTAACCCTAATTGACGTAAAAAGTCTCGAGTATTATACAGGTGTGTGCAGGTGTACGTTCGAGCTTCTTTATTAACTAATATACGAAAAGGGAACCCCCAACTGTATCGAATGCCTTGAGCACGTAGCACCTCTGTAACAACACGCCACTCACGTCATTTCATTAATGTTGAACGGGCAAGATCCTGAAAGAAAAATATCTGATGTCCTTCATGTTCAATTTGTTGTTCCCGGACTGCCCGTAAAAAGGCCTCTCGAGTAGAGGAATAATGAAACCTGGCCACCACATCCCGGGGGGCTGTATTTTTACCTCTTTGTGTGCCCAGGGTACGGTGAATCCTATCTATCAGGTACTCAGAGGGCTGTAATGTTGGTAATACCTTTTTCATAATGCCAGTTAGTGTCCCCTCAAGTTGGTCTGGAGGTACTGATTCTGGAAGGCCTCGGAGCCTGATATTATTTTGCCTGGATTTATTAGACAAGTCCTCCAGGGCATTCTCCAGCACTCCCACCCTTACCTCCAAATTTCAGCATGCTGAGCAAGGGCATTGTGACAATCCGGTTATAGCCTCAGCTCTCTCCTCCAATCGTGCTGTGCGTGATCCCACTGCCTGAATCTCCAGTGTCAGAGACCTTGTAGTGCGGGCCAATTCCTCTGCAATAAAATTTTGAAGACGTATATCCAGCCGAGTAGCAGGGCCCAACTCTGCTTCTGTTTCCACCTCCGTCTCCCCCACCACCTCTCCAGAGCCCTGTGAGCCCTGGAAGCCCGGGGAGGGACTTCTCCGTATCTCCCAAAAGGAACCACCACCATCATGTGATCCTCCCACTGCCCGGCTGCGTGGCACAAAAATTGGGGCAACCACCACACTGCTGGCCAATTCCTCCGGTCGCTTCTTTTTTGGTGGCATGCTCCCTTGTACTATCTCCAGCCAGAGAAACTCAAACTCTCCACAGCTCTCCACGGTGGGGAAATTCTGCCCTGCAATCCGACTGCGACCAAGCAGTGTTTCAGTCTGCAATCAGGCAATCAGGCAGCATTCAGGTGGCTATACACTGTTCAATTATGGCCACTTCACAGGAGCTCAAACCTAGGGCGTCTGCTCACATTTCCAGCTCTACTCCACCCCCCTTCTATGATTTTTTGATTATAGCATGAGAGTGTGCTGCAAACCGTTTAGACGGACAGTTCAAACTGTGACCAGATATGGCGTAGTCCTGGATGGAATGGAAAGCTGACGCATGGCCGGTGCTGGATTCATTGTCCTAGAGCTGAAGATTTTGTTGGGCCTTGGCCATATTTTTCTCACATACCACTGTGACTCTTCTTCCAATCTTCTCACCTAGTATTGTTCATCCACTATTCTCACCTCCCTTTACACCCCTGCTCCATTCTTCTCACCTGCTATTCTTTCTATGCCCATTCTTCTCCCCTCCCTTTAAACCTCTGCCCCATTCCTCTCACCTCTCTTCATACCTGTCCCATACTTCTCTCCTCCTATTGCCTCTGCCTTATTTGTCTCACCTCTCTATATTACTGTCCTATTCTTCTCACCTTTCTATATACCTCTGCCCCATTCTTCTCACCTCCAATTGTTCCTCTGCCCTATTCTTCTCACCTCCCATTGTTCCTCTGTCCCACTCTTCTCAACTACTATTGTTCCTCTTCCCCATTCTTTTCATCTCACATTGTTCCTCTGCCCCATTCTCCTCACCTCGGTTTATATCTCTGCCCCATTCTTCTCACCTCTCTTTATACCTGTCCCATACTTCTCTCCTCCTATCGTTCCTCTGCCTTATTCGTCTCACCTCTCTATACCCCTGCCCCATTCTTCTCACCTTTCTATATTCCTCTGCCTCATTCTTCTCACCTCCCATTGTTCCTCTGCCCTATTCTTCTCACCTCGAAATGTTCCTCTGTCCCACTCTTCTCAACTCCTATTGTTCCTCTTCCCCATTCTTCTCATCTTACATTGTTCCTCTGACCCACTCTTCTCAACTCCTATTGTTCCTCTTCCCCATTCTTCTCATCTCACATTGTTCCTCTGCCCCATTCTCCTCACCTCGGTTTATATCTCTGGCTCATTCTTCTCACCTCTCTTTAAACCTGTCCCATACTTCTCTCCTCCTATTGTTCCTCTTCCCCATTCTCCTCACCACGGTTTATACCTCTGCCCTATTCTTCTCACCTCCCATTGTATCTCTGCCCTTTTCTTCTCCCCTTAGTGTTCCTCAACCCCATTCTTCTCATCCCAACTCTGTTGTGCCATAACCTTATGTTGGTGGCATTTGGTAACTACATACTTATGTCTTCATTCGACCTATCGTCGGTCAGGACCTGGAGCTACAGCTTAAGTAGCCCATATCGTAATCCAGCACTGTGCAGGGCCGTAACAGTGTACCCTCTGTCGTAGGTTTACAATGACTATCAAGTAAGAGGTACTTGGGGTTAGAGGGATGTTTTACGGTTGGGGAACATGGAGGTTTGGTTACAAAAAAATAGGGCTACCAAGGCCTGGTTGAGACACAAGTACTACATATTAATGGACGGCACATAATAATGCTCCCCTGTAGTAATGAGGATACACTGCAGGAAGGGAACCCTCCTGCGGTGTATGAAGTCTACGTACTGCACAGGAGCACTGTCATGTACCATCCCTTAGCATGTAGACATTATATGCATTCAGGAAAACAAGGCCGCTCTAGCAGCAACCCTATAAACTATTCCAAACAAACATATTTTTGAAACCTTATTTATTTTTTATGATTATTATTTATTCATTCAGTTATGTAGTTTTTTTTCCAAGTTTTAACTCCCCCCAACAGCTTGTATCTGATCATTGGGTCATAGTAAAACTAAACTCCGCAGTCCGTCTGGTTCCTGCTCATGTCTCAGCTGTGATTAAAACATCGGCATTGAATAAGACATCTTGATAGAAAACACATGTATCTGTTTCAGACTCGTTTTTCTTACCCTTTGGGATTTATTCACTAAAACGTGTGATGGAGTGGGCTTCGTTCCAGTAGAGCTTGTTAACATTTCTGAGAGAGCAGTTAACTCTTACAGTTCTACAGTTTTCTGCCACAGGTCGGCTCGGCTGGCCCGTTACTGCACATGTACGTGTCCTATGCTTTCTATACGAGAGAATTGCAAACGTACTGGGAGCCGAGGAACAAAGACAGGTTTCCAATAGCTCGCTATTCAAATCAGAGGACAAAGGAAACAAATTACCAGTTCATAAAACACCAATGTGAAGTGTTTTTGCAACTGTAAATTCTCATAGTACCTTCAAGAAACAGAAAAGGTAAAACTTACCTGATATCTTTTGGTGAAGACGATGGACAAATACTACTCCGGTAATAAATAAAGGAAATGTCATGCACTCACGAAACCAATGTGTGACAAGAATGGATGCTCCAGGGTCCAGGAGCGGCCAAAAGTCTCCCCTAGTTACTATATTATACTATATTCAACGCAGGGTCGGCGTACTTGAATCACCGTGTTGCACCGAAGAATGCCGAACGAAAGAGCACCGAAATTTCGGTGAATGACCCCTAAAATAATTTTGTTCGTCTTCTGGGCCACAATTTTGCTTTGAGATGAGAATTTTCATGCAAATGTACACATGTTTATGGCCGGCATCAGACGAACGCAATGATCACGTCCGTGTCGCCGTACAGTTTAACGTCTGTCGTAGAATAGAATCATGATCGATGGAGACCCACACATGAAGGTGGCAAACGGACAGCGCACGTGGCAAACGGACGCAAGTTAGGCAAGAACGTAAAACCGCTAGGACGGACGCGCAGAGTGCGCCACATCCGCGTAGCATTCTGTGTGCGTGATGACACAAAGTCAGACGGACAGCATTTGCGACGTCCAGCACCTTGACGCACAAAATGCCTTTTCATATCATGTACAAATTTTTATCATTTTTCATATTAATTTTGTTTCCTAAAATTCCCTTTTTTTTTTCTACATCCGTCAACAAAAACAGACAGCGTGGTGTCTACAGTGTTTTCCGTCAGTACGTCTGTCTGTTATGCACGCGCGCAGAGTGCGCTCAGACTGCGTTCATCTGACGTTAGCCTTAAACTCCATAAACAATTGAATTTAGATTTTTTTTTGGTGCTTTCCTTTAATTTCTTAGCCCCTCCCCCCAAAAAGCTTCATTGCAATATCATAACTGTGTTAGTCTCAGCATTGCTTTTATCATTTATTAGGATTAAACCGGTGCTCTGTGTGATTTTAATAATAAACCTCTTTCGATTTAATCCACATCAGATGAGTCTCTTGCATCGGGTGGCTGATGAAATGAAACAGATGTCACGGATTTGGGTGAAGGGACCGGTTTTGTTTGAAGGGTCAGCGCACGTCAAAAGCACTTCTGTCGATACAGAGTAATAAACTCAAGCAGACCAAAGATGTAGTATGTGCTGCACGCCCTGAGGTGAATTAAATTACTTTTTCTGGGTCTAAAAACTCCTTTCCAGGTGCATTTCTAATATGAAAACACAGAGTAAACATACAATGATTTGTCGCTGGTGAACAGGTTTCATCAGCAATACGTTGATTCACCTCCAGAAAAGGCTTAATGTAATCATAAACATGTGGCCAATTATTTTTGTTCTAAAAAAAAATATTTATATAGATTGGGTAAGCCATGTTAGTTCAGATGCCAAAAATCACGAGTATAGCAGTACGTAGTGATACCTTCTTTATTGGACTAACGTTACATTTAAAAGACAAGCTTTCCAGAGTGTTCCTCTCTTCTTCAGGTCTGGAAGCTATACTGATCATAGAATTAAACATTAAGACATTATTGGGTACACAGGTGGGGGTGTTAGATGTTGTAAATAGCCAAATAGTATGGTCAAAATGGGGACAGAAAAAAGAACAAAAAAAATCTTAGGCACATAAAAAAACAGTGATAAGATCATGACCGCTTGAAAGGGGAAAAAAAACAACAACAAATCAGCGAAGTCTGAAAAAGACACAGAAGAAGAAAAAAACCAAAAGAAAAAAACAAAAAGGAAAACCAAACCCCAGCCAAAATTCTGAATTATTTTATTTTTTTGAGAAAAGATTTTACCAGGAAGGATACATTGAGATTTATCTCGTTTTCCAGTATGTCCTGGGTGGCGAGTATGTACCGTTAGGTGTCTTGCTCAAGGACACTTACTGGAGAGGTGCTCATCGGATTCGAACCCATATCTCCACAGGCTCTCTCCACGCAGAGAAGTGAGGTTACCTCTACTCCACCCAGCCGGAATTCTGAATGTAATGTGACGTTATGATAATGGGTTAAAAACCCAGAATCCACATTAAGTCCTTCTTCAGATTTCTGGCTGGGGTTTGGTTTTCCTTCTCTTTTTTTTTTTCTTCTTCTGTGTCTTTTTCAGACTTCACTGATTTCTTGTTTATGTATTTTTTTCCTTTCAAGTGGTCATGATCTTATCACTGTTTTTTTATGGGCCTCAGATCCCTCAATGTTTTGTTTTTTTGTTCTTTTGTCTGTCCCCATATTGACCATACCATTTGGCTATTTACAACATCTAACACCCCTACCCGTGTACCCAATAATGTCTTAATGTTTAATTCTATGATTTCGGTCAGTACGCTTACAGACCTGAAGAAGAGAGGAACACTCAAAGTTTGTCTTTTAAATGTAACGTTAGTCCAATAAAAAAGGTATCACTACGTACTGCTATACTCGTGATTATATATATATATTTTAGCAAAGTCTGCCCTGCACCTAAATCCGGGCACTGTCTGAGTTATTTCCTCACTATCATATCACACAAGTTAAAAATAGAATAACAATTTTTATTCTTAACCCCTTCACTACAAAGATAGAGATACCTTGGACTTCAAAGGCACCACCCGGAGCCTGATGTTGAGATATCTCGACCTGCAGCTCTGATGGACAAAAGCAAATTAAATTTGTTTGCTTTTTAGCTGCAGAAGGTGCCCCCAAAGTGTTAGCCCTGTGGGCACAAAGGCCAAAGATCTAAAAGGGTGTAAAATTGGTCCTGACATCAAACATTCAGCCGATGCAGGGAACCTCGAGCGGCAGCTGTAACGGCTGTAACTCACTCTGTCAGCAGATGGCGCCATATACTGGCCATATAGGTTATTACAGTAATAAATACACTGGGAATATGCCCAAATAGTTCTTACTGTATAATTAATTAAAAAAGATTTTTCAAGAAAGACACTGGTTCCTGACAATGTTTTTTTGGAAAATCACTTAGTAGTTAAGGGGTTAAACATTGAGGTGCCTGTGAAAAGCTGCAGGCATCGTAAAATTATAAGGTGCGCAGGTCACGAGAGACTACAAAATTTCCTTTTCTCTCATATTACTGAAAACTGTGTATTTTTTGCGGAAAAGTGTGCGATGGAAATGGAATAATGTGTAACATCATAAAAACAGCTTTCAATGAATACACGTTTTGTAAATTCCAGTCACGCTGTGTATTGTTTGTATCCATATTTCATTTTTTGATCTAGGTGCATCGTCATGTTTATTTTTACTGCATGGGAGCGGACATCTTGGATTCCTCTACCGCCTGTCAGGTATATTACACAAAGGAATTTTAAAATGGATGCCTGTAGCCATTTTGTTTTTAAAGACAGTTTCTTTTCTTTAAAATTTTCTCTAGGTTTAGAAATGAAGGAGATTTTTTTTTACAGAGTTCATTCCTGGGTGAAGTCTTTTATATTTTTTTTAAGAAGTGCCAGACATGAAGGAACCTAGAATGTTTGTGTGTGATAAGTCTAGGGTTAAGTGCTAAGACGTGTCATAATTAAATTTATTGGTCTGTCTTAAGTTTTTAAAACAAAAGATATTTTGTCTTTTGGGTATAAGAATAAGAGTTAATATCACTAATATAGATTTATATTTACAAAATATATGTTTATAATCAAGGTATATTTTATTATATTTACAGTAGGAAATATATACTCCAATAAATATTGTAGAAAGTATATAATTGGTAAATAATAAAATTTACTAAAGAATAGATTTTGTTGAGTTAACCAGAAAAGAATTTAACTGATAGGACTCTGAGTAAGTAATTTCAAAAGGGAGTAGGGATATAAATTAGACAGAGACACAGTGTCTAATGACTGAGAAGAGAAGGTCTTTGTGTAGATTGAACTTTTGACCCGAGATAGGAATATTAAAAAGAAATGGTGGAATTAATTAAGAAGTGCAATACTGCCCTCTAGAGGATAGTAAATATTATAATTGATATATCAATAATATTGCCAGTGACGTCAAATTGGCTATAATAAGCGGCAATGTTATTTGCAAGTCAGTCGGAGATTCCAGCATTCAGAGACTCACACCACGATGCAGGGAAATCCCAAGGCATGAGGCAATCAAGATTCTCACCAAATTTCTGACTCTCACCAAATCTCTAACTCACATGCATTGATTATCTGATATCGATAATCTTCACATATTCCAAAACAAAGCATCACATAGAAAATTCCAAGACTTATCAACATCCAAATTGGACAGGTAATGTATGAAAAAAAAAGAATTAATGTAATTATATATATTTGTAGATATTCTTGCAACGTAGACTGAGATTTCTCAGATACTTGGGTTAGATCCAAATTCTAAGTATTTTCTATTCTGCAGATAGAAATATGAAGAAGTGGATATAAGGATTTATTCCTAAAAGAAATGTTGTAAGATTGATACCAATATATATATTGAATTTGGAAATTACTGTGATTAAAATTAATAAGCAAGGAATTATATAACTACAAAATAAAAAGCAAAAGATTAGAAGTTTGATTCTCGAGATTAGGGGAGGATTCACTAAATAAGTTTTTATTACTTATCATTAAATTAGCTCATCTTTTGTTGATCCATGTAGTATAGAGATATATATATATATCTATAAGAGCTGGCTGGTTAAACATTGTTTGCTGGGAAATGCATGTTGTATTAAGCAGAAATGTTTATTAACCATTTGTGTATTAGTTACTAACTGATAAGGTAAATGATATTAATCATATATGCAGTTACTAACCGGAGATACATATATTGTGAAGCTAGTTTTTATATGCTGATGGATTGTGGTTTATAAATTTTTGTTTATGATATGAGATTTGAAACTTTTTTGTATACGTAATAAATATATATATATTTTTATCCGATTATTGATTATTGTATTTTTCAAAGCAAAACACAGACAATTAAAAGAATTCAGGATAATTTCTAAGAAATATAAACGATTGATATAAATTATAAATTATGAAATAATAATCCCTGATATATTGGAGGCAACTGCCGAGGTAGGTCCAGTAAGTCCAATATAGACATATTGGAGGCTTGGCTGATAAGTCCAATATATATCGTGTTGTATTCACGTGCAGAGATTATATCCGACACGCCTGAATCCTGAATTGAAAGGAAAAGGTGCATGCACAATTCAAATGAGTTAACCCATTCACTACCAAGCAATTTTTGTTGAAAAAAAATCATAACATTTATTTTATATATGGAACGTGAAGTTAATAATTAAATATTGGGTAAAATAGATGTTTCGCACAGAAATTGTTATTTCCAGATAATTAAAAAAGTAAAATAATGTTAATTTGCTAATTTCTAATATTTCATGTATTCGTTTACCCATTTCAGAAGTATTGATGAAATGTAAGATTCAGCTAACTAGATGGTGTCCCTTATCTTACACAATTTCAAACGGGGTCTGCATTATTATCATACAGGCAGAAATAGCCTTTTTTGTTAACAAAACAATTCCCCAATGCAGGGGATAGGGAGGAAACAGGTCTGGAGTTTAAGAGCCCACACCCGGAGGTAATGGGGGCTTAACCCCTGATAAATCACAAAACACAGGTCACATAGGACCTATATAGGTTGGGACTAAAATTCAAAATAATAAAATTTTATTCAAAATATAAACAGAAAAAAATCCGAACATAAACACAAAGCAAAAAATAGTTAAAAATCATGTATCCCAATTTGGGGCAGCAAGAAGGCATGTGCAGCAACATAAATTTGTCTCCAAATGTCCAAAAGATTACGCATTGCAAATACCAGTCGCTTTATATTCAAACGTGGTTCATATATCATTTTCAGGCGGCAGGGCATATGCAGTAACCTAAAGTGATCTAGAGGTTACAGTTTGCAGATGCCGATCGCTTTGTTTTTATCAAACGCAGTTCTTATATCATATTCCGGCGACAGGGCATATCAGGACGGCTGGCAATGGTACCTTGATTGAAGGTCAGGGAAGGTGGTGAATGCAGTATGAGCCACAGGATTGTGGACTACGTAGTTGAGAGAACCCACTTGTACAGCGACCAGGAAGTCTTGGCCAAGGACTGAACTGAGATGTATACAGGACACACTTGTGGACTCAGGATACACTTGTAGGCACAGGATACACTTGTAGGCACAGGATACACTTGTAGGCACAGGATACACTTGTAGGCACAGGATACACTTGTAGGCACAGGATACACTTGTAGGCACAGGATACACTTGTAGGCACAGGATACACTTGTAGGCACAGGAGATACCTGGATCGCTGGAGATACTTGGATCGCTGGAGATACTTGGATCAGGTTAGCAGGTACGCACACCGCCTAGTTACCTAGGACAGAGAACTACAATGCAGAACCATTGCTTGCTGGGTCTCTCTGCTACTTAAGGAGGCTTGATAGCAGATGGTCATCAGCTGGAACTCCAAGGCTGGACAGGAAAACCCAGGCTGGATCTATTCTCCACAAGCCTGGACATGGCACTGAGTTTAAGTAAGACCCGGATGGGAAGTGAACCCAATACAAAAGCGTTCCAGGACAAAGGCTGTTAGGAATTTAGGACCAGGCTGTGCAATACAGGCAAAGACGGGGTCTTTCAAAGATGGGGCATGACAATTTTATATTACCCCAGTATATCAATTCATTTTATATTACCCCCAGTATCAATTTATTTTATATTACCCCCAGTATCAATTCATTTTACATTACCCCCAGTATCAATTAATTTTATATTACCCTCAGTATATCAATTCATTTTACATTACCCCAGTATCAATTCATTTTATATTACCCCAGTATATCAATTCATTTTATATTACCCCAGTATCAATTCATTTTATATTACCCCCAGTATCAATTCATTTTACATTACCCCCAGTATCAATTCATTTTATATTACCCTCAGTATATCAATTCATTTTATATTACCCTCAGTATATCAATTCATTTTATATTACCCCCAGTATCAATTTATTTTATATTACCCCCAGTATCAATTCATTTTATATTAGCCCCAGTATCAATTCATTTTACATTACCCCCAGTATCAATTCATTTTATATTACCCCAGTATCAATTCATTTTATATTAACCCAGTATCAATTCATTTTAAATTACCCCCAGTATCAATTCATTTTATATTACCCTCAGTATATCAATTCATTTTATATTACACCAGTATCAATTCATTTTATATTACCCCAGTATCAATTCATTTTACATTACCCCCAGTATCAATTCATTTTATATTACCCTCAGTATATCAATTCATTTTATATTACCCAGTATCAATTCATTTTATATTACCCCCAGTATCAATTCATTTTATATTACCCCCAGTATCAATTCATTTTATATTACCCCCAGTATCAATTCATTTTACATTACCCCAGTATCAATTCATTTTATATTACCCTCAGTATATCAATTCATTTTATATTACCCAGTATCAATTCATTTTATATTACCCCAGTATCAATTCATTTTACATTACCCCAGTATCAATTCATTTTATATTACCCAGTATATCAATTCATTTTATATTACCCAGTATCAATTCATTTTATATTACCCCAGTATCAATTCATTTTATATTACCCCAGTATCAATTCATTTTACATTACCCCCAGTATCAATTCATTTATATTACCTCAGTATATCAATTCATTTTACATTACCCCAGTATCAATTCATTTTATATTACCCCAGTATATCAATTCATTTTATTACCCCCAGTATCAATTCATTTTATATTACCCCCAGCATCAATTCATTTTACATTACCCCCAGTATCAATTCATTTTATATTACCCTCAGTATATCAATTAATTTTATATTACCCTCAGTATATCAATTAATTTTATATTACCCCAGTATCAATTTATTTTATATTACCCCAGTATCAATTCATTTTACATTAGCCCCAGTATCAATTCATTTTATACATTACCCCCAGTATCAATTCATTTTATATTACTCAGTATATCAATTCATTTATATTACCCCAGTATCAATTCATTTTATATTACCCCAGTATCAATTCATTTTACATTACCCCGTATCAATTCATTTATATTACCCTCAGTATATCAATTCATTTTATATTACCCTAGTATCAATTCATTTTATATTACCCCCAGTATCAATTCATTTTATATTACCCCCAGTATCAATTTATTTTATATTACCCCCAGTATCAATTCATTTTATATTACCCCCAGTATCAATTCATTTTACATTACCCCCAGTATCAATTCATTTTATATTACCCTCAGTATATCAATTCATTTTATATTACCCCAGTATCAATTCATTTTATATTATCCCAGTATCAATTCATTTTACATTACCCCCAGTATCAATTCATTTTATATTACCCTCAGTATATCAATTCATTTTATATTACCCCCAGTATCAATTCATTTTATATTACCCCCAGTATCAATTCATTTTATATTACCCCCAGTATCAATTCATTTTATATTACCCCCAGTATCAATTCATTTTACATTACCCCCAGTATCAATTCATTTTATATTACCCTCAGTATATCAATTCATTTTACATTACCCCAGTATCAATTCATTTTATATTACCCCAGTATATCAATTCATTTTATATTACCCCCAGTATCAATTCATTTTATATTACCCCCAGCATCAATTCATTTTACATTACCCCCAGTATCAATTCATTTTATATTAGCCTCAGTATATCAATTCATTTTATATTACCCTCAGTATATCAATTAATTTTATATTACCCCCAGTATCAATTTATTTTATATTACCCCAGTATCAATTCATTTTACATTAGCCCCAGTATCAATTCATTTTACATTACCCCCAGTATCAATTCATTTTATATTACCCTCAGTATATCAATTCATTTTATATTACCCCAGTATCAATTCATTTTATATTACCCCAGTATCAATTCATTTTACATTACCCCAGTATCAATTCATTTTATATTACCCTCAGTATATCAATTCATTTTATATTACCCCAGTATCAATTCATTTTATATTACCCCAGTATCAATTCATTTTACATTACCCCCAGTATCAATTCATTTTATATTACCCTCAGTATATCAATTCATTTTATATTACCCCAGTATCAATTCATTTTATATTACCCCCAGTATCAATTTATTTTATATTACCCCCAGTATCAATTCATTTTATATTACCCCAGTATCAATTCATTTTATATTACCCCCAGTATCAATTCATTTTATATTACCCTCAATATCAATTCATTTTATATTACCCCAGTATCAATTCATTTTATATTACACCCAGTATCAATTCATTTTATATTACCCCCAGTATCAATTCATTTTATATTACCCCCAGTATCAATTCATTTTATATTACCCCAGTATCAATTCATTTTATATTACACCCAGTATCAATTCATTTTATATTACCCCAGTATCAATTCATTTTATATTACCCCCAGTATATCAATTCATTTTATATTACCCCAGTATCAATTCATTTTATATTACCCCCAGTATATCAATTCATTTTATATTACCCCCAGTATCAATTCATTTTATATTACCCCAGTATCAATTCATTTTATATTACCCCCAGTATATCAATTCATTTATATTACCCCAGTATCAATTCATTTTATATTACCCCCAGTATATCAATTCATTTTATATTACCCCCAGTATATAAATTCATTTTATATTACCCCCAGTATCAATTCATTGTATATTACCCCCAGTATATCAATTCATTTTATATTACCCCCCATATATCATCAATTATAGCTACGTCATCTCATTAACACCCCCGTTCGCTCACCCCCGCGCTCACCGGAATTGTGAAAACAATCTCCGGACGCAGTACCAGCCTGGTTTGGGCCACAACCATGTATTTCTTCTCCTGGGTCTGCGACTGCGTGCCCTGCGCGGCTGCGCACATCACGTGAGGGGTGGCGCTAATGCAACGTGCCTGCTTTGAGTTTAAAATGTGTGATGGCCAGCCCCCCGGCATTTCAGAGTGCGCCGGGCCGTGGCTGCGCCTTGTCAGCTCATCATCCGGTTCCCGGAGCTGAGGGAAAATGACAGGGCCAGTCCATTGTGCCTGGCCAACCGGGCCCTTACTGACCCGCGGGCACTGCCGGAGTGCCCGACGAATCAGTCCGCCCCTGTACATGCTTATTACCTAAATATGGTCCCCATAGGTCTGAGAAAAGCCCCGCCTCCAGCGGCATTCCCTAAAATACAGGAGTCTCTGTTTGACCATTGATAATACTGTGAGATGTGTACATTTCCTATCCCTGACTCACTAATTATAATGCAAAACCATTTTCACTGA
Organism: Leptobrachium leishanense; assembly: GCA_009667805.1. Lineage (NCBI taxonomy): Eukaryota > Metazoa > Chordata > Amphibia > Anura > Megophryidae > Leptobrachium > Leptobrachium leishanense. The sequence goes on from CM019064.1 coordinate 30,280,161, forward strand.
ATATTAAAGGAAAAAAACAACACTTAAGGCTGGTGTCAGACGAGCGTTTTTAAGAGGAAAGGGACGTCCATGAGAGTGGACGTTCCTTCAACTCTGACACCCGTCTGGCCACCTTGCTGAGCGCAGTTAGTGCGCTCGGCGCTGCAAGGCTTGATCCTCCTATGGAGGGTTGCGCTTTGCAGCCCCGTTGAACGCGCGTCTAGCGCTTCGACGAGAAGCCTTGCTGCACGGCCGCTGTCGAACGCACAATTCGTGTGTGCAGGCACGCGCAGCGGCGGTTGGCTGCCCCGTTGCAGTGTCACAACGCTGCAACAGACGCCGGAAGGCAGGTCAATACGGGCGCACATAGTGTGCTCGTCTGACACCAGCCTGACATATCACAAATTAGTTTATAGCTCCACGCCATGAATATGCATTTCCAGGATTTCTGCAGATCGTTTCCGCTCATTAACTACAAGCACCGCCATTATTTCTGTCTTCTAATAACACCTACTTTATAGTGTTTGCTTTGCGAAGCAGTGACTTTCAGTTAAGAGCAATTTTGGCTTAAAAAGGACAAGTAACGGTAACCAAGTTATTAGCCAACGAAAGAGTGAACTGTAAACAAGTCTCAAATTTACCCTCAATTAAATGCTTTGGTTTCCAAATTACTTTATACATCATTAACCCTTTCGCTGCTGAGGCTTTTCCCGCCCCTGTGCTGAGGTCATTTTTACCTGTTTTGCGCATCATGTTTAAACGTGTTTTGAAGGCTTATTTTAGTATATGACCCAGACATATTATATATCGTTCTTTCCGTCAGACTCGGTAGAGTCATAATATGTCATTATTATATGTATACGTTATGTCATGTCTGTATATTATAACAAAAAATGCAATAAAATATGTATTTTCAATAATTTACAATGTGTAAAGTGTTTTTTTTCACATTTTAACATGCGAGCAATTGCGGTTATATTTTGTATGGGGTGCGCTTGTTAAAAAAATTAGAGATGGGGTCTCGTTACATTTTTTTTTGGGGAAAATTACACTATTTTTAACAAACGCACCGCATACAAAAATCGTTAGTGCAGCATCATTGTTCACATTATAATTGAAATGGGAACAATATTGCTGCATTAACAAACCAAAAAAAAGAAAAAAAAAGTGTTTATTTTTTTTTTATAATTTTTTTTTAAATTTATTTTTATTTTTATTTTTCATTTTTTTTTTTTACAACTTTTTTCACTTTCATGTTTGGTATCGTTGGAACGGCCATGCTCTGGCCGATCCAACCATACCAAAATTTAACCCCTAACTGCCACGGATCGGGAGATAGGGAGTTCATTGGAACTCCCTATCTCCACCGTTGGTGGCAGTTAAGGGTTAACTCTAGGACTGGCGTCATCGTGCTACGCACGATGACGCCAGTCCTCAGGGGGAGTTCCCGGAGGCTTGGCCGACATCCAAGATGTCGGCCAGCTCCGGGAAAGGATCGCGAACCGGCGCTTTTCAGCGCCGATTCGCGATCCAGCTCCCCAGGGGTTAATGCCAGGCATCATTTGGAAGGGCAGGCTGTGCCCTTCCAAATGATGCCTGGGTTAACCCCCGCAGAGCCGCCGATCGGGAGGGAGAGAGGTCCGAAGGACCTCCCCCCTCCCTTTCAGGCGCCTCCTCCGCACATGCGGGGGGGGGGGGCGCCTGAATTTGGTGTCATCGCGCTGCCGCGATGACACCAAATTCCGGCGGCTGCTGTTCCGGATGCCGGGCTGACATCCAGGATGTCAGCCCGCACCGGAGGGGCCAGCGATCGGCCGGAACCCGGCCGAACGCTGACCCCAATGGGAGGACGCGCTCAGCGCGTCCTCCGCATACCAGCGGGAATGCTGAGGACGCGCTGAGCGCATCCTCAGCATCGAAGTGGTTAAACTGAATCAGATGAGCGGGGAATAATGAACTCAATTTTGTGCCCGATTTTTTTTTTTTAAATTGTTGTAAAGAATGTAAATAAAATAAGGGGAACACTATAATTGCAAAAATCTGAATATTGGGCGCATGTTATTCCCCTTCCTGTAGATACTCTAGTTGTGATGATTGTTATATACGCAGTACATTATTATTATTATTGTCATCATTTATATAGCGCCAACAGTTTCCGCAGCTCTGTACAATAACCAAAGGGAACGAGATACATATAAACGTGCATAGGATGGAAACAAGAGGTGTTGAGGGCCCTGCTCATAAAAGCTTACAATCTAGAGGGATTGGGGTTGAGGAAGACAAGAGGAATTTCACTAGATAGCAGGATCTTTAGTGCCAGTGGTTTGGGAATGGTGGGGCCATAGAAGCAGCTTCAATCATGTGTGAGTAGGTGAGCAGAGGGATGAGTTGCATCAGTAATGTGGTGCGCTAATCAGAAGAGATGGGTTTTGAGGGATTTCTTGAAGGCCTGAAGGTCAGGGGAGAGTTTGATAGGGCGAGGCAAGTCATTCCACAGGACCGGAGCTGCCCTTGAGAAGTCTTGGAGGCGAGAGTTGGCCGTGCGCTTGTAAACCGATGACAGGTGGAGATCACCTGCTGAACGGAGTTGTCTAGATGGGACGTGCTTGTGGAGTAATAATGAAGACATGTAGGGAGGGGTTGAGTTATTTAGTGATTTGAACGTGAGCATCAGTATTTTAAACTGTATCCTGAAATGTACAGGAAGCCAATGGAGGGACCGGCAGAGGGGGAGGGGGAGCACACGAGGTGCGTTTAGTGAGATAAATAAGCCTGGCCCCTGCATTCATTACAGATTGCAAAGGGGTGATACGGGAGTTGGGGAGGCCAATAAGGAGCGAGTTGCAGTAGTCAAGTCGTGAAATGACAGGAGCATGAACCAGCACTTTTGCGCTATTTTGTGTCAGAAAGCACCTATCCAGTAAGTGTCCTTGGGCAAGACACCTAGCGGTACATACTCGCCACCCAGGACATACTTGAAAACGAGAGAAATCTCAATGTATTGTAGCGCTGTGTTAAAATCTTGCTGCTGGCAGTACCTATTTTTGGCCACAAGATGGAGACAATCGCGATTAGAGACACTGGACATTGGGACTACATTTCCCGGCGTGCTTTGCAAAGAGACAGGAAGTGGGTGGGACCCAGCACACTTACATCCCGAACCTCGTGGAGAACGCGCCAGAGCGCGCGAGGGAACGAGAGAGAGCAGACGCAGTGAAAGACATCGCGAGAGGGCCTAGGCCAGAGCGCGAGTGAGACCTGTCAGTTCCGTTATCGGGTCATTCAGCCTAAGGAGAAGGAGACCTCCAAGTTCCAGAGATTGCTGCAGATCGAACAATCCGAAGACCTCGAGTGAGGAGTTACCGCGAGTTGATCGGATACGGAGAGCAGGGGGTGAGCTGGACAAGTCGTGGACAAGCTACGGAAAGTCAGACAACGGATCCGGCCGCAAGTATCCCCAGTCAATATCGAGCGGAGAGACGTCCTGGGTCAGCGGAGCCTAAAGCAACCGGTGGATGGGTGAGAGGCCTCCAAGGCCGTTTGTAAATAAAGAACACGCTGCTGTTTCTCTTTAAAGTCCACAGGGCCCCAACTTGACTAGTCGAAGACAGTCCTTAAGTAAATTCACTGGCCAGTTGAACTGTACCCGGGTACCACACACACATACACACCTTTTACATTCCGGGACTTAACCTGTGCAGGACTCATTCTGTTACGAATCGGAACGGGGGTTAAAGATACGTTCCGAATATATTATTTTCTCTTTTCCGCTGCGAGTTTACCGGAATACGAAGAGATTGTATTTTTGGGTCCCGCTACGTGTCCCTTTTCCGAATTTCGTGCAATTGCATTTCTTTTCTGTTCGGTTGTGGATATATTTTTTCCGAAATACGAAGCCTCGTGTTTCGTTTCTTTCCCGCTACGCGCTTTTACCGCGATACGAAAGTACTGTAATAATATCTGTGAATACCGTGTCTCAACGTCTGCTTACTATTTTAGTAAACTATTTAAATGATAAAAACTCACAACGGTGTTGGAGTATATTTATTCCCTAGTGCGGGGAGACTGACCCGTGGTTCATTTTCAGCGGCTCCTCCGGGAGTGAGCGCTACACGTGGGGGCTCGTTTCCGGGATCCAGTCTCTGAAAAAAACGCATCTAAAGGGTTAAATATGGATCCAGACACTGTTGCCGAGTGGTGTGAGGAGCACAGTAGTCAGTTAGAATGTTGTATAGTCATGGATATTCCCGCAGACACTTGGGCCGAAGATCAGATTCGCCAGGCCGTGGCCGCGCTGACACCAGACCATTGGGGGTTAATTCTGGACATTGTAAAGAACACAGATACCTCTCACACGTATGTTCTTCTTGAATGGAGAAAGGGTGTTCCACCATGTTTTCAGGGCGCGAGCGTGAAACTGGCCGATGAGGTGGAAGTCCAACTAATTCAGCCAAGTGTGTCACGTGGCGAATGCGCAAGTGTTCCCGCGCCTAGTCCGTTGGCCATGATCGGGCCTGAATTTATCGTGGCTATTGGAGATCTACTGGCTAAATGTCAGAAAACAAGCCCTCCTCACACTAACTTCGGTTATCGACGGTTAAGAAATTTTACAGGAAACGTACCAACTCCGGCGGGAGAAGAAACCTTTGAAGAATGGGTGGAACAGGCGATGCAGGCTCTGGATGAGTGGGATGTCCCTGAGGCCAGAAAAAGCAAAGGATCACCGAGAGCTTAAAGGGACCTGCGTCAGAAGCGGTGAGAAACCTGAAACTGAGTAGAAAAGATTGTACTGCTTTAGATTATTTAAACGTTCTTGAAGAAGTTTTTGGGCGAACCGAAAAGGCGGCCGAACTGGTATATCAGTACGAACACACCTATCAGAGAAGAGGTGAGAGGATGACCGAGTACATGAGGCGCCTAGATAAGATTCTACACCAGATACTCCTCAAGAAAGGGGCCGAACCGGCCGAAGTAGATAAGATCCGAATAAAACAGATCCTGAGGGGCTCTCAACCTCTAGATCCAGTAATGATGCAGCTGAGAAGCAGAGCAGGTAACCAAGAGCTGAAGTACCTGGAACTGATCCGAGTTGTACGAGAGGAAGAGGCTTTACTGGAAGAGAAATCCTTCAGGCGGGGGGAAAGGGCTTATGCACAACCTGTGAGACATAGCGACGGTCTGCAGCCTGAAAGCGACTCTCTAGATACTTATGGATCTGACGAGGACGAACAGGAACACCTAGTCGTTTTTAAATCTACAGAGAGAGCTGCCAAAGAATCGAACCTCCCTGAACGTGGTGAATTGTCCAAAACCGTCAAGAAAGTACAGGAAGCTCAAGCTGAATTGCAACAAGCGCACGCGGAACTGTGCCGAGTGTTGATGAAGGTGACCGAAATGCAGGCAGAAATGCAGACATTCCTCACAGGTATGCAGAAGACGGGAGTTGCTGTGGCGTCTGGTCCAAGTCCTTTAACCAAGTCTCAACAAGCAACTACGTCTCCGCTCTCTAAGAAGAGATGTTTCGGTTGTGGAGAAATGGGCCATTTCCACGCACAGTGCAAAGGCCGAAAGCCTGAGAAGGATAGAGTCGAGGGACTGTTGAAAGCCCTAGAAGGACTGTTATTTACCTCACCGGCGGGAAACGCCAGAGGGCACCAGTGAAGGAGCAACCTAGGTGCCCGAAGGTTGAACCCCGCTCCAAAAACCAAGCTAAGACTAAGAGGGCGAGAGGGCCCAAAGCCGAGCCAACTGCTGAGCCTGCCAGGACTGAAAGAGTCACTCCCTTAGCGTCCGGGTCTACGTCATGGGGGAGCAATGCACACCCAAAACCTACACGGGCCAAGAAAAAGGCCAGGGTACAGCAAACTGGGTCTAAGCGTCCAGATACCGCCACCAAGTTTCCTGACCAACTGATAGGTCCTTCTCCTATTGTGCCAATCCAAGTGGAGGGAGTCTACACTAAAGCCCTGTTAGATTCAGGGGCTCAGGTGACATTGATCTACAAATACTTCTATGAGAAACACTTAAAGCACATTCCTCTGCAAGAATTGAAGGATTTGGAAATATGGGGTATCGGCACTGAGAAACTCCCCTATGACGGGTACCTGCAAGTGAAGTTGGAGATTGGATCTGAAGTCATTGGACAGTCTGGGGGTTGTGATGCATTGGCCATTGTGTGTCCTCGACCCTCAGGTGCGAACAGAAGCTCCCTGATAGTGGGGACGAATACTGACCTAGTGCGGCGTCTCCTGACACCTATTGTATTGGAAGAAGGTTCGACTCAAGGAGTACACCCCATGTTACGTCCGGTCTATCAGAGGATGGTCGAAGAACGAAAGGCACCTGCCGAGGTGGGGCGCCTGTGGAGACTGGGGGAACAGAGAAGGTTCTGCAAGCAGGAGAAGTAGCGAGCTTCAGTCAGTCAAGTTGAACGGATCGCAACCAGGTCCTTATGTGGTGCTGGGAACCGATTTTAATCATGGGAGTGAAACCGGAGTCGAAGTAATTCCTGAAGTAATCTCCACCAAAGCTCTGAAGAGAACACGAGGAAGAGTCTCGGTCAGCGTGTGCAATGTGACGGATTCTCCAGTAGTCCTTAAAGCACGAATGCCTATCGGGCAAGTAGAGTCTGCTACACCCCTCTCTACCGATTTAGGAGGGGGAGTGGAAAAAGAGATTCCAGATGAAAGATTCTACCCCAAGGACGCTCCCATTTCACCTGAGTGGAAGAAACGTCTTCAGTCTCAAGTCCTAAAGTGGAAGGAATTGTTCTCGAAAGATGAGTTCGATGTGGGCCTAGCTAAGAGTACTGAGCACCGCATTCGGTTACAAGAAGACAAGCCGTTTCGTGAAAGATCAAGGCGAGTTCCGCTAGGAGACTTGGATGATCTGCGAGAGCAGCTGAATGAATTGCAAAGAACCAAGGTGATCAAGAGTCCAGGAGTCCATACGCATCTCCCATAGTGTTGGTCCGGAAGAAAAATGGTTCTGTCCGCCTATGCATAGACTACCGCACATTAAACCGGAGAACCATCCCCGATCAATATGCCACTCCTCGGATAGAAGATGCCCTACAGTGTTTGTCTGGAGCAAAGTGGTTTAGTGTACTAGACCTGCGAAGCGGGTATCACCAGATACCCATGCATCCTGAGGACAAGGAGAAAACTGCGTTCATCTGTCCACTGGGGTTCTTTGAATTCAACAGAATGCCTCAAGGTCTTACGGGGGCTCCAGCCACGTTCCAACGGTTAATGGAAAAGACAGTCGGAGATATGAATCTAATCGAAGTATTAGTGTACCTGGATGATATAATTGTGTTTGGGAAGACTCTGGAAGAACATCAACAACGTTTGGAGAAGGTCTTGAAGAGGCTCCATGAAGAGGGGCTGAAACTGTCTCTGGAGAAATGCCAATTCTGTCTGCCGTCTGTTACGTATCTAGGACATGTGGTCTCAGCAGAAGGTGTTTCGACAGACCCTCGGAAGTTGGAGGCCGTAGCTTCTTGGCCTAGACCCCGAAACGTCACTGAACTTAGATCTTTCTTGGGATTCTGTTCCTACTATCGAAGATTTGTGGGAGGATTCGCGAAAATAGCTCAACCACTGAACAAACTCCTGCAGAAGGAAACCACAGAAGAAGGCTGCAAGGTCTCTGACCAAAACTCGTCAGCTCCAGGGCCAAGGAAAGCTCGAGAGTCTATACAAGGTGAATGGACCAGTCAATGTGAAGGAGCTTTCGTGAAGCTGAAAGAGAGTCTAACCCGAGCTCCTGTTTTGGCCTATGCGGACCCTCACAAGCCGTATGAGCTACATGTGGATGCCAGCCGAGAAGGTCTGGGAGGAGTCCTGTATCAGGAGTATGGTGGATTGCTGAGGCCTGTAGCGTACGTGAGCCGGAGCCTTACGCCTTCTGAAAAGAACTATCCTACTCACAAGTTGGAGTTCCTAGCCTTAAAGTGGGCAGTGGTAGACAAGTTAAAAGACTATCTGTATGGAGCCGAGTTTGTGATCAAGACGGATAACAATCCTCTTACCTACATTCTTACTACCGCAAAACTGGACGCAACGGGACATCGGTGGTTGGCCGCTCTGTCAGGTTTCGGTTCAGCCTGAAGTATCGCCCTGGGGTGAATAATCGAGATGCTGATGCGTTATCGAGAAGACCCTACACTACAGAATGGACTCAGTTGACTCCAGACGGGGTGCAAGCTTTGTGTCAAGGAACAGAGCGCCGGGTCAAAGGAGGGATTGAAGCGGAGGCCATAGGAGTCATGGCTGCGGCTGTTCCTGAGTTTTACTGTAACCCTACGCAGTTAAGGGATGAAAGTTTACCTACCTTTTCGAGACAGGACCTGAAAGCGGATCAGGCCAGAGACCCTTTAATTGCCTTGACCATAAAGGCCCTGACTGCAAACCAGCGAGAGATTTTGTTAACCAACTCCCCGAGTGGAGCCAGATTGGTCTATAAAGAGTGGGAGCGGTTAAAGATGTTGGATGGGGTGGTCTACCGAAAGGGCCCCTCAACTAACTCTGAAGAGATTCAACAGTTATTCCCCCCACTAAACATAGGGAGAGTGTGCTGCGATCACTACATGATGAGCATGGACATTTGGGTGCTGAGAGAACTTTTAAGCTGGTGCGAGATAGGTTCTATTGGCCTTGCATGAGAGCTGAAGTGGAAAGTTATTGTCATTCCTGTCTGAGATGCATTCAGAGAAAGACTCTACCGACCCGAACTGCTCCAATGAGCCATCTGCAGAGCCAGGGACCCATGGATTTGGTGTGCATTGACTTCCTGTGCTTAGAGCCGGATGCTAGTGGGCAAGGGAACATTCTAATAGTGACTGATCATTTCACTCGTTACGCCCAAGCATTTTCCACAAAAGATCAACGCGCTCCGACAGTGGCCAAGGTGTTGATGGAAAAGTTCTTTGTTCATTACGGACTGCCAAGGAGGATACACTCTGATCAGTGTAGAGACTTTGAAAGCAGACTGGTGGGGCAATTGTTAGAGCTGTTGGGAATCCAAAAGACCCGAACTACACCATATCACCCTCAAGGTGATGCTCAGCCTGAAAGGTTTAATCGCACACTGCTAAACATGCTGGGGACCTTGTCGAATGTGGAGAAGCAGAGTTGGAGTCGTCACATAGCTACTCTGGTGCATGCATATAACAGTACGGAGAGCGATGCAACTGGATACTCACCGTACCGTCTTATGTTCGGAAGGGAGGCTCGACTGCCGGTTGATTTGGCATTTGGGTTATCTCTAGACCAGACGTCAGTAGCTTCCCATAGAAACTACGTGGATAGACTTCGAAAGTATTTGGCTTCTGCGTTTGAACAGGCCCGTTTGACCTCAGGAAACAGGGAGCAAAGAAACAAAAGGAACTATGACTTGAGAGTCCGAATACAAGATCTACAACCCGGTGATAGGGTTTTATTGAAGAACTTGGGTGCTGCTGCGAGACACAAGTTGGCGGATAGGTGGAGTTCCCAGGTTTACATTGTCTGCAAACAACTGCCGGGTTTACCAGTGTATCAGATTCGCCTGGATGGAAAGGCTGGGCCTCTCAAGAACTGGCACCGGAATCATTTGTTACCTTTGAGAGAGGCTGTGAGGATGCCAGTTGGGGACGAACTGCCTCTGAAAAATCCGGCTGCTCCACGTTTGCCTCCTGTTACTCGGTCTCAACAGACCCGGGTTGCCGAAGAGAGCGAAAGAGACAGTGAGGAAGAGAGTTATTGCCTAGACTGGATGCGCTCACCGGAGCCTGAGGAGGTTGTCGTTTTTCCTGAGCGGTGGGAGAGTAACTTGAGGCCTGAAGCTCCTGAATTTTTGCTAGAAGTCCCTGAGGCTGTTGAAATCCCTGAAGCTCTTGAATTTCAGTTGGAAGTCCCTGAGGCTGTTGGGATCCCGGTAGCTCCGGAAGCTGAAGCTTATTCAGGTGATTATAGTTCTATGCCTTCACTGGAGGGATCAAACTCTGAAGAAACGTCTGCTCCAGTGAGAGAGAGAAGGATTGAGCCAACACCTATAGTACTTCCACCTGAAGAGGAACTGATTGAGCCAGAACCAAAACGCTCTGTTCGACCGCCCCAACGCCTCACCTACGACTCACCAGGACATAGCACTGAAGAGGCCATTACCACAGTGCAGAGGTTGCCCGAAGTGTCTGCTATGCTAGCTGAGGTAGCCCAAAGTATGGATCAATTGGAGGAAGTGTTCCTAACCCATTACATGTATGCTGCTGAACCTGTACATTGTATGTAAACTTTATTCAAATATTGTGGAAATGTATGTAACTGTTGTACCTCCTTGGAGAGACCCAAGAGTTCTAGGAGGGGGAGAGTGTAGCGCTGTGTTAAAATCTTGCTGCTGGCAGTACCTATTTTTGGCCACAAGATGGAGACAATCGCGATTAGAGACACTGGACATTGGGACTACATTTCCCGGCGTGCTTTGCAAAGAGACAGGAAGTGGGTGGGACCCAGCACACTTACATCCCGAACCTCGTGGAGAACGCGCCAGAGCGCGCGAGGGAACGAGAGAGAGCAGACGCAGTGAAAGACATCGCGAGAGGGCCTAGGCCAGAGCGCGAGTGAGACCTGTCAGTTCCATTATCGGGTCATTCAGCCTAAGGAGAAGGAGACCTCCAAGTTCCAGAGATTGCTGCAGATTGAACAATCCGAAGACCTCGAGTGAGGAGTTACCGCGAGTTGATCGGATACGGAGAGCAGGGGGTGAGCTGGACAAGTCGTGGACAAGCTACGGAAAGTCAGACAACGGATCCGGCCGCAAGTATCCCAGTCAATATCGAGCGGAGAGACGTCCTGGGTCAGCGGAGCCTAAAGCAACCGGTGGATGGGTGAGAGGCCTCCAAGGCCGTTTGTAAATAAAGAACACGCGCTGTTTCTCTTTAAAGTCCACAGGGCCCCAACTTGACTAGTCGAAGACATTCCTTAAGTAAATTCACTGGCCAGTTGAACTGTACCCGGGTACCACACACACATACACACCTTTTACATTCCGGGACTTAACCTGTGCAGGACTCATTCTGTTACGAATCGGAACGGGGGTTAAAGATACGTTCCGAATATATTATTTCTCTTTTCCGCTGCGCGTTTACCGGAATACGAAGAGATTGTATTTTTGGGTCCCGCTACGTGTCCCTTTTCCGAATTTCGTGCAATTGCATTTCTTTTCTGTTCGGTTGTGGATATATTTTTTCCGAAATACGAAGCCTCGTGTTTCGTTTCTTTCCGCTACGCGCTTTATCGCGATACGAAAGTACTGTAATAATATCTGTGAATACCGTGTCTCAACGTCTGCTTACTATTTTAGTAAACTATATAAATGATAAAAACTCACAACGGTGTTGGAGTATATTTATTCCCTAGTGCGGGGAGACTGACCCGTGGTTCATTTTCAGCGGCTCCTCCGGGAGTGAGCGCTACAGTATCCTTCCTGGTAAAAATACTTTCTCGGAGGCGGAGCTAGCTGTGGAAGCGAGCAGCAGCATTTTGGAGGAGCTCTGGGTCTACCACGGATTTTATTGCTTTTTTCGCCGTTTGCACTGCCCTGTGAGCTTCCCGGTTGGCTAGAGGGATCCTGGAGAGTTGAGGTACCTGATTTAGCCCTGAGTTTCGTGCCCGGGGACAGATTGCTGCCGGCAGCGCGATTTGGGCCTAGTCACCATGGCCATCTTGGAAGCCTACTCGAGGCGTATTGAGATTCCCTCACCGCCCTGCGACCTCGTGCCAGCCCAGCATCTCCGGAACCATGCCTACCGGTCGTTCCCAGCGACGGGCCCCCGACAGAGGGACATTCGGGATGTTTTGCGAGGTGGGTCCGCTTTTACGGGACTGACTGCTTCTTCCTCCCTCCCCCCGGGCTATGGCTCCTCGGAGGCTGACAGCGACTATGAACCTCAGGGGGGTATTACTGGGATGCCCTGGCTTGCCCCGCAGTCACCGGCGTCTGACTCCCGACCCCTCTCGGCGGCTGCTAGGAAACGGGCACAGAAGAAGAGAAAATCAGCAATGCGGACATCGTCCGGGGCAACGCCGGACACAGAGGATATTTTTGATGGGGACCCGACTGAGATTCCCCTTACCTCCGCCAGTAATAGTGTGACCTCGGATCATCGGTCTGCAGTGGGGACGGGACTTCGACAGCAACAGGTGCAGGAGGAGGACGACCATCTCCCCTCCACGAAGGGGGATCTCCGCAGGATCTTGGAGGAGCTTCGGGTGATACGTGAGGTGTGGCAGCCTGAGGTGGCGGCGGTCCGCACGGAGATAGCGGCGATGCGTGCTCAGGTGAAGGTGGTACAGGAGACGACTTCTGCTGTGACAACGGAACAAACTCACCTGTCTGGTCAGGTTGCTGGTTTGCGATACCAAGTCGAACTTCTGACACGCTCTGTGGAGATGCTTGAAACGAGACACAGACGCCGAAACATCAGGGTCAGGGGTGTCCCGGACTCTATTACCTCCGACGCTCTGCCGTCCTACGTGACTCGTCTTGTGCTTCAGGTCACGGGGCTTCCCCCTGACACACCTGACATGCTTGGGTCGGTGTTTCGGGTCAGGAGACCTGCGACGAACCCACCTGGGGCTCCTCGAGACGTCGTAGTGGCCTTCCGTGAAGTGGCTTTCAAGGTCAAGGTTATGTCTGCTCCGGGCGCGAGGGATCCCGTACGCTTTGAGGGCTCCACTCTGGCCCTGTATCATGATCTCCCATTCCAGACCCTGATGGCTCGCAGGCGTTTTCGTGAAGTGACATCAGTTCTTCGCCGACAGGGTGTCCGATATCGCTGGGGTCTGGCAGGAGCTTTGGTGGTGACCCACGCAAATGTCCCCTATACCATCACGGATCCCGCGGTGGCTTGGATTGACCTTGCGGCTGCGGGCTCTCACCAGATCCTCCGGACCCTCGACCGGATTGAAGGCTGGTTTCTATGCCCTCTACCTCTCCAGGTCTGAGCTTTACTGAATTACACCCCCTCCCCTGCATTTCTCTTATATGCTTACGTGTCCCTGGTCTCTAGCTTGGCCTAGTGCCTGGACTTTCAGGACGGTTCGTAATTTGTTTTGATCAGTCCCAGCCTGCATTGCATAGGGCTTTTGCTTTTTTGCCTGCACATGGTACTTTCTGCCTTTTTACTTATTTTTACCGCCCTGTCCTTCTTTGCGACGCATGTTTTTTGACCAGCTGACCGTAGTTACCTTGGCCGGCCTTAAGTGGCTGCATTTATATATGTTTGATTTCCCACCTTGATGAGACCCCCCGTCTAGGGGATGTTTTCTGCTAACATATTGCTATCCTTAGATTTTTTCGATTCGCTGTTTTTACGATGACACTTTTTTGGCCATGTGTGGTTTCCGTTGCTTGTTATGTCTTCCTGTTTGGCCCTGCGAGGTCATCCATTATTTTACAGTATGATGTAATGCTGACTTATTTCAAAATAAAAAACTTTAAATTTAAAAAAAAAAAAAAAAAAAAATACTTTCTCAAAAAAAAAAAGGGGCGGACACGGGAAATGTTTTTGAGTTGAAAATAACAGGATTTGGTCACTGTCTGGATGTGGGGAGAGAATGTTAGGTCAGAGTCAAAAGTGACACTTACCTTATACTGTACATATTATATATGTTACGGGTAAAGTTCAAAGTTGGGTAATGCTAGTTTTACCGGGCTAAATATCGCATTACCTGAAACCACTGGGTAAAACTGGGAAAAAAAAAATCAGACTTTACCTTGGTGATCTGTGGACTACAGAAACCCCCATGGATAAAAGTTGACTTTTAAGGGGTTATTCAGAAAGCACCATTTCGGTGCTCTCTCCTTCAGCATTCACCGCAGGGTTCCCGAAGTGGGCCGAAGGAATCCACCGATCAACCTGCTGAATGCAGCCGCCGACCATACTGCCGAACGCAGCCGAAAACCGCCGAACAGACCGTAGAAAGCAGCAGACTACCTGCCGAATAGACTACCGAACACATCCTCAACCCACTGAACGCAGCTGACGACCCGCCGGACAGACCGCCGAACACCACCGAAAAAAGCCAACCAGCTGCCGAACAGGGGTAAGAAAGAAAAAAATAAAGTTTTAAAAGCCGTTTTAAAAACAAATAGTGCCTGGATATAATATATAGGTCCTATGAATAATAATGAAGAGGATTGTTACAGAATAATAAAAAATAAAAACATGTAAAACGAAATTGGAATCAAACATTTTGCCAAAAAATCCGGAAAAATGCCTATAAAATTCTAAAAAATAAATAAATGAGGAGACTTTTTGCTGCAAATGAAAAGAATAAATGGTTGAATATTTAATAAGAATAGAGAATTTATTTTACATTGAAACTTATGGGATTTCCCTGCTTAAGACTAGGGTCAAACGAAAGCATTTTTACCCACGAACGTCAAAAAGTGCGTCCGAACGCATTGACGGATTTTTTCACGGAATGCGCAAAAACAGTCAGACGACGCGCATTTTCGTGCGTGATTTTTTACAGATTGTCAATAAAAATCTTTTTTGCGTCTGGACGTTATGTTGGCCGGACATGAGCAGCGTCTGACGTCTCCTAATCACGCACACACGCCGCTATGCCGCCGCAGCGCTCTCTGTACGTCAGTACTAGCGGTTCTGCATTCTCGAAAAAATGCGTTCAAATTCCACTTGCGTTGCACGGCCGGACTTTCGTGCGGCTGTACTTCGTATATTGGCTGTCATTGCCCGTCATTTGCTGCTACTGCGGCCGTAATTAAGTGCACCAGAACGCACGTTAAAAATACGTTAGTCTGACCCCAGCCTAAACCTGTCAAATGAAACCACCGAAAATCAGGGCATTTTGAAATCTTTTCACAGCTGTTGGATGTTCTCTGAATAGACTAACCATTGCTTCTCTATGGGGGATTTCACTGCCGCCGAATTGAACTGTGTTTCGCTGGCAATTTGCCAATATTTGGCAAATCGCCAGCTTATTGAATAGCCGAATGGTCACGAAATTGCATTGTATGGGGAGATTCACAGTTTGGTGCAATTCGGTGGCCAATTCAGCTCTCTTTGAATAACCCCTTATGTCTGAATAGAAAGGTGCAGCTTTCCATTATATCTGCTTCGTGGAAACTATCAGGGTTTTTCAAAGAGTATCAAAAAGTCACTGCACGTTCAGTGACTTTTCGTTCCCCGCACTTCGGGGCGATTCGGCGATCCTATTTCGCCGTCGGTGCGGTGTATTCAGCAAGAACCGCAGAGCCCCGTAGTGCAGGGAAAACCCGCCGCAAACCCGCCGAACACTCACCGAAACCCGCAGAAAGCAGCTGGATTTTAAACCCGCCGAACATGCCGGAGAAACCAGACTAGCCGCCGCTCACAGCGCAGGGCAGCCGCCGGAAAAAGCCGACACGCAGACGAAGGAGGTGAAGAAAAAAAAACACAGTACGCTTGAAAGTATGAAATTTGAAACGCTGTTTGGAAAAAAAACTACAGAACAAAAATGTCTGAAATTTACACATAAGATCCAATGAATGATAATAAAAAAATGGAAAAAAAGTTTGCAAAATAAATTCCCAAAAATGCCTAAAAGATCCTAAAAAAATCTAAAAATAAAGAGACTTTTTTTTACTGCAGAATAAAATAAACGGTTTATTAGATATTGAATTAAAACTGGAATATTTTTAACATTGAAGCCTAAGGGATTCACCTGAATAAACCTGTCGAATGAAACCACCGAATGGCAGTGCATTTTGGCAAATCTTCTCTGCTGTTCGGTGTCTCTGAATAGACGAAGCATTGCTTCTCTATGCGGGATTTCACTGCCCTCGAACAGGCACCGTACGTGCAGGCAATTCGTCACAATTTGACGATTTGCCTGGTCTCTCAATAGTCGAATGGCCTCGAAATGGCTCAGTTCGCTGAAATTCAGCGTTCGGTTACATTTCGGAGACTTTTCACCTCTCTCCGAATAACCCCCTATGCTTCTCCTAGCATGATAGTGCAGGAACTGCATTCCTGCTTGACTTGACCCCAGGGTTTTCTCGTCCTGACTGCTTCTGCACTAGCAAGGGCCTTAACCACTGGCTTCAGCACCAGTGATGGAATGTGATCATTGCAAAAGATTACAATAGATTTGCATTTGTTGAACTCTGAGCACAGATTAAAAATGAATTAATATAGGAGACATCAGAAATTACCTGTAGAATCTTGCCGTGAAGAATAACTTTGAAGAAAATATACCCAGAACATATTTAGTCCTATGAAGCAGGATAATAAGAAGACATTCGAAATTTAAGAATAAGACAGAATTCTGGAGATTCTCTGGGTTCAGTGCAATCCGGTGCTCTTTGAATAACCCCTTTAGGGTTGGGGTATAGGGTTAAGGTTACGATTAGGGTTAGTGCTTGGGTTGTATGCCACTGTAAAGTCTCTGGAAATACAATAACAAACCACGATTGGGTGGATCACAGTTTACTAGGAAAAAGCCCCAAGTTTGGTTTCATTTTGGGTTTTTCTCAAAGTCTCCGGGTAATGTCACAAAATAAGATATGCCTAATTCATGCTACACAGCCTCAGTTGATGCCATGGCTGAACCGTGTTTATTTGTTGAAAGTTAAAATAAAAGGTTTGAAAGTTAAAATCGAGAACGATGAATCAGGGGCCAAAGATCTGTCCCTCTGGATCTGGGACTGTCGACAGGTATATCTTGATCAGCTGTGTAAACTAAAACATGTTCCCTAAAGCAAGGGTCAGCAACCTGGACCTCCAGATGTTTTGGATCTACATTTCCCATAAGACTCCACCAACCTAATGAGTTGGTGGGAATCGTGGAAGACGTAGTTCCAAAACATCTGAAGGACCAAAGGCTGCTAACCCTGCCCTAAAGATCATTTTATAACATTAAAGTGACACTCTACTTTATAGTTTTAAAGTGGTCAGGATGAGGAGTTCACCCCCCTCCCAGTCCCCCCATCTGGTGAAATCACAGGGGGAAGCAGAGGAGTTTCCTATGCCTCCTCCCAGTGTCAACAGCAACAAGGATTTTGAATTTCCTGGCTGCCGTTCACCAGATTGGTCACTAGTGACATCTCACAGAGGCAGCCGATGGATCGGAACCTGTGCATAGGTGCAGCTCCGATCCATTGTTCTGCACAGGTGCTATGGAATTTGCGTACCTAAAGTGCGCTAGTCCCTTAGAGGTGCGCAATTTGTGGTTCCTCTACTATGCAAGTTGCAGATGAGCAGGGTGGGACTGGGATAGAGAATCAACCCTGGACGTCATCCAGACCGGCACAATTTAATTATGCAAATACATACAAAAATAGTATAAACCAACTGGATCACTCAACCAATCGCACTACAGATACTGGAGGTGCTGCAGAGCGATTGGGTAAAGCACCGCAGTGGCACTGAATACGAGTGTGCAGCATGTCTTAAGGTGAGATGGATGTACAGAGGCACTCACCGGCACCGTGGCCCCAATATGAGACTGCGTCTGTTTTACAGACGGTGAGAAAGTTCTCACCCATTAAGGGCAGTGCGAGACACGCGGTGAACCAGCATTCACACCGGCCCACCGAGCCATCGGCCCACTGGGAATCTCCCTGTAGTCCCTATGGCCAGTACATGCCTGCGCATGAGAGTAATTTGCATTAGAAAACGTCAGGGATTTCTGGGTTTGTGAGTCCCTGAGCCAGAGGAGGAGAAGAAGCAGCGGGCGGTGAGGGAGAAAAGATGAATAAAATTCCCCTAAAATGAAAAGAAATGAATTGATCAGAGGCTTTCAGCTGTCAATAGCGATTCCCTTTAACTAATCATCCTATTGTACAAGTAGTTTTAGGTACGTCTTAAAAATATCCTGTCTTAATTAGCTAGATATCTTAAGCTGGTATCAGACGAGTGCACTATGTGAGTCCGTACTGACGTGCCTCCCGGCATCCGTTGCAGCGTTGTGCTTCTGCAACGCGACCGGTCATATGCCGAAGCGTGCTCTGGCCGTGCAGCAAGCCTCCCCGTCGAAGTGCTACGACGCACGTTCGATGGGGCTGCAAAGGGCAATTTTCCATAGGAGGATCGAGCCTTGCAGCGCTGAGTGCACTAACTGCGCTCAGCGAGGCGGCCAGACGGGCGTCAGAGTGGAAGCAACGTCCACTCTCACAGACATTCCTTCTGCTCTTAAAAACGTTCGTCTGACCCCGGCCTAAAACAAGGACATAATATTGCTCAGTTTCAGAAACAAAAAATATTTTATGTAATTCTTTCACGTGGAGCTGGTTACTGTTGCTGTTGGCAAATTGAAGTCGCTGGACCAAGGCCAGAAAATATATTTTGATATATGTAAAATATTCATCCGAGAAAAATAAATCTTCATGGATATTTCATTACAAAACCCACTCCATATTTATGTATTCTATTTTGATTTCCACATTTTGTTTCCACATTAAAAAAGCAATGTTGATATCTTGGTTGAACGCTTCTGTTGGTGCCAAGAATGATAGATGCTTTGTTTTGTTTGAATATCTTACGGTGATGGACTACAGTAGCAGGATATGATCCCAATATTTCATCTTATAACGTGGCAGTAGTGGTGGTGGAGGGGGGACGGTTGATTAAAACGTATACAACAAAATACTTTATTACCAAACAAGTAATATCTATACGTACAACCAGGGCTGGATTTATAACTAGGTAGAGTAAGCATGTGCCTACAGGCACCTGCCACAAGAGGGCGCCTTGCTCTGTAATTTTTTCCGTCCAATCATTTAGACCACTGTATCTCAGAAGCCCTAAGGGCTAGAGTGACATATGAGGTATCATTGGAAAGGACAGATTATGGCCTTTCAGGTGATACCAAAACTAAGCAGGTTAGATTTATGTAAAAATAAAATAAATTTTTTCTCTTTTTTTCTAACGCAGCACTATTATTCAGTTTACAATTATAAAATGAACAGTGATGCTGCGCAAACTCACCTTCTTGTTTCCCACACTGCCAGCAAATTTGAAGCTGATGATGCAATGCATTGTTTCATCGACCGTGGCACTGCAGTGAGGAGAGACAGAGGGAACCTTTGGAAGCTGCATCTCTGAGTTGTACACTGCACAAGGTTAAGTGAGGCGTCATTGGAAAGGTCAGAATCTGATCTTTAAAATGAGACCAAACATGACCATGTATTATGTAAAAATAAAAACTGAAAAAAATGTAAATGAAAAATGTATTTTTTTTTCTCTCTTCTGCGGCAGAGACAATATATGCTTTTACATGTAAAACAAACAATGCCACGCTAACTCAACTAAGGCAACAGATTCTGCTCCTTCTTTTGATTTGACGTAGAGAGAAACTATTTTTTAATTTTAAAAAAATTGTATATATAATATATGCACTTTATTTTAGCTGTTAGAAATACTAATACGAGGAGCTTTATCTTTGCACATTATTGTGAGTTTTATTGCTGTGGAGCTCGGTGATACACTCGTACACACTGCACATTACTGTGAGGTTTATAGCTGTGTGATACACTCATACACAGCGCAAATTACTGTGAGTTTTATTGCTCACACTTGAAAAAGAATTTAATGGGAAATGCCTGATCATCTTTATCTCCCATTAAATTAATATTTTGTTATTCCCTAAACTGTGAACTGGTGGGAATTACAAATAATGTCAAAACAGTTGAAGAGTAAGATTATCAAAAACTACTATTTTGGGATAAAGTATGTAATCCCCTTGAAATTCTCCTCCAAGTTACACGTAGCAGCTATCATTCATTTCTTAATGAGAAATGCATATATCAGTGGATGTTCATTAATGAAAAGAAAAATAATACCATTTTATATGACACAGTAAAATATGTTATACTCCTCCATGGATATTCCAATTTAAAGTGACACCAACATCAAATCATCAGCAGGCTTCATCAGGAGGTTATGTCTCCACTGGGGGGTACTATTAATTACAAGCTGCAATGCAATGACTTCTTGAACTACCAGCTAAATATGACAATATATGAATATATACAAGGTGCAGAATGCAAAGTGTATAGCAATAATTTTACAGTCAAAACAAAACTGTGCACAGCAAAAAATTTGACGTGTCCAAATAATTTCCCCGGAGCCATCGTTCATGCCACGATTCAGTTCATCCAAATTTTGGCCGTTAAATTCATTAATTTTTCAAACACAATAAAAGCTTATGGGAGACAGAAGAACCCCCCTAACCCTATCCAGTCCTAAAAAAAGAAGTGCGAGAACTCCCCAAGTATTCTCTCTCCCCTCTATTTTCTTTGAGTATTTTACCAGGAAGGATACATTGAGACTAGGGATGAGCGGTTCGGGTTCGGACGGTTCGACCCGAACTTAGCCTGTTCGAGTAGATCGCGAACACCGAACATTTCCGGGTGTTCGCCGCATGTTCGACCACAATGCATTTTCCCACTGGCCTGAAGCTCGTAATTGGCTAGTGACAGGTCTGGTGCAAGACTGGTTCAACACTATGCCAATCACCGCTCAGAGTCCTGATTGGGCAAATTTTGCCCAATCATGGGTTCACAGAGCTAAGTCCCGCAGCACACTATATAACGTTTCCACGTGCCGATTCTGCACGCATTTCAGAGGAGATTTCAAAGGAGATAGTTGTGTCTTGTTACTGCCGGTCTGCCACGCTACTGGGGGGGTCTGTGGGGGTCTCATTTCTACCAAATATCAGGGAATTTAGGTGATGTGTGTCTTGTCACTGTGCCAGCAAGTTTTTTTGGGGTTTACAACTTTCTTTAAAACATTTGTGAATTGAGGTGATTTTCTGGGTCTTGTCACACTGTGCCAGCAAGTCTTTTTGGGTCTCATTTCTACCAAATATCAGGGAATTTATGTGATGTGTGTCTTGTCACTGTGCCAGCAAGTTTTTTTGGGGTTTACAACTTTCTTTAAAACATTTGTGAATTGAGGTGATCTTCTGTGTCTTGTCACACAGCCAGCAAATCTTTTTGGGGCTCACTAATTTCTTTAAAACATTTGTGAATTGAGGTGATCTGTGTCTTGTCACACATCCAGTACCACGCAGTATTTTGGGGGTCACAAATTTCTACAAAACATTTGTGAATTGAGGTGATCTGTGTCTCGTCACACATCCAGTACCATGCATTATTTTGGGGCTCACTAATTTCTTTAAAACATTTGTGAATTGAGGTGATCTGTGTCTCGTCACACATCCAGTACCACGCTGTATATTGGGGCTCACTAATTTATTTAAAACATTTGTGAATTGAGGTGATCTTCTGTGTCTTGTCACACAGCCAGCAAGTTTTTTTGGGGCTCACTAATTTCTTTAAAACATTTGTGAATTGAGGTGATCTGTGTCTCGTCACACATCCAGTACCACGCAGTATTTTGGGGCTCACTAATTTCTACAAAACATTTGTGAATTGAGGTGATCTGTGTCTCGTCACTGGCTGCCAGCTATCAGTGTGTCTCACTGAGTTATACCAGAGTTCTTTAAATCTTTATACCAGAGTTGAATCAGAGTTCTGTATATATTAGAAAACATAGAAACATAGAAACATAGAAAAATGTCGGCAGATAAGAACCTTTTCGGCCCATCTAGTCTGCTCAATTACATGGATACTTTACCTGGATTTATCTTTTGTTTAGGATAGCCTTATGCCTATCCCATGCTTGCTTAAATTCAATTACTGTTTTGGCCTCTACCACTTCTACTGGAAGACTGTTCCATGTATCCACCACCCTCTCAGTAAAATAATGCTTCCTGATGTTACTTTTAAACCTTTGCCCCTCTAATCTAAGACTATGTCCTCTTGTTTTGCTATTTTGTTTCCTTTTAAATATACCCCTTCCTCTACCTTGTGGATTCCCTTTACGTATTTAAATGTTTCTATCATATCTCCTCTGTCTCGTCTTTTTTCCAAGCTGTACATGTTAAGATCATTAAGCCTTTCCTGGTAACTTTTCTCCTTCAAGCCGTACACCATTTTAGTAGCCCTTCTCTGAACTCTCTCTAAGAG
Source organism: Leptobrachium leishanense (assembly GCA_009667805.1). Taxonomy (NCBI): domain Eukaryota; kingdom Metazoa; phylum Chordata; class Amphibia; order Anura; family Megophryidae; genus Leptobrachium; species Leptobrachium leishanense. The sequence continues at coordinate 30,302,157 of CM019064.1, forward strand.
GTCTATATCCTTCTGGAGATACGGTCTCCAGTACTGCACACAGTACTCCAAGTGAGGTCTCACCAGTGCTCTGTACAGTGGCATGAGCACTTCCCTTTTCCTACTGCTAATACCTCTCCCTACACAACCAAGCATTCCGCTAGCATTTCCTGCTGCTCTATTACATTGACTACTTACCCTTAGATCCTCTGAAATAATGACCCCTAAATCCCTTTCCTCAGATGTTGAGGTTAGGACTGTATCAAATATTCTATATTCAGCCCTTGGTTTTTACGTCCCAGGTGCATTATCTTGCACTTATCCACATTAAAACTCAATTGCCACAACTCCGACCATTTTTTTAGTTTACCTAAATCATTTGTCATTTGGCTGATCCCTCCAGGAACGTCAACCCTGTTGCAAATCTTTGTGTCATCAGCAAAAAGACATACTTTTCCATTAATACCTTCTGCAATATCACTAATAAAAATATTAAAGAGAATGGGTCCAAGTACTGACCCCTGAGGTACCCCACTGGTAACAAGACCTTGTGCCGAATAAACTCCATTTACCACAACCCTCTGTTGTCTGTCACTCAGCCACTGCCTAATCCAGTCAACAATATTGGAATCTAAACTCAAAGATTGCAATTTATTGATAAGCCTTCTATGCGGAACAGTATCAAAAGCCTTACTGAAATCTAAATAAGCAATGTCTACTGCACCACCTGTGTCTATTATTTTGTTACCCAATCAAAAAAATCAATAAGATTAGTTTGGCATGATCTCCCTGAGGTAAACCCATGTTGTTTCTGATCCTGTAATCTATGTGTTTTTAGATGTTCAACAATCCTTTCCTTTAACATGGTTTCCATTAATTTCCCCACTACTGACGTAAGACTAACTGGCCTATAGTTCCCCGATTCCTCCCTACTACCCTTCTTGTAAATGGGCACAACATTTGCTAATTTCCAGTCTTCTGGGACGACTCCGTTAACAGATTTATTTAACCAATCCTTGTTAACGGTTTTGCTATTACATCACTGAGCTCTTTTAATAATTTAGGGTGGATCCCATCAGGCCCCATTGACTTATTTGTCTTTACTTTAGACAGCTGCTGTAGAACCTCCTCCTCTGTAAACTGATATGTAAATGTCTCTTTAGTGTGCTCTCCTAACTGAGGTCCCTTTCCTTCCTTTTCTTCTGCAAAGACTGAACAAAAATATTCATTGAGGCAGTCAGCGAGACTTTTATCCTCTTCTACATACCTTCCTTCCTTTGTTTTTAATCTAACTAATCCTTGTTTTACTTTTCTTTTCTCGTTTATGTATCTAAAAATGTTTTGTCCCCTTTTTTTACTGACTGAGCTATTTTCTCTTCTGCATGTGCTTTGGAAGCTCTTATAAATTGCTTTGCCTCTTTCTGCCTAATCTTATAGGTTTGCCTATCTTCTTCACTCTGAGTTGTTTTATAATTATTGAATGCTGTCTTTTTGTTCTTCACCATTTTGGCCACTTCTGCAGAGTACCACAGTGGTTTCTTCCCATTTTTGTTTTTGCTAACAAGCCGAATGCAATTTCCTGTGGCCTTCAATAATGCTTCCTTTAAATCCCATTTCTCCTGGACTCCCTTTAAACTCCTCCAGTCTGATAATGACTCCTTCACACAAAATCTCATTTTAGAAAAATCTGTTTTTTTAAAGTCTAAAACTTTCGTTCTTGTGTGGTGCGGCTCCATCCCTGTTGTTATATTAAACCATACTGACTGGTGATCACTAGATCCCAAATTTTCACCTACAACAACGTCCGATACCAAACCTCCATTTGTGAGTATTAAATCCAATATGGCCTCTTTACGGGTCGGCTCCTCAACTACTTGTGTTAGAGATAATCCCAGTAGGGAGTTTAGAATATTTGTACTCCTGGTGCACCCAGCTGTTTTGGTTTTCCAGTTCACATCAGGAAGATTAAAGTCCCCCATGATAATAACTTCCCCCTTCATTGCCATTTTGGCTATTTCCAACCAGCAGATTATCTAGTTCTTCTGCTTGTCCAGGGGGTCTATAGATCACACCTACACGAGCTACTGTATGATTGCCAAATGTTAGCGTAACCCAAACTGACTCTATGTTCACCTCGCTCACTTTTATTTGTTTCGTTTTTATGTTGTTTTTCACATACAGGGCCACTCCTCCTCCTTTCCTACCTTCTCTGTCTTTTCTATATAAAGAGTACCCCGGTATTGTTATGTCCCAGTTATTTTTCTCACTGAACCATGTCTCAGTAACCGCCACTAAATCTACATTTTCAGCTGCCATCATTGCCTCTAGTTCATTGATTTTATTGACTAAACTGCGAGCATTTGTAGACACGACTCTGAGCTTGTCATTTTTTACCTCGCATGTTGCTTGCACCCTCCGATTTAGTTTTGGGGGACAATCGGGCAGATTGTTTTTTACCCTTTTTTTGTCCCCCCCTCCTAGTTTAAATATTTCTTTGCGAAACCTTTGAACTTCTCACTGAGAACATATGTTCCCCTATGAGTAAGATGCAAACCATCTTTTTTATACACTTCCTTTCTGCTCCAATTAGAGCTATCATGGGACACAAAGCCAAATCCTTGCTCCCGACACCATTCCCGAAGCCACAAATTGAATTCCCTATTGCACATCTGCCTATCTTGAATGTTAATCTATATGTCTGAAAGAACAAAAAGGACAGGCAGACGCTCCCAGACACAGATAAGAGGGCAAGCAGCCCCTGTGTCGGGAGGCTGTGCCTCTGGTCGTGGTGGACGTGGTGCATCCTCTGCAGGGGCAAGCTTGTCCTTTCTAACTGGTGCTGGCCGTCTTAAGCAGCAGCAACATACAGAGGACTTGGTGGATTGGCTAACCAGGCCATCCTCATCCTCCGAGTCCTCTGCCAGCCAGGCTTCTAGTGCTTTACAGTCCACCTCAGCTGCCAAAGCATCTAATGCAGCCACCATGTCCACAGCTACTCCTGCCGTAGCCTCACTATCACACACGGAGGAGTCAGCTTAATTGTTTGACTACAATGAGAGTGACATGCTGCTTGAGGATGCACAGCAGGTACAGTGCTCTGATTCAATCTCTGAGGTTGAGCAAGGGAGTATAATCAACCTAGAGGAAGGGGGTGCCAGTGATGACACACAAATAACTGGCACTCATGTTGCCCCAGCAGCTGCAGCATACTGCCAAGTTGGCTCCAGTGACGAGGAGATAGGGGGTGAAGATGACATTGATGATGAGGTCACTGACTCCAGCTGGGTGCCAGATCGAACTGAGGAATCAAGTGAGGAGGAGGGGGAGGAGGAGGAGGAGGCACAGCAAACACGAGGCACAACATCCTCTGTGACCAACCGTAGCACTAGCCAGTCCAAGGCATCACATGTCAGAGCTGCTCCGGTGCAGAGCGCTGTTGTCTCAAAGAACACATGCAGGAACTCTGCTGTCTGGGAGATCTTTAAGAAATATGCAGCAGACCCCACCGTTGCTATTTGTAATCTATGTCAGATGAGGCTGAAGCGTGGGATAAACACCGGACACTTGGGTACCACGTGCTTGAGGCGACATATGAACAAGTGCCACACATCCCATTGGCGCAAAACATTGCGTAGGTCTTCCTCCTCCTCATCTGTCTCTACCCACACTGTATGTCCTGCCATGTCATTGCCTACAACCTCCACCGACAGGGATGATGCTACAGTAATGGATGTACCAGGTCCTTCCTCACAATGTGACATCATCCCAGTAGCTGAAGATTTACGCAGTCAGATTACGTTGCCGCAGCTACTGCAGCGAAAGAAAAAATATAGTCCCAACCATCCCCAAGCACAGCGACTAAATGCCAGCTTAGCAAAATTACTCGCATTGCAGCTGCTTCCTTTCGTGAATTTGCTGAATGTGCTGTACCACAGTGGCAGGTTCCAAAACACCATTACTTTTCATGCAAGGCCATTCCAGCACTATACCAGCACGTGGAAGACAATGTTATCCAGTCATTAGGAAAGGCAGTCAGCAGCAAGGTGCATGTGACTTTAGACACGTGGTCCAGCAAGCATGGACAGGGTCATTACATTTTCTTCACGGCACACTGGGTAACTGATTGCAGCTGGGAGGGATCCAAGACGGGGCTCTGTGCTGGAGCTTGTTCATCCACCACGCCTCCAGAAAGCTGCTTGTATGAGGTCTGTCTGCTCCACCACCACCACCTCTTCCTCCTCCTCATCTTCCTTCTCTGTCTCTGGCGAAGTGGCAGTTAAACCGACGCCTGACAGGGTCTATGCAATGGCTCAAGCAAAAAGATGCCATACTGTGCTTGAGCTGGTTTGTTTAGGGGACAGGAGCCACACCGGGTCAGAAATTTTGTCAGCTCTGCAGGGGCAGGTGCAGAGATGGTTAACACCACGCCAGCTTGAGCTGGGAATGATTGTCTGCGATAATGGCAGCAACCTTCTCTCTGCCCTACGCAAGGGTAAATTGACGCATGTACCATGCCTAGCACACGTCCTAAATCTGGTGGTACAGCGTTTCCTAACCAAGTACCCAGGGCTGCCAGAGCTTCTCATCCAGGCCAGAAAAGTCTGCAGCCACTTCAGACGGTCATTCCCAGCAAGCGTTCGCCTGGCAGAAATTCAAAGAGAATTCCACCTTCCCACAAACCGTCTGATCTGTGACATGCCCACCAGGTGGAACTCGACATTAGCAATGCTGCAGCGTCTGCACTAGCAGCAGAGGGCCATCAACGAATACCTGTGTGAGTTTGGCACAAGGACAGGTTCAGGTCATCCTCATTGACCAGGAAGACTCGGAAGCTAATGCCACCTCCAACCTATGGTGCATGGGCTCCCTAATGATGCAAAGCCTGCTAAAGGACCCCAGGATTCGTGCTATCAAGGAGAGGGATCATTACTGGTTGGCAACCCTTCTTGATCCACGATACAAGGGGAAAGTTGCAGAGCTCATCCTGCCCGCACAGAGGGAGCACAGGATGAAAAAACTTGAGGACGCTCTAAAGCGACACTTGTGTAACACCTTTCCAGGCACTGGTAGATTACCAAGTGCTGACACACGTGCTTCTGAGGCTGCGGGTGATCAGAGGAATAGCGGTGAAGGCCAGGGCCGCTTGACTGATGCTTTTTTAATTTTTTTTAGTCCACAACGCCCAAGGACGTCAAATGTAGGCACCCATTGCCAGCGTCTTCACCATATGGTGCAGGACTACCTAGGGGCAAGGGCAGACCAGGATACCTTTCCAGCAGGTGATCCACTGGCTTACTGGGTGTTGAGATTGGATCACTGGCCAGAACTTAGCCAATATGCAATGCAGCTACTAGGTTGCCCTTCATCTAGCGTGCTTTCCGAAAGGACGTTCAGTGCCGCTGGAGGTTTTGTCACAGACAAAAGAGTGCGTCTGTCCACCGACTCTGTAGACCGGCTGACATTTATAAAAATGAATTAGTCCTGGATCAGCAGCTATCAATCCCCTGATGCTGAAGTAATGGAATAGATAGGGGATGTCCTCTTCTGCATTCACAAAACCTCCAGCACTGAACTCTTCCACAATACCACAAAAGGGTTACGGTGTGAGGGCACTTACTGCCATGAAAGGCACAATATTTGGCTGCACTGACGCCTGTGCCAGATTTATATCATTTTATTTTTTTGAACCGCAGGGTCCAACCCTGCACTCTTCCACAATACCACAGAGGGGTTACTGTATGATGATACTTGCTGGCCTGGCATTAAAGGCACAATATCTGGGTGCACTGACGCCCATTACCACCAGATAAAAATAAATTCAATATAGGACCATATGGTCCACCCCTGCATTCTTCCACAATACCACAGAGGGGTTACTGTATGATGATACTTGCTGGCCTGGCATTAAAGGCACAATATCTGGGTGCACTGACGCCCATTAACAGATAAAAAAAAACACTTTTCAATATAGGACCACATGGTCCACCCCTACACTCTTCCACAATACCACAGAGGGGTTAGGCTAGGGTCAGATGAGCGCATTTTCTACGGACTGTGCGTCCATGCTGTACGGACGTGCTTACTGACTGACGACAAGGTAGTGGCCACACAGTCCATTTTTTTCACTGACGTATTTTTTGACTGATGTAGCAGGGAAAATAAATTACAATGAAAGAACATTCTGTCCGTCAAAAATGCTCGACGTATAAATGCAGTTCGTCTGACCTTGTTGCATCACTCACACACAAAGCTATGCGTTGTGGACATGGTGCACTCTGCACGTCCGTTCTAGCAGTATTACATTCTTGCCTAACCTGCGTCCGTTTGCAGCGTCCGTCAGCCCCCGCACTTCTGTGCGGACGTACTTCGTGTGTGGGGCTCCATTTAACACAATTGTATGCTATCACGGACGTACTTATGTGCGGGCAACACGGACGTTAACACTGCGTTCGTCTGACCCCAGCCTTAGTTACTGTATGATGATACTTGCTGGCCTGGCAGTCTTGCACCAAAGGCACAATATCTGGGTGCACTGACGCCCATTACCAGATCAAAAACTTTTCAATATAGGACCGCAAGGTTCACCCCTGCACTCTTCCACAATAACACAGAGGGGTTACTGTATGATGATACTTGATGGCCTGGCATTAAAGGCACAATATCTGGGTGCACTGACGCCCATTACCAGATCAAAAACTTTTTAATATAGGACCACATGGTCCACCCCTTCACTCTTCCACAATACCACAGAGGGGTTACTGTATGATGATACTTGCTGGCCTGGCATTAAAGGCACAATATCTGGGTGCACTGACGCCCATTACCAGATCAAAAACTTTTCAATATAGGACCACATGGTCCACCCCTGCAGTCTTCGACAAAAATACCACAGAGGGGTTACTGTATGATGATACTTGCTGGCCTGGCAGTCTTGCACCAAAAGCAGAATATCTGGGTGCACTGACGCGCATTCCCAGATTCATATCTTTTTAATATAGGACCGCATGGTCCACCCCTGCATTCTTGCACAATACCACAGAGGGGTTACTGTATGATAGTACTTGCATGCCTGGCACTAAAGGCACAATATCTGGGTGCACTGCCACCTGTATCAGATTCATATCCTCAGAGGGGTTACGGTGTGACGGCACTGTTGCCGACGCTGAAAGCCCAATTTTAAAGCACCTATTGTTACTTTCATCCAAAGCCTGCATAAGTTTCACAATAATTTAGCCCAAAAAAATCACTAAACTTTTTCTCCGCGTCCTAAAATGTCTTTTCATACAGGCTGCCGCCCAAAGCAGTTGTTTATGGATAGATTAAAGGAAGAGCATTTACCGTCATATGAAACGTCATTTTTTTGTTTTTTAAGTGTTTCTATACATCCTAGAAATGCGCCACTTCACGGGCAGGTTATGGGGACCTCCTAGGCACGATATTTGAAGGAACTTTTCGTTTTTATTTTTAACCCTTATTTCATGGAAAACTCACTGTCCCTTTAAAAACGTTTTTTTTTTTACTTTCCTGGTTTCCTGTCCCCCAGGGCACTACCCGGACCCCCATACACCTTTTATGGTAAAAATGTAGCATATATGCCCTCTTGGAGGGCACTCTAAAAAAAAATGAATTTTCAGCCCCATTGACTTGCATGGGGTTAGAGTTCGGGTTCGGGTTCGGTCCCGAACAAATGGGAAGTTCGGGTTCGGGCTCGAACCGAACTCGGGGAGTGTTCGGCTCATCCCTAATTGAGACTTCTCTTGTTTTCAAGTATGTCCTGGGTGACGAGTATGTACCGTTAGGTGTGTTGCCCAATGACATTTACTGGAGAGATGCTCTTGCCGGGATTCGAACCTGTGTCTCCATGGTCTTGACTGCTATAGAGCAGTGCTGTTACCTCTACTCCACCCATCTTGTACAATTAGCGATAATTATTTCTCATTTAACACAAACACATACTCAGATCTGATACATTTATGTATATATGTGGATTTTAAGAAAAATAAAAGATTAATATATAGTGTGACTTAACAGGGGACTGTATGATTGAACAAATGAATAAAAGCTTTATAGTGTATGGGACTGTCAGGTTGGCACCTGGCGTGTACCATGGTGGGACCCAAGTTCAGGTTTAGGGGGTCTGAACCCAGTGTGCAGGAACACACAGGAGGGATAGACAGATGGTACCTTTTGTAAACAGACATACTTCTTTTGCATTTCTCCCTGTGTTTAAGAGAATATTCCAGAGAGAGTTGTCAGGGGGTGATCTGTGGTCAAGGGCGGGTATAGGGCTGCAATCGGTAGGCAAGCAGGGGGTCTGGTACACTGGTAGTCGTATGCAGAGCAGAACAGGTATAACTTGCTACAATGAACACAGAAGTGACAATGCAGAAGCATTGTGGGAAGCTGGGAGTGGACCTTTATTCAGACAGGTCACATGACCTCAGGTGTGTGTGTTAGTGCTTGACTGTTTGTGTGCTGGTTTTCCAGTGCTGTGCATGAGGGCAACACTTTTCATGTAATCGCCCAGATGCAGGCACAGATCCTGTCACACCCCCTCAAAAAGGCGACCTCTGGGCGACCAAGCTAGGTACCTGCGGGCACAAGGAATGTCCATACGGAGTCACCCTGGTGTTAGATGTGTGCTGGTTTATCAGCACTGTGCATGAGGGCAGCACCTTACAGTTTATCTCCCAGGTTCAGGCACGGATCTAGACAAGTGCTGGCACGGATCCTGACAGGAACCAAAGGGAACTCAGTTCCCCCTGTAAAAATAGGAACTGCGTTCCCACATGTTCCCTCTGGACTTGACCTCTGCTGTAATTGTAGTGAGGTTAAATATTAGCCATTGAGCAGCTATTGCTGTTCGGTCACTAGCAGTTACAGGGTGTCACCCTAGCCCCCTATCTTTAGACCCACCAAGCCCTCTACTCATGGGTCCCCCCAAGACCCTTACCAATGGGACCCGGGTGGTTTGTCAGTAGACATTGGGCAAGTAGGGGCTATTAGTAAAAGTGTGTTTTTGGGGTATGCCATTGCTCCTTCATGGGCTTCGGGTGGGGGAATAATAGACACAAGGGGTGGATGTGCCCAAACATCCCAGCCCCACCATGTACTGCAAGTGGGGGCTAATAATAAGAGTGTGAGATAGGGGAAATGCCATTATAATAATTCTTGGGAAAGCAACTTGAACAGACTTTCTCCACTGGAAGAGATATTGATGGCCCGAGGGAATCGGAGTGGAAAAAATAAATAAATTATTTACATAAAAGGGTATTCCCTTTGTGCGATGACACAACAACGCTTTTCATTAAATCCTGAATCACAAGCTCACATGCTAATATCAAAGCCTGGGTTAGCATGAAAACGGATGGCTCTGTCAGGTTATCTACTGCCCTCGTTTAACCAAGGAGGAAGACAGAGTCTAGAAAAGATCCATTCATGTCTACATGTTGTTCAGGATGGATTTTAACCCCCTCAGTGCCGAGCCATTTCACACTCATGTGCTGAGCTAATTTTCAATATTGCATGCTCTTCACACTTAAAAACCATTGCACATCCTTTTATATAGCAGAACCCACACATGTATATATACAGTTGTGTTCAAAATTATTCAACCCCCAATGCTGTAAAGGGTTTTAGGGAATTTAGTGTACATTTGTAATTGTATTCAGAATGAAATCCTACAAGGACTTTTTAAAGAACCATATGCAACTAAAATGACATCAATTGGTTTTGTAATACAGTAGTAAATGTTTCTTTTGTGAATTCTTCATTGACACAATTATTCAACCCCTTAAAGACTACCACTCTGAAGAACAGAGGTTCATTCAAGTGTTTTCAATCAGGTATTGAAAACACCTGTGGATGTCACGGAGCAGCAATAAAGCATAATAAGCACCAATTAGGCAGCTTTAAAATGACTGTGATACTCAGCTCCTTCTAGACATTTACTGGCGTGGTTACAAACATGGTGAAGTCAAGAGAATGGTCCAGGAAGACAAGAGAAGAGGTGATTACTCTTCACAGGAAGGGCAATGGCTATAAGAAGATTGCAAAGATGTTAAATACCAAGAGAGACCATAGGAAGCATCATTCGCAAATTCAAGGCAAAGGGCACTGTTGAAACGCTACCTGGTCGTGGCAGAAAGAAGATGCTGACTTCGACTGCTGTGAGCTACCTGAAGCGTAGAGTGGAGAAAAGTCCCCGTGTGACTGCTGGGGAACTGAGAAAAGATTTGTCAGATGTGGGTACTGAAGTTTCAGCTCAGACAATACGGCGCACACTGCGTAATGAAGGCCTCCATGCCAGAACTCCCAGGCGCACCCCCTTGCTGTCTCCAAAGAATAAGAAGAGTCGACTGCAGTATGCCAAAAGTCATGTGGACAGACCACAGAGGTTTTGGGATAGTGTTCTGTGGACTGATGAAACAAAATTAGAACTGTTTGGGCCCATGGATCAACGCTATGTTTGGAGGAGGAAGAACAAGGCCTATGAAGAAAAGAACACCTTGCCTACTGTGAAGCATGGCGGGGGGTCAATCATGCTTTGGGCTGTTTTGCTTCTGCAGGTACAGGAAGCTTCAGCATGTGCAAGGTACCATGAATTCTCTTCAGTACTAGGAGATATTGGATGACAATGTGATGCAGTCCGTCACAAACCTGAGGCTTGGAGACGTTGGACCTTTCAACAGGACAATGATCCCAAGCATACCTCCAAGTCCACTAGAGCATGGTTGCAGATTAAAGGCTGGAACATTTTGGAGTGGCCATCGCAGTCACCTGACTTAAATCTGATTGAGAACCTCTGGTGGGACTTAAAGAAAGCAGTTGCAGTGCGCAAGCCTAAGAATGTGACTGAACTGGAGGCTTTTGCCATGACGAATGGGCGAAGATACCGTAGATCGCTGCAAGACACTTGTGTCAAGCTATGCTTCACGTTTAAAAGCTGTTATAACTGTAAAAGGATGTTGTACTAAGTACTAAGATTGAATGTCACTTGGGGTTGAATAAAACTGATAATGATGTGAGCACAGAAAAGACATTTGTGGTTATTTCATTATAAATGTTATGTTATATTTGTCTGACCTACACGTGCCTCTTTGATTTAATTGTAAGTAAGATGACTGAATGATCAAAATCAATGTCAAACTGGCCAAAACACTCAATTTCAGTGGGGGTTGAATAATTTTGAACACAACTGTATATATATGGCGTTCGGCGCTCTGTTCAGTACTCTTCAGCAGCATTTGGCAGTCTGTGTTCAGTACTCTTCAGCGGTGTTCGGCGGTCTGTTCAGTACTCTTCAGCGGTGTTCGGCTGAATTCACCGCAGGGGCGGATCCAGACACAGGTTTCATGGGGGGCATTCTACCAGTTTTGGCTAAGAGCTGGTGTTGGGTTCGCAATGACAGGCAGAGATGCGTCTAATTGCAAGCTGCGCTTGTTACACTCACTCTCCCCCAAAACTCATATGGATATATAGTGCTCCTGCTCACATGGATATATAGTGCCCCAGCTCACATGAATATATAGTGCACAGCTCACATGAATATATAGTGCCCCAGCTCACATGGATATATAGTGCCCCAGCTCACATGGATATATAGAGCCCCCAGCTCACATGGATATATAGAGCCCCCAGCTCACATGGATATATAGTGCCCCAGCTCACGTGGATATATAGAGCCCCCAGCTCACGTGGATATATAGTGCCCCAGCTCACATGGATATATAGTGCCCCAGCTCACATGGATATATAGCACCCCAGCTCACATGGATATATAGTGCCCCCAGCTCATATGAATATATAGTGCCCCAGCTCACATGGATATATATCGCCCCAGCTCGCATGGATATATAGTGCCCCAGCTCGCATGGATATATATATCGCCCCAGCTCATATGGATATATAGTGCCCCAGCTCACATGGATATATATTGCCCCTATCTCACATGGATATATAGTGCCCCCAGCTCATACGAATATATAGTGTCCCAGCTCACATGGATATATAGCGCACCAGCTCACACATTGATATATATTGGCCCCAATTCATATGGATATATATAGTGCCCAGCTCATATGGATATATAGTGCCCCAACTCATATGGATTTATAGTGCCCCAACTCACATGGATATATAGTGCCCCCAGCTCACATGGTCCAGCGGTATCCTCTGCCAGCAAGGGCATGAGCGGCCGCCAGCATGAAGCTCTGCCACTCGCCTGGGAACCACACGTAAGCCGCGGTCTCACGAGATCCCGGAGGTTCGCGTGAACTCCGCGATCTCGCGAGATCGCAGCTCGCTGCGCTGATCAGGTGGATTCCAGGCGAGCGGCCGAGCTTAGTGCCGCCGGCCACTCGTAGGATCTGTGGGTCGGCTCAGCAATATTTTCTCGGGGGAGCAATTTCCCCGTTGCCCCCCCCGGATCTGCCCCTGATTCACCGCAGGGTCGGTGAACTGGAATTGCAAAGAGCATTGAAGCGCGCCGAACGAGAAAGGGTGCTTTCTGGATAAACCCTCTATGTATTAATATCTGCTGTTCTTAAGGAGAATAAGGACCCATCTTTATGTGTCAGCGTGTTTTCAGGATCCCATTTGTGGCAGGGAACAATAGAGATGGCTTCCGTCTTCAATGCTCTTTATGCTCACCTTGGAAGGTTTGTTCGTGCCAATCCACAGTAACCTAACCATCCACGGCATAGAGAGGTTGGCATGATCTTTTCATTTTTTGTGGGCCACCCAGAGACCTCTCTGTGCAGTTTTGGAGAAAAATTGATTCAAGATTCAAATACAGATCTATTCAAAGAAAGGTGAAACTCAGAATGAATGGAGAAGTGAAATCTCTAGGTCAAAATAGCCAAACCAGAAAAATTCTCCCATTTATCTCACTTTCCAAATCGGCTATTTGGTCTAGATTGGTCTCTTCTCCTGCCAATTCTCTTGAGTTTCACCTTTCTTTGAATAGACCGGATAGCTTTTTGGTGAAAATTACTTAAACTTTATGTAATCTGCATTATGTATTTAAAACTGATTAAGCAAAAGTGGCATTTAATCACAAAGACATGCAAACGCAGAAAAAAATGCTTAGTTTATGTGCAGCGTGGGAGCCATCTAGTGCTAAATCATTGAAATAATAGATAAAATCTGATTACTACAAAAATAAATGAGCAGAAACAATTTGTTTGGGTGGTCTTCATTGCCCTTGGTTACTTTCTGCTCTACCTGGTACAGTAGTAGACTAAGGGGTTAATTCAATACTGTAAGTGACAAAATTGCCACCGAATTTCCCCGACCGGGGAATTTCAACATACGGTGCAATTTCGTGGCAGTTGTCCCGTAGAGAAGTACTGGTTAATCTATTCACAGAACGAGAAACTGCACCGAAGTATCAATGAAATGCCCTGATTTTCGGTAGTTCAGTTCAACAGATTTAAACAGGTGAATCCCATAGGATGCGATTGAATTTTTTTTTATAGTTTTTATCTTTTTCTTATTCAACTGTTTAGTACTGATGAGAGACTGGATGGGAACGAAAAAAGCTTAAGCAATTTCCCTGTTTAAAGAAAAGAGTTGAAAGTTGGGAGGAGTTACAATGGTTCTCCTTTTGTTTCAGGGTATCGCTGGGATTGGGTCTCGGGGGCAGATAACAGAAAGGGGAGGGGCAGGGGTAATAGAAAAGGGTAAGCAAAGGACAGAAGAAATCAGTCTAACCTTTGTCTTTTCTTGTTACAGGATCCCAAAAGCTGCTGCCACATCGAGATGCCTGGAAGGAGGATTAATGTGCCCAAGAGATTCCTGGACTCGGAGCATCAGGGGACAGCCCGGCTGGAGCACGTTGCTGGAGCGAAGAGGAACCAAGCAGGACAGCAGAGGAGCAGAGACGAATCGAAGAGGAGCCGAGCAGGACAGCAGAGGAGCAGAGCCGATCCGAAGAGGAGCCGAGCAGAACCTGGAAGAGAAAAAATACAGGGAGTATCAGTGCCTGCAGAGCGCGTCCTCTCCCCTTCTCTCTCCCCTATCTCTAACTCCGCAATCTTTCCTTCCCTTGCTTCTGCTTCGGCGCCAGCGGCTTCCCTCTCTGTCCCTGCTTTCTATAATTCCCTGCCACCACCCCCCTCCGGTGCCGAGTGTGGACCCGATCAGGCGGCTGATCGGGTGTCCATACAGAGGGCTGTGCGGGCGGGCAGCCCAGCTACCATGCGGCAGGGGGGTGTCCAGGACATCAGCGGGTCCTCGCCTGGCCATCTTCCCGGCCATTTCAACACCCCATCTGGCCATTCCGGATCTCTGTTCTCCCCTCCTCGTGGCCGGCCGCCATTTTCTCAGCCTGCGATGGCTGATCTGCGGCCGGCCAGCCCTTTGCCCCGCCCCTCTGATGTCACATGGCCAGAGCAGCACGGCGCTCGTGGGTGAGCGGGGCCTCCTCACGGGTGGGCGGGGCCTCCTTGCGGGTGGGCGGGGCCTCCACCATTTCAAAAGGCACCAAATTCAAAAATGCCCAGGAGCCTTCCCATGCTTCCCAGGCATACCGATCACGGTATGGGGGAGTATGCAAGCCGGGACATCACCAGCAGGGGTGAGGGGCAAGCCAGCTACCAGGTTGGGCAAGGGTGGCCAGTTAGGGGCAGCATGGGGGGGGAGCAGGCATCTGAAATTACGCAGGGGGGGGTGAATGGCAGCTGGGAGGTTTTCAAGTAGGGGGGGCGAGGCCCGGGGGCACCAGAGGGACTTCCCCAGTGGCAGTTTTGGGCAGGGGGGGTCGCATAGGCGCAGGAGTGGCACGCACTCTTTTTTGTGCTTTGGGTCCGGACCCACCATTGTGTCCACAGGGGACGGGCAGGGTTATGGCAGGGACAGGCTGGGGAACTGGTACAGGCGCATGGAGGAGCCGTCGCAGTGCGGGGGGGAGAGCAGCAGTGAATCTCTTTGTAACGATATGCCATTGCAGGAGACGGACCGTGATTCAGCAGCATGGACTCACAGCGGCACAAGAGAGAAGGACAAGAGAGTGGAGCAGACGGAGCGAGCGGAGGACATGGAGCGGCCAAGCACCAGCAGGGAAGGAGCCATTCAGTTGGAGATCGGAGGCGCGAGAGGACCGGCGAAAAAAGGTAAGAGAAAAAGGGGTTTTTCATCTGACAGTTCGGGGGAGGATTCTAGTTTGGGTTCGGGCTCTGCGGGGAAGGGGAGGGGGCGAGTAAAAAACTGTTTAAAATGGTTAAGAAACTGTATGGCTTGAATATGTAAAAAAAAAAAAGAAACTGTATGGTAAACATAGAAAGGGAGGCAGCGATTCAGAGCAGGACAGCGCTGAGAGTGTGTCGGTCAGCGGGGAGGAGAACGAGTTTCAGGGTACAAAGTTGATCCCCTTGTCGTCGCATTTGCGCTCTAAGGTGATCAAGAAGGCGCAGGAGGGAAAATACGTAGACTTTTTTGAGATAACTAGGGAGGCAGTTGTTAGCAAGGGAAGAGGGGGGAAACACTTTAGGAAAAAGGGCACTTTTATGGAATGGGTAAAAGGTTTTGCAGTTTACGCAGAATGTTTTTTAAGTAAGCACCCAGATCAGGTAAAGAGCATGTTGCGCTATTTGCACCTGATTACGGATTGCGCCACGGCGTATGGAGGTTTTTATTGGCGCGATTATGATGACGAGTTCAGGAGAGGTACCGTGGGGACAGGGAGACATGGTAGAAAGGATTTCGGGGTTAAGGTTCTGGACTCGTGGTCTAGATTGGTTAAGGTTGCGGATGGGCAGGTGTTAGGAGGTCAGGGGGCGCAAAGGTCGTTTCGGGGGGGGGTTAGGGAATGCTGGGCGTTCAATGACAAGTGTTGCGAAAAAGGAATGTCGTGCAGGTTTAAGCATGTGTGTAAATTCTGCGGGGGGGCTCATCCCGGGGTGGATTGCAGGAGAAAAGAGGGAGGTAGATTTAATTCCTTTCGGGGAAATGCAAAGTGGACAGGGGGAAATGTTGGACCTGGCCAGAACGCCATTGCAGGTAAATGAGCTGGTTGCGGAGTTGGTAAGTTATCCGAATGTTGAGGATAGGATATGGTTATGTGATGCCCTTAAGAATGGTTTTAAGATTCCGGTTTGTGGGAAGTGACAGGGGGGGGAAGTAGGGTAAGAAATTTAAAATCAGCTTACAACTTGCCAGAGGTTTTGAGGGAGAAGTTGGGTAAGGAGGTGCTATTGGGTAGAATGGCCGGTCCATTTCAGAAATCCCCAATCCCTGATTTGGTTGTTTCCCCCTTGGGGGTTGTCCCCAAGAAAGAAGCGGGGAGGTATAGAATGATCCAGCATTTATCGTATCCAAGAGGTCAGTCCGTGAACGATGCTATTAGCAGGGAGGTCGCTTCGGTTACATACCAGTCATTTGACCAGGCGGTGGATTTGGTGAAGGAAGCCGGGATGGGGGCAGAGTTAGCGAAGGTGGATATCGAATCAGCGTTTAGGTTGTTGCCGTTGCATCCGGAGAGTTTTAGGTTGACGGGGTGCAAATTTGAGGGGTGTTTTTATGTTGATAAGTGTCTGCCCATGGGTTGCGCAATATCCTGCGCTCACTTTGAACGATTTAGCACTTTCTTGCATTGGGTGGTAGAGAAGGAAGGCGGCAGTGAGGGTATTGTGCATTACTTGGATGATTTCTTGATAGTGGGTTCAGAGGGGTCTGGTGAATGCAGGAGGGTCATGGAGGTGCTGTTTGGAACATTTAGGCGCTTGGGGGTGCTGGTGGCAGAGGATAAGTCAGAGGGGCCCTGTGCGAAGCTGACATTTTTGGGAATTGAAATCGACCCTGTGAGACAGCGTTGCAGGTTGCCCGAGGACAAAGTGGCTAAGATGAGGCTGGCTATTAGACAGGCTATGGAAGGGAAGAAAATAAAATTGAAGGATTTGCAGAGGTTGTTGGGTTTGCTGAATTTCGCATGCCGAGTGATTACGGTTGGTAGAATTTTTAAAAGACGTCTAGAGATGTGTACCAGGGGAGTGATGGGGCCAAATTTTCAGATTAGGTTAGGACAGCAGGTCAAGGCGGATTTAAGAGTTTGGGATGTTTTTCTGCAAGGTTTTAACGGAGTGAGATTTTGGGAGCAGAGAGTGACTGCGGAGGAGATACAGCTGTTTACAGACGCGGCAGGAGGCGCAGGTTTTGGGGCATATTTGAATGGTAGATGGTGCGCAGGAGAATGGCCTCTAGAGTGGATTCAAAGAGGTTGGGTGAAGAATTTGGTTTTGCTGGAACTCTTTCCCATTGTAGCGGCAGTCGAGCTGTGGGGGGAAGAACTAGAGAATAAGAGCATCCTGTTCTGGTCGGATAATCAGGGAGTGGTGCAGGTACTGAATAACATGTCGGCATCATCCCCCCAGGTTATAGCCTATGTCAGGTATCTGGTGTTGATCTGTCTGAAGCGGAATATAAATTTCAGGGCAAAGCATATTCCGGGGGTAAAAAATACGGTTGCAGATGCATTATCTAGATTTAAGTGGGACCTGTTTCGGCATTTGGCACCCGAGGCGGAGTTACAAGGCGAAGCGTGCCCTTCATTTCTCAGGCAGATCAGGAGCAGTTAAGATTAAACAGTGGTGGGGGAAGGGAATTTGTTTAAAGGGCACCGGTCTAGCTGGTATTTCATAATTTACTAAGTTAAAGAGGAGAGGGTTGTGAATATGCAGGGGTATGTATATAACCCTGATTCAAGTTACAGTCGCGATAAAAGTCGGCATGTGTTTGAGCGTTAATATTCTGTTTTTGGGTTTTTTCTTTCAGAGCGGGCAAAGAGAGTATGGATCCTGGGACACTCCTACGTGCACTGGGCGGCTGTTCACGCTGCGGGCACAACGATGGGAGTGAACCTAGGGTTCAGCCTCACTAAAGCAGGCATTAGGTGGATAGGAAGGAGGGGTATGGGGTGGGCACAGCTTTTAGGGGTAGCACAGGAATCTAGGAGAAGTTGGGGGAAGCCAGATTTAATGATAGGTCGTTACCCCCTAAATGCACTAGGGGCTATGACGATGATAGATTTGCAGAATAGGGTCCGGGAAACACTTAGGTGGTTCAGGAAGGAATGGCCGGACGTTCAGATAGTGTGGTCTAACGTAATTGCTAGATTAGTGTGGAGGAACTGCAGGGTGCATCGTGAGAAAGATGATAAACCAGGCAGCGAAAAAGATTATGCTGGAGATAGGAGGGAAGGTTCTGGAGCATCAGAACATAGTGACAAGGGAGGAGGAATTATTTAGGGATGACGGCGTCCATTTGTCCGAAGCGGGGAACAACCTTTTCGTTGGCAACATCAAAGGGCTGATAAAGACCCTTGTGTAAGGTAAGTGAAAAGGTCACGGTCTTTTATTAGTGGCGGAAAAAGAAGGTCCTCATTTTTGGTGGCGGTGAAATATGCGGCCCTGGCACGTGGAGAGGCGATAGAGGGGGAGGATCTGGGGGTCTGTGTGGTGGTTTGTGCGGCCAAACACAGGTAGCCTCCTGGTTTGAAGATCCTCCCGGGCCTGCTATCTGCTATAAAGAGAGCAGCGTGTGGTCGCGCTAGCTTAGCCACGTGGGGCCGGCCGCTATTTCTGGGCAATGCTGGTGGTTCATTGCGGTTGCCAGTGTTATCTGGCTGGATCTATGGTACCAGTGTTATCTGGTGTTACCTAGTCCAAGAAAGCGAGGATCGCTGATAATTCTGCCACAAAGGCAATGGTTTTTTGGCCTTGATTATAAATAAAAGACGTGACCTTTTCAAACCGCCAATACTTTTGTCATGTGTTTTATTTATGGGGAGGGGGGGTGGGGGGGATGGTTTGGGGGTTGAAGGGAAGTAAAGGTAACTTAAGAGAAAGGTAATGGTGGAGGAGAAATAAGGGTAAAATGCTTAGTACTGATGAGAGACTCGATGGGAGCGAAAACAGCTTAAGCAATTTCCCTATTTAAAGAAAAGAGTTGAAAGTTGGGAGGAGTTACAATGGTTCTCCTTTTGTTTCAGGGTATCGCTGGGATTGGGTATCAGGGGCAGATAACAGAAAGGGGAGGGGCAGGGTGTTATGGAAAGTTTGGTGTTTGCGCATAAAGTCCTGGTGCACTAAAAAGGTACACTTCAGTATTAAAGTGCGCCCAGTACAAACAAATCCGTCACTATAAAAATACACGCTATATCTAGCTCTTTCTGTATAAGAACAAAGTACTTCTCTATCCCAGGAGGAATCAGACAAACACGCTGCTTCAAGCTGGAAAATCCTGTGGCCAAGTGAGCTGTGGCTCCTGGATTGTTTAATTTATTAGACAATCGCACACGCCCAGTAGCCCCCTGGTTGTACAACAGAAAAGCCAGGTTGCCCAGTAATTACATTTACATATCAAAAGGACAGGGGCATGGACCAGAATGACCGACCGGCCTCCTGGAGATGACTCATCCCTGAGCCATCTCCATGATCCCCGTCAGCCATGTTTGTCCCCATCCCCCGTCATTCGTCAATATGGACCCCATTCAGATACTGCTCAGAGTGATCAGTATCTGAGTGAAGATCAATCTACTTGTTCCTACGAGTTATTGACATATCTGCGGGGACAAATACAGTTATTATCTCAACACGGTACCAGTGTTGAGACAAGGCTTAAATGTCTTAAAAGCAGGTATGTCTCTAAACCCAAAAGAAGGTTTTCATACTGACGGTTTTGCCGCTGGTTTGGATTTAAAACCACATTCAAATCCAACACAGGGAGACAGATGACAACTTATAAAACATGCACATCCTAGAATATAATGTCCATATAATAAAATTTCCACGACAGTCCCTCCTCTTTGTCATTTGCTCCCCAGTGTCCCTCGATGAATCTCGATCTTCCTTGGAAAGAAACAGTTCCTCTTGTAAAGTTCTGAATGTAAAAAACCAAACAGATGATAGAAAACAACAGACAGTCCATCTTGACACGTAGAAAACAACAGACAGTCCATCTTGACACGTAGAATCTTAACGCAAGTCTTAAAACAAATCTTGACACGCCGATTTTTTGCAAATCTTAAAAACAAATCTTGACACGTGGATCATAAAGCAAGTCTAAAAACAAATCTTGACACGTGGATCATAAAGCAAGTCTAAAAACAAATCTTGACACGTGGAACTTGACACGCAGAATCTGCTTTAGGGGAGGTGACTCAGAGGGAGGACATGAGGTGGTGGGTTGCGTCGATTGTTGGTCGGTCTGAAATCCTCTGTGTCCGGTCCATGGGTTGGTCTTCAGGGCGTCTCATCTCGGCAACGAAAACGTAGTCATCTACTCTGGCTTTGGTAACTCGGTTGATTAGACAACAGGAACATTTCACTCCGGCATATAGAAGGAATAGAAACAGAAACACCATAAGTATATATACTCCCATTTCCTTAGCCAGGATCCAATGGAAAACAAGAAATCCCCGAAGCTTCCCAAACCTTCAAAAGGATTCCAACCCTCACTGGCTATAGCTCTGGCTCTGCCTTGCAGGGCGCTAACCTTATCCATATGTGCTTTGACCATGTCATTGGTGTCCGTTATCCAGGTGCAACAGTCCTCACCTATGAATTCACAGAAACCCCCCTTGGACGCTAAAAGATAATCAAGAGCCATCTTTTCCTGCAATACCAGAGTCTTTATTTGTCGTTGTTCCTGGGTGATCTCCCTGACAGCTTCTACGGTTTCATTGAACATCTCATCTACAATAGAGGAGAAATTGTTCAATCGCTTCATAAGCTCTATTCCCCATCCAGTCCACGCGGGGAACCATGCCCAAGCCTGATCGTGGCTAGAGAATAGTTCCCTACGAGCTCTCCCGGACATCTTGGCCTTCCTACGCACCATCAGATCCTCTCGATCGGCTGCGACGTAAGATGCCGGAACAAGCTTCACTAAAGCACATGAACCTCTTGTATTAGGGGGAATTACCTTATAAGCGGCGGAACCGCACAGGAATTAATATGGGCCTGTCAGAACAGCACATGAGGAGTTTCTCTGCCGGTCTCGGGCACTCAGTAATAACTGAATAGACTGGGGGATCGCCCCCGCCGTCTGAACATCGCATCCTTCTTTCCAGCAGATATAATCTGGTCTATGGGTGTTACTAAAGATATCGGGGGTTTCATTAGTAAGGTTGATTGTTATACCTTTCTTACAACTGGAGGATCCCACAAATCTGTCACCGAAGCTGATGTTGAAGCATACCTGCGGGCCACCTAATTGCCCAGACACCCATACAGGATTGGCAAGCGAGGCGCAAGAGCCAGAGCTAATATTAAAACTATAACTGATGTTACCCTCTAGGAATGTATCGTTAAATTCTATCGACAAATGTCTCTGGGTGGTCTTGGCTAATTTCTCGTACTTCTTCATGCCAATGTGAACATTATATATAGCATGAACGGCTGCCATTGCTGGAGTATAATGGCTAGGGGGGGGGGGGTTTCGAGCACACCCAGCAATTGGTCCTGTTTGCTGCCTTAGCTAGCTGGAGGTGCATTTTAAATAAAAGATTGGGATGTTTTTCATCGTTTCCCTCGCTAAAATAAATTAAGCTAAACAAGTAAACAAAAATGACACTTCTCATTCTTTGATGTAGTTGAGCAGCTTCTTGCAGTGACTGGCGTGGACCCAGTTGTCTCGTCCTTCGAGCTTCAGAGAGGTTGGCGTCGTCAGCTGCACCTGGAATGGACCAAGATATCTCGTCTCTGGTCCCGTCCTCGGATGTTTCTTTAGCACGACCCAATCACCTGGTTGAATAGAATGGACACTGGTTATTGGGTTTGGGTCCGGGAGAGACTCCTGGACCCGGTGGACTTTTTGGAGCTCATCAAGGAAAAGCAATCATGATGGTCCTCAAAGTGTTTCCCTACTAGGTTGGAAAATTGATTAGAAGTTGAGGTTAGAATGGTTAGTAAAAGTTGGAATTTTTTTGTTTTTTCACACCATTATCTCCCCCCTTCTCTTCCTCCTTCATAACAGGAAGAAGAGACGCTGGGTTCAAAATGGTGCATCGTTTTTGGGTCAGTTTAGTGGGTGTTAGGAGAGCTACTTCGTACTTATCTGGTGCCCAAATTTTGGAATTTACCTCTGCCAGTACATCCAACTCCAGGAAACAGGTTGGTTCCGTTAGATATGGTAATGCTACCATAGCACATAATCGTTCTTCTGATAGTGCGCTACTTACCACAATGCCAGCTGGAGTGTGCTCAATAATCGCCTGTATTTCTGATAAAATATCCGCTCCCAACAAATTAATGGGAACATTCATCCGATACCAGTACAGACCTGATGGCTTCCGTGTGTTGCCCTAGTCTACAATGGAGTGGTTTGGTGGTCTGTAGAGACACTGTCTGACCTGTGAGACCCACAGTGGGTATAGTCTCCCCAGAAAGGGGAACATTGCCTCGGAGATCTCTGGATCTCAGAACAGTTCGGGCTGCACCGGTGTCAATGAGGCAAAGGAGGGGATATTTTAATTCCTCGATAAACAGGTTTATATGGCCTGACACCGGTTTGCCAATGTGCTATGAAGAATCATAGCCCTGGCTGGCCATCCCCACGACCGAAGTCGTTGGATCGTCTGGAATGAACTGCCACTTACCCTTGGGTCTGTTAGGACAGTCACGCTTTAAATGTCCTTCCTTTTTGCAGATGTGACAAGTCCTGGTTTTCCAGCGTTGTGTCTTTTTCCCACGATCTTGGTACGTTTGTTCTGCATCGGGGGCTTGTGACACAAGGACTTTGGATGTTTTATCCAGTTTATTCCTATCCACCTCTCTCTCTATAGCGGAGAGAGTGGATAGAATGGCAGGTATTGTCATTTCACTAAATTCGAGTCTGGCTAACAATAACCGGTCTCGAATTTTCGTATGGATGCCTTCTAAGAATTTGGCTCTTAGTAGGAGGTGAATAGCAGTTAACTTACCTCCGTCGGTTGGCACATCAGGACCAACTTCGGCTAGGATGGTTCTGATTTCCGAGGAAGCAAAAGGGACATGCCATACCACCCTCTCCCCTAACGTCCTTTCACCGTCGGCATTGGGAACACCCTCGTATTGTTGCACCCAGACTGGATAAGTACCAGGTTCAGAGGCACAGGTGGTACCAGGTGTATACCTTGGAGGCTGTAGCTTCATTGGACTGCTGTGTCCTACCTTTCCCATGACCATATCCGTCTGGAAGCCATCCAATGAAGGGTAGATGGTAGGCACGGCTGAATCAAAAGCTCTTAGCGCAGCTATGCAATCCCCACGGTTCTTTAGTCTGGTCCCAATTCCCTTAGACTCACATAGCATCTGCAGATCCCCAGTTGGAAATGATTCGTAATTAACTGTAATTGAAGGAGGAAACGCCCCAGATGTGGCCGAGGGAGACGGATAGAGAGGGTTAGGTGGAGTTGTGGGAGCGAGAGGTATGGTAGCTGGAGAGAGCAGAGTAGAGGTTGTTACATTGGTGATGGCAGAAGCATCAGATGAAACTACAACAGATCCAGTGTTGGTGGATCCAGCCTGCCTTAGCAGAGTTAGCCCAGAAAGAGCCTCTTCCGCTTCCAGCATTGGATCACCAATCGCGGCTATCCCCTCTGGCCAGGTGTACATAATGCGGTTCTTCCGGACTGAAACCGCCTTCTGTATACCCTGCCGGTTTACCATAATAGACTTCTGAAGCCACAGCTGAGCTACATCTAAAGTCTTTGCCGTCCAGAGTCTGGGTTTAAACTCAGTTATGAATTTCTCCCATCTCCAGGCGTCAAACGTCCCCTCCAGAGGGATACTCCAAGCGGTACCCTTGGACCATCTATGCCATTCTTTAAGGGGTTTCATGGCCTTCGCCCCAAAACTAGATTTCATGTGCTGCGCAGCCGTCAGACTGTGGGAAGCCTCGCTTTCCTTCCCTTGCATGGACGGCACATTGCCCATGGCGATTCGAAATGGCTTATCGTCTTACCCCTGCGTCCAAGGAAACCCTTGCACCAATTTAGGAGAGCACCCCTTTGGTGTCCTCTTTCACGGTGGATTGTCAGATTATAATCACTATAGTCCTCCAACTAGAGATCCTAACCGAGGCGACGTGTAACTCTATGGCTTGTTGTCCCAACAGGTTGGGTACAGAACTATGCCCCAAACGATTAGTCAACAACCACAGATTACCCCCCTTCCCGAATTATGTCTCTACCCCTCACAGTGTATGCCTACACAAGCGTATACGCTGTACGCCCGTACACTGCGTCGCCAGAACTAAACCGCACAGCACAATGACTATCCTCTTTCTCTACAGAACAATGTGGCTTCTCTCAATACAGAAGTTAAATGGGGATAGCCTTCTTCTGTCTATTTGCTAGTTGTACTGGTTGTGACTGGTTGACTCAGGACAAGGTTTTACACAAATTAAACAATGTGAATGTTAATAAAGCCCCAGGGCCAGATGGAATTCACACGTGAGTACTAAGAGAGCTATGTGTTGAAATATGTAAACCTTTGTTCTTAATCTTTCAAGATTCTTTTCTTTCAGGAATAGTACCAGAGGATTGGAGAAAAGCTGACGTGGTGCCTATATTTAAGAAAGGTTTAAAATTTGTGCCTGGGAATTATAGACCTGTGAGCTTAACATCTGTGGCTGGGAAAGTATTTGAGGGGTTACTAAGGGATAGTATTCAGGAATTTATTGGGAGGTATAATGTAATTGGCAAAAATCAGCATGGTTTCATGAAACACAGATCATGTCAGACTAACCTAATTACGTTCTATGAGGAAGTAAGTAGAAGTATAGATCAGGGGCTCGCAGTGGATGTGATTTA
This sequence comes from Leptobrachium leishanense, assembly GCA_009667805.1. Classification (NCBI taxonomy): domain Eukaryota; kingdom Metazoa; phylum Chordata; class Amphibia; order Anura; family Megophryidae; genus Leptobrachium; species Leptobrachium leishanense. Next base: position 30,326,926 of record CM019064.1, read on the forward strand.
CTTAGATTTTGCCAAAGCTTTCGACACAGTTCCACACAAAAGGTTACTATTTAAATTAAGAAAAAATGGTCTAGATGAAAATATTTGTTCTTGGATAGAAAACTGGCTAAAAGATAGGGTACAGAGAGTGGTCATAAATGGTACATTTTCAAGATGGACACCAGTGGTAAGTGGTGTCCCTCAGGGGTCTGTTATAGGACCAATACTATTCAATTTATTTATAAATGACCTTGAGATAGGCATCGAAAGTCATGTATCAGTGTTTGCAGATGACACAAAGCTAGGAAAAGTAATACAATGTGAGCAGGATGTTACTTCGCTGCAGAGGGATTTAGATAGATTGGGGGACTGGGCACTTAAATGGCAGATGAAATTTAATCTAGATAAATGTAAAGTTATGCACTTTGGAGTGAAGAACACACAAGCAATGTATACCCTAAATGGTACGGAGTTAGGGAAATCCAAGCAGGAGAAGGATTTGGGAATAATCATAGACTTCAAACTAAGTAACAATGTGCAATGTCAAACAGCAGCCGCCAAGGCCAGCAAAGTACTGGCATGCATTAAAAGGGGAGTTCACTCACGGGATGAAAACATAATTTTGCCTCTGTATAAATCAATGGTCAGGCCGCACCTTGAATATGCCGTGCAATTTTGGGCACCTGTCTTAAAAAAAGATATTATATCGCTAGAAAAAGTGCAGAGACGGGCAACTAAATTAATAAGGGGGATGGAAGGGTTAAGTTATGAGGAAAGACTAACAAGCTTAAACCTGTTTAGTTTAGAGAAAAGGCGCCTTAGAGGGGATCTGATAACCTTATATAAATATATACGGGCCATTATCAACCATTGTCTGATAACCTATTCATTAACAGGACTATACATAGGACAAGGGGTCATCCATTTAGACTGGAAGAAAGAAAATTTAGCTTAAAGCATAGGAAGGGTTATTTTACGGTGAGAACAATAAAGCTGTGGAATTCTCTGCCTGTTGAGGTGGTTGGGTCAGAGTCTGTACAGACTTTTAAAAAACGACTGGATGACTTCCTGCAGACACAGAATATTAAGGGTTATAATATTTAATATGTGGGTAAAAGCTTCTTGATCCAAGGAGAAATCTGACGCCATTCTGGGGTCAAGAAGGAATTTTTTCCCAGTATGTTGCATATTGGCAAGCATTCAGACTGGGTTTTTTGCCTTCTTTTGGATCAACAGCAGTAGGTTATGTGGGAGAGGCTGAACCCGATGGACACATGTCTTTTTTCAGCCTATATAACTGTTGAGGAATATTTTAATGTTTCTATGAATGCGTATTCTTATATCAAATTGATCCTCAGATAAACTTTGTATCTGAGGAGTCTGTTGGGTCAGAGTAGGAAACAGATGTTTAACACCTGCCTCAATCCTTGAAGGATCATCAATTATGGCTTCCAGCATTTATTGAGGAAGGATTCATTAAGTCAAGGTCTTTGTTTGTTTCTGACAAAGACTGTAAGAGTTACCACCTAAGCTCTGTTTGATGTAAGGAAGAGAGCATTGAATAGGTGTTAAAGGATGTTGTAAAGTTTTTCACTGTTTAGGGTTAATTTGAATAACATATTGTATCCCAGCTCTTTTGTTTGAAATGGTTTGGAAAACGCGACAAAAGCTTGGATATTACAGGATGTGTTTTATTGTGTTACTGTGACGTCATTTTCTGTACTTAAGGAGACCATGTGTGTGGTTCTTCAGAGGGCAGTAACTAAAAGACTTAGAACCTATGTTTGGTGTCTGTGGTTATTCCTCTCTCCAGATATCTGCGATTCTCAATTTGTAGTTTTATGTTATCTAAGAAAATAGTAAACACAGCCGGTTGTGAGAAAGAACAGAGGACTGACCAACGCCAGAATATAACATCACAACAATTTGGTGTCGTAGAAGTGGACGAATATCTTGAAGTTAAAGGTAAGAACACTTCATGTTTAGTGCTGTCTTCTTACCTTTTTTAATTTCTCTGATATTTAAGATCCCACATGGTGTTTTTTGTTTGTGGATGTATTGTGGTATTGGTCGGAAGTCTAGTTGCCTCTGTATTTTATGTAGGTATAGAGTCCTGCATATGGTAGTAGGTATCAAGTCCTGCTCATGGGTTAAGGGGTATAGAGTCCCGCTTAATAGATTTGTGGATTGAGTCCACGTATGAAACTACAAATTGGAATCAAACTTTTTGTTTTATGTCATTGTTTGTCTTGTCTTGTTTTGTCTTATGCGCTATGCTGTATTGATTGATGCATTAATATTTTGCCTTGTTATATATTTCCTTTGTGGGGTCTGGTCTGCCTATAATACCACAATAAGCCTGGGATCCTTCTTCATTTTTTCTGCTGCTTCTTTCTATATTTTCCATTCGTGGTCCCAGGATATAGTCTCACTGAATTTTAATTATCCATTATGAGCTGCAGATATTTTATAAGCTGCAGACTAGTCTCAAGATTATCCTTTTAAAGTGTAGTTTTGCAGATAGTATCTGAGTTAGTAACTGTGTTTGTGTGGAATTTTTTCTCAGTGATTTTGCTGTCTTCCACAGGAATACATATAAGTTTGAGTTAGAGTAGTGTTATAATGGGATCATCCCACAGTAAGTCTAATGCATATTCTTTACCTATTCCTTTTAAAAGCTATAAACAAGTACCGAAAAATGCGAGAAATAGAACTCCTGCAGTTAAGTCTGCTAGTCCCAAACCTGATCAGTCTCCCAAGGCATTTGTACGAGATTTGATTTGTGAATTTTATACTGAACCTTTTTGTGATAATCTTCAGAACTGGTGTGTGCGTTTTTGGTGATGTAATTGATAATCCATGGCCACGTATTGGTTCTTTTTCTAGTTATCATTTAGAAATGTTGAAAGGTATGTGTTTACCTAATGCAGTTCTATTTGGTCCTGGACCGGATACATTATGGAATAAGAATTATATGGAAAATGCTGCCCAGGGTTGGTTGCAATGTGCTTTGTTGTGGTCTTCTTCTGTCACTAACTCCCACAACCCTGAGCCAGCAGTAATGTCTCCTCCACCATATAGTGATCCTTGTGTACCATTTGCTAATCCAGTTCAGTTATATCCTAATTTGGCTTCTTTGAGAGAAAATATACATGATGGTATAGATGAAGAAATAGCTTCTGTAAGTGTGCTTCATGGAAAGCGACGTCATAAGTATGTGTCTGATGGACAGCCTAGAGTAGGTAATCTGTCTGCTCCTCGTACTGTGAATTCTGTTGTTGTACCGAGTTTAGCTGTTAGTTCAGTGGTTGAACATTCTGATTATGCTTTACGAAGTAAAGGAAAGTTAGATGGAGACAGTGGTGATGAAGAAAATGGAATTATTACTGTACAACCTACTTCTGCTGTGCCATATGTTGTAATTGATACCGTCATGGTTAAACCTCCTGCTGAACATCTAATTTTTTTAGGCAATAAATGTCCAGATCCTTATAAATTCCCAGAGGGTGCAATTAATTATCTTAAGCGAGTTACAAAAGACCAGCAATTTGGTTGTCCTCCTGATTATCGATTTTTGTTGTCAGTAGTTTTGAAATATGCAGATGTTAATCCAACGGATTTGGCTAAGGAATTAGATGCAAAATTTGATCATCCTGTAGGTCATGACTATGTTTGGTATAGAGATTGTGCTCAGGTTCCCCAGGATGCTAGTCGTGATGCCTTTAATCCTAACAGCTCTGTCTTTTCACCTTCTCAATATCTGGCAGCTGCCCCCCCCAGCCCCTCCTTCTGTTCAATTCCCTATTCAATGGAACAATAGTCAACGCTAGGATTGCCTGCAGCAAGGGAACACTTGCATTTGTAGCTACTCAAATCTCAGATAAATGGGATCAACTTCCTATTATTTCTCTATCTGTGGATGGTCACATTTATGATTTTTTAGTGGATAGCGGAGCGACTCGTTCCAGTTTGTCTGACAAATTTTATCAGGGACCTCTGCGTAGTGAAAGCTTGATGTATGTTGGCGTGGAAGGCGTTCCATTTGAATGTATGAAACGCTTTCTTTCCATATGCAGCCTTACGAATCGCAAATTGTGGTTATATCACTCTTTTCTAATCATTCCTAATTGTCCTGTCAATTTGCTTGGTCGTGATTTAATGGCTAAGATGGGAATGATTCTTGAAATTACCTCTAAAGGTGGTGTTCTGATGCACGCTGTTTTTTTTTCAGGTTTCAGTTCTGAATTTCCATGTCTGGAATATGATTGTTTTGGCTTAAACAATTCTACATTTGTTGATATACCAGATTTTGCTAGGAATACTAATTGTTTGTATCTAACATCTGGCACTGTTTCTGTCCTTGAAAGAGTTCTTTTTCTGAGTGCTAGCTCTTCTGCACAAACTCAACTCACACATTCTCCACTCCCAGCTTTACAATTTTCTTTAGGTACTAACACGGAGATTACAGGAATGTCTGTGTGGCCGACACGGATTTGTGTGCATACGCTTGGAAATGTGTATTTGTGGAAACAAGGTTTTGGCTATGTGAAATCTCTAAAATTTGTGCTGTTTTCTCCTGCTTTGTCGTCCAGCGTAACTAATGCTTTCCATGGCATTAGCACTGTTCAGATCCCAGATGAATTGAAAGTTGTGTCTCCAGCTGTGTGGGCGGCCAGCAGCACAGTCCCAGGTTTTTTTAAATTGCACCCCATACAAAGCTACTTTGAAACCCGATTCTTTTCCTGTTTACATAAAACAGTATCCATTGTCAAGAGATAAAGAATTAGGAATTGCACCAGTCATTGCTGAATTTTTGTCTAAATCTATAATTCAGCCAATTGTTTCACCATTCAATAGTCCAATTAATCCAATTCAGAAACCTGGTAAAACTGAATAGATTTACTCAGGATTTGCGAGCAGTTAATGATTTGATTTTGCATTTGGCTCATTTAGTGCCGGATCTAGATCTTATTCAGGTTTCTTCACTGCTTCTCGTCCGACAATTCCATGGCTATGGACATGTCGGCCGAAGAGGGGTGTTGGCAATGATGAAGGAAAGATATATAATCCATAGATTAGAAAGGAAGTCTTGATAAAAGTCAAAATTGGCCTGACCATTTACCAGCAGTATTGGCTGAAATCAGAATGACTCCTAGCTCGACTACGGGTTATTCGCCTTTTCAAATTCTAATGGGTAGACCAATCCCCACTCCATGATGTAGAACTAAAGGTGCCCTGATGGTAAGCGGGGACCTTAATGTCGTAATTGATGAATATGTTTTGAATCTTGTGGACAAATTGAATGGCATCTATGGTGATGTATCTCTGTCTCTTCCTGTTCCCGCAGGAAAACCAACTCATCCTTTCCAACCAGGAGATCAGGTCCTTGTGAAGTCCCTCTTCAAGGCGAGAGTTTTTGATCCACCCTATGGTCCTCCAACTACAGTGATCGCAGTCACCCGGACCGCCGTCCTAACAGAAGATAATCAAGCATGGATACACGCAAGCCGCTTGAAGAAGATGCCATCCCTAACCAAAGCACCACAGATTTCTTCGCTGACTGATGTACCATCTACTACTGCTGCTCCCGTTTAATAGCTATGATCTTTGTGATCTTCGTCATATATGCTATATTTTCAGGAACAATGTCTCCAAAGAATTCCCCAAATCATGTTGCTAATAAGATGTATCGTGGCTCACAATCTCATTCTTCTTGGGAACTTGATAATCATTTTATAAAAATTGCAAGAAATCTTTACACAGCCCTGAACCGCACAGATTCATGCTGGATCTGCGGTTATGCTCCACATTCCCATAACTATGGTTATCCCTTTTTAGGATCCCCATGGACCGCTGAATCAATTAGTTTAATGATCCGCTCTAAACAAGACCCTGTTGTTGATTTTACTGATGTACAGAAGCAAACAGAAGCAAAGAAGATAAAGTTGCATTTAGCTCGCTCAGTTCAAACTGGAGCCTTACTGTTTCTATATGTTATTTTTAAATGTTTATTTCAGTTAATATCACGCAAATGTGTAGCCACTTCTAGTGTTTATCATTCAGATCTGAGATCTAGCGTTAATATGCCTAAAAAAACATGTATTAATTGTTTTGTAAGCCTTTGACACCTGGAGGGCAGGATAGTCCTTCATGCCTGGTGCCCTTGGAGATTTCCTAGCCCTTGTCAATTTAAAGGGAAGGTTTTTTCTCTACTGCTGAAAGGACGTGTTGGGGGTTACAAAATTAAAATTAGTTATTGTTGTTTGATTACAATAAAAGAGGGGAATGTTGAGGAATATTTTAATGTTTCTATGAATGCGTATTCTTATATCAAATTGATCCTCAGATAAACTTTGTATCTGAGGAGTCTGTTGGGTGAGAGTAGGAAACAGATGTTGAACACCTGCCTCAATCCTTGAAGGATCATCAATTATGGCTTCCAGCATTTATTGAGGAAGGATTCATTAAGTCAAGGTCTTTGTTTGTTTCTGACAAAGACTGTAAGAGTTACCACCTAAGCTCTGTTTGATGTAAGGAAGAGAGCATTGATTAGGTGTAAAAGGATGTTGTAAAGTTTTTCACTGTTTAGGGTTAATTTGAATAACATATTGTATCCCAGCTCTTTTGTTTGAAATGGTTTGGAAAACGCGACAAAAGCTTGGATATTACAGGATGTGTTTTATTGTGTTACTGTGACGTCATTTTCTGTACTTAAGGAGACCATGTGTATGGTTCTTCAGAGGGCAGTAACTAAAAGACTTAGAACCTATGTTTGGTGTCTGTGGTTATTCCTCTCTCCAGATATCTGCGATTCTCAATTTGTAGTTTTATGTTATCTAAGAAAATAGTAAACACAGCCGGTTGTGAGAAAGAACAGAGGACTGACCAACGCCAGAATATAACATCATAACAATAACTATGTACTATGTAACTATGTACGATGCTCTTTACACAACATGAATCACTGTCACAATGAAGCTAACAAAACCGTCTGAAACTACTCGCTGCGCAAAGCACTATGAACCCATAAAAGCGTGTTAATTCTCGCTTGCACAATCTGCCTATGGAAAGTAAATATAAAAAGAGAAAGTTTTCTCTCTTTTTTTTTTTATAAAACAAATCTTTTTCTACTGTAATGCCACTAAAAAATAAAATCACCACTAAAGGTGCAGAAACTCTTAGTTAAACTTGGTCTTACTACCTAACGAAGCTCAGTACAAAGTAAAGATTTCGCTTAAACTCAAAATTCAGTATAAAAACCGCAACCGCTTTACTGAAACCTGCTTCCTCTATAAAAATACAAAAATAGTTAAAACCTGAGAACAAACAAAAATTTAAATTTGACAAAATGGTGGCTTGAGCTTCGACAAAATGGTGGCTGAGCTTCGACAAAATGGTGGCTGAGCTTCGACAAAATGGTGGGTTGAGCTCCAACAAGATGGTGGGTTAGCACATGGTGTCCCACAAAGGATGGCAAAATGGTGTCTCCAAAATCCAGCAATAAAAACCCAAATTAAACAAAACAGTTTCTTCCTATTCCCTGTGCCCTACCCCTGAAAATTGGAGCAAGCAGCATAAAAATCCTTCACTTGCGGTCTCTCCTGTGCAAATGCTAACGAAGGAAATGCTGCCTTTACAAACCAAAACCACCTCTTACAAACATAACAATTACAACAAAAACGATACCCTGTAATGATCACCCCACACGTCACAATCAGCTTCAGATGCACCAAAATTTACACACTAAAAGTTATTTCACACGGTGACCAGCACTATGAAAATAACCCAGTTACACTTTTAAAACATCCAGCAAACTCCATACATAAACCCCGTACAAAGACCCTCTTGGCTGTATTGACCAGGGATTTGCAAAATATAGACTCTATCCCCAGCCAATACCCCTATCCCTCTATGTACAGATATTAATCCCCTGTCCTTATACACAAAGAGTGAAAAATCAAAAAGAAAGATTCTTTTGCTGGGCACGGATTACCGCAACAGCTTGCAGAGAGACCAGATGCTGGTTCTAGGACAACAGAAATTTCAAAAACTGAAAAGAAAGTCTTACCAACTTCGCCGGCTTTTTCTGGTTGTCCAAAACCAAGAATCCAATCTCCCTCCTTTGGCAAGCTGCTCTGGAATCCACGTCAGCTCCTAATACAAGGCTCGCCAATTGTTATGGAAAGTTTGGTGTTTGCGCATGAAGTCCTGGTGCACTAAAAAGGTACACTTCAGTATTAAAGTGCGCCCAGTACAAACAAATCCGTCACTATAAAAATACATGCTATATCTAGCTCTTTCTGTATAAGAACGAAGTACTTCTCTATCCCAGGATTTTCCAGCTTGAAGCAGCGTGTTTGTCTGATTCCTCCTGGGATAGAGAAGTACTTTGTTCTTATACAGAAAGAGCTAGATATAGCGTGTATTTTTATAGTGACGGATTTGTTTGTACTGGGCGCACTTTAATACTGAAGTGTACCTTTTTAGTGCACCAGGACTTTATGCGCAAACACCAAACTTTCCATAACAAGGGGTAATAGAAAAGGGTAAGCAAAGGACAGAAGAAATCAGTCTAACCTTTGTCTTTTTCCCACCCTACCCACCCTGTTTTTAGGTTACTGCCTGTTCACTGAGTCGAAAAGGTCACGTCACCAGAGAGCAGTATTGACCACGGATAGGGGCTAATGAAGTGGTGATTCCGCCAGTCATTTCAAGACCGCCTGTGGGTTCCCATATGGAGTCATACCATGTAGCAGGAAGCCGGTTGGTGGTTTGTGCGGCCAAAGCCGGTGGATTGCTTTAGATATGGGCATGGTTAGTCGAGGTGCAGTCAGGTAATTTCACCATGTTACATGAAGCCAGCTGGTGGTTTGTGCGGCCAAAGCTGGGGGATTGTATTGACAGTTACTTCAGCTGGTGGTTTTTCTACGGCCAAAGCCGGAGGATTATTTTTTGAGTAAAGACATGGTTAGTTGAGGTGCAGTCAGATAATTTCACCATGTTACATGAAGCCAGCTGGTGGCTTGTGCGGCCAAAACTGGGGGATTGTATTGACAGTTACTTCAGCTGGTGGTTTTTCTACGGCCAAAGCCGGAGGATTGTTTTTTGAGTAAAGACATGGTTAGTTGAGGTGCAGTCAGATCATTTCACCATGTTACACGAAGCCAGCTGGTGGTTTGTGCGGCCAAAGCTGAGGGGATTACATGGACAGTTACCTAGGACGGTGAAATATGTGGCCCTGGCACGTGGAGAGGCGATAGAGGGGGAGGATCTGGGGGTCTGTGTGGTGGTTTGTGCGGCCAAACACAGGTAGCCTCCTGGTTTGAAGATCCTCCCGGGCCTGCTATCTGCTATAAAGAGAGCAACGTGTGGTCGCGCTAGCTTAGCCACGTGGGGCCGGCCGCTATTTCTGGGCAATGCTGGTGGTTCATTGCGGTTGCCAGTGTTATCTGGCTGGATCTATGGTACCAGTGTTATCTGGTGTTACCTAGTCCAAGAAAGCGAGGATCGCTGATAATTCTGCCACAAAGGCAATGGTTTTTTGGCCTTGATTATAAATAAAAGACGTGACCTTTTCAAACCGCCAATACTTTTGTCATGTGTTTTATTTATGGGGAGAGGGGGGGTGGGGGGGATGGTTTGGGGGGTTGAAGGGAAGTAAAGGTAACTTAAGAGAAAGGTAATGGTGGAGGAGAAATAAGGGTAAAATGCTTATTCTTTTCATTTTCGGCAAACCGTCTTTTTATCTATCTATTGGAATTTTTTTTTAGACGAAAGTTTTGATTCCCAATTTTTTTAAAGGCGTATATTTTTTATTCTGTAAAAGACCTTTTCATTATTTTTTAAAGGACCTTTTTTATTATTTAGACACATTTTCATGCATTTTTAATGGTTTAAACACCTTTTAGAAGAATAGCAAAGTTCCGGGTTGTTTCTTTTCTGCAATTTGGCGTTGTTCAACGGTCGGATTGGCGGTCTTAAGGGCGTTCGGCGGCTCCACATTCAATGCACTTTGGGGACCCTGCGTTGAATAGAGAATTTGCTGCAGGGTCGGTGAAATGGAATTGCCGAAGCGTAACGAAGTGTGCCGAGCGAGAAAGCACCGAAATTTAGGTGCTTTCTGAATAAACCCTTATGATGACAAGGGATGACAAGGGACACACTGTTGTTGGGTAAAGCATTGCTATCCACAACATTTAGGATTGCTGTACGGAATCTACAAGAAAAACGATTGTATAGGTGCACAAATCATTATATACAGTAGTTGTCGTCCTACATTAGATAAGTTTTTTTGTATTTAAGAGTTTTATTTTACGAGAAAAGGGTCACAGACTGACCAGCAAAGTGGGCCTCACGGGGCCAGATAACATACTCAGATAACAAACAAATAATCAAAAACAATACATTGAATGACATCCACAGGTGTCAGCAAAATCATCCCCAAGTGGGGGGTCTCATAAAACTCATGCCAAAACATAAAACATAAAGGGCTCTATTACATTCTTCACGCAAAAACGCACGCGCAACGCATGAAGTTTTGCGCAAAGCGTTAAACGTTAACGCGCGTAAATCAACGCTGGTATTACAATCATCGCGCATTTTTTCATCCATCAAAAAAATAATGCACGTAAAACAGACACGCACAAACCCGCACGCAGCAACGTTGCGCGCAGAAATCAGTGTGCGGACTGTTTCTTTCACATGATTCAGCCAATCAGAATTAAGAACCACAATTGTCTCACGTTAAGTTTTGCACCTGTCAAAGTCAATCTGAGCATATATGCTGCAGCAATAATACATGCACACACTATTGAATCGATGGATGACCCATCGTGGGAAGGGTTAATTAAATAGGATAGTGATTGAACACCAAACAATTTATTAAATCAAATCCCCCGAGGGGGAATAAACCTATAACTTAATAGGAACTTTATTAGAGAAATACAATTAAAAATTGATGATAATTAGGATAGTTGTCAATTGAATGTTGACCCACATAAGTTATCAGTGAAGTGAATTGAAAAATATGAATATATAACCAGTTAAAGGTAAAAAGGTGCGTCCACCAATTGCAAAAAAACCTCAATTGATTGGTATATAAACATACATATCACATCAGATAGTATAGTTGAGCAAAAATTATATATAAATACGCTCACAATCTACCTTCTGACTAATACACTGGAGGCTCAAAAAGCGATGAATTAACCAAAAAAACACCCAATAAACCAATTGGGCTCGAGGGGTAGTGATTATAAAACCCCAAATGATGGGATATTGGGAAATTCCAACAAAAATGAGCACTCAAAAAGGAGGGGTAACAAAAATAATTCAAACCAATTAAGGTAGATACACATAAACAATTGAATGCCTATTCAGGCATAATTATTAACCATCAAATGCCTAAATTGGCTAATTGGTGTACAAGTGCCACACCATCAAATGCCTAAATTGGCTAATTGGTGTACAAGTGCCACAATTATATCGCCCGCAAACTGAGTGTCTGTGTACAAAATCACTTGAATAGTTGTTAACATTCAATTATGAATTAGATAGTTTAACCAGACATAATAAACCATACCTGTCGAGTATAATTGGCTAATTAGTGTGCAAGTGCCACAATTATATCGCCCACAAACTGAGTGTCTGTGTACAAAATCACTTGAATAGTTGTTAACATTCAATTATGAATTAGATAGTTTGACCAGACATAACAAACTATACCTGTCGAGTATAAATTGTAATTAATCATCAATTGCCGACAAAATTGTGCTGTTGAATAGCATATAGTGATGGATAAATACAATATTGTAAAGAGTAATAATGCGGCGCTTTAGGATGCTTGCTGGTTTAGCAATAGAGACAATTGCTCAATTTGTATATTTGTATTGGGAACACCTCAAATGTGCTCACAGCACGGGCTAAACACTGGCACATTGATACACACAATTCAGAAAAACAGGCACAGTGAAGGCCAATTATAGCCAGCAAATGATTTTCCTCAGTATAGGCACGATTGAAAACAACAGCCACCAGGCTCACACTTTAGGATACTCGCTGGATTAGCAATAGAGACAAATTGCTTAGTTTGTATATTTGTATTAGGAACACCTCAGATACGCTCATAGCACAGGCTAAACACTGGCACTTAATACACACAATTCTTAACAATTGGTTTGTTTTAGAATTATTAGTGAGAACATTCAGTTTGAAGGTTATATTAACCTATAACATGTTCATCAAGGCTAAATTAACCTGCTAACGCTCAACGCGCGTTTCTCTGCTGTCACCACAGCACTTTCATCAGGAGCTATGTGAGACTTGTAAACCTACTCATTATATATAGATAGTTAATTACTTAATTGCTTAATGAGGGCGTGCACATGCTCTGTGGAGGTTAATAAACGAGTACGGGTCCCCACTAGGAACAAAAAGGACCTTATTAGAGATCCTACCATTGTATTAATTTATGCCAAACACAGTCATATCAAAATGCAGATCCAATGTTGTATTAAACAGGTATTTAACAAGGAGATAAATCTGCACAAATCACAAAAAGACTGTGTTAAGGCATAACGTCATTCCACATTTGATTGACGCTCCTGAAATATAATTCAGTTAGTCAAAAGCACATATATATTGATCAAAAGGTTACTGCTCACTATTGCCAAAAAAAATAATAAATAAAATGCTCCATTACAACTCAATACCTACATCAATTGATACTGAATCTAAACGGACAACCAAAAAAAATTATTAAAAGGTCAGAAATTCAAGTACCAATGTACGGTGTGAAACTAAATCCTTCATTAAGACCTACTGGGCTTAGTGTTTTTAATTGATGAATCCATACACATTCTCTCCTTCTTAGGGCAAGATCATAGTCACCTTGTCGTTGTACTCTATTGACTTTCTCAACCCCAAAGAAGCGTAAAACATTTGGGTCATTATTGTGATGTTGGCGTACATGTATAGCTATGGATGTGTCTAGATGATTTTTGACTGAACGAACATGTTCTTGAATCCTCAATTTAAATGTTCTAAACGTTTTCCCAACATAAAGTTTACCGCATACGCATGAGACTGCATACACCAGACCTTTGGAATTGCAATTAAAAAAAGATGTTATTTTAAATTCTTGTTCTCCCTTTAGATCTTTAATTGATGTCATACCATTTCTGACAAATTTACATGTGCAACAGTGTCCGCATTTATAGGTACCCTGTAATTTATTAGACAGCCAGGTTTTTGCCTGGATGACTCTGCCATCATAATGACTTCTTACAATCATATCCTTAATGTTGCGGCATCGGCGTGCTGTAACTGTTGCATGTGGGGTGAGAACCTCTTTAAGATGAGGATCCCAAGTGATAAGGGGCCAAAAACGATTCATTATAGTCTTGACTTGGTTCCACCCTTTGTCAAAATTTCCCACACATCTAATGGTTGATGTTTCATTAGAATGAGTGGGGTCTGATAGCAATGTTTGTCTTGGCACAAGAAGTGCTCTCTTATATGCATTCTTAAGAATTCTGTTAGGATAACCCTTATCTTTGAAGTTCTTTTTTAATTCTTTAGCTCGTTTCTTGAAGTCAGCTTCATCAGAACATATACGTCTCAATCTCAAGTACTGCCCATATGGTATACCACGTTTAAGTGGAAAGGGATGGTGACTCTGCCAATCCAGAAGGCTATTAGTTGCAGTCTTCTTTTTATATATGGTTGTAGATAGAGTAGTTTCATCATTATTGGTTAACTTAGAGATAGCAATATCCAAAAAATTAAGTGTTTGGTGTTGAATGTCACTAGTAAACACCAAATTAAGATCATTAGAATTAAGATGATCTTTAAACTGTATGAATTCACTTGCTGAACCATCCCATACTACCAGGATGTCATCGATATACCTTTTCCAAGAAATGATTTTTGGAAGATATGGATTATTTTGTGATTTGTAAATGAACTCTTCCTCCCAAAATCCTAAATATAGATTAGCATAAGTAGGCGCACAAGGACTTCCCATTGCGGTCCCCTGTTGTTGTAGATACCATCTGTTGTTAAATAAAAAGTAATTATGCGTAAGTACAAATCTAAGTAACCTAACCACAAAATTAATTTGGACCTCGGGTAATGAGCTGTGTTGTATCAGAAAAATTCTGATATTATGGAGGCCTGCAGTGTGTGGAATGCAACTATATAATGCCTCAACATCAAGACTACATAGAAGCGCCGATTGAGGTATATGCAAATCTCTTAGAATATTCAAGGTTTGTTTGGAATCCCGCAAATACGACGGTAATGAGTTAACATAATTTTTAAGAAGTTTGTCCAAATATTGACTGCAGTTCTGGGTAAGGTTATTGATGCCGGACACAATCGGTCTACCTGGTGGTAATTCTTTATTTTTATGGATTTTTGGAATGGTGTAAAACGTGGAGATAGTCGGATATTTAATCTTCAAAAATTTATACTCATTCTCGGTAAGAATACCCTGAGACAAACCCTCATCGAGGAGCTGATATAATTCAATTAGATATTTTTGTGTGGGGTCAGACAACAGTTGTTTATATGTTCTTTGATCATTCAACACATTCAAGGTCATTTGCTCATATCCTTCTCTAGACATGACCACTATGTTGCCCCCTTTATCAGCCGCCTTGATGATGATTTCATCATTAGATTGTAAATCGAGAAGAGCAATACGTTGTGCTCTAGTGAGATTACTGTCTGTTTGTTCACAGATTGTTTTATGATCTAAATTTTCAATTTCATTGCAAACTAATGTACAAAAAAGGTCTATATTTTCATATTGTTTTATTGCTGGGGTAAAAGTACTTTGCGTCTTAACCGAGGTATGTTCAATCTGATTCATATTGAATTGTTCGTTCTCTTCCAAGAGAGAAACCATATCTTTTATACATTGGTCCTCTTTGGCTGAGAGTCCTAGTTGTTTAAGACGAGTTTCCTCTCTAATAGCATGAAACTTGTGCAATGCTAGCTTACGTGAGAATAAATGTATATCCTTGATCCATATGAATTTATTGAACTGAGGTGTAGGGACAAAAGAAAGACCTTTCCGTAAAACTTCAATATGTATGTCATTAAGTGGAAAACCAGACAGATTAATCACCTCTGTCTGATTTTTCACTGACGGCTGTTTCTGGTAGTTCTGGGTCTGCGAAACCCTCTGCCTCGTTGAGACATTTTTCTTCAAAATCCCCTTAGCAGTAGATAAGCCAGACCCCCTTTCCGTATCAGATTCAGATGATTCTGCCTCACTAGTAGAATAATTCCACCGTTTTACACGATTATTATTTCTAGATGGTTTAAACACGTTATTCTCTTTATAATCCTGTAGATCACGTATAAATTTCTTATGTTTACGTGTCTTAATCTCGGATTCAAAGCGTTCTGTTTGTAATTTAAATTTAGCCTCCAATTGGCCAAACAGTGGATCTTTTTTCTGTGTGTTGATCATATCAACTCCTTGTTGTATTTTATCTTTTAGTACAGATAGAGATTGTTCTTCGTATTTGCAAATAATTTGCATAAACGTACGTGAGCAGAGAATAGCTGCTGCTTCCCACTCTTCCTTAAATCCTGGTTGATCAATGTGTGCAGCCGGGGGAGTGTAAATACGCAAACCTCTCGGTACCATGTCTCTTTTAAGATAATTACTCAAAGTAGTGATTTCCCAATTGGACTTAATTTGTTGTTTAACTGATTTAGATAAGTCATTGAATTTACCTCCCAAAGAATCATCTGTTAAAGGAGAAGGGGTAAATTCATCAGAGAACACGTGTTCAGCATCTTTACCCCATCTATTGGTTTCTTTAAGTGAAGTCAAGAAATTAGACATTGCTATCAACCCAAAGTTAAACTGACCTAAAACTCAAATAGAGTACCCTTAAGGTATTAAAACCTAAATAGAAAATATTGAATCGATGGATGACCCACCGTGGGAAGGGTTAATTAAATAGGATAGTGATTGAACACCAAACAATTTATTAAATCAAATCCCCCGAGGGGGAATAAACCTATAACTTAATAGGAACTTTATTAGAGAAATACAATTAAAAATTTTTTTTGGTTAATTCATCGCTTTTTGAGCCTCCAGTGTATTAGTCAGAAGGTAGATTGTGAGCGTATTTATATATAATTTTTGCTCAACTATACTATCTGATGTGATATGTATGTTTATATACCAATCAATTTAGGTTTTTTTGCAATTGGTGGACGCACCTTTTTACCTTTAACTGGTTATATATTCATATTTTTCAATTCACTTCACTGATAACTTATGTGGGTCAACATTCAATTGACAACTATCCTAATTATCATCAATTTTTAATTGTATTTCTCTAATAAAGTTCCTATTAAGTTATAGGTTTATTCCCCCTCGGGGGATTTGATTTAATACATGCACACACAACTTCTCCATTTTATTGGTTTGGTATGTGTAGAATGTGTAACTATACTTTGCTGCGTATTTTTTTTTGGGCTGGTGTATTTGGTTTCGGCAGGTTGATAGAATTTGCCATTAACACCAGCTTTTAGGAGTTGCTAAAATTATGCGCGCAAAGGCTGTGCGTTACAAACCGCGCATAGATTGTAATACCATCCGCATACCAGCGCACAAACGCATTTGCACTCACAATGTTAAGTAGAGGACGCGCGAAGTACAGTAAGCTCGCGCAGCGTTCGTGCAGGTTCACCCGCGGTAGACGTATACGTGCGTTTGTTGCGCTGACATTGTAATACGACGTTCTGCGCAAAGGGTTTTGCCCCTCGCGTTAATGCGTTTTTGCGCACGCGCTGACGTTTGTGCGAAGATTCTAATAGGGCCCAAAGTCTCTGCTGAGATGGCCCCAGCCGTTGACCTCCAGTTTGCATCAGAAAAAAGAAAATAAAAAGAAAGCAAATGTTCACAGAGAGTGTCCAAGGGGAAAAAGTCAAAAATAAGGGGGGGCGGTCATCAAAAAGGGGTGTGAGAGAAAATAGCAAGGGTTGCCCTCAGCCAGCGTCTCAAAATGACAGTGGACTTACAGCTGGTAGAGTCAAGCCAAGCAGGCTAGGTGTGTCCATCAGGGACGCAGGGCTGGAGGCCATCTTAATCCCACTGACTACGTTCAGTGCCTGGCGGATCGCCAGTCTCCATGCCCTCACGGTAACCGCAGCGGGCCCAAACCAGGACCGGGGCCAGCACTGTCTCCCCTCAACGCAGTAGCCGTCGGTCCCAGACAGCACCGCCAAAAGTGTCTGCGGGGTCTCAGAGTCCTGCCTCAGTGTCTCAGGCAAGACATCGTACTGGTCACTCTTCCCGGCAGCAGCTGGGAAACAGGCCTCCTCGTGGCGCCTGACCGATGCGGCCTCGACCTCTTCAGCTCCTGTGTCTTCCTCCTCTTGGCAGCCCCGCAGTGCGAGCATCGCCCAGCGACAGAAGCCTCTGGTGAGCAGGCCTTCCATATCCTCCCCAAGCAGGCCATCAGTACCTTCTGCGAGGTGGGGGGACTTGTCCTTCTCGCTGAACAGCCGCAAAGCCGCCCATTGCTCCCTCCAGGCATCCATCCAGGGCAGTCAGGAGACATGGGCCCCCCGTCTCCCCCGCCCTCAGCAAAGGCCCCAGTCAGGCCGATGCGGCAGGACAGCTGGGCAGAGAGCCAAGAGAGGCCGGGGTAAAGGCTGCAAAATGGCCACCGGCACCTCACTCCACCAACATGCAGCAGTTGTAAAGGTGTCTCTGGTCCAGAGGGGGACAAAACAGCCTCCAGACAACTCGGTTCTGGTGGCCAGAACTTTCGGGTCCCCAAAGTAAGGATAGCACTGCAGGAAAGCCCGAAAAAGGGTCCCTGAGAGCGTCAGACGTGCGGAGCTCTACTGGAACACGTCTGCTCCCTTCGGTAGCCAGCCATGCCCCCCCCCCAGATAAGCTTTATGATTAAACTCACAGGGTTATTCAGAAAGCGTGAAAAGCAGGAGAATGACTGGAGAATGAAAAAATCTAGGTCAAAATAGCCGATTTGGAAAGTGAGATGAAAGAGAGAATTTTTCTGGTTTGTCCATTTTGACCTAGAATTTTTCATTCTCCAGTCATTCTCCTGCTTTTCACGCTCTCTGAATAACCCTGTCAGTCTATTCCCAGGCCTTCCAACGATCACAGGTTCTCAATTTTTAGGTCCTGGCCACTTTCGAAACCTGTAAAGAAACTTATTTGAAAACAGCCTCATCACTACAGTAAATGTCACCATGTTGTATTAAATCGTGTTGAGGAATACAGTGTCTTGACCTGATCATCCCATGTGGTTTACAGCGAGCAGAACTGTCATGGTGACGTGTCTCTTTGTGGGTGAGGCTACTCAATCAGGATGCATATGGGGGACTTGCGCCCCCCCCAGTACATTAAACTGCCTGTCCTGGATTGATACATATTCTCCAATGCCTGGTAGTATGACATATAAATGATGATAGTTATAATAATATAAATAATAATTATCTGCTTTCTACTTTTCTCCACTGCCATGAAGAACTCAAAGTACAGCAAGGAGAAATCTGCGGCTTCTCTACTGGGAACCGTTAAAATTCCATCATTCCCAAAAATCCAAGAGTTATTACAAAACATTCTCCACCTCTAAAGACTTTGTTAAAATGAGAGACATAGAATACGACATCTGCTGGATCTTTCTTCATTGAATGGGAGTTGTGCCGACTGATTCATCTCGAAGAAGTGAGCCAGGCATAAGCCAAGCTTGAGAAAGACTGCACTAGCAGCCAAACATTGCCCAGTTTTTCCAAATAAAAGTGTCTTTACCTGTCTTTTCCTGTCAGTTGTTCGGAGCAAGATGGCTGTGCAGATCTCCAAGAAGAGGAAGTTCGTTGCCGATGGCATCTTCGAAGCTGAGCTCAATGAGTTTCTCACCAGAGAACTGGCTGAAGGTGACTACTCTGGATTGGAGGTCAAAGTCACCCGGACCAGGCCTGAAATCCTAAATTTGGCCACCAGGACCCAATAAGTCCTCCGTGAGAAGGGACTTTGTATCCGCAAGCTGACTGCTGGAATTCAGAAGAGGTTTTGCTTCCCAGAAGGCAGTGTTGAGCTTTACGCCAAGAAAGTTGCCACAAGAGGTCTGTGTGCCAATGCCCCAGGCTGAATCCCTGTGTTACAACCTGCGGGAGGCCTGACTGTGAGAAGAGCATGTTATGGTGTCCTGCAGTTCATCATGGAGAGTGGAGCCAAGTGTTGCGAGGTTGTCATCTCTGGCAAGCTAAGATGGAAGAGCGTCAAATTGATGAAGTTTGTGGATGGCTTGATGATCCACAGTGGAGACCCTGTCAACTACTACGTGGATACAGCCGTGCGTCACGTCCTCCTCCGTCAGGGAGTCCTGGAGATCATGCTGCTATGGGATCCAAGTGGAAAGATCAGCCCCAAGAAGCCCCTTTCTGATCATGTCAACATTGTCGTGCCTAAAGAGGAGATTCTGACAACCACCCCCTTCTCTTCGCAGAAAGGAGCAAAGGCGGAGCTGCCCCAGCTGCCAGCCATGCTCCAGCCTGTTCCCACTGCATAATGGGATGCTGGACATGAAGACTTTGGACAGAGGCGTAACTAGAAACCCCAGGGCCCCGTTGCAAGAATCCATGAAGCCCCCCGCGTGCGAGAGATTTTGGCATTTCCACTATAAACATTTTGCAAAAAAACCTGTATACATGCCTCCAGCACTATCATCTAGTATCCCTATTCTATATCTATTAGCTATGGAATTTATTGCTATGGTAATATTAATATAATAGGTTATAGTATTATTAGGTTTTGAAACCAGCAACTTTTGGATAGTGTAGGAGATGTGTATATATACACAGGTATTTTTAGCACTCTTTAAATGGCCATACAATTTGGAAGTATTTTTAAAGAACGGGTTATGGATCCTCATATGGATTTCTCTTGTGTTATGTTAGCTCATCTAGTGTGTCACCCCTCTCCTCTTAGATTGTAAGCTCTTGAGCAGGGTCCTTCCTCCTGTTCTGTGTGTGTAACATGTATGTATATTTGTTATTCTGTCTCTCCCATTGTACAGCGCTACGGAATTTGTTGGCGCTTTATAAATGCTTGTAACTGTTATAAGGTGGAGTATTAATTAAGATCTAGTTTAATAGCCCTCTCCCCCTTCTCTTATAACCCTTTTTAATTAAGTTTTTTCTTTTATGGAGTTTTAACAAAATGTTTTTAGTAAGAATGCAAAACTCTTTCTCCATTTAACTGGAGAGATTAATAAGAGAATGAACCTTGACCACCCAGCCTCTATAGATACACCACTGGGTGGTAGAGATTTGCCAGCACTTAATTCAGAGGAATGTTTGTATAATTTGTAAGAGAGTGAGAACACATTCTATCTGGGTTCTGGTTACAATTTGCCTTTGTTTGTGTTTATTGTTACATTAGTAGAATGGCAGAGAAAGATACTGACACATCACACACAGCTGACCAGACACTGCAATGAGACACCAGGAAGTGTCAGACTCATGATGGATAGCCAAGCAAAAGATAACAAGGCCTTTGCTGCCTAATTAACCCTTAAGGATGAATGACAGAACTGTTCCATCATAAATGCATTGACTTTAAAGGGTTAACCATGCACCACTGCCTGGGCCCCCTCCAGTGGTGGAATGCCAGGGCCCGGTCGAAAGTGCGACTGCTGCGACCCTGGTAGTTACGCCACTGACTTTGGATACAAATTCTAAACATCTGTAAAATAAAGTTAAAAAAACCCAGAAAAAAGTGCCTTTACCACTGGATCGTGCCTGGCTCCCATCTCTTTTTTTTCTGAATATACTGAGGACGGAGTTGGTGAGTCCAGGACCCACTGAGCACCCAGTAAGTGGTTTTGTATTTATTACTGCTACACAGCAGCCTGTGGTTTAATTTTTTGAATAGGACTCACCTTCACTAGAGGTGCCTTGACGTTGGCAGATGAGCTTACAATCTTAATGGCCATTAAAAGAAACCAAAGCCTCTAATTGTGTTTTGTTTCACACGGTGTAATAGGAATAAGCGCAGATGAAATTTTTCTTCTTGTTATGTTTTATACATGTTGCTGGGCTGGATACAATTTGGTGGTTACAGCCGCCCAATTGGGGAATAGGCACGACCCCGCTCCTCCTGTGTTCAGTATTGTATTTATGTTGTATAGCGCAGTTGACGGAAAAAGCAAGATTTTGAGATACAGATCCCAAATAAAAATGCTCCTTCCATTAATCAATCCCTTGTAGATGTCCTAGAGAAACCTCTTAGTCAGTTCAGAACCATTTGTTTCGTATCTCCATCCCTATGTTACGCTCATCCAGAGACTTAACATTACATTATTCACCTGAAGTGAGCCATTTACCTGGAAGCACATTCATTATAGTCAGTGTATTCCCGAAATTAAACCCCAAAAAAAGGTTAAATTTACTGATAATTTGACATTATGAACAAATTTTCCCTCTAAGGTTGCCAGGTCGGCCATGTTTTCCTGGACACATATTACTGTTTCACGCAGACAGGAGCACAGGTTAAAGTGCTGCCGTGCAACATGTATAACTCATATGCTGCAGGAAGGAAATCAAGACAGGTCACCTGGGATTAATTTTTTATTTCTTACCTGAAGCGTATGGTTCCTACATGCTGCAGGGACCGGGTGGTGGCATTTTTCATGCACAGCCCGTCGGCATGAATAAGTTATACGTGTCCAGGAAAACATGACCGATTTTGCTATCCTACTTTACACACTTTTTAAATTTTATTTTTTTTGTTCCTTATCTCAGTAGCAAACCATATGAATATCTACCTTTCTATGGCTGATCAGTGGCTTTATTTAACCCCTTAAGGACCAATAACTTAACTGTTATGTCATAATTGCATTGACTTTAAAGACCCTCAGTCCTTAAGGGGTTAAGTCCCCCGTATGTGAAAAGGTGTATTTATTCTACGTGCTGGATCTTATTCAAATAGTATGAAGTATCTTGTGTCTGCTGCTATTCATATCACCTGATCTCTCCAGGGAACCTCGGAAATTCCATCTTTTCCAAACATCTTAGAGTTATTGCAACACTTTCCCTTTCTCTGAAATCGCCATAAAAGAGAATGAGACGGAATAGCACATGAAGCGGTTCATGTTCATGAGAAGGTAAGCTCTGCCGCCGACTGATACAGCTTGAAAAAGTGAAATTGCTACATTAAACTCAGATTCAGACTAGAGCAAAGACCCAGGTTTAACAACAGGAACAGATAACATTTACATTTCTTTGGTCTTTAAAAGGGACACTACCACTAACATAAGCTGTAACTACATTACTTGTGCATTAGTAACAAAAACACATTATAAAACACATAACACACATTATAAGACACATTATAACACACATGCTGCTGCTTTTTCTCCTTAGTTTGAAGTAATTGTATGTAAATAGGAAAAATAAAGGTAGGTTTTTAACTCCCATTTCCATTTTGTGGAGCTTTGCCATGTTGCAACATTTGCCAAAATCTTGTGGCACGTCTCACTTTACAACTGTGATAGAGGATAAAACATTAGTGTAGTAGCAATGTTTAGACAAAGCTGCAGGGGATCTCTTGTGCTGTCTAGGCTACCTGAAATAAGAAGAGACAGCTGAATGAGATCTGATAGTGGGCTAACAACATCGAATGGTACCCCCTGGTGATATTCTTTTGCATACATCCCACACAATTCAATCCTTATGAGTCAGATTTTGGGGATCTGAGCCATAGAGCCCATTCTATGTCCAAAGCCACACAGTGAGGAGCAAGTGATGGAAAAATACTGTGGGGTGGGGAGGGGGGGGGGGGTTACAACACAAAATATCACACAATGGATGCACCCAGTGACACATATAGAGGAAAATATCACACAATGGATGCACCCAGTGACACATATAGAGGAAAATATTTTCTTATCTAAACATACAAGAGAAAAACAAAGCACATGTAAGATAACAGAAACATAAATAAACAATAAGGACATTTCATTTTTGGTGGTAGTGGCCCTTTAATCAACTATAATAGCAAAGACCCAGTTGTGACATTAGGAGGTGTGTGAATTTGAACTTCCCTTGGTGTTTTTTTAATGGCTTACACTAGCATGTCCGTTTTTTTATTGTTGTGTTATAGATTTGATTTTGGTTCTGTATAAAATACTGTTTTATTGATCCTATTCCAAATAAGCTTGAGTCAAAGGGAATTAATATATACTATTAATAATAAGATGTTATAGAGATAATGCTGTTGGATGATCAAATGTAACGTTACCATTATGCACACAAAAACACAGAAAGCAATTATGATAAATAAACATTATGTTTCAAACGTGGACACAACAGTTTACATATTTACATACTCATTCTTTGATGTTCCCATAGGGTTAGAAATTGAATTGGATTTTAGTTAGAATGATTCTTAATAAAAGTATGAAATATTGCTATTCAGATTTAAAACAAAAGTTGTTGAAAAAAGAATGGGCTCTATTCCATAGTTGGTGTTAATGTTGCATCTCGATATGTAATCTTTAGCGCTAGGAGAAAAAAGTTTAACGTCTGGCATCGAGATTCCAATGTAGACGCTACAGTCGGGTGAAAATGTTTTGCACCCAGCAGCTTGCACGAGCTTTCTGTACTTTGCGCACCCTGTGTCAAGTATACGAGACGCAATCTATTTTTAGCGTCTCGATAAGTGAGGTATTACAAAGTAGGGATGTACATGGCTGAAAAATTTGTTACGTTTTTAAATCATTTTGTTTTCAGAATTTCGTAACTAATTTCGTTTTGCGTTTCAGATCGGATCGATTTGAAATTTCGAATCGATTCGAATTTCATATATCAATTCGATAGTTGATATCAATTCGAATTTTGGATCACTAAATAAAACCCCAATTAATCAAACTTTGCTGTTAAAATTTAACCCTAGCTTTTCTTTTAAGCTGTGTCACAGATTTAGGCCCCTATTACATTCTTTGTGCAATTTCGTTCGGGCAGCGCAAATTTTTTTGCGCGCATCGTCCAACGTTATCGCGCGAAAATTAACGGTGGTATTACAATCCGAACGCATTTTTTCATCTGTCCAAAAATAACGTTCATAAAAACGACGAGCAAAACGGACAGTAACACGCGCGCAGTAACGTAGCGCACGTAAATCAGTGTGCGGACTGTTTTTTTCACAGGATTCAGCCAATCGGAATTAAGAACCTTAATTGACATCAATTTACCTTAATTGACTCCCTTAAGTTTTGGCGCCTGTCAAAGTAAATTTGAGTATACAGGTGTGTTCAAAATTATTCAACCCCCAATGCTGTAAAGGGTTTTAGGGAATTTAGTGTACATTTGTAATTGTATTCAGAATGAAATCCTACAAGGACTTTTTAAAGAACCATATGCAACTAAAATGACATCAATTGGTTTTGTAATACAGTAGTAAATGTTTCTTTTGTGAATTCTTCATTGACACAATTATTCAACCCCTTAAAGACTACCACTCTGAAGAACAGAGGTTCATTCAAGTGTTTTCAATCAGGTATTGAAAACACCTGTGGATGTCACGGAGCAGCAATAAAGCATAATAAGCACCAATTAGGCAGCTTTAAAATGACTGTGATACTCAGCTCCTTCTAGACATTTACTGGTGTGGTTACAAACATGGTGAAGTCAAGAGAATGGTCCAGGAAGACAAGAGAAGAGGTGATTACTCTTCACAGGAAGGGTAATGGCTATAAGAAGATTGCAAAGATGTTAAACATACCAAGAGAGACCATAGGAAGCATCATTTGCAAATTCAAGGCAAAGGGCACTGTTGAAACGCTACCTGGTCGTGGCAGAAAGAAGATGCTGACTTCGACTGCTGTGCGCTATCTGAAGCGTAGAGTGGAGAAAAGTCCCCGTGTGACTGCTGAGGAACTGAGAAAAGATTTGTCAGATGTAGGTACTGAAGTTTCAGCTCAGACAATACGGCGCACACTGCGTAATGAAGTCCTCCATGCCAGAACTCCCAGGCGCACCCCCTTGCTGTCTCCAAAGAATAAGAAGAGTCGACTGCAGTATGCCAAAAGTCATGTGGACAAACCACAGAAGTTTTGGGATAGTGTTCTGTGGACTGATGAAACAAATTAGAACTGTTTGGGCCATGGATCAACGCTATGTTTGGAGGAGGAAGAACAACGCCTATGAAGAAAAGAACACCTTGCCTACTATGAAGCATGGCGGGGGTCAATCATGCTTTGGGGCTGTTTTGCTTCTGCAGGTACAGGGAAGCTTCAGCGTGTGCAAGGTACCATGAATTCTCTTCAGTACCAGGAGATATTGGATGACAATGTGATGCAGTCCGTCACAAACCTGAGGCTTGGGAGACGTTGGACCTTTCAACAGGACTATGATCCCAAGCATACCTCCAAGTCCACTAGAGCATGGTTGCAGATTAAAGGCTGGAACATTTTGGAGTGGCCATTGCAGTCACCTGACTTAAATCCGATTGAGAACCTCTGGTGGGACTTAAAGAAAGCAGTTGCAGTGCGCAAGCCTAAGAATGTGACTGAACTGGAGGCTTTTGCCCATGACGAATGGGCGAAGATACCCGTAGATCGCTGCAAGACACTTGTGTCAAGCTATGCTTCACGTTTAAAAGCTGTTATAACTGTAAAAGGATGTTGTACTAAGTACTAAGATTGAATATCACTTGGGGGTTGAATAAAACTGATAATGATGTGAGCACAGAAAAGACATTTGTGGTTATTTCATTATAAATGTTATGTTATATTTGTCTGACCTACACGTGCCTCTTTGATTTAATTGTAAGCAAGATGACTGAATGATCAAAATCAATGTCAAACTGGCCAAAACACTCAATTTCAGTGGGGGTTGAATAATTTTGAACACAACTGTACATGCTGCAGCACCATTTTTCTGCCTCTTAGCGGAAAAGCAGCAAGAGAGCATGCAGCTGCTCAGAGGAGCGGCTTTTGGTTACATTGGTTAGGTACTCATTCTACCAAGAGGTGCAGTGATGGGCGAGTGAGCTTACACTTCAATGGCCATTCAAGTAAACTAAAACCTCTAATTGTGTTTTGTTTCACATGGAATTGTATAGAAATGAGCGCAGATGACACCATTTTTTCTTGCTATATTTTATACATGAACTGGGTTGTTACAGCCGCTTGGTGAGCATGGGTGCGACACCGCCTTATCTTATATATAATTAAACAATAAAGCGAGCTTTACAAAGAGCTTTTATTCTGAACATTGCTGTGTCGTTCATCCGTTAGAGTTAGCATTTCTTTCCTTTTTTTTTTATCAGTGACTCTTTGGTGAACTCGCCGATGGGAAACTCTGAATGGGATTGATATTTTTCATATGATCTGAAGATCTCTAAGTACCCTGTGTGTAAAAAGGTTAATTATTCACAAAATATTATTTACGCAATCCATACACCGAGGTATACAGCTTCCAGTACAGCACCCATTATCAAGCTGTAACAAAGCTAC
Organism: Leptobrachium leishanense; assembly: GCA_009667805.1. NCBI lineage: Eukaryota > Metazoa > Chordata > Amphibia > Anura > Megophryidae > Leptobrachium > Leptobrachium leishanense. The sequence continues at coordinate 30,353,421 of CM019064.1, forward strand.
GGCTAATGAAACGGACAGGTCATCCTCTACCTGATATCACCTTGGGGGGGACGTGTGGGAATGCAGTTCCTCCACTATTTTTGCAGAAGGAACTCCGTTCTCATTGGTCCCATAAACTATAAAGTTTGTATTCAGGTGTTGAATCGTTGCTTTTCCTGTTAAGTCACAATAAAAATTGGATTTATCATACATTTTTTTCTGAAATCCACATGTATACATAAATATATCAGATTTGAGCGTGTGTTTGTGTAGAGAGCGCAATGATAAGTGCTAACTGGGGACAGAAATCTTGGTGAGTTCCCGCACAATTTTTTTAGGACTTGACCCCTGCCTGCCTGGAACCCCAAGTCCTCCGAAAAGCAATAACATACAGGGAACTTTTATTTAGGAAACTGTGGTTGCAGCTGAAATCAGCCTCCCTTATGTTAGCCAAAACTTTGCAGATTCCTAAATGGGTGATGGCGTCTGATTTGCATATGGAGCAGTTGTCCCTGTAATGGCACAATCGAGCTAAAGCCTTGTGAGACCTGAGCGGTTCCCGCCGTAGAGCAGGCCACTAGTGCCTTTGCTCGTTCTCAGGACCCTCACACACTGTAAGTTTACAGGGTATCCAGACGTGGACCCCTTGCTCGATGTATCTAGAGTGACGTCAGCTATACCCTCCTGACAAGGCCTAATAAGGCCGAAATGATTGTCGGGGGTTGCTGCACCTCTCGTGCAGGGAGGACGTCCTTGGTATTTCAGTACTGGCCACCCTTTGAGTGATTGCGTCTGATTTGTATATGGATCAGTTGGCCCTGTAATGGCACAATCGAGCTAAAACCTTGTAAGACCTGAGCAGGTCCCACCGTAGAGCAGCCCACTAGTGCCGTTGCTCGTTCTCAGGACCCTCACAAACCTCTCCCTTTCTTCCTAAATAAAAGTTCAATAAAATTGACTGAATATTCTGGAAGGGTTTAGGCCACCTTGGGGTCCATGAGCACTCACCAGGATAAGCCATTAATTTTGCAGTTTGGTGTGCACCTCCTTCTTTGCTGATACTGGTGTGGAAGCCCAGGTCAATCGAGCAATAAAAGAAAACAATTACAAATCATGGATGGGTTCCCTTAAAAGGTTAAATTAAAACTTACGGTGGTTGTGCAGTATTTTCAGAAATAATAAAAGGGATGTATGTTCATAAATATTTCAGGCTGTCTCAACCTTGAAAGAAATAAAATGGCCTATATCCACCAGGACGTCCCCTTTAATGCTTTGTCCATACAATCCCTTATAAAAATATGGTTTCAATATACTGTACATTTTTTGATTAGTACTTTCATTCATTTTGTGTTTACATTTTTTCCCCCCAAAAGGTTGACATGCCAAAGATTGCCAACCAAACCCTATCGCTGCAAAACATACTGAAGGAGTTTCTAGAGAGGATATTTCAGGAGGTGCAGAAGAACACGACCATCCAAGAGACCGTGTCACAGGAGACCTTGAATAAAGACGACATGGTGGGAGCTGTCCTGTTTATCATGATAATAATAGCGATATTCTCTTTTTTCACTGTATCCATCTTGGTCATCGCAGTGAAGTCAAGATCATTTGAGCAGCTGGAAGACCCGTATAACAACTGCTTCTCTGAGGCCAACATGACGTCTCTCACGGTTTTAGAAGATGGAATTAGATGTATCGTCCATCAAAACTCATGAACTAAATAGCTGAGCAGGAATCGAACCAGTCTCCTATAAAAAACAGGTAAATAAACACATCCTTTGCAGTTATAAGATCACTTGGTTTTTGATGCTCTCACACAACCCAGCATTATCCCAGGTTGTGATCACGTTCCTTGGTGATGGTGAGACTTTGTTCTTATGCGCTCTTTATCCTCGTTCTCTTGTGGAGTTATTTCTCCTTACCATAGATTTTTACTGTCAGACATAATGCGATAGAGGGGTCAATAACCTTGGCCCTCCTGATGTTTTGCCACTACTATTCCCGAAAAAAGCTCTGTTGACTTAATGAGCAGCTGAGCATTATGGGAGATGTAGTTCCAAAAATCTGGAGGACCAAGGTGTCCGACCGATGATGCAATACATGGAATTTAGATTGCTTGCCTGCACTTTTCAGACAACTGGGTTACCCTAACGCCTTCACTACCAAGTGGTTTCCCATAAAACCCTGTAAAAAGCCCTGTAAACTAGGGATGCACCAAAATTTCTGCCACCGATATGTATCGGCCAAAAATTGTGTTTTCGGCTGAAAGCAAAAATGTCTGAAAACAGCAGCGAAATTCAGTCATCCAAGCCCTCCAGGCCCAGGTTCAGATGACTGATTTTGGGGGTGACACCGTGATTAGATGGAGATCACGTTGCCTATATTCATATATTTTGGCCCTGAGCTCCTCCAGCGGTCTCCATTGAAGTTCTCCTGTATCACTTGGATACAAAGGCCCCCTTGCTCTCGCTCTCCAATCCCACACATCATATGGAGTCAGAGATGCCAATCGTGGGATGACATCACGTAGGCAGAAGTCTTTGACGCTGCTGATGGCCGGACCAGTGACAGCTTAACCACTGGTTGGTCTCGCCCCGCGATGGATCCATGGAGAGCCAGCCTGGCAATCCGTGCCCTGGGTGCAACGCTTGAATGAATGAGGGAAGCGTTTTGGTAAGTGGAGCGAGGGGGCAGGATACTGAAGCGCCCATACGAGGTGAGTGCAGCATCCCTAGCATGTAGGCTGGATTTTGGAGAACAGCATCCCCTGCCCAGTGCTCTAATCACTAGCCTGGGGGTGCGCTGGATCACATCCTGCATGAAAACTAGACATGTGCATTAGTTTTAGTACTAAACCGATTTCGCCAGAATTTTGGGATAATTTAGTTTTTGTATGACTCAAGAGATACGAAACTGCACGGTCCAAAAAAACGAAAGAAACTAAAGTAAAATGCATTACATTTTAGTTTCAGTTCTTTTTGTAATACATTGACGAGTGAAAGAGACCAGCAATGAGGATGTTCTATATAGAGAGGGACATAAATTAATTCAGGAGGATGTTCTATACACTATACAGAGAGGGGTATTAATTAATGCAAGAGGATGTTATATACATTATACAGAGGAGCATTTTTTTTGAGCCCTTTAAATCCAGTGGCTGTGAGCGCTGAGATCGGCTGCTTGTTACATTATCTATCATTACAATACATCAGGCTTAGCTGTTACAGTAACTGACTGCTGCTCATCACAGTGCTCAGAGTTTCAGTAAAACGAGGAAATAATATTGTTATAAAATCTTCTATATAAAAATATTATTTACTAGTTTTACTGAAACTCTGAGCGCTGTGATGAGCAGCAGTCAGTAACTGTAACAGCTTTGCCTGACACATTGTGCTGAGAGTGAGAGATACTGTAACAAGCAGCCGATCTCAGCCCTCTGAGGAGCCACCACTACAATATTAATTGTATCCATTGGTTTTCGGATTAAATGAAATTCGTTTTCATTCTAAAGAAATGAAAACTAATTTCTTTAGCAACTAAATAAATTGCGTTTTAGGACGAATCCATTCGTCCAAAACGAAATTTTGTGCTGTGCACTAGGGAGGAGCGTTCGGTTCGGATCTGTACTGAGTTCGCATCGAACATCGGCTGTTTGACAGTTTGCGAACTTCGAACTTTTTGGGACGTTCGCAAAAAGTTTGATTTTTTTTTTTAAAAAAGTATAAAAATGCTTAAAAAATACCAAAAAATCTAGAAATAAAGAGACTCTTTACTGCAGAATATTATAAGCAACGGTTTATTAGATTTTGAATTAAAACGGGAGTATTTTTAACATTGAAGCCTATGGGATAAAACATTCTTGTTACTAAAACATCAGGCAAACACAGCCCTCTAATCAGGCACTGTAGAGGGCAGCCTGCCGGGGCCTCCCAAGGATCCCCTTGAGGAGCATGCGGCCGCCGGATGACAGAGCTGCGACTGTGCAGGCTAGCCACCCGGGTGCATGTGGCAGAGACAGGCAGCGCAGGGAGGGAGCCACTGCACCTGCTGCCACGGCAGACCCCCCCACACAACCAGGATCCAGGGAGCCACCACTGACCACCAGGCTAAGGTAAGGCGACACATTTCTAAAAAAAAAAAAATCCGAGGACATTTTTAAATGTCCCCGGGAACATAAAATAAAACCTTTTTTTTCTTTCTCTACCCGGCTGAATGTATTTAATTTTATATATTAGATACATTCAGCCAGGTAGAGGGGGGTGGCATGTGGGCTGTGCGGAGTCTCAGGCAGTGGTTTGCTTTTTTTGTGTGTATATTTTTAGCAAATTTATAGGGGAAGGTAAGGGCAGGTATGATATACAGTATATATATATATATATATATATATCTATATTCTTATAAATATATACAGTTGTGTTCAAAATTATTCAACCCCCAATGCTGTAAAGGGTTTTAGGGAATTTAGTGTACATTTGTAATTGTATTCAGAATGAAATCCTACAAGGACTTTTTAAAGAACCATATGCAACTAAAATGACATCAATTGGTTTTGTAATACAGTAGTAAATGTTTCTTTTGTGAATTCTTCATTGACACAATTATTCAACCCCTTAAAGACTACCACTCTGAAGAACAGAGGTTCATTCAAGTGTTTTCAATCAGGTATTGAAAACACCTGTGGATGTCACGGAGCAGCAATAAAGCATAATAAGCACCAATTAGGCAGCTTTAAAATGACTGTGATACTCCGCTCCTTCTAGACATTTACTGGTGTGGTTACATAATAGCTGGTTGACGCTCCTTTGGCAGCAATAACCTCAACCAAACGTTTCCTGTAGTTGCAGATCAGACCTGCACAACGATCTAGAGTAATTTTGGACCACTCCTCTTCACAAAACTGTTTCCGTGTAGCAATATTCTTGGGATGTCTGGTGTGAATCGCTCTCTTAAGGTCATGTCACAGCATTTCAATCGGGTTGAGGTCAGGACTATGACTGGGCCACTCCAGAAGGCGTATTTTGTTTTGTTGAAGCCATTCTTTTGTTGATTTTGGTTTCATCTGTCCACAGAATATTTTGCCAGTATTGCTGTGGAACATCCAGGTGCTCTTTTGCAAATTTCAAACGTGCTGCAATATTCTTTTTGGGCAGCAATGGCTTCCTCCGTGGTGTTCTCCCATGTACTCCATTCTTGTTTAATGTTTTCCTTATTGTAGATGTGTCAACAAAAATGTTAGCATGTGCCAGAGATTTCTGTAAGTCTTTAGCTGACACTCTAGGATTCTTCTTTACCTCATTAAGCATTCTGCGCTGTGCTCTCGCAGTCATCTTTACAGGATGACCATGCCTAGGGAGAGTAGCAACAGTGCTGAACTTTCTCCATGTGTAGACAATCTGTCTTACCGTGGAAACATGAACATCAAGGCTTTTGGAGATACTTTTGTAAACCTTTTCAGCTTCATGCAAGTCAACAATTCTTGATCGTAGGTCTTCTGAGAGCTCTTTTCTGCAAGGCATGCTTCACATCAGGCAGTGCTTCTTGAAACCAGTAAACCCAAAACTGGTCTGTGGTTTTAAAGGGCAGGACAGCTTTCAGCAACACATCCAATAATATCACACTGATTGGACTCATGGATGGCTCATTCCTGGCTCCAATTAGCTCTTGGAGAAGGCATTAGGCTAGGGGTTCACATACTTTTTCCACCCTGCACTTTGAAGGTTTACATGTTATGTTCAATAAACACATGAAAACATATAATGTTTGTGTTGTATTATTTTAAGCAGACTGTGTTTTTCAAATTGTTGTGACTTAGATGAAGATCAGAGCACATTTTATGACCAATTCATGCAAAACTCCACGTAATCCCAAAGAGTTCACATACTTTTTCTTGCCACTGTATATATACATCTGCGTGTTGATATATACATATATATAGGTCTGCGTGTTGATATATACGTATATGTCTGTGTGTGGTATCAATGCATCCCTACTCTATACACAGTGCTCCGTGTCCCTATAACATATATGATCAGGGGTTACCTTTTTTTATATTTTTATATTATTGCTATTAAATTAACAGTAATTTTTGATGTATTTTATTAAGTAGAAACTTTTTTTGCCTAAATAACATGTGCTTTGTGAAAATAAAATGGTTTTGTGTGTACATTTTAATTTAGTTAGGGGATTCCTGTCCAGTGCGGTGAGAAGCAAACGAGGCGGAGCGGAGTGAAGTCATGCTGGCAATATGTTTGCTTCTTTTTGCTTCGCTACACTGTGCGTCGCTACATGCTCAGTGTCTCTCAGGCTTTATTCCCGCATTGCTAGCTTACCGAATCAGTTTGTATACTTGTTACTGACCCTGCTTGTTCTGAGGACCCGATCTGTTGCCGAATTTGCCTGCCATTTGACTATTCTCTCTGTGTATTCCCTGCCTGTTCTGTTTGCTTCCTGTTGCTACTGGTGTGCGACGATTCTCACCATATACAGTAGCGCAGTACGAGTGCCTAAAAATTGCTGACCCGGTTTTGTGCATCTCTTCTGCATTACCAAAACCTCCACCACTGCACTCTTCCACAATACCACAGAGAGGTTACGGTGTGAAGGGACTTGCTGCCACCAAAGGCACAATATTTGGGTGCACTGACGCCTGCACCAGATTCATATAATTTTAATATTTGACCGCAGGGTCCAACCCTGCACTCTTCCACAATACCACAGAGGAGTTACGGTGTGACGGCACTGTTGCCGACACTAAAGGCCCAATTTTAAAGCACCTATTGTTACTTTCATCCAAAGCCTGCATAAGTTTCACCATAATTTAGCCCAAAAAATCACTAAACTTGTTCTGCGTGTCCTAAAACGTCTCCTCTTTTCATACAGGCTGCCGCCCCAAACAGTTGTTTATGAATAGATTAAAGGAAAACCATTTACCGTCATTTGAAATGGCATTTTTTTGTTTTTAAATGTTTCTATACATCCTACAAATCCGCCAAATCACCTCCTAGGCACGATATTTGAAGGAATTTTTTGTTTTTATTCTTAACCTTTATTTCATGGAAAACTCACTGTTCCTTTAAAAACATTTTTAAACTTTTTGTCCTTGCTTCCTGTCCCCCAGGGCCCTACCCGGACCCCCATACACCTTTTATGGCAAACATCTAGCATATATGCCCTCTTGGAGGGCACTCTAAAAATCGAACTTTCGAGTCCCATTGACTTACATTGAGTTCGGTTCGTGTTCGAGTTCGAATTTGAACTTTTGAAATTGTTCGCGAACGAAGTTGAACCGAACACGGGGGTGTTCGGCTCATCCCTACTGTGCACATGTCTAATGAAAACTGTATAACACAAGCACCTGGGGGCCCAGGAAATGCAATCTGTGCTGCTGAAAAGCTGAATTGGAGAGTGCAGCACATTCTAGATACAGCAATGCAATGGGGGAGGAGTGCTATTATGCAGCCTGCAACACCGCAATCATATACTATGGGTCAACCAAATAATCGGATCCATGCAAAAGATGGTTTTGCACACCACGAATCACAATCTAGAAGCGCCTTTTATTAGTGACGCCTAGGACATAAAAGGTAAACCGTCCCACAAGGTGCAGCGTCCTTTTAAGAGGAGAAAAGGAGCAAACTTAATATGACCTTAGCCAGGGCTCAAAATTTCAAGTCCCGAGCTACTAGCCAGACCTTAAGGCTGGGTTCACACCTGCACGTTCTTCAAACGTGCGCAAAACGTGTGTTTTTTTATGCGCTTTTGCGCATATGAAAAAACGCGCGAACGCGCATTTCAGTGCGTTCGCGGCTATGTCTATGGCTGCGAACGCACTGCTATGTGCACCAAAAGAAGCTCCCGGACTTCTTTGGGCTCAGGACGTTTTAAAGTGCGGTCCTGCGTGCTTTAAAACGCCCAGGTGTGAATGGGTCCCATTGAAAAGCATGGGATTTCCCAGTCCATGCGTTTTAAAGTGCGCAGGAACGCACTTTAAAACGTATAGGTGTGAACGGGGCCTATGAGTTACTCGCCACCAGTTGCTCCACCTAACCCCTACCCTTAACTCCGCCCCCAAACAAACCCTCTTAAATTATCTTATGAAATGGCACGATTACGTGCTGTATTCAGAATAAAGTTAAAAAAATAAATAATGTTAACATAAATCAATGTAAACAAAGGAAAACCAGTGCTTTACATCAATGTGGATGCAAACAAAGTATTAAGTGTAACTGCTCAACTTTTAATAAACCTACTGCATTTTTTCATCACTCCAGGTACATGTATACTCAGATACCTGCATATCCAGACACACCAGACCCCAGATACCTGCATACCCAGACACACCAGACCCCAGATACATGCATACCCAGTCATCTGACCTCAGGGTGAGCAGAGCGATGGACCAGTTATTATTATCATCATCATTTATATAGCACCAACAATTTCCGTAGCGCTTTACAATAACCAAATGGGAATAAGATACAGATAAATGGGCAAAGGATGGAAACAAGAGGTGTAGATGGCCCTGCTCATAGGAGCTTACAGTCTACAGAAACCTTGAATTATCTTCAACAGGTCCTATTATAAACTATAATACACACGATGGTGTTCCTTTTATATTAAAATACATTGTATAACTTGAATAATCTTGCACTTAACTTAAATATATTGAGCTTCCAGAGAATAGTAGCAGATACAGTATTTGACATTTACAGCAAGTTTGCACTAGGCCTCAGTGTCAGCCCTGCAGGCTTCAAAGCTACTCCCCCACATACCACCAAGCTGCAGAGCCAGGGCTGTTATTTATGTGTTAAGTCATCTTAGCACTCGTGTGTCCTCAGCAAAACTGATGTGAGTATTTTCTTTGGACAATGTCCTTGGTGGTCAGACCAGTAACCCGGTCTGTGGCAGAGGAAGGAGGGGGACAAAGAGAGAGAATAGAGTCAGCCATGTCTTACTGCTGCCTCTGGGCTACTTGGGGGAGAACTTCTAAATATGTGCAGAAGGGCCAAGAAGACTATCCCCCTGCAGAGGGAGGGGAGAGCAGGCACCAGTATACAGTATATGCTGCCGATCAGCCGGCTCTCTCCCCTTACTCCCCAAGCAGTGTGTGCAGGACGTGCTGCTGCTGGAGTATAAGCCATCATGGATCCAGAGGTAAGTGGGGGAGCCATGACATGTCGTAGGGTTGCCACTAGGGATGAGCTGTTCAGTTCGGAGTTCGCATCGAACATCGCCCGTTTGCATGTTCGCTAACTACGAACATTTCCGCGTGTTCGCCGCATGTTCGCCCACAATGCACCACAATGGACCACAATGCACTTTTCCACTGGCCTGAAGCTTGTAATTGGCTACAGCCTTGCCCCTGACCACAGGTCAGGTGCAAGACAGGTTCAAGACTATGCCAATCATGGTTCAGAGTCCTGATTGGGCAAATTTTGCCCAATCATGGGCTCACAGAGCTAGGTCACGCAGCACACTTTATAAGGTTTCACACAGCGCTTCAGCACGCGTTTGAGAGGAGATTTGAGAGGAGATTGTTGTTGTGTTAGTGTGTGTTCTCACTGCCAGTCTGCCACCAGCTACTGGAGGGGGTTTCATTTCTACAAAATATCTGGGACTTGTTCTAATCTGTGTGTTCTCACTGACACCCAGTATTTTGGGGGTCAGTAATTTCTACAAAATACTTGGGAATTGAGGTGATCTGTGTATTGTCACTACCAGTGCCACACAGTATTTTGGGGGTCAGTAATTGCTACAAAATATTTGTGAATTGAGGTGATTGGTGTCTTGTCACTGCCACGCAGTATTATGGGGGTCAGTAATTTCTACAAAATATTTGGTAATTGAGGTGATCTGTGTCTTGTCACTGCCAGTGCCATGCAGTATTTTGGGGGTCAGTAATTGCTACAAAATATTAGTGAATTGAGGTGATCTGTGTCTTGTCACTGCCACGCAGTATTTTGGGGGTCAGTAACTTCTACAAAATATTTGGGAATTGAGGTGATCTGTGTCTGGTCACTGCCAGTGCCACGCAGTATTATGGGGGTCAGTAATTTCTACAATATATTCCGAATTCAGGTGATCTGTGTCTTGTCACTGCCAGTGCCACGCAGTATTATGGGGCTCACTAATTTCTACAAAATATTTGTGAATTGAGGTGATCTGTGTCTTGTCACTGCCAGTGCCATGCAGTATTTGGGGGGTCAGTAATTTCTACAAAACATTTCTGAATTGAGGTGATCGGTGTCTTGTCACTACCAGTGCCACGCAGTATTTTGGGGGTCAGTAATTTCTACAAAATATTTGGGAATTGTTCTAATCTGTGTCTTGTCACTGCCACCCATCAGGGGGTCTCACTGATTTATAGGAGGTTTCTGAGACTTGTAATCTGTGTCTTCTCACTGTCAGCTATCAGGGGGTCTCACATATTTCTAGCAGATTTCTGTGAATTGTAATCTGTGTCTTGTCACTGCCACCCATCAGGGGGTCTCACTGATTTATAGGAGGTTTCTGGGAATTGTTATCTGTGTCTTGTCACTGGCTGCCAGCTATCAGGGTGTCTCACTGAGTTATACCAGAGCTCTGGAAATCTTTAATCTTTATACCAGAGTTGAATCAGAGTTCTGTATATATTTAATCTATATATCACTCGCCATGTCAGAAAGACCAAAAAGGACAGGCAGACGCTCCCAGACACAGATAAGAGGGAAAGCAGCCTCTGTGTCGGGAGGCTGTGCCTCTGGTCGTGGTGGACGTGGTGCATCCTCTGCAGGGGCACACTTGTCCTTTCTAACTGGTGCTGGCCATCTTAAGCAGCAGCAACATACAGAGGATTTGGTGGATTGGCTAACCAGGCCATCCTCATCCTCTGAGTCCTCTGCCAGCCAGGCTTGTAGTGCTTTACAGTCCACCTCAGCTGCCAAAGCATCTAATGCAGCCTCCATGTCCACAGCTACTCCTGCCGTAGCCTCACTATCACACACGGAGGAGTCAGCTGAATTGTTTGACTACAATGACAGTGACATGCTGCTTGAGGATGCGCAGCAAGTACAGTGCTCTGATTCAATCTCTGAGGTTGAGGATGGGAGTATAATCAACCTAGAGGAAGGGGGTGCCAGTGATGACACCCAAATAACTGGCACTCATGTTGCCCCAGCAGCTGCAGCATACTGCCAAGTTGGCTCCAGTGACGAGGAGATAGGGGTGATGACAATGATGATGAGGTCACTGACTCCTCCTGGGTGCCTGATCGAACAGAGGAGTCATGTGAGGAGGAGGAGGCACAACAAATATGAGGCACAACATCCTCTATGACCAACCGTAGCACTAGCCAGTCCAAGGCATCAGATGTCAGAGCTGCTCCGGTGCAGAGCGCTGTTGTCTCAAAGCACACATCCAGGAACTCTGCTGTCTGGGAGCTCTGTAAGAAATGTGCAGCAGACCCCACCATTGCTATTTGTCCCGTTGGCGCAAAACTTTGCGTAGGTCCTCCTCATCTGTCTCTACTCCCACTGCATGTCCTGCCATGTCATTGCCTGCTACAACCTCCACTGACAGGGATGCTACAGTAATGGATGTACCAGGTCCTTTCTCACAATGTGACAGCATCCCATCAGCTGAAGATTTACATAGTCAGATTACGTTGCCTCATCTGCTGCAGAAAAAAAGCGTAAGAAAAAATATAGTCCCAACCAGCCCCAAGCACAGCGTCTAAGTGCCAGCTTAGCAAAATTACTCGCATTGCAGCTGCTGCCTTTCCAGCTGGTGGACTCTGCTCCCTTCTGTGAATTTGCTGAATTTGCTGTACCACAGTGGCATGTTCCAAAATGCCATTACTTTTCACGGAAGGCCATTCCAGCTCTATACCAGCATGTGGGAAAGGCAGTCAGCAGCAAGGTGCATGTGACTTTAGACACGTGGTCCAGCAAGCATGGACAGGGTCATTACATTTCCTTCACGCACACTGGGTAACTCTGGTTGCAGCTGGGATGGATCCAAGACGGGGCTCTGTGCTGGAGCTTGTTCATCCACCACGCCTCCAGAAAGCTGCTTGTATGAGGTCTGTCTGCTCCACCACCACCTCTCCCTCTTCCTCCTCCTCCTGGTGAAGTGGCAGTTAAACCGACGCCTGACAGGGGCTACGCAATGGCTCAAGCAAAAAGATGCAATACTGTGCTTGCGCTGGTTTGTTTAAGGGACAGGAGCCACACCGGGCCAGAAATTCTGTCAGCTCTGCAGGGGCAGGTGCAGAGATGGTTAACACCACGCCAGCTTCAGCTGGGAATGGTCATCTGTGATAATGGCAGCAACCTTCTTTCCGCCCTACGCCAGGGTAAATTGACGCATGTACCATGCCTAGCACACGTCCTAAATCTGGTGGTAAAGCATTTCTTAACCAGGTACCCAGGGCTGGCAGAGCTTCTCAGCCAGGCCAGAAAAGTCTGCAGCCACTTCAGATGGTCATTCTCAGCAAGCATTCGCCTGGCAGAAATTCAAAGAGAATTCCACCTTCCCACAAACCGTCTGATCTGTGACATGCCCACCAGGTGGAACTCGACATTAGCAATACTGCAGCGTCTGCACAAGCAGCAGAGGGCCATCAACGAGTACCTGTGTGAGTATGGCACAAGGACAGGTTCAGGTCAAATTGTTTTTTTTCCCCCCCCGCAGAGGCTGATGATCAAGGATGCATGCACTGTACTGTCACCATTTGAGGAGGCAACGAGGATGGTGAGCAGGGACAGTGCATGCATCAGTGACACAATTCCTTTAGTTTTCCTGCTGGAGCGCACTCTGCAGGGATTTATAGATGTGGCTCTAGAGGCAGAGCAGCGGGAGGAAGAAGAGGCCTTCCCAAGCTCTGAAGGCCCCAGTCTTTCTGCAGACAGCATTCCAGCGGGTCGTCCTCAGATCAGACAAGAGGAGGATGAGGAGGAATATTTGAGTAGTGGGGGCATTGAAGGTGGGGATTCCTCAAGGGAGGGTTTTGTGTGCCCAGAAATACAAGGACTAGTATGTGGCTGGGAGGAGGAAGTGCATGATGGGGTCATCCTCCTCATTGAGCAGGAAGACTCGGAAGCTAATGCCACCTCCAACCTACGCTGCATGGGCTCCCTTATTATGCAAAGCCTGCTAAAGGACCCCAGGATTCGTGCTATCAAGGAGAGGGATCATTACTGGTTGGCAACCTTTCTTGATCCACGATACAAGGGTAAAGTTGCAGAGCTCATCCTGCCAGCACAGAGGGAGCACAGGATAAAAAACTTGAAGACGCTCTAAAGCGACACTTGTGTAACACCTTTCCAGGCACTGGTAGGTTACCAAGTGATGACACACGTGCTTCTGAGGCTGCAGATGATCAGAGGAATAGCGGTGAAGGCCGGGCCGCTTGACTGATGCCTTTTTAAATTTTTTTAGTCCACAACGCCCAGGGATGTCAAATGTAGGCACCCATTGACAGCGTCTTCACCATATGGTGCAGGACTACCTAGGGGCAAGGGCAGACTTGGATACCTTTCCAGCAGATGATCCACTGGCTTACTGGTGTTGAGATTGGATCACTGGCCAGAACTTAGCCAATATGCTATGCAGCTACTAGTTTTCCCTTCATCTAGCGTGCTTTCTGAAAGGACGTTCAGTGCCGCTGGAGGTTTTGTCACAGACAAAAGAGTGCGTCTGTCCACCGACTCTGTAGACTGGCTGACATTTATAAAAATGAATCAGTCCTGGATCAGCAGCTATCGATCCCCTGATGCTGACGTAACGGAATAGATCGGGGATGTCTTCTGCATTCACAAAACCTCCAGAACACGGAAATCTTCCACAATACCACAAAAGGGTTACGGTGTGAAGGCACTTGCTGCCATGAAAGGCACAAAATTTGGCTGCACCGACGCCTGTGCCACATTTATATCATTTTAATATTTTGAACCGCAGGGTCCAACCCTGCACTCTTCCACAATACCACAGAGGGGTTACTGTATGAATGCACTTGCTGGCCTGGGACCAAAGGCACAATATTTGGGTGCACTGCCACTGATGCCTGTACCAGATTCATATCCTCAGAGGGGTTACTGTGTGACGGCACTGTTGCCGACGCTAAAGGCCCAATTTTAAAGCACCTATTGTTCCTTTCATTCAAAGCCTGCATAAGTTTCACCGTAATTTAGCCCAAAAAAAAATCATTAAACTTTTTCTGCGCGTCCTAAAATGTCTTTTCATACAGGCTGCCGCCCCAAGCAGTTGCTTATGAATAGATTAAAGGAAAAGCATTTACCGTCATTTGAAACGTCATTTTTTTGTTTTTAAATGTTTCTATACATCCTAGAAATCCGTCACTTCACGGGCAGGTTATGGGGACCTCCTAGGCACGATATTTGAAGGAATTTTTTGTTTTTATTTTTAACCCTTATTTCATGGAAAACTCACTGTCCCTTTAAAAACTTATTTTTTTTACTTTTTGTCCTTGTTTCCTGTCCCCCAGGGCACTACCCGGACCCCCATACACCTTTTATGGCAAATATGTAGCATATATGCCCTCTTGGAGGGCACTCTAAAAAAACGAATTTTCAGCCCCATTGACTTGCATGGGGGTTCGGGTTCAGGTTCGGACCCGAACAAATGGGAAGTTCGGGTTCGGGCTCGAACCGAACTCGGGGAGTGTTCGGCTCATCCCTAATGACTACTTGGAAATAAATCCATATATAAATGTGTGTTTTTGTTTTATTTAAAATACACATTTTTATATATTTTATTTTCAAGAAAAATGACGTTAAAACTGCACCAAAAACACAAACACAATTAAACTTTCACATTAGGGGATATTCAGAGAGAGCCGATCTGGCCCCGAAATTGCACTGAACAGTGAATTTCCCCGTACGGTGAAATTCGGCTATTCAGAGAGCGGGGGTGTTCGGCTCATCCCTAGTTGCCACCTGTCCAGTTTTCACCCGGACAGTTCAGGTTTGTAATCATGTGTTCGGGTTTCAGCCTCCCTCCCACCCAGACACATAAATTAGACCGGACCAGGCCAGGACTGAATACCAGTAAGTGCCTGTGTGAGTGTGTACCATTGAGAGCCTGTGTGAGTGTATATCTGTGAGCGCCTGTGTGTCTGTATACCTGTGAGCACCTGTGCCTGTGCGAGTGTATACCTGAGTGCACCTGTGCCTGTGTGAGTGTATACCATTGACAGCCTGTGTGACTGTCCATCTGTGAGTGCCTGGGTGAGTGTATACCTGTGAGCACCCGTGCCTGTGTGTCTGAATATACACCTGTATGTACTTGAGAGTCTATCAGTGTTAGTTTCTCCGGGTGTGTTTGTGACTCTGGCAGTGTCTCTACCAGTATGAAAAACAAATATGGATAGCACACATTGGAAGTATTTGGGTCTGGGGTCCGGGGTCCCTGAGGAAAGTTTGAGCAAGTGGTGATCATCCAACTAATTAATTAACCAATTTAATTAATCCAAGGATTAAGAAAGCTTTATTCCACCCAAGTGGACCATGCAACGTTTCAACTCAGAATGAGTCTTTGCCAAGATTGACGCTCATAATACTCATCCGTAACGAGTATAAAAAAACCAAAAAACAGCTCTGAGAACCTGATATGATGTGAATTTGAAAAATTATTTAAAGAATCTATACTCCTCTCTTTTTCCGCAGTGCAGAGGAGCGCACCATCCACGACCCCCTCCTGTTTTCTCTTGCATTAAGAATCTGTTGAGACAGAGTACAGCCAGGGCTCGAGTCCTGCGGGAATGCGTGGGAACTGCTTTCCCGCACTTCTCCTGCAGCGGGAACTAAGCAGGAACGCAGGCTATTCAAAAAAGCTGACATTTCGCCAAATATTGGTGAATTGCCAGTGAAATACAGTGACCTCTGGTGTCAGTGAAATTCCCCATAGAGATGTAACGGTTAATTTATTCAGAGAAAGCCGAACAGGCCCCAAAAAGTTGGCAAAATGCCCAGATTTTTGTTGCTTTCATTCGACAAGTTTAAACAAATCCCATAGGATTCAATGTACAAAAAATCCCATTTTTATAAAAATTTTATTCAACCGTTTATTCTTTTCATTTTCAGAAAAAGTCTCTTTATTAATTTATTTTTTAGAATTTTTTTACCCATTTTTCTAGATTTTTTTCAGCGAAACTTTTGATTTCCGATTTTTTTAAAATGTGTTCTTTTATAATTCCGTTAGAGACCTTTTTATTGTTATTTTTTAAAACGGCTTTTAAAAATTGGTATTTTGTCAATGATTTTTCGCCCAGTTAGGCTGCTGACGCAGCAAATTGTTGCATATTTATATTGTGGGGTTTTTTTTGTGTTCTCTCTCAGTCAGGCTTATTTACATATGCATTTTTGTGAAAGTGGTCCAGATAGTTGTCCAGATGGTTTGTAGTATTCTATCATGCTGCTGCTTGATGGTTTGCTGGGTATCGCTTACGTTAACGGTTTCATATTTTGCATCTTTTTTTTCTTTTATTAAGTATGGGTCTTTCTGAAATGTTGATGTTCGCTAGACATGTGCACAGCACAAAATTTAGTTTTGAACTAATGGATTAGTCCTAAAATGCAATTTATTTAGTTGCTAAAGAAATTTGTTTTCAGTTCTTTAGTATGAAAACTAATTTCATTCATCCGAAAACCAGTGGATACAATTACTATTGTAGTGGCTTCTCAAAGGGCTGAGATCGCTGCTTGTTACAGTATATCTAACTCTCAGCACAATGTGTCAGGCAAAGCTGTTACAGTAACGGACTGCTGCTCATCACAGCGCTCAGAGTTTCAGTAAAACTAGTAAATAATATATTTATATATAAAGAGGTTAGAACAATATTATTTCCTTGTTTTACTGAAACTCTGAGCACTGTTAGTCATTTACTGTAACAGCTGAGCCTGATACATTGTACTGAGAGATAATATAACAAGCAGGCGATCTCAGCGCTCACAGCCACTGGATTTAAAGGGCTAAAAAAAAAAAAAAAAGGCTCCTCTCTGTATAATGTATAGAACATCCTCCTGCATTAATACCCCTCTCTGTATAATGTATACAACATCCACCTGCATGAATACCCCTCTCTGTATAATGTATAGAACATCCTCCTGAATTAATGTCCCTCTCTGTATAGAACATACTCCTCAATTTATACCTTTCTCTGTATAATGTATATAACATCCTCCCGCATTACTACCCTCTCTGTATAATGTATAGAACATCATCCAGCATTAATTAATGCCCCTCTCTGTATAGAACATCCTACTGCATTGGCATGTGGAGGGTGCAGAACTTTGGAATGCAATGCTTATCCAGCACAGGAGAGGGAACTTTTACTTAAACTTTGTATCTCTGTGGGGGAGACACAGGAATATAAAAGCAGGGGAGAGGGAAAATATTAACGTAAATCAGTCTGAAGGCTCAGAGAAGAGATGACTGGTGCAAATTTATTTTTATTATAAAATAAAGTACTTTAAATCCAGGGAAAACATTCAAATAAATCATACTGAAGGCTCATAATGACAGAGTAATGGTGAGAGCTGGATACTAAATATATCAGACGTAAAAACCCTTTATAACAAGCAGCACTGGGAGAGGAGAGGGACTTTTTATATAAAAGTGTATTATAGATGAGGAAAGGGGGATAGTGCTCCTGGATAATATAAAATGTATCCGACCTAAGCCCCTATTATGCAGAGCGGGAGGGGAGATAACACACATTTTATAAAGTCTCTCTCTTCTCCCAGCGCTGCTTGTTATAATGGGGTTTTAACTATCCAGCCCTCCGTCATTAGCTTTCAGTGCAACTTATTTGAATGTTTTCCTTCTCCAGCTGCTTTTATCATCTTGTCTGCCTCAGACATGCAAGGGTGAAGTAAAGGTTTCCTGTGCTGGCTGGCTGTGCTGCAAGTGAGTATTCTGGAGCTCTATCACTGTCAGATTTTCAGGTAGGGTTCGGGAAGGATTACGCATACAAACCTTTTCTGTAGCTTTGCTATGTTGCGCTCTTCATTGCTGGTCTCCTTCACTCAATGTAATATCACAAAAAGGACTGAAACTAAAATGTAGTGCATTTTATTTTAGTTTCTTTCGTTTCTTGTACTGAGCAGTTTCGTATCTCTTGAGTCATACAAAAACTAAATTATCCCAAAATTCGGACTAAATCGTTTTAGTACTAAAAGGAATGCACATGTCTAATGTACTCCTTGAATGTTAGGGGTTAAAGGCAGTATTCAAGCCCCTAAGGACGGGAGTAATTTTACAACTTCGGCGCTGTTTCGGAAGTAGAAGTTTGCTGAGCTCATTTTGACCGTGTTTAAGTCACGTATTATTATACCACCCAGACAAATTATATATCGTTCTTTCCGGCAGACTCAGCAGATTAATAATATATCATTATTATATGTATATGTCATGCCCTGCCAAAATGCTATAACAAAAAATGTAAAAAGAAGTAAATAAATGTGAATTTTCAATAAATTTTCAATCTTCCACCGTGTGTAAAGTGTTTTTTTTTTAAATTTTATTATCCGAGGCTCTGCAGTCATATGTTGTGGGGTAGATTTGTTAAAAAAATTTGAACGGGGAACCCACTTTTTTTTTTGGGGAGAAATTGCGTGATTTTAGCTAAACCACCCCAAAAAAAATCGTTAGTGAAGCTTCATTGTTCACATTATAATTGAAATGCGAACAATAGTGCTGCATTAAAAAAAAACATTTAATTAAATAATAAAAAAAAAAAATTATTATATTTTTATTATTTTTATTTTTACTTTTTTTAAACTTTTATTTTACATATAACATGGTCATGTTTGATATCATTGGAAAGGCCATGCTCTGGCCTTTCCAGAAATATCATACATGGCCCCCTAGCTGCTGATCAGGAGATCCCTAGGAAATCCCTTTGCAGCTAGGGGGTTCTCCGGTTAACTGACATCATCGCGCATGGCGCGATGAGTCAGTTGAGCGGGGGGTGACCCAGAGGTGGGGGCTGCCATCCAAGATGGCGGCCCCCACCGGAAATAGGCCGCGATCGGGCACAAATTAGTGCCCGGTCGCGACCTGGCAACTAAGGGGTTAATCCCCCATACATCGCTGGAAAGGTCAGGCTGTGACCCTTCCAGCGATGCTGGCCACAGCCGCCTGGTCCCCGGCGATGGGGAGACAGAGGGATCCAAAGGATCCCCCCCTCCCCTTCAGGCGCTTCCCCTGCTCTGGTGGGGGGGACGCCTGAAACTGACGTCATCGTGCCCCCGGCGCAATGACGTCATTGCACCGGAGGAGGAAACCCTGCCGATCTGACTCCGTGGGAGTCAGAGCAGCGAGGGAGCCGCCGGAGGAGGTGAGTATCTCCCGGGGGGCTGAAACCGCCGAGGACGTACATTTACGACCTGCGGCGCCAAAGCCCGCCTAATGCAGGGCGTAAATGTACATCCTGCGGCATTAAGGGGTTAAACATCACTGTTTATTTCGTGACCTAAGCAAATACCACCCAGCGGTGGTTTGTCTGCAGGAGACATATCTTAGATTACGGGATAGTGTTCGTCTTCAATCTCAGTTGTATCCTGATTCTTACCACTCGATGGCACAGACAAGGTCTAAAGGAGTATCCATTCGCTTTCACAAGGATTCGATATTCCAATGCACATTACAGTATCAAGATGGAGAGGGTAGGATCCGAATTTTAAAGGGATTTCTTAATAAAATACCAGTAATTATTGTAAATCTATATTTCCCTATTGATAATCAGATCCAGTTTTTTCGTAAAGCATGTGCTAAAATACGTTCAATATCCCAAGGCACTTTACATATATGTGGGGATTTTAATATAACACTCCAGCTTGATATAGACACACAGGGTTTTCAAGGCCGTTCTCTTTCTTGTAAAGCCAGATCCATAATCCGTCGTATGCAGGATCTTATTGTAACATTGGGGGCTTCCAGCCCTACCTGTGTGCTTGATGGCAGCATGTCTGATGCTGCTCGCTGACCAACGCCCGGTTTAAATGGAGACAGGAAGGGAGGTGGCTGCATGAGGCGTGGCTTGAGTGGGGGGCGTGGTCTGGTGAAGGTCTTTAAAAACCCTCAGTTACTTCTCAGCAGTGCCAGATCGTGGTTATCCATACCTGAGCTCCTTGTACCTGAATTCTATTGTGATTTAACCTGTTATTGACCTCTGCTTGTTTTCTGACTATTCTGCCTTCCGTTGCCCTAGACTATTTTCTTGTACTACGCTACTGCACTGATATCAACCCGGTTATTCCATTTGACTATTCTATACTCTGTATTCCTGATTCTGGCTCGTCTGACTACCCCCATGTTGCTAACCTGGTTTTTGTGTCTTTTGCTTAACCCTTTCTGTCTAGCTTGTTTACCTGGCCAATTCTAAGGACCAGACAGTTAGGGATTCTTCACGGTTACTCTGTTGGTAGATTTTGGGCTCTGTGGAGTGTTGGGCGTTAAGAACTGCGTGGTGGGATCTGGGAACCGTGACACTTATCTGGTCTGCTGATTTATATGATACATGGAGGATTATGAACCCTACAGGTCGAGATTATACATACCTTTTTTTTTTTGAGAAAGGATTTTACCAGGAAGGATACATTGAGATTTCTCTCGTTTCCAAGTATGTCCTGGGTGGCGAGGTATGTACCGTTAGGTGTCTTGCCCAAGGACACTTACTGGAGAGGTTGCTCGCTGGAATCGAACCCGTGACTCCACAGGCTCTCTCCACGTAGAGCAGTGATATAACCTCTACTCCACCCAGCCGGTACCAGGTTCTCCCATGTTCATTCTTCATACAGCAGAATAGACCTCTGTTTTATACATCGCTCTACAATTTCTCAGTTATTAAAGCCACAAATTGGTCGGATAACTTGGTCAGATCATGCACCTCTACTTATCACTTTTCGCGCTACTTTCCCAAGCAGAGGTATGGGAATGTGGCGATTTAACGACTCCTTATTAGTAGATCTAGATGGGGAAGAAAAGACGCTGCTAGCTTTAAGTGATTATTTTAGCCTGAATAATACAGAAGGTGTTCCAATAACTACAATCTGGCTTGCACATAAAGCTGTTCTTCGCGGTCATTTTATTAGGAAAGGATCTTATAGAAAGAAGCAATATGATCTCCAGGTGGAAACCCTACTACAGCGGATTTCCGGATTGGAAATTCAAAATAAAATCTCTCCCTCATTAGATATCTCAGTGGCCCTAAACTCCACACGAAAAGAACTAGAAGTGTTACAACTACAGATAATGGAACGTCTTTTACGTAAGCTTAATTATAATACCTATACTCAAGGGAATAAAGCGGGGAAATGGCTAGCATCCCAGACTTAAGACCAAAAGGTTACATACAAAAATAACTCAAATCAGTATCCAAGGAGGAACCACAGTACAAAACCCAAAATTGATTGTTTCTGAATTTGCTCACTACTATGAAAATCTTTATAATTTAGGTCCCGAACCCAATATTCCAACCCCTAAGGCTAGGGTCAAACGAAAGCATTTTTACACGCGAACGTAAAAAAGTGCGTCCGAACGCATTGACAGATTTTTTCACGGAATTCGCGGAAACGGTCATACGATGCGCATTTTCGTGCGTGATTTTTTACGGTTCCAAACCAGGAAACTTTGGGTGTCTGGACGTTATGTTGGCCGGACACAAGCAGGGTCTGACGTCTCCAAATCACACACACACACCGCTAGCGGACGCAGCGCACTCTGTACGTCTGTACTAGCGGTTCTGCGTTCTCGAAAAAATGCGTTCATTTTCCACTTGCGTTGCGCGGCCGGACTTTCGTGCGACCGTACTTCGTATATTGGCCGTCATTGCCCGTCATTTGCTGCTAGTGTGGCCGTAATTAAGTGCGCCAGAACGCACGTTAAAAGTGCGCTGGTCTGACCCCAGCCTAAAAGGGAGGATATACTTTAGCTTTCTAGAGGAGGCAAATTTACCAAAATTGACCTTATCGCAGCAATCTGCTCTTTTAACTCCATTTACGGAAGAAGAAGTGCGTATAGCTATAAAAAATCTCCCTAAGAACAAACCCCCAGGCCCAGATGGGTTTACGAATTTATATTATCAGAAATTTGTTTCTTTACTGACTCCCATCTTAACAGCATTATTTAATCATATTAAAATATCTGGGGAGATTCCTTCGGAAATGTTACTGGCCACAGTAGTAACATTACCCAAACTAGGTAAACCTCCTACCTGCTGTGAAAATGATCGCACTAATTCCTTGTTAAATGTTGACATTAAACTTTACTCTAAACTGTTAGCTTCCCGAGTTGGACCTTTGCTTCCTAGATTGATACAACCGGATCAAACATGGCAACAATATACACCGCTTTTTCGATATTATTGATTTGGCACATAGAATGAGTGAGCCAGGATTATTGCTTTCCCTTGACGCTGAAAAGGCATTCGATCGTGAACACTGGGGATACATATATCAGACCTTTAAATTCCCAGATTTATTTATTGAAAGTACAATGGCCCTGTATACCACCCCCTCAGCAAAAGTTTTCAATATGGGTTTCCTATCTCCTCCCTTTTTTTATAACGAACGGTACTCGTCAAGGATGCCCCTTATCCCCGCTTATTTTTGTTTTGGCGTTAGAACCATTAGCCTCCCACATTCGATTAACACCAACGTTTAGAGTTGATTTCCTGGAGTTCAGTGGCATCCTAAGTGGAAGTTTAGAGTTGATTTCCTGGAGTTCAGTGGCATCCTAAGTGGACGTTTAGAGTTGATTTCCTGGAGTTGCGGGACTGGAGGAAGGAACTGCAAGGCTCACTTTTTACTCTGGGTAAACGCACGTCTATATTATGCTTTCCCTCACGCTTCTGCTCTTTACTTCTACC
Organism: Leptobrachium leishanense; assembly: GCA_009667805.1. NCBI lineage: Eukaryota > Metazoa > Chordata > Amphibia > Anura > Megophryidae > Leptobrachium > Leptobrachium leishanense. The sequence continues at coordinate 30,376,267 of CM019064.1, forward strand.
TTTCTCCTTAAATGGAACTCCTGCCCCTCTACCACCGACCCCTACACTATCTGCATCTCTCCCTCCCTCCTCTCGTCCCACTTGATGGCCTCGCATGAGCTCCTTTGTTTCCTCAGAACATGGTCTCCCTCTAACTCTCGTGCTGCCAATCACTCCCACAAATCCAATTCCCACCTTCTCTTTCTCACTCTCCTGCTGTTACTCTATGCAGGTGACATATCCCCTAACCCTGGCCCCACAACACATCCAATACTTCCCTCTCATCCTATCTCCATCGCACATAAATCACCTCCCTGCAAGCCCAGCAACCTCATTCCCATAATTCCTCAGCGCCTGTCCTCTTTCTCCTGCGCCCTCTGGAACGCTCGCTCTGTGTGCAACAAACTCACAGCAATCCATGACCTCTTCCTTTCAAACTCCTTCTACCTCCTAGCTTTAACTGAAACCTGGCTAACTCCCTCTGACACGGCCTCCGTTGCTGCTCTCTCACATGGCAGTCTACACTTGAGCCATACCCCTTAGACCGGGTGAGAGAAATGGTGGCGGGGTCGGAATCCTGCTCTCTCCCACCTGCACCTACCAGCATCTCCCTCCACCCCATCCCTCTCCTTCTCCTCCTTCGAGACACACTGCATCCGCCTGTTCTCTCCTCTGGCCCTCAGGGTGGCAGTCATCTACCGCCCACCGGGACCAACCTCCCAGTTCTTTGACCACTTTGCTACCTGGCTTTCTCACTTCCTGTCTTCTAATCTTCCATGCCTAATTCTCGGGGACTTCAACATTCCCATTGATGATCCTTCTGCCCCTGCTGCCTCCAAACTTCTTCACTCACGTCCTCCCTTGGACTCACACAATCCTCCCTCCTCCCTACCCACCGCGATGGTCACGCTATTGACCTTGTCTTTTCCAACCTCTGCTCCATTTCTGAGTTCAACTGTCGCCCTTTCCCCATCTCTGACCACCACCTTCTCTCTTTCAACCTATCTGGACTTCCTAAACACCCTGCTCCCGCACCCCACACACACACTCGCAGAAATCTACATGCTGTGGACCCCCATCAATTCTCCAACCTACTTCACCACCTCCCTCACACCTCATCCTTCACCTGCCCTGATGCTGCCACTAATCACTACAACACTACGCTTATCTCTGCTCTAGACACTCTTGCTCCTCTTCGACTCTGTAAGGCCCCACGCCGCCAGCTTCAGGCCTGGCACACCCTCCTGACTCGCTACCTGCAAAGATGCTCCCGCACTGCAGAGCGTGCCTGGAGGAAATCCCGCTCTGAAGCAGATTTTTGTTCACTTCAAGTTAATTCTCCGGTCATACACCTCTGCCCTCCACTTGGCCAAACAATCCTTCTTCTCATCTCTTATATCTACACTGTCCTCCAACCCTAAAAACAGCTCTGGTCCACCTTCAACACCCTCCTCTACCCACCTGCACCTCCCCCCACAGCTGCCTTCAGCGCTCAAGACCTGGCAGACTACTTCCTCAGTAAAACTCTAACTATCAGAAGCAACATCCCAACACAAGATAGTTATCTGCCACCTCCGCTCCCACAGGTCCCCTCTGCCACCCTCTGCCGCCCTCTGCCGCTTCCTCCCAGCCACTGAGGAGGAAGTCAATTCCTTATTGTCCTCCTCACATCTCACCACGTGTCCGCTCGACCCCATTCCCTCACATCTAATTCCTCCCCTCTCCTCCTCCCTCACCCCTGCTCTCACACACATCTTCAACCTATCTCTCTCCACCGGCTCCTTTCCATCTGCCTTCAAACATGCGCTAGTTACCCCTTTACTAAAGAAGCCATCCCTCGATCCCAACTCTCCATCCAACTACCGCCCTGTATTCCTGCTTCCCTTTACCTCTAAGCTCTTAGAAAAACTAGTCTTCAACCGCCTCTCCCTCTTCCTGTCCTCCAATTCCCTACTTGACCCCCTGCAATCTGGCTTCCGTCCCCTACACTCAACTGAAACTGCCCTCACCAAAGTCACCAACGACCTCCTAACTGCTAAAAAACACGGCCACTATTCTATTCTCATCCTGCTTGACCTCTCGGCTGCTTTTGACACTGTTGACCACCCCCTCCTTCTACAGACCCTCAACTCTCTGGGTCTCGGTGACACTGCACTTGCTTGGGTTGACTCCTATTTATCCAACAGGTCCTTCTGTGTGTCCTTTGCTGGTAACTCCTCCTCTTCATTGCCTCTATCTGTTGGTGTACCTCCAAGGCTCTGTCCTTGGTCCTTTGCTCTTTTCCATCTACACCTCCTCCCTGGGCAAAATCATCAACAGCTTTGGCTTTAATTACCACCTCTACGCTGATGACACTCAGATCTACCTCTCTACCCCTGATCTCTCTCCCCCTGTCCTTTCAAAAGTCAGTGACTGTTTATCTGGCATCTCCTCCTGGATGGCCTCCCACCACCTAAAGATCAACATGTCAAAGACTGAACTCCTACTTCTTCCTCCCTCCAATGCCTCCCCACCTCCTGACTTCTCTATCACGGTGGAGGGTATCACCGTCTCCCCATCAAACCAAGTTCGCTGTCTTGGAGTGACACTTGACTCTGCTCTTTCCTTCATCCCCCACATCAAGTCTCTTTCCTCCTCCTGCCGATACCAACTGCGTAATATTTCCAGAATTCGGCAATTTCTTACCGCTGTCACCACAAAACAACTCATACACGCCCTGGTAATCTCCCGGCTTGACTATTGCAATAATCTCTTATCTGGCCTCCCTCTGTCCCGCCTCTCTCCCCTACAATCCATCCTGAACGCCTCCGCCAGGCTAATTCACCTCACCCGCCGCTCTGTCTCTGCCGCTCCCCTCCGCGAGTCCCTTCACTGGCTCCCCATCCACTGCAGAATTAAGTTCAAAATCCTTATCCTTACCTACAAAACCCTCACTAACTCAGCGCCCCACTACCTGTCCTCACTAATCACCAAATACACCCCAGCCCGCTCCCTAAGGTCAAACAGTGACCTGCGCCTAGCTTCTCCCCGCATCACCTCTTCCCATGATAGACTGCAGGATTTCTCACGCGCAGCCCCCACTCTCTGGAACGCTCTCCCTCATACTGTCAGACTTTCCCCTAACTTCTCTTCCTTCAAACGCTCCCTGAAAACGTTCCTATTTAGGGAAGCCTACCACCCAACTCACTGACGCAACCATCAATCACTCTCACCTTACAGTCCTCTCCTCCTGTTTCCAACCCCAACCCTCCTAGATTGTGAGTTCCTACGGGAATAGGGCCCTCATCTCCTACTGTACTGTTTGTCAAATGTTGTTCAATGTATTGTAACCCTGTCTATACTGTGCTTATTGTACAGCGCTGCGGAATATGCTGGCGTTTTATAAATAAAGAATAATAATAATAAATAATAAAAATACCTTTAAATATTCCAAATAAAACTCTTAACATTCTTCAAAACCAATATTTATTTGAGTGGCAATCGGATTCAATCAAATATCTGGGAGTGGTTGTGTCAAGACCTAGGAGTTCCGCTATCCGACACAACTACACCCCTTTATTACAGCAGTTAGAGAGGCAGATGCAGGCGTGGCGCTCGGTAAATTTATCTTGGATGGGCCATATTGCACCACTAAAAATGACTATTTTACCACAGATATTATATCTTTTCGGTAATATTCCAGTGATACTCCCAGCATACCTTATCTTACGCTTGCAAAGATTACTGTTTGCCCTTATTTGGAAACGTAAGCCTCCCAGGGTATCAGCAAAAACTGTTATATCTCCGATTACTATGGGAGGATTGGGACTTCCGGATTTAAAGAGATATTATAGAGCCTCTGTATTGGCCCAATTATTGGCTACATTACACTCATTAGAAATACCATTGTGGTTACAACTTGAGAATGCAGTAATAGCACCTTACACCCTGCATGATTTTATGTGGCATGGATGTTCCATTAGAAGGAAAAAGGAGGTAATGCTGCCCTCTTCATACCTATCCATTTCAATTTGGTGACAATGGAGTATACCACTTCTTAAACCATTTCCATTGAGTTTCACTACTTTACGATCTATGCGGCATCTTACTCCTGAGTCTTGACCTACATATAGCCCTCTGGTTGACCCTAGGTGTGACCCATATTCAACAACTGCTTAATCAGTCTACGATAAAACCTTTCCCTGATTTAGTTAAGGAATTTGACATCCCCTTAACCTGCATTTTTACTTATCTGCGTATGAAACATATTATTTTAAGTCAGGAAGTAAAAACTATTTCCATTACAGAAGCCACGGCATTCCATAAATTATGCTTGGGAAAAGAGAGTTCTAAAAAACCACTATCATTATGTTATCAAGGTTTAGCAATTAAAAATATGACAAAAAAAAACTTTCATATATCCTAAACTGGGAAAAAGATTTGGATCTCTTAATACCATATGAAGATTGGTTATACGCCATATCATCAGTGTATAGATACTCTAAAAGCACAGAGTTAAGGGAATCTCATCTTAAATTGATCTATAGATGGTATCTTACGCCAACACGTTTAGCACATATTTTTTGTGTCTCAGTTGAGTGTTGGCGATGCCACCTCGGCCAAAGGATCTCTTTCCCATGTGTTTTGGTCATGTACTAAATTAGCTCCATATTGGAGAGCTATAAGCCATCTGATTCATGAATGAATATCTCTGACCATTCCCTTCAGTCCCGAAGTTTACATTTTACATATTATCCCAATTAATTTGTCTTTATCTATTATGAGGTTTCATATCAATAATATTAGGAGTGGCTAAATCAGTTTTAGCAAGCCACTGCAAGTCGGCTTTGACACCTACAATATCTGAAGTGATAAGATTTGTAAATATGAAGAAATGTTTTCAAAAGTACATGATTTAATGACTATGTACCAAAATAGGTGGTTGGGTTGGTTGTCCTTTAGAGCCTCGGGTACGTTTCTGGAACTAAGTAACTATAGATTGAGTTGGAGAGATATTGTTTTGTGTTTTCTTTATTCTTTTTTTTTTGGCGTTGTGTTATAAAAAGAAAAAAAAGAAAAGTACTATTGGTGTAAATTCTGGATCATAGGATAATGAAAAGATCTGTGAAAAATTAAGTCATAGGTGATCTTAAAAAGTCTGTTTAAGTTGTTAACTGTGTTATGTACTATAATAAACAATTATAAATTTAAAAAAATAAAAATTGTGTTTTTTTTTACCCCCTGTTCGGCAGCTCTTCAGCTTTTTTCGGTGGCTGATCGAAGGCATTCAGCGGTCTGTTCGGCGGATCGTTGGCTACGTTCTGCAGTTTATTGGATGCGTTCGGTGAGTTTTTTCGGCAGCGTTCAGCGGTTTATCGATGCGTTTGGCGGATCCATTTGGTGCACTTCGGGGACCATTCAGTGAAGGGGTGGCGAATTCAGCTCGCTGAATGAAAGAGCACCCAAATTTTTCGGGATTTTTGGGTGAAATTTTAGGTCAGTGAAATGCCCTGATTTTCTGTGGTTCAGTTCGCCAGGTTTAAACAAGAGAATCAAATAGGTTTCAATGTAAAAAATATTCCCCTTTTTATTAACTATTTCATAAACCGTTTATTTTTTTCACAAGCCATTTTATTTTTTAGGATTTTTTGGCATTTTCCAGGATTTTTTGGATGAAACGTTAAGGTTTCATAATTTATTTTAAAGTAATAATGAGCTGTTTTTTATTCTTTGCTGAACGCAACTGTATTATTTTGTTACAGTCCGTCTGCAGTCAGCAATGAATACATTGTTTCAGAACCATGGAGAGCTCCTGGGGCTTACGGAGCTATCTATGGTCCTGAACTGAAACATTGTTTTCATTGATACAATGTTTCAGGATCAAAGATAGCTTTCAATGTAAAAAATATTCCCCTTATTAAATATTTCTTAAAATTATTAAGAGACTTTCATTTTATTGGTAGTAATCGGTTTCACATTGAGAAATTACTAAAAAAAAACAAAAAAAAAACGAAATAACTAATAAAAGTGAAATCCAAATCAAACCAAAATACGAAATAGCTCATAAAAACAAAAAACAAAGTGATCCGAAATCCCGAATCGATCCTAAATTACAAAACGAAAAAAAAAACAAGACAGGATGAAAAAAATTCTGTCACATGTCCTCTTACCCTTGTCTGGACTATCCCTTCCTCTCCCTATTTCTCCCTCCGTTCCTGGATTCCCCTGTAGCTAGCCTGGGCTGGGATCACATGATCTGCCTGCTCTACCCCACTCCCCATTTATATCCAGTCACTCCCAGTACTCGGTGCTCTTCCTTAAGGTTCACTAGCTCGCAGTTATTTCTCTGACTGTGGCTCTGGTTCTGTTTGCTAATATTTTTCCATGTTTTCCATTGTTCAGGCTATTTCTGGTTTCTTGTCTCCTTGGTCTGTCTGCCCTTCCAGTTGCCTTGTCTGTTATATTTTTGTTTGTTTCGGTGTTATTTATGAACCGTGTATGACTCTGGCCTGGTTCTGACTACTATAATGTATTGTCCCTTATTTTCCTTGATGTCCTGTGTACCGACTCCTAGCTTGTCTGATATCCCTCTCTGGTTTCTGATCTCTGGTTTATGTATGACTACCCGTTCTGGTTTCTAACTCCTGCTCTTGTTTTATGACTACGTCTCTGTAGTTGCCCCTCTTGTCCGGTCTCTAGCTTTTGTGTGTCATTGTGGTCAATAGACGGCCATTCTAAGGACCATTTCTTAGATTAGGGTTTCCTTGTGTGTGCTGCTCAGTGCCAGTATATTGTTATTAAGGCTAGGGTCAGACGAGCGCATTCTGTGCGGACTGTGTGTCCGTGCACAACAGACGTACTTTGTGACTGACGACAAGGTAGTGGCCACACATTCCGTTTTTGTGACTGACTTTTTTTTTACTGATGTAGAAGGGAAAATAAATTAATATGAAATACATTTTGTCCGTCAAAATGCTGGACGTCAAAAATGCAGTCCGTCTGACTTCGTTCCATCACTCACACACAAAGCTATGCAGATGTTGCGGACGCAGCGCACTCTGTGCGTCCGCTCTAGCGGATTTACGCTCTTGTCTAACCTGCGTCCGTTTGCCGCGTCATTATGCGTCCTCAGTTCCGTGCGGACTTACTTCGTCTGTGGGGCTCCATTGGTCATAATTATATGCTATAACGGACGTACAAATGTGTGGCAACACGGACGTGATCAGTGCGCTCATCTGACACGGGCCTTACTCCCTTAACCCTTGCCCTACCTATTGTCCGGTTCTGTGTACCTTATTTATTTATTTATAAAGTATTTTAGCAGGAAGGATACATTGAGATTTCTCTCGTTTTCAAGTATGTCCTGGGTTTATGGCTACCTCATCTCTAGATCTGTGTATCATGCAGCCTGAGGCTACTTTGTCAAAAGGGCTACCTATCCCGCATAACGGTCCCACCTTGGCTCACACTGGGTGCCCTGTGACACACATGTGGAAACAAATTCCTTGGAATATTACTATTTGTATCCATGTACCGGTGAAACACAATCAATTCAAGTAGAAGACAAGAATTGCAAATAAAGGGTGATTGCGCACTCTAGAGGACAAAATAGGAATGACGCTTGTACACAATTCACGCAGTAGATAGGAGCCAGGTCCATTTTATTGAATTTAACCCCTTCACTCAGGAGCCATTTCAGCCCCGTGTTCTGAGCTAATTTTGACCATTTTGTGCTCTTCACATCTAAATACGATTTGAAATCATGTTTTATTATAGGACCCAGACAAATTAGATATATCCTTATTTTCAGCAGACTCTGCATGTTGAAAATAAATAATGTCTATAGGGGTTATGCAGAGAACTCCAAAATGTCACGACAGTGCTCTTCTGTTTGCTGCACTTCGGAGAGTTAAAATCGCCGATCCTGTGGTGAATTCAGCAATCACCGCAGGGTCCCTGAAGTACGGCGAATCGACCCACCGTATGAATCAAGAAACAGCTGCAAAAAACGTAAAAATCGATCCAGAATAACACCGAAAACCTGCCGAATGCATTAGACGATCCACTGAAAACCGCCAATTCCATCCAAAAAAATCAGACGACCCGCCGAACACACTAATAGGTGATATCTGGTGGCAATATTCTGCACACTTAAGGGTCTATTCACAAAACAACAAAAAAGCGTGCAATTTTGGTGCTTCATATTTAAACGTTTCCATTTCGCCATAAATTCGGTGAATTCACGATTTAGCGAAATGTCACTGTATTTTTCCAAAACTGGAGTCGCCGAATCAGTTATCGGACTTCGGCAATAACCACCGAATTGCCAAAGTAGCATTGGCGAAGTCCACTGTACTGCAAAAAAAAAAAAAAAAAAAAAAAGTCTCCTATTCTTCTAATAGGAATATAAATTAAAAAAATTATTGGAGGGCGGAGCTAGCGGCCATCGTGGGCAGACGCATGTGAGCAGAGCTCCAGCGTTCCGCGCCTAAATATATAATCTAACGGCTTCTATCTGCCGAATTTACCGGCGAAAATATTCCGGACAGCCTCCCAACAACTCCGGGCACCAGCATGGCACCACCTAAAATGCTGAGACTAAGTGAAACGGCGCGATCAGCCAGAAAAGATAAAGGCCGCAACACCCAAGATGGCGGACCAGGGGACCCGAGCTCGCCGACCTCAGTGGGGGAGAGTGAGGAGCTGGACTCGGGGGAACACTCTGAAGCCAGACCAGTTACTGACAAGGTACTACACGCAATGTTACAAACACTTAGAACTACCATTCAATCTGACTTTCGAATGATAACTGCGGACATTCATAAAGAAATTAGGGAACTGGGAGACCGCACTGAAAACTTAGAGAGTAAGACTGATGAACTCTGTTTGGCTCACAACGAACTAATAGATGCCTTTCAGTCGCTCAGATCCTCCCATGACTCTCTGGTCTTAAAGATGGCGGATCAAGAGGACCGCGCACGCCGCAATAATATAAGGGTCCGCGGTGTTCCTGAAACGATAAAACCTCCAGACCTTCCGAAGTACCTACTCTTACTATTCCAATCCTTACTTCCTGAACATCCCGACACGGACTTTTTGATGGATCGTGCCCACAGAGTACCTAAACCGAAATCTCTACCACCAACTGCCTCTAGAGACGTTATTCTGCGGATGCACTACTTCCCAATTAAGGAGGCCATTATGAAGGCATACCGTAATTCCCAAATGGGGGATTCCTATAAAGAAATAATGCTGTTTCCGGACCTTTCTTCCCACACAATGTCGGGGAGGCGGGGGTTCCAGAATGTAACAAAACTGTTACGGAATCATAATGTCCAATATCGATGGGGTTTCCCAACCAAGTTGTTGGTCTGGAAGGACGGTCAGTTGCATGTTTTAACTTCGGTAACCGACGGGATGAGACAGCTGGTCGCCTGGAATCTCCTGGAAGATTATACCCCTCCCAGGGTTCCATCTACCTCTCCCTCGAAAGTGTCCCCGGAGTGGCACAGGGTGGATAATCTCAAGAAACCGTGAGGACTTGATCTGTTTCTCCTTCAATTTCTCTTTTTTATGAGACCTGCTATTTCTCCAGCGAAAATGGGAGTTTGACCTTCTCCACTTCACAAACCGAGGATTTACCTTTCTGGTGGTGATCTAATACAAATTCAGCCCGGGGGGCTTCAAAGAAATGGCAGCACGAAACCGGCACGGGCACAATAGGGCGCAAGTTGCCCGCTCCCTATGGTCGTGACGCCCCGTCGCCCCCGATGCCTTCCTCCAAGTTTTGGAGTAGACCCCGCTCAATTCTTTTGCGGAGGTTGTGAAGGCCTCTCTGAGACTATTGTACATAGTTTTTTCTGGGCTCTTACCCCGGACTTTTTTTTTACGTTCCTGTTCTCTCTTTTTAATTTTTTTCCTTTTTTCATCCCCACCTCTCTCTTCCTCTACCGGAGATTCCTGATGTTGGATGAGTCTTTCCTACCGGCAGAACCGTATCCCAAACAACCTAGAGGCTATGACATTTTGATTTCTCATACTGGTTACTTTGTTGGTCGCAGAAGATTAAGGAAGGTTCCGTACCTGCAAGGTAACCTATGGCTGGGCATTGTTTTTCGTATTTTTTACCATGAACAACTCTAATCTGAAACTATATTCTCATAACGTAAAGGGATTGAATATGCCCCACAAAAGACACGCTCTTGATGCAGAACTAAAGAAACAAAACCCAGACATTGTGTGTCTCCAAGAAACTCATTTCCGTCGCCTATCGCATCCGAATTTATATCTCCCAAATTATACTGTTCAATATCATGCGACCTCTCCTACTAAATCACGAGGGGCTTCCTTCCTTATCCATAACAGGGTCTCTTTTGATCTGCATAGAATAATTCGGGACACGAAAGGCCGTTTTTTAATCATTGTATGTTCATTGAACCATGTTCTGTATACTATTGCTAACCTTTACTGTCCCAATACAGGTCAATGTTCCTTTTTACGACACGCTTTGGGAAAGATCTCTCAGGTACAAATGGGCCACCTAATCCTTTGCGGGGACTTCAATCTCTCATTTGACAGAGGTAGGCCCTCGGGATCTCCCCAAAAAGCCACTCGGACTGCTCTCAACCTTATGTCGGAACACCAGCTACACGACACATGGAGACTATTCCACCCCGACGAAGTAGATTATTCCTACTATTCGCTTACACATCACACATACTCCAGGATAGATTACATATATACCCATAATTCCGCCCTACCATTAGTGTCTGACTGCGAAATTGGTTTAATAACTTGGTCGGATCATGCCCCTCTTTTACTGACACTCTCAGGATCCCATACTGCATTTGGCAAATCCCCATGGCGCTTGAATGAATCTATACTGTCTCACCCCGAGGCCAGTGCGGAACTTAGGGAGGCCTTAACCCACTACTTCAGAGAAAATGCGTCTCCTGAAATTTCTCCAGTAACTTTATGGCAAGCTCATAAAGCGGTAATAAGGGGAATCCTCATTAAATGGGGGGCCCGACTTAAACGAGAAAGCCAAAAACATAAATTTAATCTATTGAAAGACATTGACCGTATTTCCTCTTTACATAAAGTCTCCCCCACCCCATCCTTAACAGACCAATTAAAATCCCTGAAGAAGGAATTGGAAGATCTCCATAAAAAGGAATATGCCTGGCATGCGAGACGCCTTAATGCTAAATTTTACTTATATGGAAATAAATCGGGCCGCCTTCTCGCTCATAGATTGAGGGGCCGTTTGGCACAAACTAAAATTGCTAAAATTCAGACTGCCTCAAACTCCTTTGTCCACCAACCCCAGCAAATAGCGAATAAATTTGCGGAATATTACGCCCAATTATATAATCTACACTCAGATACATCCACACCGCAACCTTCGTTAACTGGCATATTCACATATCTGACGTCGATCAATCTCCCTCAACTTTCTGAGTCTCGGCATGATATATTGACGACCCCGATTACCGCTCTGGAACTCACGACAGTCCTTTGATCCCTACCCTCTCCTAAATCTCCTGGTCCAGATGGATTCTCTTCTAAATACTACACAACTTTTGCAGACAATCTGACTCCACACATGCTGACCTTATTTAACTGGATGTTCGATTCGGGTACAGCCCCGCCTGACCTTTTAAAAGCCACGATTGTCACTATCCCTAAAGAAGGTAAAAATCCCGAGTTATGTTCCAACTATCGTCCCATATCTCTCCTAAACGTGGATATTAAGATCTACGCAAAATTATTGGCCAACAGACTGGCACCATTTCTTCCTGACTTGGTGTCAGATGACCAGGTGGGGTTCATTTTGGGTCGACAGGGCACCGACAATACAATTAGGCTTCTTAATATACTAGACTGTGTAGCTAGAGACTCTTCCCCTTGCCTTCTCCTGTCTTTAGATGCTGAGAAGGCATTTGACAGACTTAACTGGCTGTTTTTGAGACATGTTCTCCTTAAATTTAATCTTCCAGTACCTTTTATCTCAGCTATTTTTGCCCTATACTCCTCCCCTACTGCACAAGTATTAAATGCGGGTTTCCTTTCGGATACCTTTAACATAACGAATGGCACACGTCAGGGATGCCCACTTTCACCCCTCCTATACGCCTTGGCATTGGAACCGTTGGCACAAGCTATTAGAGCTCACTCGGAGATAGAGGGAGTTTCGTGTGGACCTAGAGAAAATAAAATTAGTTTGTTTGCTGACGACATTCTACTCACCCTGTCTAATCCCACGTCCTCATTACCCCACCTCCACGAATCTTTATCTCAATATAGCAGAGTTTCCTACCATAAAATAAATCTGTCTAAAACACAGGCTCTAGATACGCATCTCTCTCATGACCGCCTCCTTTTAAGAACAACATATCAATATGACTGGCGAGATACTTTCCTCACCTACCTAGGGATAAAAATTTCATTCTCACGTAGCACTATGTATAAATTAAATTACGCCTCAATGTTACCAATGATACGAGATTTGTGTTCCAAGTGGACTCGGCTAGAATTTTCCTGGTTGGGGAGAATAGCCGTAATTAAAATGTCTATCTTACCAAAAATTTTATATATATTTCGAGCTTTACCCCTCTCCCCACACCCGTCCTTCTTTAAATCTATTCAGGGAGTTATTAACCAATTTATCTGGAAAAAGAAAAAGCCCCGGGTCGGCTTTCAGGTCCTCACCACCTCAGTGTCTCAGGGTGGTCTGGGACTCCCTAATATTTCGTTGTACTATAAAGCGGCCCTAATGGCCCTGTTGGGAACTGCATTATCATCTGCCTCTGCCCCGCAGTGGACGATGTCTATTCACCCCACTTTCTCTCCTTTTAAACTAACTGATGTGGCCTGGCTCCCAAAGCACACCCGACCTTCCCTACCTGTCCTTCTTCCGCTAGCGACTTTACTCCTACGCACCTGGGATGCAGTTCGAAGCCGATTATGTCATTATCACCCCTTCCATTTAGCTACACCACTTACGACATTATCACACAAAATTCACAACTTCGATGCCCGTCATTGGAAACCTCATGATATATTGTACCTGGTAGACTTTTATTCTCCTACTGAATTCATGTCATACGAGACGTTAAGCGGACGTTACGACTTTGCACGCCCCCTCCAATTCTCTTACTTACAAGTTAAAACCTTCCTGTCGACATACGACATGGTGGGCCCAGGAAAGATCTCCATACCGGCCTTATCCCCATTTGAAGCTTACTGTATCAAACCCTACACACCGGCTAGACTCCTCTCCTTATGTTATAAACTCCTGATAAAACCGACCCCCAATTGGAAGAATAAGTTTCAACTAAACTGGGAGCGGGACCTAAACGTTACTATTTCTTTAAATGAATGGTCACGCTGTTTTCAGGGAGATAAAGGGAAGTTCAAAAGTGCCACGCTGAATGAAGCTCGGAAAAAGCTTCTTTACCGCTGGTATCTAACCCCTGATAGACTCAGCCACTTTTCCACCACAAGCTCCTCTACCTGTTGGAGATGTTTGAAGGACAGGGGCTCTTTCATTCACGTTTGGTGGCATTGTCCTTCCTTGAATCAACTATGGAGTGACATCGTGATTTTTGTGAACAAAATTCTGGGTACTAATTTCACTACTGATCCGATAATGCTTTTATTACAAATATTCCCTATAGATACATCGGTCGCCCAACGGAAATTAGCGGCCCATATTCTTACGTCAGCTTATACCCTTATAGCATCCCACTGGCGTACCCAGTCACTCCCTTCGCTACAAGACATCCGCTGCAGACTGGGGGATATTCGCTCGCTAGACGCGATGGCGGCCTGGACTTCAGGAGTCCCTTATTCTACGAGAGACCACTGGTTTCTCTGGGATACACACTTTGGTACCTAAACTGTTATTAGATATAAGTTGGATTCGATCCCGTAGTTGTTCTCCCGGTAGAAGTCTTTACTCTCCCCCTTCTCCCTCCCTCCGCTCCCTTCCTTTACTCTCTCTTCCACATTGCCCTCCCTGATTTTATTTCCTTTCAATTGAAGAGATGTTCATACCGTTATATAGAATAAGGGACACTCGTCTCAGAGGAGTCCCTGTTGTATTGTACACATGTGTAAATGTTTTGATATGTTTCATCATACGAACCGGCGATGTATGTATTATTGTTTGCTCTTTTCTTCTTTGAAAAATTCTAATAAACTCTTTATACAAAAAAAAAAAAAACATTATTGGAAAATTTTTACAAATAATAAAAAAAAAGTGTGTTACAAAAAAAGTCTTTTAAAAATTAAAAAAAAACACAATGTTGTCTAAGAAATACAAAAAGGTGTTCTAAAATATAAAAAAATAGAATGGGATTTTGCAAACAATTAAAATAATAAACGGTCTTTAAAAAAAAAAAAAAAAAATTAGGCATTTTGCCATAATTTCAGTACAATTTAGCGTTTTGTTAATAGAAGACACGATGGTCTTCTATAGGGCAATTTCCGTGTCACTGAACGACGCTGAATTGCGGCGTATTGCACCGTATTTTTCTGTCAATTCACCCGTATTTGGGAAATTGACAGCTTTCTCAATAGACGAATTGGCCTGAAATCGCATTCACCGTCCGGTGCAATGCGAGGCCAATTCAGAGGTTAGTGAATAACCTCTTCTAAGCAACACAAATCTGACATTATCAGGGTTATTCAGAGAGAGGTGAAACTCAGGAGAATGGCTGGAGAAGTGACAATTCTAGGTCCAAATAGCCAAACCAGAAAAATTCTCCCATTTATCTCACTTTCCAAATTGGCTATTTTGTCTAGATCGTTCTCTTCTCCTGCCAGTTCTGGTTTTCACATTTCTCTGAATAACCCTGAAAGTCATTAACAGAATGAATTTAACAAAAAATTTTTTAACATTGCACCATGTCGATTTCATTTATTCAATTTAATAAAAAGGAAATATTTTTATTTAAGCTTTTATTTTTATTTATTTATTAATTATAGGACTCGGTAGGTAAGGAATCAGATCAGCAACCATGGCCCTCCATCTCCCGTGATGCTCAGCTACTCATGAGGTTGGTAGAGACTCAAGGGAAATGTAGTTCCTAAACATCTGGAATGACCATGGTTGCTGACAACTGCGGGGAAACAAAAGGAGAGAAACGTCAAGAGGACGTTCTCTTAACAGTTGAGGGAAAGAGTTGGTCAATCAAAATTGGAACAGGATTAAACCCAATTAATGGTAAACGAGCCTTAGTAAGAGCCACAAGGACTCAATGCCACAAGGACATACGTTGACCAGCTCAGATGATTAAAAATTAAATCTTTAAGGGAATATTAAGACAAAAAAACATAATTACATATAGTAGCCAGTCCCATGAGAGCTTTGTACATTCCCAGTTGCGCCTCCTAAAAGAATGATGAAAATACATGAAAATTGGGGTAAGGTGCAACCACCAGGAGTGCAATTGCACAACAACCTGAGCTGGTCAACGTATGCCCTTGTGGCATTGAGCCCTTGTGGCGCTTACCTTTCCTTGTTTGCTGACAACTGCGTGTGTAGGACATACGTACCAGAAATACATGGGTCCAAAAGACCCCTGTATCTCCTGTATAGGGAATTCCCTGCCAGGTGGGAAAGAAGCCCCATTTCAGTTGTCGTCACGCTCCTGCGTAACACTGGCTGTGCGCAGGGGAAGCCACACAGTGAGAACTGACAGCCAAGATATCAGCCTGCTACTAGAGAAGAAGACCCACGTAGCTGCAGTGAGCCAACTCAGGCAATTATCGGAAATATAGACAGGTCGATACCTAGTGTTCAATCAGCAAAAGACTGTGCTTTGAGCGAGGGAACATTAATAAAACCTAGGAAAACCGGTGTCGCGCCTGAGCCCTACCAGGGCGGCTGCAACTAGCATACGTATCCAGCCCAGTAACATGTATAAAACATAAGAAAAGAATTTCATCTAGGCTTATCCCTATAACAACATGTGAAACGATACACTTTTAGAGGCTTTGGTTTACTTGAATGGCCATTTTAGTGTAAGCTCACCTGCCACATCACCTCTAGTGAGGCGAGTTCTATCCAATGAAGCCAAAAGCTGCTTTCTAAGCAACCACATATGCTCAAGATGCTTCTCAGTCATGAGAGAGACTGGTATACATGTTACTGGGCTGGATACATCTGGTAGTTGCAGCCGCTCCGGTAGGGCTCAGGCACGACACCGGTTACCTGTATCTATGTATATTTTGTCGTATCTCCAGCCAGGTCATCCTTGCAGCTTTCCCGTACCGAGGTTTTGTTTTCAATCCCAAAGTGGAATTTTTCTGGGGAGGGTATAAAAGACCTCAGCTGGGTTAGCCCCCCACCCAACGTTAAAACCACTTAATCATAACGGATTAACAAATATCTATAAGCCTGAATGTTTTTTGGCCATAAAATTTAATGTGGGGGGGGGGGGCCTAACCAGTCTTTATTAATCACCTAACAAGTCTGTAATTATGTATGATCTAACATTAACACCACTTGATCATACCTGATCTAACGTAAAGCTTCCAAATTAGCTACGTTTTTGGTCAATTTTTTGATAAGGGGGCTGATGAGATGACGGGTTAGCCCCCCCTTACAATAAATGTTAATATCTCTTCTTCTATGTGTGATCTAACGCAAACAACAATTGATCTAACCAACTGCATGAGATTTGCTCAAATATTTTGTTAAGGGGGGGGGGGGCTAACCAGGCTGAGGTTATGAAAGAAAACCCACCAATTTGTCTCATGACTGAAAAGCAGCATGAGCGTACGTGGTTGCTCAGGGAGCAGCTTTTGGCTTTATTACATAGGACTCACCGCACTAGAGGTGCTGTGACGTAGCAGGTGAGCTTACACTTCAGTGGCCTTTCAAGTAAACGAAAACCTCTGATTGTGTTTTGTTTCACATGGTGTCATAAGGGGTAAGCGCGGATGACATTTTTTTTCTTGTTATGTTAATAAAACCTGCTAGACATGTGCATGGCCCAAATTTTCGTTTCGTTCAGTTTCGTATTTTTTCGTTACGGTTTGTTTTAGTTTCGGATCTGTTTGTTACGGTATTTTGGACTGATTCATTAATTCGGACGATCTGTATTTCGTTTTCGGATCGATTCGTTTTTATTATTTCGTCTTTCGGATCCATTCGTATTTCATTTTTATTACCAATTTCGTTTTTATTTTGTATTTTATAATGATTAAAAACAAAGAAAAAGATACGGGGGGACCCTTTCCTTGCTGCTAAATCCTAATCAGCACCATGGAGAGCAGAAATTAACCCTTTGCTGGGATATAAGCGGTGCCCTTTCAGAGGCACATTAACATAGAAACATAGAAAAATGTTGGCAGATAAGAACCTTTCGGCCCATCTAGTCTGCCCAATTACATGGATACTTTACCTGGATTTATCTTTTGTTTAGGATAGCCTTATGCCTATCCCATGCTTGCTTAAATTCAATTACTGTTTTGGCCTCTACCACTTTAAATGGAAGACTGTTCCATGTGTCCACCACCCTCTCAGTAAAATAATGCTTCCTGATGTTACTTTTAAACCTTTGCCCCTCTAATCTAAGACTATGTCCTCTTGTTTTGCTATTTTGTTTCCTTTTAAATATACTCCCTTCCTCCACCTTGTGGATTCCCTTTACGTATTTAAATGTTTCTATCATATCTCCTCTGTCTCGTCTTTTTTCCAAGCTGTACATGTTAAGATCATTAAGCCTTTCCTGGTAACTTTTCTCCTTCAAGCCGTACACCATTTTAGTAGCCCTTCTCTGAACTCTCTCTAAGATGTCTATATCCTTCTGGAGATACGGTCTCCAGTACTGCACACAGTACTCCAAGTGAGGTCTCACCAGTGCTCTGTACAGTGGCATGAGCACTTCACTTTTCCTACTGCTAATACCTCTCCCTACACAACCAAGGGATATAAACTGTGCCCTGTGAGATGGCAATTAACCCATTGCTTTGTTTTTAATCGCATTGATTTTTTTTTTGATTTTTTCGTCTCTGATCAATTTCGTTTCGTTTTTTTCGTTGTTACTATGGATTCATTTTTTTGGCCGATTTGAAATATCGGATTGCTGATTTTCGTTTTTGGAAAGGCTTCTGAAAACTAAAATTGGTAGATTTTCGTCCGAATTTCAATTCGGATGAAATGAAACGCACATGTCTAAAACCTGCCTTAAACTCACGAGGTGGAAAAACCGCTGAGAAAGTAACAGACTGAAGACCTAGGAATTATTTTTCTCTCTCTAGTCGAATTACAGGTTTCTGTGGAAGAAAAACCGTGACCTTCAATTTGAAACTCAAAAGAACAATTGTCCTGAGTATGTAAACATGTAGCCAGACGTAACTCTGTAGCAAACCAATTATCAGAGTAATAGCCGGAATTGGGCTCTGTTATTTGACTTTATGTAGCAGATTAGATTGTGTTCTGCGCCTTTCATAGAGCAGGTCGTTACGTTAAAGGGATTATCAGATGGCTGTGGACGCGAGCGAGTAGGAAGCGGGATTCAAACAACTCTCCCTTGTCGTAAGTTTATAAAATATATAGCTTTTTTCTGTACAGTTTTTATATACAGGGTTATTTTGGAAAGGGATTTAGGGGTTATTATTTCAGAGGATCTAAGGGTAAGTAGTCAATGTAATAGAGCAGCAGGAAATGCTGGCAGAATGCTTGGTTGTGTAGGGAGAGGTATTAGCAGTAGGAAAAGGGAAGTGCTCATGCCACTGTACAGAGCACTGGTGAGACCTCACTTGGAGTACTGTGTGCAGTACTGGAGACCGTATCTCCAGAAGGATATAGACCTCTTAGAGAGAGTTCAGAGAAGGGCTACTAAAATGGTGTACGGCTTGAAGGAGAAAAGTTACCAGGAAAGGCTTAATGATCTTAACATGTACAGCTTGGAAAAAAGACGAGACAGAGGAGATATAATAGAAACATTTAAATACGTAAAGGGAATCCACAAGGTAGAGGAAGGGAGTATATTTAAAAGGAAACAAAGTAGCAAAACAAGAGGACATAGTCTTAGATTAGAGGGGCAAAGGTTTAAAAGTAACATCAGGAAGCATTATTTTACTGAGAGGGGGGTGGATACATGGAACAGTCTTCCAGTAGAAGTGGTAGAGGCCAAAACAGTAATTGAATTTAAGCAAGCATGGGATAGGCATAAGGCTATGCTAAACAAAAGATAAATCCAGGCAAAGTATCCATGTAATTGGGCAGACTAGATGGGCCGAAAGGTTCTTATCTGCCGACATTTTTCTATGTCTCTATGTGGGGTGTCATTGGAAAGGTCAGATTCTGGCCTTTTCAACGATACTAAGAGTGACCATGTAACACGGGAGAATAGAAAAATGAAAAAAAGGAATAAATGCAAATCTTACTTTATAACTCTTTACTAAGGCAGTGGCATTATATGGCTTTATTTATAAAGCAAACAATGCTGCTCCTCTATCTCACCTTCTCATTTGGGAGCAATGGGGAGGTAATGGCGCTATCCTTTATTGCGCATTGGTCCATCTAAAACACAAGCTTCTGCACCCCTGCGAGGAGAGCGAGGGCACTTTGGACCCCTCTAACTTCATTCCTTACACTCCAAAAAGTCATGTTAGGTGTCGAAAGAAAAATGTCGGCAGATAAGAACCTATGTTTCTATTCAAAGAGCACTGAAATTCCACCATAATTTTGGTGCTCTTTCATTCCCTGCAGTACGGGGAATCAAATTTCCAGACCATGCGGTGAATTCAGCATTCACCGCGGGTCCCAGAACTGCAGGGAAAAGCCACCTAATGGAACCGAAAAAAAAAAAAAAAGGATGTGATCTGAAAAACCACCGAAAAAAGTAGAACACACCCGACTATCCGTCGCAAAACCACCCAATGTTTTCTTTATTCTCTGAGGTTGACTTCTGGTGGCAGTAGCTGGTTGTCTCACATTTATCGCCTGTATCGGTTACTTTGCTTTGTTTCAAACAACCTGTTCTCTTCCTTATCTATCGACAGCACAGAGAAAGGCAGCAATGGAAACAAACTTTACTCTCACCTTGGAAAACACCATTAAAAGCATATTTGAGAATTACATGAACAGATGGCGCCAGAACGTGACCGAGGAAAACAACCAACTGCAGGAAACCATGAACACAGAGAACTTCGACTACGTGATCCTGTATCTCATGGTGATGATCGGGATGTTCTCTTTCATCGTGGTTGCCATTTTGGTGAGCACCGTCAGGTCGAAGAGGAATAAAAACTCAGACGACAAATACGAAGACCCTTACCACAGATATATTGCCAACGACTGGACGGAGAGCAAAACCCAATGCGTAGTCATGGAGAACGCTGTCGCCAGGTCGTACACCACTCCTATGTCTCCACAGACAGAAAGGCTTCCGAAAAGTCCATAAAACCGATGAACGCATTGTCTAGTAGAAGTATGGTGGAATTTAAGAGGAGTTACTTGTATCCGTCCTTTAGTGTTATGTATTTGCTTCCATTATTTTAATTGACATGTTGGTAATCAATGCGATAATGTAATTATATTATATATTTTCTAATGAGAGTGAAAGGTCTTGGACCCACACAGGGAACATTTTACAGAAATGTCTTTATGAGGGGGGTTAAATGTGAAACGTAAACTGATCGGTAGGAAAAAACAAATATCGCTTGTATTATATCAGTCATCGAACGCATAAATAATATACTGTCCTATACTGCATCCGTCACAGAACGTTACGGTATACGGAGCCACAGAACTACGTCCCATTCACTCTCAGTCTACTATACTGTTAAATATACAAGGTGTCCATAAAGTCTCTTTACAATTTCAAAAATTTATTCCAAAGGCAAATGAAAAGACATATACGTGAAAATTATTACAAAATGAGACGCATATATTTAAGGTTTTTACGCCTCATTTAATACACCTCTATATGGGCGCCATTAGTTGCACGAAGCACATCAAGACGGTACTGGATTTCTTGCCATGTTGGCTGTAGCATCCCCTCACTAATGGTGGCCTCAGTGATACTCTGCTTTAGATTAGTGATGTCCCTTTGTTCTATACACCATATCTTTAACATAACCCCATAGAAAGAAGTGGAGGGGAGTGAGATCTGGTGAACGAGGTGGCCAGGGAATTGGGCCACCCCTTCCAATCCACCGCTCTGGAAATGTTTGTACGGGGTTCATTTAACAGTACCTCATTCATCAATAGGGAACCTGAAATACACGAATGCGATGTGATAAAAAACCTTGATAACCACTGAGTACATAGAACCAATCTAAATGTAAATATCTCATCAATTGCCTTTGTAATACATTTTTGAAATTGTAAAGAGACTTTATGGACACCCTGTAATTATGTATATATATACATCCAAGTGACTTTGTTTTACATCTCATGACACCCTTGAGCTGTCCTTAAATTTTTGATTTTTTTTGTTAGTTTCTGTATAAAATGTCCGTTACCGGCTTCTGTTAAACCTGTATTTTCGGCAAATTATTTGTTAATACCTGTTCCCTATGCGTCCATTCCCTCTGATCCTTAACCCCTTTACTACCAATCGCTTTTTCTTGAACAAAATTTATCATAACATTTATTTTAAACACGGGAGGAGAAGCCAGCAATTAATATAGGGAGAAATAGAAATTTTGAACAGAAATGATTGTTCTGAGAGTGAAAAATAAATATATAAAATAATGTACATTTGTTAAGGTTTCATGTATTCTTTAATCCTTCAGAGAAATATTGTTGCAATGAACAATTCTAAACTCTAGATGGCGCCCCTTATCTTACACAGTAAAGACAAACCAGGAATCAGGCTGCTATAAAGGGGCTTCTTTAATAAGGGGAGACAAAGCTAACCCAGGTAAACATCTTTAATATGTCTGGGTCGTATAATAAAATGTGACTTCAAATCGCGTTTAGGCTAATGTCAGATGAACGCAGTCTGAGCGCACTCTGCGTGCACAACGGACGGACGATACTGTAGACACCACACGGTCCGTTTTTCTTGACATAGAAAAAAAGGAATTATGGGAAACAAAATTAATATGAAAAATGAAAAAAAAATTGAAAAGGATATGAAAAGCCAATGTGTGCGTCAAGGTGCTGGACGTCACAAATGTGCTACGTCTGACATCTCACCACTCACACAGAACGCTACGCGGACGTGGCGCACTCTGCGTGTCCATCTAGCGGTTTTACATTCTTGCCTAACTTGCATCCGTTTGCCACGTGCGTTGTGCGTGCGCAGTTCAGTGCGCACGTACTTCGTGTGTGTCTCTATTGCTCAGGATTCTATGCTACGACGGACGTTAAACTGTGCGGCAACACGGACGTGATCACTGCGTTCGTCTGACGCCGGTCTAAAGTCAATGTATTTATGAAGTAACAGTTATGTCATTGGTCCTTAAGAGGCTAAACTCTGTATTGCTACCTACTGGTATATTATTTAGGCCGGGGTCAGATGAGCGTTTTGCGGAGTGGAAGGAATGTCCGTGAGGGTGGACGTTCCTTCCACTCTGATGCCCGTCTGGCCACCTCGCTGAGCGCAGTTAGTGCGCTCAGCGCTGCAAGGCTCGATCCCCCTAAGGAGGATAGCGCTTTGCAGCTCTGCCGGACGGGCGTCGTAGCGTTTCAACGGGGAGGCCTTCAGCATGGCCGCAGCACATCCGCTGTTGCGTGCGTCCTACAGAGTGTGGCCGGCCCCGAAGCGTCAAAGCTGCGACGGGCGCACAAAGGGCTAAATTACAATCGTCGCGCAAACATTTGCGCCGGCGCAAAATAACATTAACGCGGGGGGGAAACCATTTACGCTGAATCCCGTATTACATAGTCAGCGCAACAACGGAGTGCAATCGTCTACCGCGGGTGAACCTGCAGGAGCTTACTGTACTTTGCGAGTCCAATACTTAACATTGCGAGAGCAAATGAGAATGTAATACCATACTTGTACCAGCGCACAATCTATTTCGCGGTAATTACCACACAGCCTTTGCGCGCATAATTTAGCAACTGCAAAAAGCTGGTGTTAACGGAAAATTTTAACAACCTGGCTGAACCAAAATACACCAGCCCATAAAAAATTATGCAGCAAAGTATAGTTGCCCCTTCAACTCATACCAAACAAAAAAAAAGGGAGAAGTTTCGTGTGCACGTATTATCGCTGCAGCACATATGCTCAGATTGACTGTGACAGGCGCAATTTCTTAACGTGAGATAATTGTGGTTCTTAATTGATTGGCTGAATCGCGAGAACAAAAAAACAAAAAACTGTTCGCACACTGTTTTTTGCGCGTGACGGTACTGCGTGAGCATTTGGCCTGTCCTGTTTTCGCGCGGTATTGATCGGCGGATGAAAAGACACGCGAGGATTGTAATTCCAGCGGTGATTAGCTGTCAGTTGCTGTTGCCAGGAAGGGTCGGCTAAGGACATTATAGAACTTTTCAAAGCGTGCAAGAACACATTTCTACATAAAGACCAACCCCTGTTACAATTTGTTCTAAGGAAGGACACCAAAGGAATATTCACTTGATTCATGACAATTGTTACACAGTATACTTACACTCTCAGAGCAATTTTTTTTATATATATTAGCGACCTTCTCCTTGTTATCTTGCAACAACCACTGATCATGCGCTGCCAGGAGATTAGCACTGCGGCACAGCTCCCAAGGGATGCCCGGATACTAGGGATGTGCGTTTCGGGATTTTCACGAAATTTCCCGATTCGTGTCTTCGGAGTCGGCCGAATTTCCGAATCAGACTCGAAAACCGATAGATCCGAAACGAAAATTTTTCGAATGGACTTGAAATATGTCAAATCGAAATTTATTTTTGCTCTATTCATGATTTCGGTTCCATTCGTGATTTCGGTTCCATTTCGGTAATTCTGGACATCGTATATTTAACTATTATCGGTTATATCGCGGATTCTGTAAATTTTGTATTTGTAAATGCGTATCACTTGTTTCTTGTGGCATTCGGGTCAGTTTAGCGTTTTTTAAATCGTTTTGTTCATTTTTTTTGTTCCTTGGCTTTCATACCATTTTAATATGATTAAATAAAGTTGTGAAATGTATATTCATAAGAAAAAAAGGATCTTTATTTAATAAAAAAAAAACACGATAGAATCGCCGGAATTATCGTAGACACTTTGAAACGAGGAGAACGGACGTTCCAAAAAAACTAAAATTTCCAAAAAGTCGATACAAAAAACGAGCAAAGTGACCCGAAAATACGAAAAATGGTCGATATTCCGAAAAAAAAAATGTACACGAAAAACGATCCGAACCGAATCGAAACAGAAATCGGTCGAAACGAGTCGAATCGAAAAGTTTAAACATCTGAACAAAGCTAACCGAAAAAAAAAATAAAAAATAAAAATATCGGTGCACAAGCCTACCGGATACTTATACTTCATGTAAAAATAAAAAACAACAAGCAAAACCAAAGTGCATGTCCTGACATAGGGCATTAAATGACCATGCCCATGTTTTACAGTTGCAAGAAAAAGTTTGTGAATCCTTTTAGAATCGAAGGCTTTCAAGTTGGATCAAATCCAATATATAATTGAGGGAATTAATTTGATCCTTAAAAACAATTATTTCTGGTATGGAGGAGACTTTTATCTCCAAATTAACGGGACAAATATGGGGACGAGGTTCGCCCCCAGCTATGCCAATCTGTTCATGGCACACTGAGAATCCAGTGTGGTATGGACCGGGCATGACTGGGGGCCTAACCTCATCCTCTATAGAAGATATATAGATGATGTCCTGATCATTTGGCAGGGCGAAAGACAAGAACTGGAGAGTTTTATCACTCACCTAAATAATAACGAACTAGGAATTAAGTTGGATTCAAATATTAGTCCAACTCAGGTCAATTTTCTCGATCTAACCATATATGTGGAAGACAATGAAATAAAAACCCGCACTTTTTTTAAAACAGTACAGGTCAATAATTACATTCCCACAAATAGCGGACACTATCCCCCATGGTTAAAGGCGATTCCGAAAGGACAACTTCTGCGTATTCGCAGAAACTGCACAGATGTAGAACAATATCTTCACCAGGCTGAGAAACTTATTAACCAATTTAGGGAGAAAGGTTATAATAACATATTCTTAGATGAAATGAAAAAAGAAGTTCTTAAATTGAGCAGAGATTCATTGTTACAATATAAACATCGAGGAGATGAAGAATTTAAAGAGATTCCATTTATTATGGACTACAATATGAATAACAAATTAATTAAAAAGTCGATAGAAAAATATTGGCCAGTTTTGACCAACGATCCAATTCTTAATTGTATCCTACCTGAAAAACCTAAAATCATTTTCAGAGGGGGTAATAACTTGAGTAATGATTTAGTTCACAGTTATATTAGAACCAACGATGTACAGGGACCAGAACGTTTTTTGGAATAACTCTGGGCTTTTACGGCTGCGGTCAATGTATATAGTGTCGAAAAACTATAAGTAAAAAAAGAATAATAACAAATTTTGATGCAGGCATTAGAGGATCTAATTATAGAATAAAGGATACAATTACTTGTCATACCAAAAATTTAATTTATTTACTCAAATGTCCATGCGGAAAAAAATATATAGGACAAACATCGCGACCTCTATACATCAGAATCAACGAGCACCTCTGTAATATCACCAGAGGATATATAAAACACAGTGTTTCCGCTCACTTTGGAGACACTCATAACTGCAGCCCTAGAGGCCTGGAGTTTATAGGTATTGAAAAAATTAAGCGTGATTGGAGAGGTACTAACATAGATCAAAAACGTATTAAAACTGAGATGAGATGGATCTATAATTTAGATACTTTAGCCCCAAATGGGTTAAATACAGATTTTGAGGTCTGTCATTTCTTATATACATGAATGTATTCACTGTTACGACGTTTGTAACTTCTTTCCACTCCTCCCTTTATATCGTTAATTAAGGGTGGATATCTTTTTCTGTTACTAAATGAAGAGATCTTTGACACCCCATCTAGTTAAATGTCTTTGAAGTGATTTACACCTGTCTCCATAGCTGGGCGTTTACAGGTTGTTGCGGCCAACAGAACTCGTAAAGTGAGCTTTTTCCATTAGAACGAGAGACCCACGCATGCGCAATAGGAAGCGATACACATGGCTCCGATATGAAGCTTGGAAGAAGATCTACGCCAGAGGGCTCCGAAAACTTTTTGGAACGCATACTGCGCGCTGACACGCACGCCACCTGAAAGACATTGCATTTTCGGACTGAAAGGACTATAAATAAATTCTGTGTGCAGCCATAAATCTACCGACTGATGAAACTCGCAGGTTAGCGAGGGAAACGCGTCTCGGATCTTATTTTATTTATTCAGATCCTTTTTATTTATTTTCGGATCCTGTTTTATTTATCTGTTTATTTTTACCCTTTTGTTAATTTTACTTTTTGTTTTTAATAATAAACCCCCCTTTTTTTAATATTATTTGGAAGTAGACGTTTTTATTTTTGGAAACAGCTGATTTTTTCCAGTAGACCGGAACGTACTGTCATCGATCCAAAGGTAGGACCCCCCACGGAGAAAGTGTACCTCCGCCTGAATACTGAGCCACTCGTTGGGAGGCTCAGTAATACGTGAGTAAATCCAACTCAGAGTATATATATGCACATGTGTCAACGGTATTACGCTATGTATGCCTTTTTATTTTGAGGTCATCACATTCGTGAAATCTAGAACACGATACCATCTATTTATATATCAAGAACCATCTGATGGGAGAAGCCCCCCATAGAGGCTTATCCGCGTTCTACACGAACCTATTGGTTCCCCGTTTGTGAGTGGTTATTCTCCAACCTCATATCTGTTTTTATATATATATAGTATTGCACGATTGTTTTTTATCTTTTATTGTAGCGTAAATATTGGATCCAGCAAAATATCCTGCAACCTGTTTTGTGCAAGAACCTCTATCTATATTTTGTCTGCGCTCCCTAAGAATACGTTTGTATTTTTTTATATATGGTCTATAAGGGTGAGGGACACACCTTATGGTGAGCTGCATGATTATATAACCCTCTCCTCACATAATTTCTGGTATACAACTATATAGCGCCGAGCACTGTAACATCTAAGGTGTTATATACAATTCTATTCATGATTTCGGTTCCATTAGTGATTTCGGTTCCATTTCGGTAATTCTGGACATCGTATATTTAACTATTATCGGTTATATCGCGGATTCTGTAAATTTTGTATTTGTAAATGCGTATCACTTGTTTCTTGTGGCATTCGGGTCTGTTTAGCGTTTTTTAAATCGTTTTGTTCATTTTTTTTGTTCCTTGGCTTTCATACCATTTTAATATGATTAAATAAAGTTGTGAAATGTATATTCAATTATTCATAAGAAAAAAAGATCTTTATTTAATAAAAAAAAAAACACGATAGAATCGCCGGAATTATCGTAGACACTTTGAAACGAGGAGAACGGACGTTCCGAAAAAACAAAAAATTCCGAAAAGTCGATACAAAAAACGAGCAAAGTGACCCGAAAATACGAAAAATGGTCGATATTCCGAAAAAAAAAATGTACACGAAAAACCATCCGAACCGAAACAGAAATCGGTCGAAACGATCCGAAAAGTTTAAACATCTGAACAAATCGAACCGAAATAAATAAATAAATAAAAAAAAATATCGGTGCACAAGCCTACCGGATACTTATACTTCATGTAAAAATAAAAAACAACAAGCAAAACCAAAGTGCATGTCCTGACATAGGGCATTAAATGACCATGCCCATGTTTTACAGTTGCAAGAAAAAGTTTGTGAATCCTTTGGGATTACGTGGAGTTTTGCATGAATTGGTCATAAAATGTGCTCTGATCTTCATCTAAGTCACAACAATTTGAAAAACACAGTCTGCTTAACCCCTTAAGGACGGGAGTAATTTTACAACTTCGGCGCTGTTTCGGAAGTAGAAGTTTGCTGAGCTCATTTTGACCGTTTTTAAGTCACGTATTATTATACCACCCAGACAAATTATATATCATTCTTTCCGGCAGACTCGGCAGATTAATAATATATCATTATTATGTGTATACGTCATGCCCTGCCAAAATGCTATAACAAAAAATGTAAAAAAAAGTAAAAAAATGTGAATTTTCAATAAAATTTCAATCTTCCACAGTGTGTAAAGTGGTTTTTTTTTTAATTTTATTATCTGAGCCTTTGCGGTCATATGCTATGGTGTAGACTTGTTAAAAAAATTAGAATGGGGAACCAATTATTTTTTTTGGGGAGAAATTGCGTGATTTTAGCTAAATCCCCCCTACAAAAAAAAAAAAAATCATTAGTGAAGCATCATTGTTCACATTATAATTGAAATGTGAACAATAGTGCTGCATTAAAAAAAAAACAAAAAAAAAAACATTTTTTTATTATTTAATTAATTATTTTTATTTTTTAAACTCTTCATTTACTTTTATCATGGTCATGTTTGTGATCATTGGAAAGGCCATGCTCTGGCCTTTCCAGCAATATCATACATGACCCCCCAGCTGCCACCGATCAGGAGATAAAGGGGTTCAAAGAACCCCCTATCTCCTCTATGGGATTTCCATAGGAAATCCCTTTGCAGCTAGGGGGTTCCCCGGTAAACTGACATCCTGGCGCATGGCGCGATGCGTCAGTTGATGCGGGGGGACCCAGAGGTGGGGGCTGCCATCCAAGATGGCAGCCCCCACCGGAAATAGGCCGCGATCGGGCACGAATTAGTGTCCGGTCGCGACCTGGCAACTAAGGGGTTAACCCCCATACATCGCTGGAAAGGTCAGGCTGTGACCCATCCAGCGATGCTGGCCACAGCGTCCTGGTCCCCGGCGATGGGGAGATAGAGGGATCCAAAGGATCCCCCCCTCCCCTTCAGGCGCTTCCCCTGCTCCGGCAGGGGGGGGGGACACACGCCTGAAACTGACGTCATCGCGCCCCCGGCACGATGACGTCAGTGCGCCGGAGGAGGAAACCCTGCCGATCTGACTCCGTGGGACTCAGATCAGCGAGGGAGCCACCGGAGGAGGTGAGTATCTGCCGGGGGAGCTGAAAAAACGCCGAGGCGTCAAAGCCCGCCTAATGCAGGACGTAATTGTACATCCTGCGGCGTTAAGGGGTTAAACTAGTACAACACAAATATTATATGTTTTCATGTTTTTATTGAACAGAACATGTAAACATTCACAGTGCAGGGTGGAAAAAGTATGTGAAACTTTTGACTTAACTGGTTGACCCTCCTTTGGCAGCAATAACCTCAACCAAACGTTTCCTGTAGTTGCAGATCAGACCTGCACAACGATCTGGAGTAATTTTGGACCACTCCTCTTCACAAAACTGTTTCAGTGTAGTAATATTCTTGGGATGTCTGGTGTGAATTGCTCTCTTAAGGTCATGCCACAGCATTTCAATCGGGTTGAGGTCAAGACTCTGGGCCACTCCAGAAGGCGTATTTTGTTTTGTTGAAGCCATTCTTTTGCTGAATTACTTCTATGCTTTGGGTCGTTGTCCTGTTGCATCACCCATCCTCTGCGGAGCTTCAGTTGGCGGACAGATGGTCTTACGTTTTCCTGCAAAATGTCTTGATAAACTCTGGAATTAATTTTTCCATCAATGACAACAATCCGTCCAGGCCCTGAGGCAGCAAAGCAGCCCCAAATCATGATGCTCCCTCCGCCATGTTTTACAGTGGGGATGAGGTTTTGATGTTGGTGTGCATTTTTCTCCACACAGTGTTGTGAGTTTTTTCCAAACAACTCAATTTTGGTTTCATCTGTCCACAGAATATTTTGCCAGTAGTGCTGTGGAACATCCAGGTGCTCTTTTGCAAACTTCAAACGTGCTGCAATATTCTTTTTGGACAGCAATGGCTTCCTCCGTGGTGTCCTCCCATGTTCTCCATTCTTGTTCAATGTTTTCCTTATTGTAGATGTGTCAACAAAAATGTTAGCATGTGCCAGAGATTTCTGTAAGTCTTTAGCTGACACTCTAGGATTCTGCTTTACCGCAATCATTCTGCACTGTGCTCTTGCAGTCATCTTTACAGGACGACCACGCCTAGAGAGAGTAGCAACAGTGCTGAACTTTCTCCATTTGTAGACAGACTATCTTACCGTGGACACATGAACATCAAGGCTTTTGGAGATACTTTTGTAACCCTTTTCAGCTTCATGCAAGTCAATAATTCTTGATCGTAGGTCTTCTGAGAGCTCTTTTCTGCGAGGCATGGTTCACATCAGGCAGTGTTTCTTGAAACCAGTAAACCCAAAACTGGTGTGTGTGTGTTTTTAAAGGGCAGGACAGCTTTCAGCAACACATCCAATAATATCACACTGATTGGACTCAAGGTTGGCTCCAATTAGCCCTTGGAGAAGTCATTAGGCTAGGGGTTCAGATACTTTTTCCACCCTGCACTGTGAATGTGTCAGGTACCAGTTTTCCAGAGGAACCAATTGTGCAGAAGTAGCGGCCCTTTCAGTATAGCTGCTGGCAAAAAGAGCTGAATGGCATACACAGACCTCTCTTGCTCAGTAGGAGTGATGTTCAGACAGAGAACTCTTGGAACATTTCTTAGCACAACCACGATTTAATATATATATAGCAATAAACAGTCTCTCAGCAAGGTTAGTTCAGAAGTAAAGGATCATAAAGGCAGGCGGCAATCAGGCGTAATCAATAACAGGCAAAGGTCGGCAACAGGTATCAATATCAGAATATACTTGCTAGTAGATTTTCCAGGAGACAAGGATCAACAGCTTGGTGTAGGTAGTACTTCAGCAAGATAGAAATTTGGCAAGTATTCAATGGAACAGGTAACAGGTGGGGCTCAGGCAAGGATTTCACAGGTAAGAGGCTTCAGGCAAGGATTCCACAGGTAAGAGGCTTCAGGCAAGGATTCCATAGGTAGGAGGTTTCAGGTAAGGATTTCACAGGTAGGCTCAGGTTGTGAACCGCAATAAACGAGCAATGACTTACTCAGCTTGTAGTTTTTTTATAGGCAGGTATAACGAGTTGATTGGATCCTGCTGGCGTGCATCAGCGTGTCCAGACTTCCAGGTGAGTTGCAGCTGTAATGGCTATATGGGAGGATGCCTGCTCGCGCGCGTGTGCTTTTCATTCAGACCTTAGTTATTGAAGGAGAAGGACCAGAATTATAATGTCTCCTCAGCATGGACAGATCTTGGGGCCCAGGAATTACCAGGAGTCCAGTCAGCCACAGGAAGAGCTGCTGAGGCCAGGAGAGGTACGTGACAGAACCCCCCAACAAGGCGACCCCTCTGGGGCGAGATGGGTGTAATTGATGGAATCTCCGAATCAAGCGAGGAGCACTAACCTCTACAGCGGGAATCCATGAGAGTCATCCTGCGAACCATAACCCTTCCACCTGATAAGATACTCTAAATGACCTCTCCGAAGGCGAGAATCCAAGATCTCCTTGATTTCGTAGGTTTCTTCGTCACTCATAGATATAGGACCGTGGTTTGCATGGGAGGCGTCCCGGAAAAGGATCATCATAGGCTGGTTTCAGTAACGACACATGGAACACAGGATGAATTTTATATGAAACAGGTAATAATAATTTGATTGCTGAAGAAGAGACGACTTGAATAATAGGAAAAGGTCCTATGTATCGTAACCCAAGCTTCTTAGATGGATATTCAACCTTTAAATGTCTTGTTGACAACCATGCCTTGTCTCCTACCTTGTATACCGGAGCAGGACATCGTCTTCTATCTGCAAATGTTTTGTACCTATATTGAGCACGTAACAATGCAGCATGCACGGTCTTGTACACATCTAGAATATTTCTTATTCTTTCATTGGTTGAAGGTACATCACCTAGAATTGGAGAACCAGGAAGCATGATGGGATGTCTGCCGTGATTAACAAAAAAAAGCGACATACCGGTAGAAGAATGTTTCTGGTTGTTGTAGGTAAACTCAGCTATAGGAATGTACTGTATCCAATCATTTTGTAGATGCGTAATAAAGCAACGGAGATATTGTTCTAATACGCCGTTTACTCTTTCCGTTTGACCGTTGGTCTGTGGATGAAATGCAGTAGATAGATTATTTTGTATATGTAAACATTTACAAAATGCTGACCAGAAACGGGATGTAAATTGTGTCCCTCTGTCCGTGATTATGGTCTCTGGGAGACCATGTAATGAAAATATATTTTTGATGAATAGATGAGCAGTTTCTGTAGCGGAAGGTATACTTTTCACTGGGATGAAGTGAGCCATTTTAGAGAATCTGTCTACTATGACCATTATGGTATTACAATCCGAAGACATAGGTAGCTCAGTTATAAAATCCATGGATATATCAGTCCATGGACTTTTCGGTATGGGTAATGGCTGTAACAGGCCTTGGGGAGAGTATGGAGTGGTTTAGTCTGAAGACATGTAGGGCAGTGGCAGTGGTGGACGTATGCTCTTATTTCCTTTTTCATATATGGCCACCAGAAGGAACGCTTTATTACCTCAAGGGTCTTGTGGAATCCGGTATGCCCTCCGATAGTAGTGTCATGGAAGTATTGAAGAACGTGTAGACGGGCTTCTTGAGGAACGACTATACGATTGTTTCGAAATACGTAACCGTTCTTTTTCTGTAAAGGAATATGAGATATAGTATCTTTAATATCATTTGAATATAATTTTATGGTATCCCAGATGGAGGAGGTTCTGGTAACAAAACAGGATTTAGGAAGGATGTATTCATCTTCGTCTGGCAGCTGTACAAAATTCATACGTGATAAGGCATCTGCCTTTCCATTTTTGTTTCCTGGTCTATGGGTGATATGAAGATTGAACCGACAAAAAAATAATGCCCATCTAGCTTGTCTGGGTTTGAGGCGTTTTGCTTTCTGCAGATATTCTAGATTCTTATGATCTGTGAAGATTGTAATAGGAAATTCAGAACCTTCCAATAGATGTCGCCATTCTTCCAATGACATTTTTATAGCTAGAAGTTCACGATCACCAACATCGTAGTTTCTTTCTGGTGCTGTCAATGTTCTGGAGAAGTAGGCGAGCGGATGTAAAATTTGTTTATCGCCTACCTTCTGTGATAGTACTGCTCCTATCGCATAGTTGGAGGCATCGACTTCGATGGAATACGGGGTTGATGGATCTGGTAAAGACAATATGGGTGCTGTAACAAAGTGTTCTTTTAGTTTTTCAAAAGCTTTCTGTGCTTGACTGTTCCAGGAAAAAGGGATAGTGATACGTGTTAGTTCGTTTAGGGGTTTGACAATAGAAGAAAAATTGCGGATGAATTTACGGTAAAAGTTGCAGAATCAAGAAAACATTGTACCCCTTTTCTATTAGCAGGGATAGGCCATTCTTCTATGGCTTTTGTTTTGGTCTTGTCCATCTGGATGTTACCTGGTGTTATGATGAACCCTAGGAATTCAATGGCTTGACTGTTGAATATACATTTTTCAAGTTTACCGTACAATTTGTTCTCTCTTAGTTTCTTAAGTACTGATGTCACATGGTCTTGATGTTCTGATAATGAAGATGAGAATATTAGTATATCGTCTAGATAAATAATTACGTAAACGTCTAGTATTTCACGGAAAATATCATTTAAGAACCTTTGAAACGTTGCAGGGGCATTACAGAGGCCATAAGGCATCACAAGGTACTCGTAATGCCCGTAGCGGGAACGAAAAGCTGTTTTCCACTCATGTCCGCTTTTAATTCTTACAAGGTTATAGGCTCCTTTGAGGTCAAGTTTGGTGAAATATTTGGCATCCTTTAGTCTGTCCATTAACTCCGTGATTAGAGGGAGAGGATATTTATTCTTAATGGTTATATTATTTAATGCCCGGTAATCTATGCATGGTCTCAGGCCTCCATCCTTCTTACCCACAAAAAAAATAGGAGCTCCTGCGGGAGAAGTAGAGGGTCGTATGAACCCTTTGGTCAAATTTTCATCGATGTATTCTTTGAGCACCTTGAGCTCGGGTTCTGATAAAGGATACACTCGTCCAAACGGAATAGGGGAGCCAGGGTATAAGTCTATAGGGCAGTCGTAGACCCTATGAGGTGGTAAGGTGTCTGTTCCTGTAGATTGGAACACATCAGAATATTCTTCATAAATTTCAGGTAAGGTGGTAGCTGCTGTAGCAGTTAAAGAAGTGTTGTATGGAATATCAGTTGAGGTTTTCTGTTTTGGTAGATTTAACGTTAGCGTACCTCTTTCCCAATCGATGTACGGATTATTTTTTCTTAACCAAGGAAGTCCAAAAATCAACGGAAAAGCTGGAGAACTCACGATATCAAAAGAAAATGATTCTTTATGCTGGGTACCTATGGATACAGACAAAGAAATTGTTTCTTTTGTAATAGGACCAGTTTTTAAAGGGCTACCGTCTAGTAATTGCAATGCCACAGAATGTTGTTTAGTTATAAAAGGGTATTCGTAGAATGCTTACAAGAGTTTGATCAATGAAACAACCGCTTGCGCCAGAATCAATCATCGCATTGAGGTTGGCGTGATCGTCCTTCCACTGGAGAGACACAGGGATGGTTAGGTGTGTAGATATATAACCATTAATATTTTTTATAGACATGGCATAAAACAGAGGTGAGGTCTTACCTCTGCGGTGTTCTGGTTTCTCTCGACACTCTCTTAATTGATGACCCGAGCGTCCACAGTACATACAGAGCCCCAGTGATCTTCTTCGTGCTCTCTCGTTGTCAGTTAAGGACCTCTTATTACATTTATTTGCATAGGTTCTTCTGGTGTATGCAAGGCGGGCAAAGGTGTCGGCTGCATTACAGCTAGTTGAGGTGGGCGCTTGTGTATTGGAAGATGAAAAGTAGCAGCTCTTTCTGCTCTCCTTTCTCGGAATCTTCTATCAACTTGTGTACATACGGTCATCATCGATTCTATTGATGTAGGTTTTTCAGCTCTAGCCAGTTCATCCTTTATGTGTTCAGCAAGGCCGGACTTGAACTGTGCTAATAGTGCAGGCTCATTCCATTCTGAATCCAAGGCTAGATGTTTAAATTCAGTAATGTAGTCTTCTACGTCTCTTCTTCCTTGTTTTAGGTTAGATAATGCTTGAGCTGCGCTTTCAAGTCTGTGGGGGTCATCATACATTTCTTCTAAAGCTTGTAGAAAGGAATTCCAGTTAGATAGGATAGGACTGTTAACATGTATAAGGTGATGAGCCCAGCACTGTGGTTTTTCTGTAAGCAAGGATATAACTGTGTTAATGCGTGCAAAATCGGTAGAGTAGGTAAGAGGCTGGAGAGAGAACATGATTGTACATGAAGTGATAAAACAACGAAACTTGGAACGGTCCCCGTTAAACTTCTCAGGTGGAGAAACGTATGGTTCTGCTGATCCAGCTATTGGGTGGAAAGAAGGAGTATTAATCATAGCTGTAGTTCCTGGTAAAGGGGTAGCGGCAGCTAGTCTTGTGGTTAACTGGGCTTGTGTGGTTTGTATGGCGACTTGGTTCCTTTGCAGATCCTGGACTGTCTGTGCAAGACTTGCTAGTTGATCTGTGATGGTGCTCAAGGCCTCTGCTATATTGCTGGTTCCATGAGATGGCTCGTTTATTCTGTCAGGTACCAGTTTTCCAGAGGACCAATTGTGCAGAAGTAGCGGCCCTTTCAGTATAGCTGCTGGCAAAAAGAGCTGAATGGCATACACAGATCTCTCTTGCTCAGTAGGAGTGATGTTCAGACAGAGAACTCTTGGAACATTTCTTAGCACAACCACGATTTAATATATATATAGCAATAAACAGTCTCTCAGCAAGGTTAGTTCAGAAGTAAAGGATCATAAAGGCAGGCGGCAATCAGGCGTAATCAATAACAGGCAAAGGTCGGCAACAGGTATCAATATCAGAATATACTTGCTAGTAGATTTTCCAGGAGACAAGGATCAACAGCTTGGTGTAGGTAGTACTTCAGCAAGATAGAAATTTGGCAAGTATTCAATGGAACAGGTAACAGGTGGGGCTTCAGGCAAGGATTTCACAGGTAAGAGGCTTCAGGCAAGGATTTCACAGGTAAGAGGCTACAGGCAAGGATTCCACAGGTAGGAGGTTTCAGGTAAGGATTTCACAGGTAGGCTCAGGTTGTGAACCGCAATAAACGAGCAATGACTTACTCAGCTTGTAGTTTTTTTTATAGGCAGGTATAACGAGTTGATTGGATCCAGCTGGCGTGCATCAGCGTGTCCAGACTTCCAGGTGAGTTGCAGCTGTAATGGCTATATGGGAGGATGCCTGCTCGCGCGCGTGTGCTTTTCATTCAGACCTTAGTTATTGAAGGAGAAGGACCAGAATTATAATGTCTCCTCAGCATGGACAGATCTTGGGGCCCAGGAATTACCAGGAGTCCAGTCAGCCACAGGAAGAGCTGCTGAGGCCAGGAGAGGTACGTGACAGAATGTTTACAGGTTACGTTCAATAAACACATGAAAACATATAATATTTGTGTTGCATTATTTTAAGCAGACTGTTTTTCAAATTGTTGTGACTTAGATGAAGATCAGAGCACATTTTATGACCAATTCATGCAAAACTCCACGTAATCCCAAAGGGTTTACATACATTTTCTTGCAACTGTATACATTATACACGCACACACACTAGGGGGGGGGGGGTCTATTCACAAAGCACCAAAATTAAATGCAGTTTCAGTGCTTTGCATTTCAGCAAATTTCAGCTCACTTCGGCAATTCCATTTTGCCAAAAATTCAGTGAATTCATTATTTAGCGAATGGTTACCATATTTTCCAGCGATTGGAGTTGCCAAAGCAGTTGTTGGATGTCAGCAAAAACCACCGAATTGCATCGGTAAGCACCAAATTGTCAGACGAATTGCACCGAACTGGAAATAAAAAAAAGCAAGACTTTTAATAGGAGGTTAAAATCATTAAAAATGTGTCCAAATAATAAGTTGAGTCCATTATAACATATAAAAAAGTTAAAAAGGACTTTTACAAAACAGTCTTTTAAAATAAAAGGGGTTTTGCAAAAAAACAATAATAAATGGGCTTAGAAAAAAAAAAAAAAGGAACACCACCAAAAAACGTTTCAGCATCAAGGCCAGCAGCTCCGCGGGGCTCCAAAGCAAGAGAATTCTCCTGTCCTTGGTTCTGAAATAGGTCAGACTGAAAAAGAAAGAAAACACACTGCGTTCGGCCAAAAAACACACACACACCTTTTCTTTTTAAAATGAATGGGAATCCAAAAATGTCACCTACAAAAGAATTCTAAAAAAAATATCTAAATAAAATAAAACTATTGAATAAATATTTAATAAATACAGAATTTTTTTTTTTACATTGAAACCTATTGGATTCGCCAGTTTAAGCCTGTTAAATGAACCACCGAAAATCAGGGCAGTTCACTGACATTTCAGTGCTGTAACGGTGTTCTCTAATAAATTAACCATTA
The DNA here is from genome assembly GCA_009667805.1 of Leptobrachium leishanense. Taxonomy (NCBI): domain Eukaryota; kingdom Metazoa; phylum Chordata; class Amphibia; order Anura; family Megophryidae; genus Leptobrachium; species Leptobrachium leishanense. The sequence continues at coordinate 30,413,714 of CM019064.1, forward strand.
CTACTCTATCAGGGTTATTCAAAGAGATCCGAATGGCTGCCGATAGGTATTCTCCAAATCTTGGCGAATTGCCTGCACATATGGTGCCTGTTCGGTGCCTGTTCGAGGACAGTGAAATCCCCATAGAGAAGCACTGCTTCGGCTATTCAGAGAACACAAACCAGCAGTGAAAGGTTCCCGAAATGCCCTGCCATTCGGTGGTTTAATTCAGCAGGTTTATTCAGGCGAAACCCATAGGCTTCAATGTTAAAAATATTCCCGTTTTAATTCAATATCTAATAAACCGTTCATTATAGAATTCTGCAGTAAAGAATCTATTTATAGATTTTTTTTGGATATTTTAAGCATTTTTCAGGATTTTTTTTTTAAGTTTTCTTATTTTTTCTGTAACAGCCCTTTTTATTATCATTCATTGAATCTTATATGTAAATTTCAGACATTTTCGCTCAGTAGTTTCTTTGCAAACAGCGTTTCACTTTTCAAACATTCAAGCAAACTGTTTTTCTAATCTATTCACTGCATTCGCCTGCGGTGTCGGGTTTTTCCGGCGGCTGCACTGCGTGTGATTGGCTCCTGCTCGGGTTTTTCCCGCATTTTCGGCTGGTTAATGCAGATGTTTTTGCAGGTTTCGGTGTGCGTTCACCCTCGTTTTGCAGTGAGTTTTCAGCGGGGTTGCAGTGACTTTTCCCTGCAATTCGGGGACCCTGTGGTGCTTGCTGAATACACCGCAGGGTTGCCGAAATCAGATCACCATATCGAACCGAATTGAAGAGGACAAAAAGTCACCGAACGTGCGGTGGCTTTTCGATTCTCTTTGAATAACCCTGTATGGGGAATTTGAACGGCACCATGGCGCGGTCTATGGCCTGTGCCCAATGGACAGGGATGCTGGGCTGATTATGACTGTTGAAGTGAAACGGTATAACAAAATCGATTCATCATATATATATATATGATTCATCATATATATATAAATAATAATAATAATAATAATAATAATAAGTATTTTTGCTGAATTGCAATTCGGAATAAAAAGCACATATCTATCACACAACCACTAACATTGCACACAAAACACTATCATCCTGCACTTAGTGTATCACCCCCCTGACACCGCACACACTCACGCTCTCAAACTACACTGCACCCTCACAAACCCCCCCCCCCACTTACCCATCGTTTTGTCCTCTTGAAGCGCCACTCACCTCATTCCTCTTCTTCCAGTACGGGGACAGGAAGTGCAGGAGGATGGGGAGGAGTCAGGGCGGCAGATTGCCTGCTTGGCAGCCGGAGGCAGATGCTTTGCGGTCTGTGCTTCATGAAACTTGATACTATACTTTTATGAAGAACTACAATGCTACTTTTTTGTACACATGGTTTAATTCGGAATCATGTCGAACATGTGCAAAACTTCACTTGAGATGTGAATTGCTGCAGTTGGATATATATTCCAGTGAGGATAATAATTTTGTTGTTTATAAAGTGCAGAACTGCGACAATAAATCGATTTGCAGCAGCTATACGATGTGTGTGTGCCACGTCATAAACACAAAACAGACTAAAGATCTGCTTTGTAAGAAGAAAAAAAAAAAAAAAAAAGGACCAGGAAACGGGAGTCTAAATGTCCATTCTCAGTGAACAATATGTGGTCCTTCTAAAATGCATGGACTTAGTCGTGAGGCTCATTAAACCAGAGAGTTTGAGCTCCCGTCTGGACTGGAAAATGTACATGGACAATGACATTCCTGATCCCCACCAACAAATGTCGAGAGAGGATAGCAGTGTTTCCCCCCAGAGGAGTCAGGAGCGTGTATAAGAGTGCTCAGAATGTGACAGGTGTTGGGTGAGTTGAGTGGGGTTATCAAAAAACTCTCCTTGTCCATTATGTGCTTCGGGATCCTAAGAGGAGATCTCTTCGACTCTTGGCTTTCCTGTTGAGACAAGATGTCTTCGCTGTCACCTGGCTTGTTCTCGATCATGGTGATTATGGTCAATAGCGTTTTCAGTACCAATAAAATACCGATGAAGCCAAAAACATACAGTCCATTTCCGAACGACATTGAGCTGGCCACTTCGGGGAAGCTTTGGGAACCTTGGTATGAGCAGTTAAGCGAAGTGGGCTGGACCTTGGTTCTGTTTAACACATCCATGGTATAGCACAACGTCATGGGTTTCTGGTGCATGCAGAGAGAAACAAAATTGCATCTTAATCTCAATTCATATGACCATTCTTCAAAGTCATGGATTGACAATCCAAAAGCAGGAGATATTCTATTACATAATAACCCCATTCACTGCCGATATCTTGTATACTCAAATCAGATCTTGTATACTCAAATCAGAAGTAACTGATATAGCACTCTGAAATAATGTTAACATGATCTGGAGCTATGCTGTGTCACTGCAAATTATATTTGTTGGTCGTTATAAAACAATATTCCTATTCATATTTACCAATATACCATGCTGCAAGTTAGATCTCTGTATTTTGTTGCTGTTTTGTATTCAAGTAAGGCGTGGCGCAGCGCTACGTTAGCCAACAGAGATAAATGAAGACCATCACACACAGATTTCGTTCTCCAAATATCTGGTATTCCTTTGGTTTGATCAGCTCTTTTATAGAAGATTAGGACACACAATAAATCTCAGATTTACAGGCCAATAGAATCTTCTCAACGTCACAAATAATTACCATAGTTGAACCCACAAACCAATTCATCAAATTGTAGCGGGAGGTATAGCGCTCACCCCGATCAGCGTAGCTTGGATCTTTATGGACAGAGTTTTCCGATACAGAGCTTCAAAGCAATAAAGACTGTAATACCTATTATCCTTTGCCAGGGAGGATTATTTTATTATTATTATTCTTTATTTATAAAGCGCCAGCAGATTCCGCAGCGCTGTACAATAGGCACAGTATAGACAGGGTTACAATACATTGAACAACATTTGACAAACAGTACAGGAGGAGATGAGGGCCCTATTCCCGTAGGAACTCACAATCTAGGAGATTATCCAAAATCCTGAATACCACTCACAACCAAATGGTTTGGTAACCAAGAGGTTGATGAGCGAAAACACGTAAGTCACTGCATCTATCTGAATAGAATTAAGACATGAGCATAACGTAGTTCAAGAAAAGCGTGATTTCTTATATCTTTCAGATCGATACCATTAGTAGTCGTGGTACAGGAAGTATGTAAAACAGAGGTAATATTCTTATACTTGCTCTCAACCTTATTGGAGTAGGTACTCCCTATGTTCAGCAACCTGCAGGGCAGTCCTACAACTAAGGTTACTGGTTTGCGACTTGGTTTTAAACAGATCACTTAAAAGACAGTGATATTCTGCAAGCTGCAGGGCAGGCCTACTATCAGAGCTTGTGATTAGCTTTGCACTTAGACCAAACATTACACAAACACTTGGGACTTAGACCCCCATATAGAGACCATATATGGTATAGTGTACCCAGACACAGTACTTGGTAGGCAGACTGGGAGGTTGATGAAGCGAGCAGCCTGAGGGGCAGGTCTCCTAAGTGAAAACATGCGGTGAAGAATAGGCATGAAAACACCAACAAACATACAGGGGTCAAGCGTGAGAATCGTCAATGGGTACTCCAGGTCAATCAATAAAGCAAGGTCGTCGTACAGGCAAGTGATCGGCAACAATAATCAAGGTGTGCAGAGACAGACTCAAAGTCAGCTGGCTATGCAGGAAAATTACTCCACGTCAGGGCGACGAGTAGAGACTCGCGCCCTGTACTTAAGACCGACAGCTCCTGGTCATCACGCCAAGCCCCGCCCCTTCAGACACCGATCTGTCAGCTCTTGCTTCTGGCACCTGGCCAGCCAGCGACACCGCCGGGCACCCAGACCCCCTAGGCAGTGCCGCGGGGACAGAGGACGTCACACATATATTGACAGGACAAAGAAATCTTTTTTTCTTCTTCTGCCCAGCAACAATGGAAGATGGCCTCTTTTGGTACAGGATATGGCGGTTTACATTTCAAATTCCTAATTTTTAAGGGGATATTGCTAGCAAGCCTTTTAAGAACAAAAAATGGGGCATGTTAACTAAAAGGTATGTATTTGAATCACCATATATTTTAACACAGGGAATTAAAAGATAATTATTTTACATTTGTTGCAAACTAATTTGCATTTTGGCTCCAGAACATGCCCCTCAAGTTTTAGCACTGTGGGCATGATGTCCAAGGTGCGAACACTTTTTAAAACCAACTGAGAATGTCTCTTGTTGACGTCTCCACAGCTGATTCTATAGGGAGACATGAACTGCAGTAAATGCTCGTGGTCAGCGGCTGGCAACATCTGCCTGCCTAATAGGTTACTACAGTAAGGAATACACTGCAAATTCCTACTGTATAATTAATTCAAACAATTTTCCAAAAAACAATAAAAAAATTAAAAATATATAACTTTTCTTGAAAAACATTGCTTGGTTGCAAAGGGGTTAATGGACTCAAATCACCAGAGTGTTCTACAAATGGGAACCACAGACACTCTTCATTTAATCGTGGTCCTCTTTAAATCTGTGAAAGGGATTGTCAAATAATGACATGTGTTATCTTTTCCGTGAGTACCATGCACTTTCAGTTTGCGTCCTGCCACATTCTTGCTATAAAATTATTGCAATCCCAACCCTCTCCTCCTCACCACTGAACTAAAGTAGATGGAAGTGTTCATTCTTTGCTGTGAATTAGGATGGTAAGCTTTTAGTAGTTCAGCCACACAGCGGTCAATTTGCAACAATATCTAGATATAATTATGCAGTATACTGCGGTTGGGCGAAGTGCTGCTTTCTGGTTACAATATAGCAGAGCTCAGTTAGGGATGTTCCTGCCACGGCGATACAATGTGGATCTTCCATAGCCGTGGAGAAGTAACTTGTGAATTCCTAAAAAAGTGCCAGTTTAGACTAGTGTCAGACGAGCGTCTTTGGAGAGTGGAAGGAATGTCCGTGAGAGTGGATGTTCCTTCCACTCGACGTCCATCTGGCCACCTCGCTCAGTGCACTCCAATGGAGAATCGTGCTTTGCAGCTCTGTCAACGCACGTCCTAGCGCTTTGCCGGAGAGGCTTGGATAACAGACGCTTGTTGCACGTGCATTTCGTGCACAAGCGTGTGACCGGCCCCATTGCAGTGTCATAATGTCGCGACGGATGCCAGTAAGCACGTCAGTACGAGAGCACATAGTCAACAATAGTTGTATGGAACATACACTAAAACAACTATAAAAATGCAATAAAATACGCCAATAAAGACAACTCTATTTAACCCGACCAAAATTAATATACACAACCCCAAAGGGTTATTCACAAAGTGCCAGTGTGGCAAATCATATTACAGCACCGACAAACGACTCCTTTTCACAAAGCTAAATCCAAAGAGCGACAGGAGAAGCTTCACAGTAGAGCTTAGTTTAGTTGTTGTTTGGATTTTAGTTTTGTGAAACGTTGGTTTGGCACTGAAACACCCGTGATTTCCACCATTATTTACAATGTCAGTGCTCTATTAATAAACCCTTGTACAGTTGTGTTCAAAATTATTCAACCCCCACTGAAATTGAGTGTTTTGGCCAGTTTGACATTGATTTTGATCATTCAGTCATCTTGCTTACAATTAACCCCTTAAGGACCGAGGACGTACCATGTACGTCATTGCAGCGGGTCTCTCTTAGACCCGCTGACGTACATGGTACGTCCTGCCGTTTTTTGAGCACTGGAAGCGATCGGATCGCTTCCAGCAGCTCAAACGCCATTGCAGGCTGCCTGGGAGTCCAGGCAGCCGTGCAATGGCGTTTTAGAAGTGCCGGGGCACCATGTGATCGCTCCCCGGAGCGATCAACATCCGATTTCACCGGAGAGGTGCCCGGCACTTCTAGAGAGCGCTGGAAGCGATCAGATCGCTTCCAGCTGCTCTGAGTATATTACAAGGATGCCTCGACATCGAGGCATCCTTGCAATATGCTTACCTGCCGCCGGTCCGTCCGTGATCGCTCCCCCCGAGCGATCACTTCCGGTAGCGGCAGGAAGTACTGAGTGCCACGAGGTATCGTGGCACTCAGTACAAAAACGATCACATCAGTGATCAGGTGCTCTGCTGGGTGCCTCGAGGGATCAAGGCACCCAGCAGAGTAAAAAAAAGTGTAAAAAAAAGTGAAAAAAAAAGTAAAATAAAAATAAATAAAATAAACTGACGGTTAGGGGTAGGGTTAGGGGTAGGGTTAGGGGTAGGGTTAGGGGTAGGGTTAGGGGTAGGGTTAGGGGTAGGGTTAGGGTTAGGGTTAGGGTTAGGGTTAGGGTTAGGGTTAGGGTTAGGGTTAGGGTTAGGGGTAGGGTTAGGGGTAGGGTTAGGGGTAGGGGTAGGGGTAGGGGTAGGGGTAGGGGTAGGGTTAGGGTTAGGGTTAGGGTTAGGGTTAGGGTTAGGGTTAGGGTTAGGGTTAGGGTTAGGGTTAGGGTTAGGGTTAGGGTTAGGGTTAGGGTTAGGGGTAGGGGTAGGGGTAGGGTTAGGGTTAGGGTTTAGGGGAGGGTAGGGGTAGGGGTAGGGGTAGGGTTAGGGTAGGGTTAGGGTAGGGTTAGGGGTAGGGTTAGGGGTAGGGTTAGGGGTAGGGTTAGGGGTAGGGTTAGGGTTCTAAGGGCAGGGTCATCTTGGGGCTGAGTGGGATGTTCCTAGCCTGCCTCAGAGAGGCAGGCTAGCAACATCCAATCAGAAGTTAGAAAAAATCAAAATAAAATTTCTAATTTGTCAGGTCAGGTCAATATTTTGTAAATATTGCTCTGACCTCTGTGATTCTCCCTCCCTCTCCTCACTTGTGTTTTGGTGAGCGAGAGAGAGATCAGATTTGACAGGTTAGAGATTTTAGTGAGATTTAGTGAGATTAGAAAAATTGAGGCAGATTTAGAGAGATTTTAGGGAGATTTAGAAGAATTGAGGCAGGTTTAGAGGGATTTAGAGAGATTTAGGTGTTTATTTGTATTTTCTTGTGAAACCCAACGGTTCTTCTAAGAACCAACAATCCGCTTATATATATATAATAATTATAAAATTTTATAATCTATTATATATAATGTCTGAGAGGGTGTACAGCGCCGAGGAGGCATATGCCATCCTGGCGTCAGAATCTGAGGCATCTGCGTCAGACTCAGACCCTCATTTCGACCCGCTAACTGCTCAGAGACGTCGCTAGATACATTATCTACGCTGGCTGATGTATCTAGTGATGTTTCTGATGCAGATCCTGGGTCACCACCTGCCAGCAGGAGACGTACAGCTCCAGCTGAGGAGTGGGTAGTGCCTCATCGCCAGAGGCCAGATATCCCTCCTTTCACGGCAAATCCTGGCATCAATATTGATGTTGCAGGATTTACCGCCACACAGTTTTTGCAGGTGTTTATGGGGGATGATTTGTTGGGCCACATCGTGGCCCAATCAAATCTGTATGCCCATCAGCATTGTGCTGCGAAGCCAGACTCCTACTTGGCAAGGCAGCAATGGACCCCGCTAGATGTGCCAGAATTTCTGAAATTACTATGCTGAGGGCATCATAAAGAAGCCCTCAATTCGCTCCTACTGGAGCAGTAGCCCCATCTGCTCTACCCCCATTTACCCCCAATCAATGTCACGTAGAAGGTATGAAAACATTTTGCGTTTCATGCACTTCAGTGACAACAGCCTGTGCCCCCCTAGAGAGCATCCCCAGTTTGACAGGCACCAGACTTTTACATTTTATTCGTACATTTTTATGTTCTACAATTGGTGCTGTATTTTGCCAAAATCTTTGCACACCTATGCATGGGGGGCATGGGTGTACTCAGGAGATCTTGCAGAAAACAACCTGGAGAGTTTTCATGCAGTAACAAACAACAGTGTCTCCTAAATCACAGTCCAAAACTACTGTGGGCGTAAAAATCTGAAAATTGAAAAATTACACCACACACCTTCTCAAATGTTTTGGGCTAAAACCGTTGCATCCATGGCATCAAAGCACTCCATATGCAATACCTTGGGGTGTCAACATAACAAATATAAACAATTTTCTGGCAATAATTCAAACTGGGGTATGCGGTAGACCCAAAACCAAAGATAGGCCTAGCTGAAGAAATAATCTCAATTTCAACTCCAATGACAAAGTCATAAAAATTGTATTTGAACCTTCCAAAATCCTGGCAAACCTATGCATGGGGGGCATGGGTGTACTCAGGAGACCTTGCAGAAAACAACCTGGAGAGTTTTCATGCAGTAACAAACAACAGTGTCTCCTAAATCACAGTCCAAAACTGATGTGGGTGTGAAAATGAAAAATGACCACCAAACTGTATCCAATTTGTTTGGAGCAAACGGATGCATCCATAGCATAAAAACACTCCATTTACAATACTTTGGGGTGTTAGCTTACCAAATATATGCACGTTCATAAAACTGGGGTATGTAAAAAGGCCCCTAAAAAGAAGATAAGCAAAGAAGATACTGTATGTCAAATTAGAAAATTGACAAGCACATGTCAAAGATTGGCGTAGCACCCCAAAAACAACAGAACAAATCTATATATGGGTGGTATCAATTTACTCAGAAGATGTTGCTGAACATATTTTGGGGTGTTTTTTGGCAGTAACCCATAACTGGATTTGACAATTCATGCCTAAAGTACAATGTGTGTGAAAAAATAACACAAAAAGTGACTACCTGAAAGTTTGACATAGAGCTAGTGCATGGAAAGTGTTAAAATACAACTCTTTGAAGCACCCTAGGGTGTGCCCTTTCTAAAAATATATGGTTTGATGGGGGTAAATTACTTTGGCCGGCTTCAAAAATGTCCCAAATAGGACATGGGTGCATGATGACGAAATGTGAAAATTCCAAGTTGGAAAACTGAAATGCGCACCCCCCAAATAAGGCCTATTAGCCCCAAATGACCCGACATACCTATACATGGGTGGTATCACTTTACTCAGAAGATGTTGCTGAACATATTTTGGGGTGTTTTTTGGCAGTAACCCATAACTGGATTTGACAATTCATGCCTAAAGTACAATGTGTGTAAAAAAATAACACAAAAAGTGACTACCTGAAAGTTTGACATAGAGCTAGTGCATGGAAAGTGTTAAAATACAACTCTTTGAAGCACCCCAGGGTGTGCCCTTTCTAAAAATATATGGTTTGATGGGGGTAAATTACTTTGGCTGGCTTCAAAAATGTCCCAAATAGGACATGGGTGCATGATGACGAAATGTGAAAATTCCAAGTTGGAAAACTGAAATGCGCACCCCCCAAATAAGGCCTTTTAGCCCCCAAATGACCCGACATACCTATACTTGGGTGGTATCAATTTACTCAGAAGATGTTGCTGAACATATTTTGGGGTGCTTTTTGCAGTAAACCTTAAAGTTCACAGTACATGTATTCTTAAATTGCGTTCAAAAAAAAAAAAAAAATCACCAAATTTTTTTTTTTCTCAAACTTTGGCATAGATTTGTGGTAAAATGGTTTGCATGGAAAGAGTCAAAATACCCCAAGTTTAATACCTTGATTTGTGTACTTTAAAAAAATATGTATATGTGGAGGGTTATTCAGGAATTAGTGACAGATATCAGTGTTACAATGTCACTATCACTAGTTTTGAAAATAAACTCTTTGGAAATGACAAAGTGCTACTTGCACTTATTGTTGCATAAAATAAGGAAAAAAGCGAGGAATATGTAAACATTGGGTATTGCTAAACTCAGTACTAAATTTAGAAACTACTAAAGAATAAATTTTTTTTGACGGTTGTTGATACATAAGAAATTTTGGGGGTCAAAGTTCGAAAAAGTGGTGTTTTTTCAATTTTTGTGTCATATTTCACAATATTTTTTATAGTAAATTATATGAAATGATGAAAAAAATGGTATCTTTATAAAGTCCATTTAGTGACGAGAAAAACAGTGTAAAATATGTGTGGGTTACATAAACGAGTAAGAGGAAAATTTGACGTAAACACTAAGAGCGCAGAAACGTAAAAACAGCAGCGGTCACGAACGGACGGATTCGTGTAAAACCGCCCGGTCACTAAGGGGTTAAATCAAAGAGGCACGTGTAGGTCAGACAAATATAACATAACATTTATAATGAAATAACCACAAATGTCTTTTCTGTGCTCACATCATTATCAGTTTTATTCAACCCCCAAGTGACATTCAATCTTAGTACTTAGTACAACATCCTTTTACAGTTATAACAGCTTTTAAACGTGAAGCATAGCTTGACACAAGTGTCTTGCAGCGATCTACGGGTATCTTCGCCCATTCGTCATGGGCAAAAGTCTCCAGTTCAGTCACATTCTTAGGCTTGCGCACTGCAACTGCTTTCTTTAAGTCCCACCAGAGGTTCTCAATCGGATTTAAGTCAGGTGACTGCGATGGCCACTCCAAAATGTTCCAGCCTTTAATCTGCAACCATGCTCTAGTGGACTTGGAGGTATGCTTGGGATCATTGTCCTGTTGAAAGGTCCAAGGTCTCCCAAGCCTCAGGTTTGTGACAGACTGCATCACATTGTCATCCAATATCTCCTGGTACTGAAGAGAATTCATGGTACCTTGCACACGCTGAAGCTTCCCTGTACCTGCAGAAGCAAAACAGCCCCAAAGCATGATTGACCCCCCGCCATGCTTCACAGTAGGCAAGGTGTTCTTTTCTTCATAGGCCTTGTTCTTCCTCCTCTAAACATAGCGTTGATCCATGGGCCCAAACAGTTCTAAATCCACAGAACACTATCCCAAAACTTCTGTGGTTTGTCCACATGACTTTTGGCATACTGCAGTCGACTCTTCTTATTCTTTGGAGACAGCAAGGGGGTGCGCCTGGGAGTTCTGGCATGGAGGCCTTCATTACGCAGTGTGCGCCGTATTGTCTGAGCTGAAACTTCAGTACCCACATCTGACAAATCTTTTCTCAGTTCCTCAGCAGTCACACGGGGACTTTTCTCCACTCTACGCTTCAGGTAGCGCACAGCAGTCGAAGTCAGCATCTTCTTTCTGCCACGACCAGGTAGCGTTTCAACAGTGCCCTTTGCCTTGAATTTGCGAATGATGCTTCCTATGGTCTCTCTTGGTATGTTTAACATCTTTGCAATCTTCTTATAGCCATTGCCCTTCCTGTGAAGAGTAATCACCTCTTCTCTTGTCTTCCTGGACAATTCTCTTGACTTCACCATGTTTGTAACCACACCAGTAAATGTCTAGAAGGAGCTGAGTATCACAGTCATTTTAAAGCTGCCTAATTGGTGCTTATTATGCTTTATTGCTGCTCCGTGACATCCACAGGTGTTTTCAATACCTGATTGAAAACACTTGAATGAACCTCTGTTCTTCAGAGTGGTAGTCTTTAAGGGGTTGAATAATTGTGTCAATGAAGAATTCACAAAAGAAACATTTACTACTGTATTACAAAACCAATTGATGTCATTTTAGTTGCATATGGTTCTTTAAAAAGTCCTTGTAGGATTTCATTCTGAATACAATTACAAATGTACACTAAATTCCCTAAAACCCTTTACAGCATTGGGGGTTGAATAATTTTGAACACAACTGTATTCCTGTTTCGTTGCATCGAACTTCAGCAATTTACCTTGTGGTGCCCCCTGTGAGGTTACATAGGTTGAAAGAAGACATGGGTCCATCGGGTTCAGCCTTTCACACATCACCTACTGCTGTTTATACAAAAGAAGCAAAAACCCCAGTCTGAAGCGCTCGCCAATATGCAACAAACTGGGGAACAATTCCTTCTTGACCCTAGATGGCGTCACATTTCTCCTTGGATCAAGAAGCTTTTACCCACATATTATGACCCTTAATTTTCTGTGTCTGCAGGAAGTCATTCAGGCGCTTTTTAAAAAAGTCTGTACAGTCACTGACCCAACCACCTCAACAGGCAGAGAATTCCACAGCTTTATTGTTCTCACCGTAAAATAACCCTTCCTATGCTTTAGGCTGAGTTTCCTTTCGTCCAGTCTATATGGGTGACCCCATGTCCTGTGTATAGTCCTATTAATGAATAGTTTTCCAAACAATGGTTTATAATGGCCCCGTATATATTTATATAAAGTTATCAGATCCCCTCTAAGTAACCGTTTCTCTATACTTAGCAATCCATGACATCCAGTGCATGGTGGGGGTCCAGGATGTGTCTAATACATATTTTTTTCCCTATAAACTCCTTCAGTAAATACCACACAGAGTAAAAAATAAATAAATAAATAAATATATATATATAATATATTTGCTGATCCGAGATCAACTTTGGTTACCCTGAACTCAGCACCACTTCATAGCAAAGCAGTAAGTCTTTACACCAAGTCTGTCACACTCCAGACCCCCCCCCCCAGATGTTTCTGAACGACAATTCCCTTGATTCCCTGGCCATCTATTGCATTCAAAGAATTATGGGAATTGTAGGCATCAACATCTGTGGGGCCGTGAGTTTGACAGTCCTTCTTTACAATATCAGGGTTATTCAAAGAGATCCGAATTGCTGGCGAAAGATAACCAAACAGTGAAATTGAGCGTTCGGTTACCTTTCCTGGCCATTCAGAGAGCAGGCAGTTCGTCAAATGTTGGCGAATTGTCTGCACATACGGTGCCTGTTCGAGGGCAGTGAAATCCCCATAGAGAAGCAATGCTTTGTCTATTCAGAGAACAAAAACCAGCAGTGAAAAGTTGCCGAATTGCCCTGCTGTTCGGTGGTTTCATTTGTCAGGTTTATTCAGGCAAATCCCATAGGCTTCAATGTTAAAAATATTCCCGTTTTAATTCAATATCTAATAAACCGTTGATCAGAATATTCTGCAGTAAAAAAAAAAAAAAAACCTGAACAATGCCTAAAAAGATCCTAAAAAAATAAAAAAATAAGGATCTTTTAGGCATTTTTCAGGATTTTTTTTTTTTTTTTTTTACAAATTATCAGATTTTTTTAAAATTGTTTTTTCTTTTTCCTGTAACAGCCCTTGTTATTATCATTCATTGGATTTAATATGTAAATTCCAGACATTTTCATTCTGTAGTTTCTTTGCAAACAGCGTTTCACTTTTCAAACATTCAAGTGAACAGTTTTTGTTCTTCACTCCATTCTTCTGCGATGTCGGGTTTTTCCGGCGGCTGCTCTGCGCTGTGATCGGCGGCTGCTCGGGTTTCTCTGGCGTGTTCAGCGGGGTTAATCTAGATGTTTTTGCGGGTTTCGGTGTGCCTTCGTTGGGTTTCGCGGTGAGTGGTTTGTCGGGTTTGCGGCGGCTTTTCCCTGCACTACGACGGCCTTGCGGTGCTTGCTGAATACACCGCAGGGTCACCGAAATGGGCTTGCCGAAACGCACCGAATTGAAGAGAACGAAAAGTCACCGAACATGCGGTGACTTTTTGATTCTCTTTGAATAACCCTGATAGTCCCTAGAACAGTGTTTCGCAACCCTGGTCCTCAGAACCCACTAACAGGCCAGGTTTTAAGGATTCCCTTGGGGAAATGCAAACTGAATCCTGCAATCAATCACCTGTGCTTCAAATATCTGGTAAACCTAACCTGCTAGGGCAGGGGTCAGCAACCTTGGCTCCCTGATGTTTTGGGAACTACATCTCCCAAAATGCTCAGTAACCCATTAGGCTGGCTGAGCCACATGGGAAATGTAGTTCCCTAAACATCAGGGAGCCAAGGTTGTTGACCCCTGTGTTAGGGGGACCTGAGGATCACGGCTGGGAACCACTGCTCTAGAGTAGTGGTTCCCAACCACGGTCCTCAAGTACCCCTAACAGGCCAGGTTTTCCAGATAGCCGAAGCACAGCACAGGTGATATGATTGCAGGGCGCCGTCTACATTTCCACAAGGCAATCCTTAAAACCTGGCCTGTTAGGAGTACTCGAGGACCGCAGTTGGGAACCACTGCTCTAGAGAAACAACTACATATTTATTTATTTATAAAGGATTTTACCAGGAAGGATACATTGAGATTTCTCTTGTTTTCAAGTATGTCCTGGGTTCCAGAACATTGAAGTGTTACAGTTACAGAAATACAAAGTAATACAATGCAAGATATTAAAAAAACACAAATATACAGATTAACAGAAAATAAATATGTAGGAAATATAGTCACTAGGTTACATGTTTACAGGTGCATTCTGTATTGAGGTATGTTAGTAAGGAGCTTTTGAGTGACTTAAGACTGGGGGAAGATTTGATGGTGTCTGGGAGGTTATTCCATAATTGTGGTGCTCTGTAGGAAAATGAGGATCGAGCCACTGTCTTTTTGTATTGTGGTATTGCAAGTAAGGTGCTGGTCCTGGATCGGAGGTTATAGGATGAGGGAGCTGCTGGAGGAAGCAGTCTATTCAGGTAGGGCGGTAGCTTCCCAGAAAAGTTCTTAAGCCCTGTTCACACTGTGCGATTTATTGCGTGGATTTTGCCGCGACGTCGCACTATGTAGCTTCTCCAATGGAGCTGTTCACATCTTGCCGCGCGACGTCGCATGTCGCAGAAGCATGTCGCAGGTATATGACCCTTTTTTTGCGATTTGCTATCTGCGATTTGTATTGGTGGTGCTTTGCAAAAAATAAAAAAAAATCCACACAAAACAGTGATGTCGCGCGACATTATCGCACCATGTCGCGAATATGAAAAATCGCACAGTGTGAACGGGGCCTCAAACACCAGGTTGGAAAGGTGAAGGGTGCGTTTAGACTCCAGCAACGGCCAGTTTAGTTCTTTTAACATGTCACAATGGTGGGTCATGTAGTTACATTGTAGAACAAAGCGGCAGAATGAGTTATACAATGTAGTAAGTCTATGAAGGTGTGTTTGCGGGCGGCTGCATACACTACATCTCCGTATTCAATAGCCGGCATAAGCATTTGTTGTACAATCTGCTTTCTTACCGCGGGGCTCAGGCAGGATTTGTTTCTGTACAGGGCACCTAGTTTGGGGTAAAGTTTAGATGCGAGTTTTTCGATGTGGGGGCCGAAGGATAGATTTGGGTCTAACCACATACCTAGATATTTGAGAGAAGTGACTGTGGTCAGCATGCCATTTGATTTTGTCCCAACACATAAGTGGGGATTTTGAAATTTGTGTAGTTTAAGTGCTGTTCCAAAGAGCATCGTTACAGTTTTGTCATTATTTAAAAAAAGTTTGTTGTGCGTCCATACGTCCGGATGCACTTTTTTCATGGAAGACGTGATAGCGGTCATACGGTGCGCAATTACGGCCGCGATTTTTTACGGAGCTATAAAACACAAATGGACGTGATGTAGGCCAGACATGTGCAGTGTCTGACGTCTCCTAATCACGCACGCGCGCACACGCCGCTATGCCGACGCAGTGCACTCTGTGCGTCAGCACTAGCAGTTTCAAGTTTCCAAACAAAATGCGTTCGTTGCTTTTCGCGACCGAACTTTCGTGCGGCCGTACTTCGTATATTGGCTGTCATTTGCTGCTACTACGGCGGTGATAAAGTGCAGCTCAACACACGTTCGCACTGCGTTCGTCTGACCCCAGCCTAAAGCCGAATTAAATCTGGAAACCTGAAATCTTTAAATAGGATTTAGTTTCCCTACAAATTTTTGTCTGTTTTCTTTATACAAATAACAAGTGCCTGTAATATATATATATATATACTCTAATATCGTTTTTATATATTAAACATTTTCTTATACGCCAACTCATGTGTTGAAGGAAATATGCCAAGCAAATGTTGCGTGTAAAAAAAGAAAGGAAAAAAAAAAAAGTAATTTCATAAAAATAATGGTTATTTGCACGAGACTCAAAGAAATAAATATGGGTATAATTACCTGTAAAAGCGAGACATAGAAGGTTGTTCCAGACTATACAGGGTGGGAGGCCGCAGCCCCTGCAGCTACCACATAAATGGTATCAGGAAAGGAAACCAAAGCTGCTGGGGGCGGCCATCTTGGTTTTGTGAATGTAAAAAAAATAACCACAAGCGTATTTTATTAATCAAAGAGGTTTAGTCAGAGAGGACCCCACTGTTATTTTAAAGTTTTATCAACACAGAACAACTTAATACTTAAAACTTAATACTTAAAACTTTAAAAATAAAGAATAATAAAATATGGCAGTTTATTAGGCCTCTTAAAATGTCAGCTATTTTATTTTTTAGGCAGGACACACCTATTAAAAATGTAAAAAAACATACTGAATAGCTGTGAATCTGTAAATAAAGTCATAATGACTCCACGATGCCTTGATATATGATTATTTCTTTAAGCATTTTTTCGTTTAGATATTAAACATTAAGGCGACACGCCTTTGAAACATGGTATAAGCAGTGTTGCCAGAGCAGCCATGTTTTCCCGGGATCTGTAATTTATTCATGCTGGTGGACAATATCATGAAGGATTCAAACGCTGCAGGTAAAACAATTAAATCCTAGGTGACCAATCGTGATTAGGAAATGGATTTTTCCTCCTGAAGCATGTAAGTTAAACATGTTGCAGGGCTGCTCCTTCCCTGTGCTCTTATTGTGAAATAGTAATATGTGTACAGGAAAACATGGCTGATCTGTAACTCTAAGCTTCTGTTATTTTTATTTTTCCCAGACTATTTGATCAGATTTGGACCCACCTGAGATTTCTACCGTTACAGTTCCAAGTATTTGTAAAACACCAACAAGTTCCACAGCGCTGTACAATGGGCTGGGCATAACAACGAATATACATACAAATTAGACCCACATAGAACAGTAGGAGAGTGGACCCAGCTCGAGAGCTTACAATCTAAGAGGAGAGGGGTGAAACACAAGCAGGTCTATTAAGGGTGAAGTCAGGAGAAGAGCACAATCTAGACCAAAAAAATTATTTGGAAAATGAGATAAATGGGAAAAATGTTCAGGTTTTTTTACCTAGATTTTTCACTTCTCCTGCCTGTTCTCCTGAGTTTCACCTTTCAGTGAATACACCTGTAGGCAGTGGCGTCGCTAGGGGGGGCAGGGGGTGCAGCCCGCACCGGGTGACACCACCCTAAAAAAAATATATATATTTTTTTACACAAAACTATTTTACCAGGAAGGATACATTTAGATTTCTCTCATTTTCAAGTATGTCTTGGGTAGGCAAGGCCTAGGCTGGCACCTTCCAGGGGGCAGCAAAAGAAAAAAAACACTAAAGGGGATATTCACAGAGCACCGAAATGACGGAGACATTTCAGTGTTCTGTTGTTCCCCGCAGGAAGGATACATTGAGATTTCTCTCGTTTTCAAGTATGTCCTGGGTGGCGAGTATGTACCGTTGGGTGTCTTGCCAAGGACACTTACTGGAGAGGTGCTCTTGCCGGGATCGAACCCATGTCTCCACAGGCTCTCTCCATGCAGAGCAGTGATGTTACCTCTACTCCACCCAGCCATTACTTCGCTATAGGGACTTTCACTGCTTTTGAACAGGCACCGTACTTGCTGGCAGTTCACCAAAATTTGTGTGTGAGCATATCACAGAGCTCCACAGCAATAAACCTCACAGTAATGTCGCCGTGTATTATGAGTATTCAGTGTTATATGGGAGTACTGATTTATGAGTAAGAGTAGTTAAAAAAAAAAAACACGTAAAACTCGTGGGGGCGGGGTGACACCATGAGTTCCCGTACCGGGTGACACCAACCGTAGTGACGCGCCACTGCCCTGCCTGTAGGCGAGTAGAGTTCTAGGATTCTGATTGCAGGTAATGCATTTTCTGTTTGTTGTGTTACCATGCAGCTGTCTGCAAGCTCCACTGTGCTGCCCAGGAGTAATGGGATTTGTGCACGTAACCAATTCTGTCGCTAACCAGGAAAAAGGGCAGTTTGGGGGAGCCCAGGGACCATGATTTGATTGGGACTTACATAATCGAGCACTTGACTGTAGGATAAAGCTGCTATTTAGTATAGCTTGTTTTACTCGGATACATAGCAATGTGATTATTTACATCTCTAGGTAATATTATATTCATATACCAAAGTATTTTGGGTTAGAAAAAAAAAATCGACACATTGGAGGTCATTCACTAAGTTCGGAATTTGCCACCGAATTGTAGCGAACAGTGAACTTCCCCATACGGTGCAATTTCAGGGCAATTCGTCTCTTAAGTATTTCCAGGAAAACATGGCCGATCTGGCAACCCTGGTGTGATCCCCTTTCATGTCATATCATCCCATTTTCATCACACACTCTTGAGGGGTAAGTCACTAAATGACGTGTTTTGTTCACTGGAAACGCGGTGCTTTCTGATTAACCCTCCAGACTTATTACCTTCACATATTATATACTGTGTTTTTTTTTTAAAAAAAGACAGGGCTTTATTATGATATGATATGCATATATATATATATATTTTCAGACAGTATATACATTATAATTAATTGTGAAGAAATGTAAAGAATATGCAAAACAAAGTATTTTCACGGTTATTGCTGTAATAATGTGTGCATAAATAATGCAATTAATGAAAAGCAATATTCTCTCTCTTTAGGCTAGGGTCAGACGAACGCATTTTTCACGTCTACCGTCAAAGTGCGTCGATGCGTCCAAACGCACTTTTTCACGGAAGACGCGATAGCGGTCATACGATGTGCAATTTCGGCCGTGATTTTTGACGGAGCTATTAAAAACAAATGGACGTGATGTTGGCCGGACATGTGCAGCGTCTGACTTCTCCTAATCACGCCGCTAGCGGACGCAGCGCACTCTGTGCGTCAGTACTAGCGGTTCTACGTTCTCGAAAAAATGTGTTCCTTTGCCGCTTGCGTTGCGTGGCTGAACTTTCGTGCGGCCGTACTTCATATATTGGCCGTCATTTGCTGCTACTACGGCCATAATAAAGTGCGGCTATATGCACATTCGCACTGTGTTCGTCTGACCCCAGCCTTAACTAGCACAGGAACACATCGTATCACTCTGATCTCTCTATACAGAGACTGTTGCACGGGACAGTATTCTCTGTGATTGGCTGTCACTGCTCTCACATGTGCTGAAAAATCTGTTTTTGTGGTTTCTGGACTTGTCGAGGCACCCAGCAGCATTCTGTTAATTGGCTGATCTCCATTCCTGTTGCTGCTTGGTTCGTTATAAGCTGCAACACAGAATTATTCCATCAGGACCTCTTACCTGTAGGACATCCATTATGGAATAATTCCATCATGTGCCAGAAAAGAGTTTATTATGGATAATAGTACTACAGCTACAGCCCAATCACTCCTAAAATAAGCTTGGGGAAAAAATCCACTATCAAGTACCTCCAACCTCAAGAAGGATAGGGTACCGGTACAGACAATGTGATCTATGAGAAATGGGGCAGAAGCCTAATGGGGGACAGAGAAATGGAGTAGAGGAAAAAAATGGGGTGAGAGGGATGGAACAGATTAGACCTGGGGGTCAGAGAAATACAGGGTTATTCAGAGAGAGGTGAAAAGCAGGAGAATGACTGGAGAATGGAAAATTTGAGGTCAAAACAGCCGATTTTTGGGCGAATTGGGCGAAAATGGGCGAATTTTTCTGGTTTGGCTAATTTGACCTAGAATTTTCCATTCTCCAGTCATTCTCCTGCTTTTCACCGCTCTCTGAATAACCCTGTGTGTGACCTAGAAAGGGCAAATTCACAGTGGAGGACCAGAGAGATGAGTTATGGGGTGAGGTGGACTGGACCCGTAGGCTCATAAAATTTATTTTATTTATTTATTTATAAAGGATTTTACCAGGAAGGATACATTGAGATTTCTCTCGTTTTCAAGTATGTCCTGGGTTCAAGAACATTGAATTGTTACAGTTACAGAAATACAAAGTAATAAAATCTTCATCTTTGAGCCCATAAAGCATGGTGGTCAAACTCTGCCTTCCCACGATGTTTCTGAACTACAACTCCCATGATTCCCTGGACATCTATTATATTGAAAGCATTCTGGGAATTGTAGACATCAACATCTGGGGGACGTGATTTGGACAGCCCTGCCATGAAGTCTATAATCCAGCGTTGGTGGCGCAGTCTTACACAGACACCAATAATGTGTGGCTGTGTGTATATGTTCAAAACTGATAAGATTATGGGATTTTACAGCTTTTGTTCCGTGTTTTATGAACAAGAGAACATTATGCAGTGTATCAACAGCTGGAGAGCCAAAAGAACGTACTATGTTCGATGAGACATTTTTGGCATCTAGGATATTGTTGCCACAACTATAACATTTTTGTTGCTTGCAATGTTGGCCGTTTCCTCTTGTCTCCATTCGGCATTTTTATTGAGGTCTTTATGGATCGCTGTGGAATCGATGGATACTTTTACTGCCACGGGGTTCTTGTAGAAAAGCCCAGCTTTGGTTGGAAACATGTTTGTGAAGTCTTTTATCTTTAATTGTCTCTCTTTAAGTTCAGCTTGCACTTCTTCATCCATATTGTGCACATTTATAATACGGAGGGTGAACATTATAAACCCAAAGAACCCAATCACAATGATGATGAAACCCGCTGCCCCGGCGTCGTCGTTTACAAATGATGAATTAAGAGTAGTCGACTGAACGGTGCTCAACGCTGTCGGATCCATCAGGAATCGCTCTTCACATTATATTTTATTCTCCTGAGCATACACTAAAAAGACAAAAATGGAAAGCATGAGAAGAGGACACATAAATCACGGCTTGTGCTAGAAAGAGAGTTTAGATCAGGGATCTCAAACAATTCCCCCTCCAAAATGTTGATGGCCTACAATTCCCAGAATTTTTTGAATGGAACAGATGGCCAGAAACTCATCGGAGCTGTAGATCAGAAACACTGGGAGGGCCAGAGTTTGAGATTCCGGTTTTAGATGGAAGAAACACATGTGAAAACCATCATAATGCATACAGGGTTATTCAAAGAGATCCGAATGGCTGCCGAAAGGGAACCGAACGCTGAAAATCAGCGTTCGGTTACCTTTCTTGGCCATTCGGCTATCCAGAGAGCAGGCAATTCACCAGGACATATACGATGCCTGTTCAGTGCCTGTTCGAGGGCAGTGAAATCCCCATAAAAAAGCACTGCTTCGGCTATTCAGAGAACACAAACCAGCAGTGAAAGGTTCCCGAAATGCCCTGCCATTCGGTGGTTTCATTTGACAGGTTTATTCAGGAGAATCCCATAGGCTTCAATGTTAAAAATATTCCCGTTTTAATTCAATATCTAATAAACCGTTCATTATAAAATTCTGCAGTAAAGAGTCTCTTTATTTATAGATTTTTTAGGATATTTTAAGCATTTTTCTGGATTTTTTTTAACCACTTCCATGCGGAGGACGCGCTGAGCGCGTCCTCCGCATGGCTCCCGCTGTGCGGAGGACGCGCTGAGCGCGTCCTCCCTTTGGGGTCAGCGTTCGGCCGGGTTCCGGCCGATCGCTGGCCCCTCCGGTGCGGGCTGACATCCTCGATGTCAGCCCAGCATCCGGAACCGCCGCCGCTGAAATTAGGTGTCATCGCGGCAGCGCGATGACACCTAATTCAGGCGCCCCCCCCCCGCATGTGGGAAGCGCCTGAAAGGGAGGGGGGGAGGTCCTTCAGACCTTTCTCCCTCCCGATCGGTGGCGTTGCGGGGGTTAACCCAGGCACCATTTGGAAGGGCACAGCCTGCCCTTCCAAATGGTGCCTGGCATTAACCCCTGGGGAGCTGGATCGCGAATCGGCGCTGAAAAGCGCCGGTTCGTGATCCTTTCCCGGAGCTGGCCGACATCTTGGATGAACTCCCCCTGAGGACTGGCGTCATCGTGCATAGCACGATGACGCCAGTCCTAGAGTTAACCCCTAACTGCCACCAACGGTGGAGATAGGGAGTTCCAATGAACTCCCTATCTCCCGATCCGTGGCAGCTAGGGGTTAAAGTTTGGTATGGTTGGATCAGCCAGAGCATGGCCGTTCCAACGATACCAAACACTACAGTCAAAAAAGTTTTTTAAAAAAAATAAAAATTAAAAATAAAAATAAAAATATATTTAAAAAAAATTATAAAAAAAAAAATAAACATTTTTTTTCTTTTTTTTGGTTCGTTAATGCAGCAATATTGTTCCCATTTCAATTATAATGTGAACAATGATGCTGCACTAACGATTTTTGTATGCGGTGCGTTTGTTAAAAATCGTGTAATTTCCCCAAAAAAAAATGTAACGAGACCCCATCTCTAATTTTTTTTAACAAGCGCACCCCATACAAAATATAACCGCAATTGCTCGCATGTTAAAATGTGAAAAAAAACACTTTACACGTTGTAAATTATTGAAAATACATATTTTATTGCATTTTTTGTTATAATATACAGACATGACATAACATATACATATAATAATGACATATTATGAATCTACCGAGTCTGACGGAAAGAACGATATATAATATGTCTGGGTCATATACTAAAATAAGCCTTCAAAACACGTTTAAACATGATGAGCAAAACCGGTAAAAATGACCTCAGCACAGAGGTGTGAAAAGCCTCAGCAGCGAAAGGGTTAAAAAAAGTCATATTTTTTTATTTTTTTAAGTTTACTTATTTTTTCTGTAACAGCCCTTTTTATTATCATTCATTGGATCATATGTAAATTTCAGACATTTTCGCTCAGTAGTTTCTTTGCAAACAGCGTTTCACTTTTCAAACATTCAAGCAAACTGTTTTGCTAATTTATTCACTGCCTTCGTCTGCGGTGTCGGCTTTTTCCGGAGGCCGCGCTGCATGTGACCGGCTCCTGCTCGGGTTTTTCCGGCATCTTCGATGGGTTAATCCAGATGTTTTTGCGGGTTTTCGGTGTGCATTTTTCCCGGGTTTTTGCGGTGACTTTTCGTCTGTTTTTTCCCTGCGCTTCGACGGCCCTGTGGTGCTTGTTGAATACACCGCAGGGTCGCCGAAATGGGATTGCCGAATGGCACCGAATTGAAGAGAAAGAAAAGTCACCGAACGTGCGGTGACTTTTCGATTCTCTTTGAATTACTCTGGTAGTAAAAACTTAAAGTGCCTTTTTTAACAGAGGCCATTAGGTGGCTCCAAAGGAACAGACAGGCCGGTCACTCAAGGCTTGGTATGAAAAGGAGCAAGGTTTTGGTCCTTTCTTGACGTTGTGGCTTCGTTTTATCTTTATGTTAATAGAAAAAAAATTATATTACAAAAAGACAAAAAAAGGGATAGTCCAACATTATACAAAAAAATTGAGGTTCATAGCCTTAAGCTACAAGAACATATAACAGCCAGGATAAATTGGCTCCGTAAATAAGGGCGTAAACCTACATATGTCGACCATGAGAAGATAAGAAGGCCCCTCCTGCAACAAGAAGTGAAGGGATGTGAACACCTCCCTGTGGCTCAATTATAAACCTCCTTTTCAATCCAAACCTTGAGTGACGGCAGGGGCGGATCCAGGGGGGGGGCAACGGGGCAATTGCCCCCCCCCCCCCGAGATTTGGCCCGGGGGTTGAGGGACCCAGATGCCGGGCAGCGCGAGAGCGCCTGCCCGGTCTTGAACAGTCCGTCCTGTGGGCAAATCCATGTGTGACCTGGGGGCAAATCCATGAGCTGGGGCAAATCATGTGTGACCTGGGGGCAAATCCATGTGTGACCTGGGGGCAAATCCATGTGTGACCTGGGGGCAAATCCATGAGCTGGGGGCAAATCCATGTGCTGGGGGGCAAATCCATGAGCTGGGCAAATACATGAGCTGGGCAAATCCATGAGCTGGGCAAATACATGAGCTGGGCAAATCCATGAGCTGGGGGCAAATCCATGAGCTGGGGGCAAATCCATGATCTGGGGGCAAATCCATGAGCTGGGGGCAAATCCACGAGCTGGGGCAAATCCATGAGCTGGGCAAATCCATGAGCTGGGGGCAAATCCATGAGCTGGGGCAAATCCATGAGCTGGGCAAATCCATGAGCTGGGGGCAATCCATGAGCTGGGGCAAATCCATGACCTGGGGGCAAATACATGAGCTGGGCAAATACATGACCTGGGGGCAAATACATGACCTGGGGGCAAATCCATGAGCTGGGCAAATCCATGTGCTGGGCAAATCCATGACCTGGGGGCAAATCCATGAGCTGGGCAAATCCATGACCTGGGGGCAAATCCATGAGCTGGGGGCAAATCCATGTGCTGGGCAAATCCATGACCTGGGGGCAAATCCATGAGCTGGGCAAATCCATGTGCTGGGCAAATCCATGACCTGGGGGCAAATCCATGAGCTGGGCAAATCCATGTGCTGGGCAAATCCATGACCTGGGGGCAAATACATGAGCTGGGCAAATACATGAGCTGGGCAAATCCATGACCTGGGGGCAAATCCATGAGCTGGGCAAATCCATGTGCTGGGCAAATCCATGACCTGGGGGCAAATCCATGACCTGGGGGCAAATCCATGAGCTGGGCAAATCCATGACCTGGGGGCAAATCCATGAGCTGGGCAAATCCTTGAGCTGGGGGCAAATTCATGTGTGAGCTGGGGGCTCTCTGCTCCTCTAGATTGTAAAATCCGGGGTGCCCTCTGCTCCTCTAGATTGTAAAATCCGGGGTGCCCTCTGCTCCTCTAGATTGTAAGCTCCTGGGTGTCCTCTGCTCCTCTAGATTGTAAGCTCCTGGGTGCCCTCTGCTCCTCTAGATTGTAAGCTCCTGGGTGCCCTCTGCTCCTCTAGATTGTAAGCTCCTGTGAGCCAGGCCCTCTGCTCCTCTAGATTGTAAGCTCCTGTGAGCCGGGCCCTCTGTAAATTCTCGTGAGTCGGGCTCTCTGCTAAAACACCTTATTTTCTGTAAGTGCCCCTCCCGAGACTAGTCTCTGGATCCGCCCCTGAGTGACGGGCCCTTCTGCTCATTTGGAGAAATTTGTGGTTGGAGCTCCTGGGACTGCTGGAACCTTGGCTGGTGGAATATAAATTGTCTTGTGCACAGATTCCTCCCCTCCCGTTGTCATTTCGCGTTTCTAACAAAAAAGAAATATATACAGTACAAGCTCAAAGAACAATTTACATGGAGTCAGGACACACACTTTAACGAGCCTTAATCGGGGCTCCCAGGTCCACACATATGAGTTAATAAGGGCACACCCATCAGCCACCAACCGGCCTTGACAGGTCAGTCACTGACCGTATTCAATTATCTTTGGAATCGCAAAAAATCAACCATATATGTGGAAAAAAAATAAAGCAGAATGTAATCCTGCAGTTGGTACAATTTACGTACACTCCCACTTTATATTTTTGTGGACTGCTATACTCTGAAGATTTTATAATTTTTTGTTATCTTTTCTTTTCTATATACTGGCCAGCCCTCTATGAGATGTGTTTAAGCGTGTTTGTCCTTCTTACCCACTGGGTGCCGCCATCATTGGAACAGCAGGCTGAGGTCCAATCAGAGCTGCTGATGTTACCTGTCATGTTAAGGCCAGAAGATCCAGCCAATAGGAGACCGGCAATGGAGGCTCCCAGCAGGTTTTCTTTACGCATACACAATTACTATGACAGGTATGCAGATTGTGGTGTGACCTAGTAGATGACAACATTTGTTGTTTTATTTGTATTTGGTTTTCTAGAGTATTTTTTTTAATATTCAAAAAAGGTTCAAAATTTGTGCCTGGGAATTATAGACCTGTGAGCTTAAACCTGTGGCTGGGAAAGTATTTGAGGTGTTACTAATGAATAATATTCAGGAACTCATTGGGCGGCATAATATTAGCAGGAATCCGCATGGATTTATGAAACACAGATCATATCAGACTAACCTAATTGGATTCCATGAAGAAGTGTCAGCATAGATCAGGGCGTCGCTGTGGATGTGTTTTACTTGGATTTTGCCAAAGCTTTCGACACAGTTTCCACACAAGAGGTAACTATTCAAAGAAAAACTGATCTAGATGAAAATTCTTGTTTTTGGAAAGAAAACTGGCTAAAAGATAGGGTACAGAGAGTGGTCATAAATGGTAAATTTTCAAGATGGACAACAGTGGTAAGTGGTGTCCCTCAGGGGTCTGTTATAGGACCAATTCTATTCAATTTATTTATAAGCTATCTTGAAATAGGCATCGAAAGTCACGTATCAGTGTTTGCAGATGACACAAAGCTAGGAAAAGTAAAACAATGTGAGCAGGATGTTACTTCGCTGCAGAGGGATTTAGATAGATTGGGGGACTGGGCACTTAAATGGCAGATGAAATTTAATGTAGATAAATGCAAAGTTATGCACTTTGGAGTGAAGACCACACAGGCAACTGATACCCTAAATGGTACTGAGTTAGGGAAAACAAAGCCGGAGAAGGATTTGGGAATAATCATAGACTTCAAACTAAGTAGCACTGTCCAATGTCAAACAGCAGCCGCCAAGGCCAGCAAGGTAATGGCATTAAAAGTGAAATTCACTCTCGGAACGAAAACATAATTTTGCCTCTTTATAAATCAATGGTAAGACGCACCTTGAATATGCCGTGTGATTTTGGGCACCTGTTTTAATAAAAGATATTATGGCTCTAGGAAAAGTACAGAGGTGGCAACTAAATGAATAAGGGGAATGGAAGATTTAAGTTATGAGGAAAGACTAACAAGCTTAAACCTCTTTAGTTTAGAGAAGCGGGGCCTTAGAGGGGATCTGATAACTTTATATAAATATATACGGGGCCATTATAAACCATTGTCTGGAAACCTATTCATTATTAGGACTATACACAGCACACAAGGTCACCCATTAAGGCTAGGGTCAGATGAACGCAGTCTGAGCGCACTCTGCGTGCGTGCATAAAGGCCTAAAGTGCATAAAGTGCGTACTGACGGAAGATACTGTAGACACCACACTGTTGGTTCTTCTTGACGGATGTAGAAAACAAAAGGGAATTATGGGAAACAAAATTAATATGAAAAATGATAACAATTGGTACATGATATGAAAAGCCATTTTGTGCGTCAAGGTGCTGGACATCGCAAATGCGGTCCATCTGACTTCGTGTCATCACGCACACAGAACGCTATGTGGACGTGGCGCACTCTGCGCGTCCGTCATATCGGTTTTACTTTCTTGCCTAACTTGCGTCCATTTGCCATGTTCGTTGTGCATGTGCAGTTTGGTGCGCACGTACTTCGTGTGTGGGTCTCTATTACTCATGATTCTATGCTACAACGGACGTTAAACTGTGCGCCAACATGGATGTTAATCCTGCGTTCGTGTGACGCCAGCCTTAGACTGGACGAAAGGAAATCCAACCTAAAGCATAGGAAGGGTTATTTTACAGTGAGAACAATAAAGCTGTGGAATTCTCTGCCTGTTGAGGTGGTCGGGTCAGAGACTGTACGGACTTTTAAACAACGGCTGGATGACTTCCTGCAGACACAGAATATTAAGGGTCATAATATTTAATATTATTAAAAGCTTCTTGATCCAAGCAGGAATCTGACGCCATCTGGGGTTAAGAAGGAATTTTTTCCCAGTATTTTGCATATTGGCGAGCGCTTCAGACTGGGGTTTTTGCCTTCTTTTGGATCAACAGCAGTAGGTGATGTGTGAAAGGCTGAAGTCGATGGATGTGTATACTTCTTCAGCTTATACAGTTAGGGAAAAAATTATTTGATACCACGCTAATTTTGTACGTTTGGCCACAACAAAAAAATGATCAGTCTAACAGTGAGTGACAGAATAAAAACAAAAACATCTAGAAAAAACACATTTCAAAAAAGTTACAAATTGATTTGCAATTTAGTGAGTGAAATAAATATTTGATCCCCTATCAATCAGCAAGATTTCTGGCTCCCAGGCAGCGGCGTAGCGTGGGTTGTCAGCACCCGGGGCAAGGCAAGAATTGTGCGCCCCAACCTGTGGACACGGTACCACACCATGATTCCCTTCTGCCAGCAGAGTATTGACCCCCTTAACCCCACAAGCACATGTATTGTATATTAACAAAATACTGATATAATAAAAAAATGAAACACATATGCCCCCCATGCTACAACACTGCTACCAGTCACCCTGTCCCAGAATACCCTAGTATAGTTCCACTCACTATACCCAGTCACTCTCTTCCAGTACACCCAGTCACGCTCTCCCTCAAGTACCCCCAGTCACACTCTCTCTCCCAGTACCTCCAGTCACTCTCTCCCAGTACCCCAGTCACTCTTTCTCCCAGTACCCCAGTCACTCTCTTTCTCCCAGTACCCCAGTCACTCTTTCTCCCAGTACCCCCAGTCTCTCTCCCTTTACACCAGTCACTCTCTCCCAGTACCCCCAGTCACTCTCTCCCAGTACCCCAGACACTCTTTCCCAGTACCCCACTTTCTCCCAGTACCCCAGTCACTCTCTCCCAGTACCCCAGTCACTCTCTCCCAGTACCTCCAGTCAAGCTCTCACATTACCCCCACTTTCTCTCAGTACCCCAGTCACTTTCTCTCAAAGTACCCCATTCACTCTTTCTCTCCCAGTACCCCCAGTCACTCTTACTCTCTCCAAGTACCCCCACTTTCTCCCAGTACCCTCAGTCACTCTCTCTGTCCAAGTATCCCAGTCATTCTCTCCCTGAACCTCCAGTCACCCTCTCTTCGTACCCCCTCACTGTGTGTTGGTCACGCTGTTCTGGTGTCACACAGTGTCACCTAACTGCATGAAGTTGCTGGTGGCCTGGGGGGGGAGCTGTCTCGGGGTCTTAATGGAGACTAGATTTTAAATGTGCTGCAGGGCAGTCGCCTCCCTCCCTCCTTCCTCTTCAGCGGCTGCAGGGCTGCCAGTGGCAGGGGGGCTGGCACAGGGCCTCATGGGGGGGCTGACAAGTGTGGTACAGGGTGTTCCGTCAGATAATGCTGCGCTGCTTCACGTGACTCATGTCTGCGTTAGGGAGGAGTCAGGACAGAATTTTCTGTCCTGGTCCTCCCTTCCGAACGCTGAGTGCTAACTCACTGCCGACACCGTAAAACTGGCGGCTGCCCGTGCAAGGGCCTCTCACGGACACCAGTGTCTGTGACGTGAGCAGACACCCTACTGATCTCTGCTGGAAAATATTAGTGGTTCAAAATTCTTTTGAAATTTTGCACCCCTAAGAAAATTGCGTCCGCCCCCAGGGCCCCGCCACGCTACGCCACTGCTCCCAGGTGTCTTTTATACAGGTAATGAGTTGAGATTAGCGGCACTCTCTTAAAGGGACTGCTCCTAATCTCAGCTTGTTACCTGTATAAAAGACACCTCTCCGCAGAAGCAATTAGATTTCAAACTCTCCTCCATGGCCAACACCAAAGTTTTTCAGTGACAAGATTGTAGACCTACACAAGGCTGGAATGGGCTACAAGACAATCGCCAAGCAGCTTGGTGAGAAGGTGACAATAGTTTGTGCAATTATTCGCATATGGAAGAAACACAAAATAACTGTCAATCTCCCTCAGTCTGGGGCTCCATGCAAGATCTCGCCTCGTGGAGTTTCAATGATCATGAGAACAGTGAGGAATCAGCCCCAGAAATACATGGGAGGATCTTGTCAATGATCTCAAGGCAGCTGGGACCATAGTCACCAAGAAAACAATTGGTAACACACTACACCGTGAAGGACTGAAATCCTGCAGCACCGCAAGGTCCCCCTGCTCAAGAAAGCACATGTACAGGCCGTTCTGAAGCTTGCCAATTAACATCTGAATGATTCAGAGAACTGGGTGAAAGTGTTGTCAGATGAGACCAAAAATCGAGCTCTTTGATATCAACTCAACTCGTCGTATTTGGAGGAGGAGGAACGCTGCCTATGACCTCAAGAACACCATCCCCACCGTCAAACATGGAGGCAGAAACATTATGTTTTGGGGGTGTTTTGCTGCCTAGGGGACAGGACAACTTCACCACATCAAAGAGACGATGGACAGGGCCATGTACTGTCAAATCTTGGGTGAGAACCTCCTTCCCTCAGCCAGGGCATTGAAAACAGGTCATGGATGCAGGGCAGTCTTTAGCGCGGGGCAAAAGGGGCAGCTGCCCCGGGCCCAGTCATTGGTAGGGGGCCCAAGGCAGCTGCTCCCAGCCTGCAAAAATCATGGCTCCGCGTGATGTCTCCCCTTCGTAAGGACATGTGACCGCAGAGAGAAAGTGACGCCTCGCGAGGCGGTTGGCTCCTCCCCTCCTCTTCAATATGCAGTTCCCCTTCTCTCGCCGGGTCCCTCCCAGCTGGGTATGTGATGTGAAACACTCTGCTGAGCTGGGTATGTGATGTGAAACACTCTGCTGTGCTGGGTATGTGATGTGAAACACTGTGCTGTGCTGGGTATGTGATGTGAAACACTCTGCTGTGCTGGGTATGTGATGTGAAACACTGTGCTGAGCTGGGTATGTGATGTGAAACACTCTGCTGTGCTGGGTATGTGATGTGAAACACTCTGCTGAGCTGGGTATGTGATGTGAAACACTCTGCTGAGCTGGGTATGTGATGTGAAACACTCTGCTGAGCTGGGTATGTGATGTGAAACACTCTGCTGAGCTGGTATGTGTGATGTGAAACACTCTGCTGAGCTGGGTATGTGATGTGAAACACTGTGCTGTGCTGGGTATGTGATGTGAAACATTCTGCTGTGCTGGGTATGTGATGTGAAACACTCTGCTGTGCTGGGTATGTGATGTGAAACACTGTGCTGAGCTGGGTATGTGATGTGAAACACTCTGCTGTTAATGTCAGGATCCGCTCCTGGGAGTCTGCTGTTTGGCCTGTATTGCTCTGAACACTTTACTTGGGGTATCCATTCCGGGTTTTACCACAGCTCAGTGCTATGTCCAGGCCCCTGGAGATCTAGCCTGGGTTTTCCTGTCCAGCCTAGGAATTACAGCTGAGGCCCATCTGCTATCAAGCCTCCTTAAATAGCAGAGAAACCAAGGTGTGTGCGTGTGCGTGCGTGTCCTGATCCAAGTGTCTCCAAGCAATCTTCACCTGCGCTGTTCCGCGGTCCTTGTTAAAGATTTCCATCGCATAGCCCTCTATCCCCAGTGTCTGGAGACCTACCTGTGGATTACAGCCTTTCCTCACCTTCTCTGACCTGTGATTAAGGTACCATTGCCAGCCTGATTATTCAGGGTGGATCCTGTCTGCAGTCTGGGACTGCATTGCCCATAATCCTCTGGCTCTCCAGTTGAGACTACTCCCTGGACTTTATTGCAATCCTCTGTTCTTTCAAGTGCCTGCTGCCAAGGCCTATTTATGTTCCATTAAAGTTATTTTGTTGCTCGATTCCTGTCTGGCCTCCCCTCTGTGTTGCCGCCTGCTGGGCTCATACCTGAACCACACACGCCACGTGACAGTTAAACACCCTGCTGTGCTGGGTATGTGATGTGAAATACTCTGCTGTGCTGGGTATGTGATGTGAAACACTCTGCTGTGCTGGGTATGTGATGTGAAACACTCTGCTGTGCTGGGTATGTGATGTGAAACACTCTGCTGTGCTGGGTATGTGATGTGAAACACTCTGCTGTGCTGGGTATGATGTGAAACACTCTGCTGTGCTGTGATGTGAAACACTCTGCTGTGCTGGGTATGTGATGTGAACACTGTGCTGTGCTGTATGTGATGTGAAACACTCTGCTGTGCTGGGTATGTGATGTGAAATACTCTGCTGTGCTGGGTATGTGATGTGAAACACTCTGCTGTGCTGGGTATGTGATGTGAAAAACAGTTTGGCTCTCTGAATAACCCTGTATATGTGGGAGTTTGGCGTAACTCCGGGTCTGGTCAGTAATGAGAGCTGTAACTTTTATCATTATGGAATGTCTCCTCCATGTTCTATACCAGGATATTCTTTTGGTTTCCTCTTTCTTCCCCCTGTCTGTTCTTTCACCATAAGAGCTTGTGGGCACTTTTCCTTTCCCTGTGCTAAAACGGGGACATTAAGGTGGATAATGTGCTCCTGCAGGTTTCCCCTTTTAGAATCCCTGTTTTAGCTCCATATTACGGGTCAGGTGTTACTTCAGAAGCCTGCCCCGTAATACAGTGCTAAGCGCCGCTGTGAGTACCACCTCCTACAGTCCATAGGACTCCATGGAGGCTTGTGCTGCCCGCCGCATGACCTGCAGGATCTCGCCTCTCGTCAGGGCCGGTGCTTCCACTAGGCAAGCTAGGCAACCGCCTAGGGCGCACAGCCACCTAGGGGCGCAGCTGACCCCAACCTGGGTTCCATTATTGTACCCCTTCCTCATTGTTTGTTTGTTTAGGCCCACGTCAGACGAACGCAGTGATCACGTCCGTGTTGCCGCACAGTTTAACATCCGTCATAGCATAGAATCATGATCAATAGAGACACACACAAAGTACGTGCGCACCGAACTGCGCACGCACAATGCACGAGGCAAATAGACGCAAGTTAGGCGAGAATGTAAAACCGCTAAGACGGATGCGCAGAGTGCGCCACGTCCACGTAGCGGCCTGTGTGCATGATGAGGCAAAATCAGACGCAGCGCATTTGCGACATCCAGCACGATGACGCTCAGACGTTTTTCTGGTCTGGCTGATTGTCATTGAATTTTTATTAATTTGATTCCCATATTTCCCTTTTTTTTCTACATCCGTTAAAAAAAACAGACCGTGTGGCGTCTACAGTATCTTCTGCCAGTACGTCCATCCGTTATGCGCACACGCAGAGTGCGCTCAGACAGCGTTCATCTGACATTAGCCTTAGCCGGCAGTGGCGGCTCGCAAAGCGGACCCCCGCTAGCAATGCAGAAGATGGGTGTCTTATGGTGAAGCGCAGGGGCCACCAGCTGACGTGCAGGCGCCACAAGAGGCAGAAGAAAGAAAGATAAAAAAAAGACACGAAAGAAAGGCAGAAAAAAGAGGCAGAGAAGAAAGAGGCACATAGAAAAGATTAAAAAAGAGGCAGGTGAAAGAAATAAAAACAGGCAGATGAAAGAAAAGGCAAAAGAAAGAGGTACAGGGGAAAGAAAGAGGCACAGACCAATCCCAGGCCCGACCAGCGGGGGGTAAGATAGGCACCAAACGACCGTGTGCGGCCCCCCTTGCACAGTGTGTGTGTTGTCCCCCGCATTTCAACTGTTGAAAAATGTCAATTTTTTCAGGGGGGGGTGCAAGTAGCTGGTCTTGCCTAGGGCGCAAAATGGTCTAGCACCGGCCCTGCCTCTCGTGAGATCTTGCAGGTCCGCAAATTGATTCACAGAGGGAGACTGGGGACTTTTTGTTCCCAGTCTCACACTGCTCCTGGTGGCCAGAAGTGGCAGATCGGCACACTGTTCTCGCCGCGGGTTGAGAGGTGAGTATCTTATTTTTTTGGGGGGGTTTGGGGGTGATAAATGATTCTGCAGAAGTGATATCAGTTAGAACCAGCTTCTAGCCGTGGTTAAGTTCTTAGTTCTCACATCAGTGCGGTTATTAGCATTAGGACTACAAAGTATAGGGAGCGCAAGGTACAGTAACCTCGTGCAAAGCTAATGCAATCACTGATGCTGTAATGGGTTTAGCTTTAGTGATGTAATATGGGGGGCATGCACCCAGTGGCGTAGCGTGGGTTGTCAGCGCCCGGGGCCAGCAAAGAATTGTGCGCCCCCCCCAACCTGTGGACGTTATCGATATTGCCCCAGCTCACACATGGATTTGCCCCCAGCTCACACATGGATTTGCCCCCCAGCTCACACATGGATTATCCATGATTTGCCCCCCAGCTCATGGATTTGCCCCCCAGCTCATGGATTTGACCCCAGCTCATGGATTTGCCCCCAGCTCACTCATGGATTTGCCCCCAGCTCACTCATGGATTTGCCCCCAGCTCATAGATTTGCCCCAGCTCTCACATGGATTTGCCTCAGCTCTCACATGGATTTGCCCCCCAGCTCACTCATGGATTTGCCCCATCTCATGGATTTGCCCCCATCTCATGGATTTGCCCCCCAGCTCACTCATGGATTTGCCCCCATCTCATGGATTTGCCCCCCAGCTCACTCATGGATTTGCCCCCCAGCTCACTCATGGATTTGCCCCCATCTCATGGATTTGCCCCCATCTCATGGATTTGCCCCCCAGCTCACTCATGGATTTGCCCCCCAGCTCATGGATTTGCCCCAAGCTCATGGATTTGCCCCCAGCTCACTCATGGATTTGCCCCCCAGCTCTCACATGGATTTGCCCCCCAGCTCACTCATGGATTTGCCCCCCAGCTCACTCATGGATTTGCCCCCAGCTCACTCATGGATTTGCCCCCATCTCATGGATTTGCCCCAGCTCATGGATTTGCCCCCCAGCTCACTCATGGATTTGCCCCCCAGCTCACTCATGGATTTGCCCCCAGCTCATGGATTTGCCCCAAGCTCATGGATTTGCCCCCAGCTCACTCATGGATTTGCTCCCCAGCTCACTCATGGATTTGCCCCCCAGCTCACTCATGGATTTGCCCCCCAGCTCACTCATGGATTTGCCCCCCAGCTCACTCATGGATTTGCCCCCATCTCATGGATTTGCCCCCCAGCTCACTCATGGATTTGCCCCCCAGCTCATGGATTTGCCCCAAGCTCATGGATTTGCCCCCAGCTCACTCATGGATTTGCCCCCCAGCTCTCACATGGATTTGCCCCCAGCTCTCACATGGATTTGCCCCCCAGCTCACTCATGGATTTGCCCCCAGCTCACTCATGGATTTGCCCCCCAGCTCACTCATGGATTTGCCCCCAGCTCACTCATGGATTT
Source organism: Leptobrachium leishanense (assembly GCA_009667805.1). Taxonomy (NCBI): domain Eukaryota; kingdom Metazoa; phylum Chordata; class Amphibia; order Anura; family Megophryidae; genus Leptobrachium; species Leptobrachium leishanense. Next base: position 30,448,347 of record CM019064.1, read on the forward strand.
GCCCCCAGCTCACTCATGGATTTGCCCCCATCTCATGGATTTGCCCCCATCTCATGGATTTGCCCCCAGCTCACTCATGGATTTGCCCCAAGCTCATGGATTTGCCCCCCAGCTCACTCATGGATTTGCTCCCCAGCTCACTCATGGATTTGCCCCCCAGCTCACTCATGGATTTGCCCCCCAGGTCACTCATGGATTTGCCCCCAGCTCACTCATGGATTTGCCCCCATCTCATGGATTTGCCCCAAGCTCATGGATTTGCCCCCCAGCTCACTCATGGATTTGCCCCCCAGCTCATGGATTTGCCCCAAGCTCATGGATTTGCCCCCCAGCTCACTCATGGATTTGCCCCCCAGCTCTCACATGGATTTGCCCCCCAGCTCACTCATGGATTTGCCCCCCAGCTCTCACATGGATTTGCCCCCCAGCTCACTCATGGATTTGCCCCCAGCTCACTCATGGATTTGCCCCCAGCTCATGGATTTGCCCCCAGCCCTTACCTGGATATTGCCCCAGGCCCCAGCTCCGGCGGGGGTTGAGGGGACCGGGACCCAGATGCCGGGCAGCGCGGGAGCGCCTGCCCGGTCTTTAACAGTCCGTCCTGTTAGGTGATGCCGCGCAGCCGGTCACGTGGTCCGGCCAATCAGGTGGTACAGAGACTCCGTACCACCTGATTAGCCGGACCACGTGACCGGCTGCGCACGCCGCGCACGCCGCGCAGCCGCATCACCTAACAGGACGGACTGTTAAAGACCGGGCAGGCGCTCCCGCGCTGCCCGGCATCTGCGTCCCCTCAACCCCCGGGCCAGTTTTAGGGGCGCAAACGCGCCCCTAACAAAACTGCGCCCGGGGCCACGGCCCCCCCAGCCCCCCCCACGCTACGCCACTGCATGCACCAAAGTCACTTATCCTGATGTTAACGCTTACTCACCTGAACACCACAGCTGATGTTCTCTATGGAATAGGGCAGCCCATGCTCTACACTCTCATATCTCCATGTCACCTGTGCAGGAGCCATGTATGTAAGATACAAGTTCTCACTAGCAATACACAGGGCCATGCAACCTGCATGACTAATTATTAATTATCTAAACCTTGATGGCTCCCACGATGTTAAAACAACTGATAATTTTATTTTATTTATTTATAAAGGATTTTACCAGGAAGGATACATTGAGATTTCTCTCGTTTTCAAGTATGTCCTGGGTTCAAGAACATTAATGTTTGTACACACCGCACAGTACTGTGAGTTTTATTTCTGCGGAGCTCTGCGAAGTACTCATACACACTGCACATTACTGTGGGTTTTATTGCTGTGAAGCTCTGAAATAATATTACATTTATACACTGCACATTACTGTGGAGCTCTGTGAAACAGCAATATGTATGAGTGTATCACAGAGCTCCTCAGTATTACATTTCTACACTGCACATTACTATTTCATATAAATCTAAGGACTTGTTTGTTTGCCAGTTCTTTATGTTTACACTATTTATTTTTAATTTTTTGGGATGTTGGGGCGGAGAGCAAAATTATGCAGTGGGCGGGCTTTCGGGTGGGCCAAAGAAAATGTTTGCTCAGGGTCCAATCAATGTTAAAGACTGGCCTGCATGGATGGGTATTCCAGCATGACAATGATCTATAACACACGGCCAAGACAACAAAGGAGTGGCTCTAGAAGAAGCACTTTAAGGTCTTGAAGTGGCTTAACCAGTCTCATGTCCTCAATCCCATAGAAAATCTGTGGAGGAAGCTGAAGGTTCAAGTTGCCAACCGTCAGCCTCAAAACCTTAATGGCTTGGAGAGGATCTGAAAAGAGGAATGAGACAACATCCCTCGTGAGATGTGCGTAAACCTGGTGGCCAACTACAAGAAACGTCTGACCTCTGTGATTGCCAACAAGGGTTTTGCCACAAAGTACTAAGTCATGTTTTGCGAAGGAATCAAATACTTATTTCACTTCTTAAAATGAAAATCATTTTCTAAGTTTTTTGAAACGCGTTTTTTGTGGATATTTTTGTTGTTATTCTGTCTCTCACTGTTAGAATAAACTGACCATTAAAATTATAGACTCGTCATTTCTTTATCAGTGGGCAAACGTACAGAACCAGCAGGGGATCAAATAACTTTTCCCCTCACTGTAACTATGTAGGGACTATTTTTTTTGTAATATAATTTTTAAGTATGCATGTGAAGTTAACAATTAAATATGGGGTAAAATAGATGTTTCACACAAATTGTTATTCTTAGATAGTTAAAAAAAGTAATTAAAAATTAGCAAATTAACATTTGTTCATGTATTAGTTTATCCTTTACAGAAATATTGTTGCAATGTATGAATATTACATAATGCCTTTATATGGAGATTACAGTAACGCCTTGTACCTGTACTGTTCAGGTATTTCCAGGCATTATAATCCCCTGAATCTTATCCCTGTACAGCAGTGAATAACCCCAGAGCTCTTCCTGTATTCTGCCCTTTCCCTGGCTGCTGTAATGCAGCATTAATCTATTTGAACCTTTTGTTACAGTGAGGTTTAGGGCTGCTATTTGCAGCTGATTTTATTTATCCCCCAGGGTGCTTGGAGAGACATAAAACAAAGAATTTTGTTTCTCTACAGGGGGCACACTAATCTTGATTTAAAATGGTGTGAGAATTATGTTTTGACACGATAATGAGTGCCTTTCTAAACCGAGATTATTCTATGTTGGGTTTGAAGAGGTTAAACGTAATGATTAGGAACTAAATGTCTGTTCTTTGCACAATATTACTTCAATAAAATGTTGTCAAATGACACTGCAGCGCTTCATGAGTTTAAATCTGAAAACGACCTATATGATTAACTATAATTTTATCCATATATAAACTTGACAAAGCGTTATGAATCTTGAAGATGGTGCGGGTCAGTTACCGCCCATGTAAATGGACAGATTGAGGTTATATATATTTTATATTGTGTGTAAATGTAATTATACCCTGCCTGGCTAAATAAAATAAGGTCAGCACCTACTGTACAAGCCTGTTATGATCTGGGGTGGCTTCAAAGTTCAGAAACGTTATGCGCCCAAAAAATGAGGTCATGTGACTCCCTGAATAAACTGAATGAGCAGGTTTTCCCCTCAATGGGTTTTTTCTTCCCTGAAGGCACAGCGGGCATATTCCAAGATGGCAATGCCAGGATTCATCGGCCTCAAATTGTGCAAGAGTGGTTCAAAGAGCATGAGACCTCATTTTCACACATGGATTGGCCACCGCACAGTCCAGACCTTTAACCCCATTGAGAATCTTTGGGATAATGTGCTGGAGAAGACTTTACGCAGCGCTGCTTCTCTCCCATCATCAACACAAGATCTTGGCCACTAATTAATGCAAGAAAAATATTACTATATATATATATATATATATATATATATATATACATATATAATGTGTGTGTGTTTAGGATAATATAATACTGTGTGTATGGTATTTATTTCCTTTTTTTTTTTTTTTTTTGCTTTGTATCCCTGAGATTCTATTAAATCATAGGATATTTGCTGCATAAAAACCAACCCTTACAATACCTGCATGTGTATTATATGACATTCTCGGTATATAATCATGTTTCAGGATATTTTATTCTTCCCTTGGGTATTCTAAGAGGTGTAGGGTATGAAGTGACACTAAAGCTCTTGCAGAACAGTCCAATACTGGGGATGAAATGTTAATTGTTCAAAAGCTTTCGTTAAATTCTAAACAAAAAGTTACAGATTGAGAACCGCAGATATTTTAAATCTAGAGTGAAATCAAGTAGCTGCCGCCAACCTAATGTAAAAATGACCGGAAATATTTGTGTGCAATTTAATGGGTGACTTAGCAGTCCCGTTACATACATTATATTCACATGTGTTAAATAAAAAATTTAGCTAATCAAATCAATGTCCTGTTTATTGAAATTCCATTTATGGTAATTATAAACTGTTTTCTTCCCAAATAGCAAACAAAGCAATAGCTGCGCATAACACTAATCAGCAGAGATCTCAGCAAAATCAGACTCAAGTCTGTGTTAGTCTTAAGAGAAATCTGACCTTCCTTTTTTAGCCAGTTGTATTTATTAGATTTCAAAGAACTTATAACCAATGAAAACGTTCGTTGTAGACAAAATTTTATATCCACCCCACAAAGGAATGGGATATAACAGCCAATCAGTACAGATACATTTCCATGTCAGATTTTGGCCAGCACGGTTTAACATAGATTACCATATATGGTTCACAGATGCTTTTCAATATCAGACATCACATAGATTTTGCCGGCATTTCTATTTTGCCTGGAAAGAGTTAACACAGGATATCTATTTTAATCAACACCCCTGGGTAGCCTCAAGAGGAAATGAAGCTTAACAGAAAATCTGCCCACATCTTGTATTCAAACAGGATAAGGGGGGAAAAACCAGACACAATGGGCAAGCTAGATATTTTGAAGACAGTCAGTCCCTATATATATTTGAATATCAAAAATTACAAGATTTCTAGATAGATATTTTTAATTTCCTGTATGAATATATATCAACATGAACCCCTGCAGTCCTACAAGGCAAACTATTTTATACCATCTGGACTCCGAACCAGCTATCTCATTAGGTGGAGAATTCTGTGCCTGATGGCTTTTTGTCAGGGGCGGACTGTTCCTCAGGGTAACAGGGCACTGCCTGAGGGCGCTTACCTAGAGTCCCCATGCGGTCCCCCTAATACTTTAAGGCAGTGGTTCCCAACCGTGGTCATCAAGTAGCCCTAACAGGCCAGGTTTTAAGGATTGGTTTGGGGAAATGCAGACCGAATCTTGCAATCACTGAGGTGCAAATCATATCACCTGTGCTGTGCTTCAGCTACCTGGAAAACTTGGCCTGCTGGGGGTACTCAAGGACCGTGTTTGGGCACTTGTCACGGCTCTACCTTGTCCTCTCCTCATGTCGGGCTTGCTGCTTGGTTATCCATATCTCCCTGCATCTGGCAAAGCCTCCGGTCATTATATGACACAGGACGTCCCATACCAGGTCTTCTCTCAGGCTGATCATGCTTCGGTATGTACCGAGCATGCACCCGCGGTGGCATCCCCATTCTGATGTCATCATCCTGTGCCCCTACCTGGAACTCAGCTGACGAGCGGCACACCAACTGCACATCTTGGATGATTGGGGAGGTCCAGCATAAAGCACAGAAGCCCAGTGAGTCAGTGCTCGTTTATTGCTCTCCTTAGTCGAGCGGTCTATCTCCTATTCCTGAAGTTTATGCTGGACGATACTGCTGAACTCTGCTAAGTGCTTGACCACGTTTAACCACGTATATGCTGAATACTAATGCTGAACTCTGCTAAGAACGTGAGCCCGTTTAAACCACACCTATCCTACTAATTAATTCTGATCTTAGTCATCATTGACAGAGCATATATTTGAGTATCTATAACAGCATTTACTTCACGGAGTCTGCATTAATCCGTACTTCTTACAAAGCCATCTCAACTTCATTATCATATCTACTCCAAGCCTGACATCGCTCCTACAGTTGTGAAAGTGCTGTGCATACTGATTAGCCTTTCATATTGTGTTTGTATTGAACTGGCCATTATTCCTGCATGTTTGGTTCCTCTTCGTGAACAAAACCCTGACAGAACCACTGACAAGGGGTTATTCACTAATCTCCGAATTGGCCCCAAATTACACCAAACAGTGAATTTCACCATTTAGTGCAATATCGGCTCAATTCATCTATTCACTAAGCAGTTAATTCAACGAATACATCCAAATTAACAGCAAAATACAGTGCAATTCGGCGGCACCAAAATTGTCCCATAGATGACTATCGGGTCTTCTATTTACAGAGCACCGAATTGCAAACTTCTGGCAAAATGCCCTGATTTTTGCGGTTTCAATTCGACAGGTTTAAACAGGCGAATCCCATAAGATACAATGTAAAAACTTTATCTATATATCTTAGTAATAAAAGTATCAGCAACCTTCTTTCATTGTGAAGAAATAGATTCTTTAACCCCTTAAGGACCACTGATTTACATTGTAAGTCCTAGGGAAAAGGATGTACTATGTACGTCATGGTCCTTTAAGCCTCCTCCCTCCCTATACTCACCTCTCTGGCCGGTGTCCCATCACCGCGTGTGATGAGGTCCGTTTCAGGCATCCCCGGCATCTACAGAGGAGAACCTGAAAGGGGAGAGTCTGCCCTTTCCAGCGGTGCATCTCATTAATCCCTTAGGTGCCGGACCATGATTCCGCCCCGGAGGTAGCTGACATTTTTGAATGTCAGCCAAGCATTCCAGGGTCACCCCATCCACTGATGTCATCGCAGATATGGTGACGACATCAGTTGACCAGTTAACCTCTTAACTGCCAAGTGGAGATAAGGGGGTCATTTGGACAACCGTATTCCCTGATCTGAGGCAGCTAGTGGGTTATGTTTTGTATCATTGGAAAGGCCTGATCATGTTCTTTCTAGTGATAAAAATTAAATATTTTTTTTTGACTTTTTTAAAAAAAAATTGTCTGGGGTTATAATAAAATAGGACTTCAAATCACGTTTAAACATGATGAGCATAAAACGGTCAAAATGAGCTCAGCACACAGAGGTGAAATGGTTCAGTAGTTAATGGGGATAAAAAGCAACAACATGTAAAAAAATTGGGTAGTTCTAAATTCAGGACACAATATCGAAACTATGTAGGCGGGGCCTTATTTGGCGGTTGTAGATTTTGTGGGTCAAAGTTTGAAAAAGTGTGTTTTTTCATCATATTTCATAATTTTTTTATAGTAAATTATAGGATATGATGAAAATACTGATATCTTTAGAAAGTCCATTTAATGGCGAGGAAAAACAGTATATAATATGTGTAGGTTCAATAAACGAGTAAGAGGAAAATTAGAGCTAAACACGAACAGCGCAGAAAAGTAAAAACAGCAGCAAGTATTTTCGGACTGACAATGGTAATATCGCCTGGCCACTATGGGGTTAATGCAACAATGTACATATGAGCAGTGCTTGTATATAGGTTTGGCTTGCATATGAGTAGGCACAATAGGGGATGAACTCCATCATATAGGAAACTGCCAACAAAAAATTGTGAAGGTAATTTCAATGAAACAACTAATATATTCTATGGTAAACTAATGTATAAAAACCTACACCTGATATTGTAAATAAGAATGGACATGCAGGGGTCAAATGATGCTAGATCCAGATTGCTAATAACACCATCAAAGATACATGGATCAAATGAGGTATGAATTAGCATAATAAATATAAGAAAAGAAAGATACATTAATCCTTTATTTGACTGATGTGCATACGTGTGTTTGTACAGATGCGTAAACACACACACACACATTTATTAAGTTACAGGTACAAGTACTAATACAGCGCCGACAGATTCCGTAGCGCTTTACAATTTGGAAGCACAAACAGGAGACATACATGATACAAGAGGAAAGACTGTCTAGGTAATATAGCACTTTAAACCAAGTGCTCAGCCAGACATTACCGCTTATTGAAAGTAATTAGACAGAGAAGTGGAGACAGCTGGAAAGGAGACCTGAAATGAGGGACCGGGCCTGGGTGGGCTGGGACAACAGTATTTTACCAGGAAGGATACATTAAGATTTCTCTCGTTTTCAAGTATGTTCTGGGTTCAAGAGCATTGGATTGTTACAGTCGGTACAGAAATACAAAGTAATAAAATGCAAGATATTAAAAACAAAATACAAATTTACAGATTAGCAGAAAATAAATATGTAGGAATATATAGTTACTATGTTACATGTTTACAGGTGCATTCTGTATCGAGGTATGTTAATAGAGATCTCTTAAGTGAATTTAGACTGGGGGAAGATTTGATGGCGTCTGGGAGGTTATTCCATAATTGCGGTGCTCTGCAGTAAAATGAGGATCGAGCCACTTTCTTTTTGTATTGTGGTATTGCAAGTAATTTGCAGGTCCTGGATCGGAGGTTATGTTCGAGAGAATGACTAATCTAGGAACGAAGGAGGTTTAAGAATTATCTCTGTATTATGCAAGAGGGAAAGAAAGGAGGTTTCCTGGTTATATGGGATCAGGCTTTGTTCTATGAGCTGAAGCATGGCTCTTTGTGATTGGGTACAATGGGAAGAGAAACAATGGAAGGGAGGATATAAGATGGCTGGGCGGGGGACATTGTGGTATTGCAATGATTTTTCTTTTACTGAAGAGACAGGGCGGCGGCGAGCTCCATTTTGCCATCACCATCATCATATGAAAACCAAGGACTGGTTGAGTATTACTTGCTGTATCAATCTGTTATGCATACTCTATTATCATAAGTCTGCTATATATATATATTCCTAGTTCCATTATTTTTTGGAGGAATAGGTGTGGGTTTACTATTGTATGGATTTGCAGGTTTATTTAGTGGATGCTTATTTATATTTGTTTCAATTTGCACAACAATATTCCTTGTTCATTGGGTGTCCAGCTGCGTGATAGTAATTTCTAATGGGTTATTGTTCTGGGATAACTCTGCCAGAATTCAGGGATTTTTTGTTTTGTATGTTATTAGGATTACCATTAATTTGGCTTTGGCTGTCTGTGGACTGTTGTGCCTTATTAGTTTATGTGCTCAGTATAGCACATGTCTGACTGTCCAATTTGATTATAATCCATGTATGAAGCCAAAATCAAAATAAGCAACCCATATAAACACCCTACACAAACACAGGACAGTAGAAACACACTATACATAGTGATAGACGTATAACCTCGGTATAACACACAAAGTCACGCTAATGCTGTAGCTATCATGCACCCTGAAATCACGAAATTCCTCTCTATAACACACTGAAATCACTAATGTAGTATACACTAAGAGAAATAAAAAAAATAAAAAAAAATAAAGAATATAATGTATGTGTGTGTAGATATATATATATATATTATATATATATAGATAAACATAAAATTAAAATAAAACCTTGCTATAGCACGCCGTAATCACACACTAGAAACACACAGAAACCTAGCCATAGCACACGCAGATCCCACAAGGACTTAGCCATGGCACATGGAGGCAACGCAAAGGGAATGTAATCACACATAGGAACTTGATAGAACAGACTGAATCACTGGACATTAGTCACTATAACTCTATAGTTGTATTCTCAAGCAGCTTCACATGCTGGTCTTTTATGTGGGTTATGATTTACAGGGTTATTCAAAGAGCTGTGTGTTTTTAAATAATGTTGGAGTAACCCCAAGGGCTAAGCAAAAAGTTGAATAAATTAATACTGTATTTAAGTTCACTATTCTAATTGTTGCAATTTTAAAGTGACGCAGCAGCAATGTACAATCTTTTGTTTTGAGCACTTGCTACAGTTGAGTAAATAATTATTTAGAACGGTAACTTTGGCTTTATTGAGGGAGAGGAGAGACTTATTTCAGGAATAGAGGAAACATGAGCAGTAACTCACTCATATTTCCCACTTGTACCATCATCATAATAAAGCCTGCGAGTGGATACGTATTAAGTATATTAATTCGGGGCATTTTAAGCTATGTTGATAAAACACACACACGCATATAGTATATTATCTATTGGGTTAAATACGCGCTAATTGACCCGTTCTAGTGATTTGCATTGTTAGCTAGAATATGCTCGTTGATATTTGCTTCACTTTGTAATACTTGATCAAACCTTATTAGTTGTATAGTCTGTATGATCTTATAAACATAGGTAATCAGTGACCGCATGGCTGGCAGCCATCTTAAACCTCAAAAAAATCACATGTGCTTCTGCCAATGAGGAAGTGCTGCAGCAGTAACTGTACAATCTGTTTAAACTTACATTTGCGCAACTAAATTAATACATATGGTTTCTGCCAGATTTATGAATATATAACAATTACTAACCAAATACACATTTAAATGTGTCTGTTATAATTTCTGAAGAGGCTTATCAACTAAACAGTGATGCTGTATGTTAGCAAATGCTGTGTCATTAGGTTAGTTTGGTTGGTTTAACTTCGGGTCTATAGATTTATATACTAAGCAAGAATCAGTTTCATTGTGGATGGAGGTTAAAGACTTTCACATGTGCAGCTTGGTTCTATTGATAAATGATTCAGGGCTGAGGAGGACTCATAAAATGGAGGACAATGCAGCCACTTATGTACAGAACATCTATGCTCTTTTTCAACTCAAAATGGAGACGGCGTTATTTACATTTCGCAAGTGGACACACACACACACAGAGGGGGAAGAAGCACAAACAAACCAGTCGCTCTTAGAATCCAAACAATGGCTCAGATAACAGTGAGCTGCTGACCTTAGTTGCTGGGGGGAGGGAGGGGCTGATGGAAGCATGTGAAAACAAAAGGAATTCATTACTTACAGGGGGGTGTACACTATACAAAGACTGGATCGTAATACAGAGGTTACGCTATACAGAGGGAATACAATACTCTACATGATAAACAGAGCAAGGGAATGTAAGGAAAATACATACACATAAATATTGGGACGGCTGTTTCTTTGCAGAGGCAATAAGTAAGGAAGATGTTTCTGTTAGCTACCATTCATTCAATCAGGTGGTGATTTTGGTAAGGGTAGCTGGCGAGGGGACAGAGTTACCTATGCTTGATCTAGAGGCAGCCTTCAGGCCGTACCGCTGTGTCCAGGGGGTTTTCTTTTAATGGGGTGTAAATTCGATGGGCAATTTTACATCGATATCTGTTTACCCATTGGGGTGGGCAATATCCCGTGCTCCCTTTTTAAAGGCTTCCTACTTTTTGCATTGCTTAGTGGAGAAGAGAGCGGGGAGGAGACGTATAGTACATTACTTGGACGATTTCATGATAACGGGTTCCAAAGGGACTGGAGAGTGAGGTAGGATCGGGGGGGGGGTAACAAATAAGTTTAGTTGATCAGGGAGAATTGTAGGTGGTTTGGGGGGAATGGCCAGACGCTAAGATCAAATGGTCTACTGTAATTTCAAATGGTGAGCAGGCAAATGGCCCAGGAGTGGATTCAATGAATGGGTGCAAGGCTTGGTGTTTCTGGAATTTTTTATTTAGCCAATCGTCGTGGCAATACCACTGTGGGGGATAGAATTAAAGAAAAATAAATAAATAAATAAATAAATAAAAAAAAAAAAAACATCCCTCCCCTCAGCCTTTTCTATTTTTGGGTCTGATATTCAAGGTGTGGTGCAAGTGCTGAATAACATGTCTGCATCATCACAGCAGGTTATAGCCTATGTCAGGTAAACATAGAAACATAGAAAAATGTCGGCAGATAAGAACGCCCAATTACATGGATACTTAACCTGGATTTATCTTTTGTTTAGGATAGCTTTATGCCTATCCCATGCCTGCTTAAATTCAATTACTGTTTTGGCCTCTACCACTTCTACTGGAAGACTGTTCCATGTATCCACCACTCGCTCAGTAAAATAATGCTTCCTGATGTTACTTTTAAGCCTTTGCCCCATCACCGCAGGTTGGAGCCTATGTCAGCTATTTGGTGTTGATATGTTTGAAAAGCAATATTAATTTCACGGTAATCACATACCGGGGGTAAGGAAGATGGCGGCGGATACATTGTCCAGTTTCAGGTGGGATGTGTTCCAACATTTGGCACCGGGAGGAGGAAAGCAAAAATAAAAAAATAAAAAAAAAGGTGACAGAGAAGGTAGGGCAGAATGTTGTTTTCAAATAGCTACTGAAGTTTGGCGGTAAGTCAATAAAGAAAGGGCAGCTTAGAACTATTTAGTGGTATTTCATACTTTGCTCGGTTAAAGGAAGAGGAGGACTGGGCTAAACAATTCGTGGTGAGGAAGATCTTGACAGCAGAGTACAAGTAGGAGATAAGATGGAGCCGATAACAATCTTTGTAGGGCAGCATTTGTTTTAGTTTTTCAGCTGCCATAAGGATTGAGGAAACAATTGCTCTAGGTGCCCATGGTGGGGAAGTGTGCCCAGTGGTATGTATGAGGGGATACTTGGAGGCGACTCCTTCAAACGGTCGCATGTTATGGGGGCACAAGGGTGGTGCTAACTTGTCCAGGTATCAATTCAAATGGTTCTGCAGCAGGCCATGGAGGGGCTTGGTTGAAAGGGGAGTTACATATTCTTTCAGGATAGGAGCTGCTGGTACTGAGGCAGAATTGGGTTACCCAAAGGAACGAATTAAAAGGATGGGGAGATGGAAATGGGAAATGTATAGGAGATATGTGAAGTCATTAAAGAAATGAAGGGAAAACTTATGGGGAACCATTGTTTTGTTTTAATAATAATAATTTGTTTCCTTGTTTTTTTGGTTTCTTTTCAGTTCGGGTACACTGTGTGTGTGTGCATTACAGTTAATAGTTTACATTTTGGTATTTGCAGGACGTGCAATGAGAGTGCGGATCCTGGGACATTCCTAGGTGCACTGGATGGAGAGTCATGCTGCTGGCACCAAGAGAGGAGCAACTCCGGGGTGCAGCGTAATTGAAGTAGGGATTAGATGGATAGGGAAGCAAGGTAGGGGGTGGGGCAGTTATTGGGAATAGCAAAGACATCCAGGAGAGAGAGGGGTAAGCCAGATATTATGGTACTACATTTAGGGGACAGCTAGAGAAGAGATGGGGATTGTGAGTGGTGAAATAGCGGCCTGGCACGTGGGGATGCAATGGTAGGGGGAGGGTCTGCAGGGTACGGGGTGAGTTGTGGTTTCATACGGCCAGGCTCAAGTGCCTTCCTGGTTTGCAGATCCTCTCGGCCTGCTATTTGCGATATAAAGAGACCCCTGAGCAGACGTGTGGTCATCCTGCTTAGCCACGTGAGGCCGCTATTTCTGCGCAATAGGTGTGGTGCATTGCATTTGCCGATGTTATATGGCAATGGTTTTGGAGCACCACGAAATAGGAGCAAGAAGTGAGGAGTTCATTGAAGGAGTGATAAGGCTGGGAACACACTCTTCATTGAAGGCGCAATAAGGAGCCTTTTGTGAGGTAAGAGGAAAGGTCACGTTTTTTTATTGGTGGCAGTAAAAAGAGGGTCCTCGTTTTTGGTGGCGGTGAAATAGGCGGCCTGGCACGTGGAAGGCGATAGTGGGGGGAGGATCTGCAGGGTACGGGGTGAGTTGTGGTTTCATACGGCCAGGCTCAGGTGCCTTCCTGGTTTGCAGATCCTCTCGGCCTGCTATCTGCCATAAAAATACACTGAGCAGACGTGTGGTCATCCTGCTTAGCCACGTGGGGCGCTATTTCTGGGCAATGCTTGTGGTGCATTGCAGTTGCCAGTGTTATCTGGCTGCCAGTGTTATCTGGTGAAGCGTATTTGGCATACGAGGATCGATAATAATAATTCTGCCTTAGAGGCAAAGAATTTGGCCTTAAGTAATAAAAGACGTGACCTTTCCAAAATGCCAATACTTTGTTGTGTTTTAGAAACATAGAAACATAGAAAAATGTCGGCAGATGAGAACCTTTCGGCCCATCTAGTCTGCCCAATTACATGGATACTTTACCTGGATTTATCTTTTGTTTAGGATAGCATTATGCCTATCCCATGCTTGCTTAAATTCAATTACTGTTTTGGCCTCTACCACTTCAACTGGAAGACTGTTCCATGTATCCACCACCCGCTCAGTAAAATAATGCTTTCTGATGTTACTTTTAAACCTTTACCCCTCTAATCTAAGACTATGTCCTCTTGTTTTGCTACTTTGTTTCCTTTTAAATATACTCCCTTCCTCTACCTTGTGGATTCCCTTTACGTATTTAAATGTTTCTATCATATCTCCTCTGTCTCGTCTTTTTTCCAAGCTGTACATTTTAAGATCATTAAGCCTTTCTTGGTAACTTTTCTCCTTGGTTTTCATTTACGGGAAAGGGAGGGGGTGGGGGCAAGTAGGGGGGGCCTGGGGGGGGTTAGTAGAAGGTAACTTACATGGGGAAAAAGTGTAAGAAGAGGATAAGAGTATAATTCTTAAGGAAGAGGGAACTGCCAGGGGAAGCAGCCTATTGAGGTAGGGTGGTTACATTATATAATAGTTAAGGGATTTCTTTGCATCCTTTTGTTCCTGTTTATATATCTGTGTACCATGAGCGTGCAATCAATGGAGGCAAGTGACACAGAGCCTCACCTGTCAGCCACCATCAAGGGTGTACAGAGGCATTCTGGAGTCACTGGGCTCCTGCAGTATACCTGGAGGTCATGTGGCAGAGCAACGTGGCTTGCATCTCCGTCACCTCCTAAAACTCCCTTACGCGACCTGTAAGTCACGTTGACACTACATCGCCGTGCATTGGGTGCACTCTGACTCACACTGGGCACCAGCTACCAAGAGGCCAGTCACTTGTCTTTGACTGATGGAGGCACAGACCACATTGCACCCTCCCCTCCCCAGATGACCACCAGGGTTACATCAGGGACCTGGGGCTCCAAGATTATTCTGTACACCCCCTGGTGGCGCAGCCTCACCTACCTCTAATGCCATCTATGATACACAAATATATATACAGACACACAGGAACAAAAGGATAGCAATCCTACCCTTTCTTACTCCAAATGTTTTAGTTTTAAAATAAATGCCATGGTGCCCCCTCCTCCATCCCACCTGCCCAGCACCATGCTCCCACTGGTTGCTATGGGAACCTGAAAATAAAACCATTGTTATAAAAACATAACACACTTTAGTAATGATCTGTTTAACACACATTAGCAAACGATGTCAACTAGGATTACTACTTTTCATATGTTAAGTAGATCCGGCACTTATTACTCCTGCAGATCTCTGGGGTATTGCTACCACTACCCCCCCCCCCATATAAAACTCTGCAAACCCTGTAGGACTGGGAGCAAATTAATGGGCAAAAACAGTGTTCAGTGTTTCGGAACATTAGAGGGACATTAGAGGGACACTACCACTTACATAAACTGTAACTAGATTAAGACAGAGAGATTGTAAGCTCTTGAGCAGGGTCCTCTCTCCTTCTGTTCCGTGTGTGTAACATGTATGTATAGTTGTTTTTCTGTCTCTCCCATTGTACATCGCCAAGGAAGTTCTTGGCGCATTAGAAGTACTTGTAACCATGGGCGTCCGCAGAAATGTTTCCAGGGGGGGCAAAATTTTAATGGCATCCATATTCTGCCCTTTTGACAATGTCATGAAGGGGACAGTCACAAAATAAAGCTTAGTAATATGGAGGCTGCGAAACATGATGCAAGACTAATAGAAGAATAAAGGTGTAAGTGTCTGATCTGAGTGTTGCATTTTCTAGGCCATCTCTGTATACACAAACCATGACCCTCCCACACATACTGGCACACACACCAGCCCCCGTCCTACACTATATATATATATATATTCTACAAGGGTTGTAGTGGAGAACACAAAGTGAGATAAAAGGCCTCCACACTATAATAAGTGTGTTTATTATGGCAGAAGCCACTTGCACATCACAGCAATTCGATGAATTGCATCCTAGAGCTCCTGTGCCACATTCCCCATATGCAGCAAGGAATTCTGGGTAGGATATGCAAATGACATCTCACTTTTATGCATCCTGGGTCTGTTATTACACGGAGCCCTAAAATCAATGCTATGCCACACTGTGGCTTTCTAGCAGAGATAAGGTTTATGCAACTGGTCAGAGCTCTGGGATTCAATTCATGGAATTGCTGTGATGTGCAGGTGGCTTCTGCAATAGTAAACACACTTATTATAGTGTGGAGGCCTTTTAGCTCACTTTTTGTCCTCCACTACAACCCTTGTAGATACTGATTGCTCTATGGGTCCCAAGCATCCACTGCAATTGGTCATCATGCCTAGCTCCTGCTGATGAGGGTCCAACAAACCCGAAACAGCGCTGTCCTAGGAGTGGCTTTGACCACACAGACCACCCCCACACTGACTGGAACTCCTGTGCAGCCTGCTGTGAGTAACAAACACTCGAGCAGGCTGCACACACAGCTGTCTGGGCAGAGCAGACAGGCAGCCCTGGTTCCAGGGGGGGCGAGTGCCCCCCTTGCCCCATCCTGCGGATGCCCATGCTTGTAACTGTAACTCGTGCAACCTCTAATCTGCCCCCTGGTGATGTCCTTTGAATACATCCCACACAATACAATGATGTGAGTGGGTGGCTGTGTAAAATATCATCATAATACTATATATCTCTGCTTCATTCGTATCTTCTGGTCTGTGGGTTTATTGATGCGCCATGCGTTGTTTACATACAAACAGACAGTGTGCGCTACATAAAGAGTCTATACATACAGAAGACAGAAGGGGTTAAAAGGTGTTTATTCGCTGAGCCTCAGAAGCACAAAGCATTGTCTTGTGATGTACAGACGGTCAGTTGCAACAATGAAAGGACATGACTGTATCGGTGTGTGTGTCCCGATGCAGTTTATATGCCTAAACGTGCAGCTACTCAGAATTGTAATTTCTCTGCATGGTCAGTCAGCTGTTACAGGGGCAGAGAGTTCCAAGAACAGATCTACAGCGTAAGCGAGTATAGAAAGTCATATTGGTCAGCTTTTTTTAAAAAAAAAATCCAGAAAAATGCTTAAAATATCCTAAAAAAAAATCGAGAAATAAAGAAACTCTTTACTGCAGAATATTATAATGAACGGTTTATTAGATTTTGAATTAAAACGGGAATATTTTTAACACTGATGCCTATGGGATTCGCCTGAATAAACCTGCTGCATGAAACCACCGAATGGCAGTGCATTTCGGGAAACTTTCACTGCTGGTTTGTGTTCTCTGAATAGCCGAAGCAGTGCTTCTCTATGGGGGATTTCACTGCCCTCGAACAGGCACCGTATGTGCAGGTAATTCGCAAGGATTTGGCATATTGCCTGCTCTCTGAATAGCCGAATGGCCAAGAAAGGTAACTGAACGCTGATTTTCAGCGTTCGTTCCCTTTCGGCAGCCATTCGGATCTCCTTGAATAACCCTGAAAATATCACACAATGGATGCACCCAGTGACACATATAGAGGAAGATATCACACAATGGATGCACCCAGTGACACATATAGAGGAAAATATCACACAATGGATGCTCCCGGTGACACATATAGAGGAAAATATCACACAATGGATGCACCCAGTGACACATATAGAGGAAAATATCACACAATGGATGCTCCCGGTGACACATATAGAGGAAAATATCACACAATGGATGCACCCAGTGACACATATACAGGAAAATATCACACAATGGATGCAACCAGTGACACATATAGAGGAAGATATCACACAATGGATGCACCCAGTGACACATATAGAGGAAAATATCACACAATGGATGCACCCAGTGACACATATAGAGGAAGATATCACACAATGGATGCACCCAGTGACACATATAGAGGAAAATATCACACAATGGATGCTCCCGGTGACACATATAGAGGAAAATATCACACAATGGATGCACCCAGTGACACATATAGAGGAAAATATCACACAATGGATGCACCCAGTGACACATAT
Organism: Leptobrachium leishanense; assembly: GCA_009667805.1. NCBI lineage: Eukaryota > Metazoa > Chordata > Amphibia > Anura > Megophryidae > Leptobrachium > Leptobrachium leishanense. The sequence continues at coordinate 30,465,852 of CM019064.1, forward strand.
AGAGGAAAATATCACACAATGGATGCTCCGGTGACACATATAGAGGAAAATATCACACAATGGATGCACCCAGTGACACATATACAGGAAAATAATAACACAATGGATGCAACCAGTGACACATATAGAGAAGATATCACACAATGGATGCACCCAGTGACACATATAGAGGAAAATATCACACAATGGATGCACCCAGTGACAACATATAGAGGAAGATATCACACAATGGATGCACCCAGTGACACATATAGAGGAAAATATCACACAATGGATGCTCCCGGTGACACATATAGAGGAAAATATCACACAATGGATGCACCCAGTGACACATATAGAGGAAAATATCACACAATGGATGCACCCAGTGACACATATAGAGGAAAATATCACACAATGGATGCGCCCAGTGACACAGAGGAAAATATCACACAATGGATGCCACCCAGTGACACATATAGAGGAAAATATCACACAATGGATGCGCCCAGTGACACAGAGGAAAATATCACACAATGGATGCACCCAGTGACACATATAGAGAAAATATCACACAATTGATGCACCCAGTGACACATATAGAGAAGAAAATATTACACAATGGATGCACTCAGTGACACATTATAGAGAGAAAATATCACACAATGGATGCGCCCAGTGACACAAGGGAAAATATCACACAATGGATGCACCCAGTGACACATATAGAGGAAAAATATCCACACAATGGATTGCGCCCAGTGACACAGAGGAAAATATCACACAATGGATGCACCCAGTGACACATATAGAGGAAAATATCACAAAATGGATGCATCCAGTGACATATATAGAGGAAAATATCACACAATGGATGCACCCAGTGACACATATAGAGGAAAATATACACAATGGATGCACCCAGTGACACATATAGAGGAAAATATCACACAATGGATGTTCCCGGTGACACATGTAGAGGAAAATATCACACAATGGATGCGCCCAGTGACACAGAGGAAAATATCACACAATGGATGCACTCAGTGACACATATAGAGGAAAATATCACACAATGGATGCGCCCAGTGACACATATAGAGGAAAATATCACACAATGGATGCTCCGGTGACACATGTAGAGGAAAATATCACACAATGGTGCGCCCAGTGACACAGAGGAAAATATCACACAATGGATGCACCCAGTGACACATATAGAGGAAAATATCACACAATGGATGTTCCGGTGACACATGTAGAGGAAAATATCACACAATGGATGCGCCCAGTGACACAGAGGAAAATATCACACAATGGATGCACTCAGTGACACATATAGAGGAAAATATCACACAATGGATGCGCCCAGTGACACATATAGAGGAAAATATCACACAATGGATGCTCCCGGTGACACATGTAGAGGAAAATATCACACAATGGATGCGCCCAGTGACACAGAGGAAAATATCACACAATGGATGCACTCAGTGACACATATAGAGGAAAATATCACACAATGGATGCGCCCAGTGACACATATAGAGGAAAATATCACACAATGGATGCTCCCGGTGACACATGTAGAGGAAAATATCACACAATGGATGCGCCCAGTGACACATATAGAGGAAAATATCACACAATGGATGCTCCCGGTGACACATGTAGAGGAAAATATCACACAATGGATGCGCCCAGTGACACAGAGGAAAATATCACACAATGGATGCACACAGTGACACATATAGAGGAAAATATCACACAATGGATGCATCCAGTGACACATATAGAGGAAAATATCACAAAATGGATGCACCCAGTGACACATATAGAGGAAAATATCACACAATGGATGCACCCAGTGACACATATAGAGGGAAATATCACACAATGGATGCACCCAGTGGCACATATAGAGTAAAATATCACACAATGGATGCATCCAGTGACACATATAGAGGAAAATATCACAAAATGGATGCACCCAGTGACACATATAGAGGAAAATATCACACAATGGATGCACCCAGTGACACATATAGAGGAAAATATCACACAATGGATGCACCCAGTGACACAGAGGAAAATATCACACAATGGATGCACCCAGTGACACATATAGAGGAAAATATCACACAATGGATGCGCCCAGTGACACAGAGGAAAATATCACACAATGGATGCACCCAGTGACACAGAGGAAAATATCACACAATGGATGCACCCAGTGACGCATATAGAGGAAAATATCACACAATGGATGCACCCAGTGACACAGAGGAAAATATCACACAATGGATGCACCCAGTGACACAGAGGAAAATATCACACAATGGATGCACCCAGTGACACATATAGAGGGAAATATTTTCTTAACTAAACATACAAGAGAAAAACAAAGAACATGTAAGATATCAGCAACATCAAATAAACACAATAAGAACAATTAATTTTTTGGTCGTAGCGGCCCTTTAAAGTGAGAGTGAGAGCAGAAAAGAAGGAGTTAAGGATTCTTTGCCCCCTCCCCAGTAGTTTCGCCCCTCACCTCAGTTGATGTGCTGTGAGTCTCTGGGCTGTCACAGCTCCAGCTGCTATAGCTTGAAAGGAGATGCTCTTTCTGTTCCAGAGGTTTCCTCAGCAGCTCACACAGAGAATCCCCACGCCTCTCCTCCTCCTAAACTGCCGGGCGGCAGCTTCTGGCTGGCAGGGAGCCCAAGATGCTCCAACTGCCTAGTCGACCCGCTAGTGCCCTCTACATTTTGCCACACTAAGCAAATGTTTAGATGGTCTTATGGACGCACCGGACTTACACACACTAAACATACAGTATAAGGTCCTATGAATAATAATAAAAAGGTGTGTTACAGAAAGAAAAAAAAAACGGCATTTAAAAAAAGAAATTTCCATGAAAAAAGCTTAAAAAAAATTAAGTGACTTTTTGCTGCAAATTAAAAGAATAAATGGTTGAAAAATTATTCCCGTTTTTTATTAAATATTTATTTACATTGAAACCTATGGGATTCGTCTGAATAAACCTGTCGAATGAAACCATTGAATGTCAGGGAATTTCAATGACATTTCTCTGCTGTTCGGTGTTGTCTGAGTAGATTAACCATTGCTTCTCTATGGGGAATTTCACTGCTGGCAAATTCACCGATGCCAATTCAGTAGTTACTGGTGAAATTCGACAATTATTTTTTTGAGAATGTATTTTACCAGGATGAATACATTGAGATTTCTCTCATTTTCAAGTATGTCCTGGGTGGCGAGTATGTACCGTTAGGTGTCTTGCCCAAGGACACTTACTGGAGAGGTGCTCTGGCCAGGATTTGAACCTGTGTCTTCACGGTTATAGAGCAGTGATGTTACCTCTACTCCGCCCAGTCGGTATACTTTACTACAAATCTATCTAATAACTACTTTGGCAACTCCACATTCGGCAAAATACATTGATTATTTACTAAATACTGAATTCACCGTATTGTCGGGCAACATCGAATTGCCGAAGTGCGACGAAACACAAAGCACCAAAAGCTTTGTGAATAGACCCTTATATATAGGGCCCGATCACCTCCTGCAAGCGTGAGCGTTAGCTTTCAAGAGGTGACAGTGAGTCAGAGGTGAATCGGCCGCAGCACTAACGGGTTAAAAGCACCGTTAGCGAATCACAATTGATGATTCATTGCGTGAGTTTACTCGGCAGAATCAGTTAGCAGCAGCTCAAAAAAAAATAATCAAAAAATCAAATACTCACCTCCTATACCACAGGGAGAACAGCAGCCCGATCTGCCGCTTCTGGCCACCGGGAGCAGAGTGAGGCTGGGGAAAAAAAGTCCCCATTCTCCCTCTGTGACCACTCCACCGACCATGTCATGTGACCCAACAGGAGAAGCCTCCATGGAGCGGATGCTCGGAACAGCGCGTTAGCGCTGCCCCCAGCATCCGCGAGCCTAGCGGCCGCTACGTGGCTAACTGCTGGACTCAGTGTCTGCCCCGATATCTGCTGGTGAAAGCGAGACGCAAAGGGGAAATTAGCGATCACTAATTTTTCCCCTTGGCATCCCGGCTTTATCGAGAGGCACACAATAGTGCCCATAGTCTGTACGGTCTAACAAACAAATCCCAAATATCGTCCAGCCAAGATATGTCCAGTTACAAGATGAAATATTGGACAAATGACTCAAATTTACCAAGTCGCCAACTCGCCAATAAATAACCATGTAACATGTCAATGTTTACTGAAGATACTTCAGTATAGGTATGGAAAAATATAAATCTGATATATTTTTTAATTAATATTTTTTTCCATGCTTCATCATTTAACAGTGTTTTAAGTATGAGAAGTGACATTCTAAATCCATGGAAAAGGTAATCAAATCCCTCGGTAGCTGGGCAGTCCTGACGTTGAACCTGGTAATGGTAATTTTATATCTTATCCTTCACTGATCGCTTTCACTATGTTTAGCTGACATGCTATAATTTATTATACATACTTTTGTGTGATTTATACATACCTTACATGCAGGGCCGGACTGGGGATAAAAAACAGCCCTGGAAATACTTTCATACCAGCCCCAGTAAGGCCGGGGGCACACTAGGCGTTTTCTTTAACGCACTAGCGTGCGTTAAAGAAAATGCTAACGAGCCAGCGTCCACTCGACTCCCGCCTGCCCCCCCTCAGGGCTGCAAAGCGCGATCCTCCTAAGGAGGATTTCGCTTTGCAGCCACGTTGACGCGCATCCTAGCACATCGACGGTGAGGATCTCAAGACGCACGCATGCTACGTGCACGCTAAGTGGGCGTGCGCAAGCATGTGACCGGCCCCATCCGCAGCATCACAACTCTGTGACGGACGCTGGTAAGTGCGTTTCAACGCACGCTGGTGCGTATAAGAATACGCCTAGTGTGCACCCGGCCTAATATGCAGTGTGTTTGAGTGTAATGCAGAGATGTACGGTAATATGCAGTGTGTGTGAGTATATTGCAGAGCTGTACTGTAATATGCAGCGTGTGTAAGTGTATTGCAGAGCTGTATACAGTAATATGCAGTGTGAGTATATTGCAGAGCTGTACAGTAATATGCAGTGTGTGTAAGTGTATTGCAGAGCTGTATACAGTAATATGCAGTGTGTGAGTATATTGCAGAGCTGTACTGTAATATGCAGCGTGTGTGAGTATATTGCAGAGCTGTACAGTAATATGCAGTGTGTGAGTATTGCAGAGCTGTATACAGTAATATGCAGTGTGTGAGTATATTGCAGAGCTGTACAGTAATATGCAGCGTGAGTATATTTCAGAGATGTACAGTAATATGCAGTGTGTGTGAGTGTATTGCAGAGCTGTACAGTAATATGCAGTGTGTGAGTATTGCAGAGCTGTATACAGTAATATGCAGTGTGTGTGAGTATATTGCAGAGCTGTACAGTAATATGCAGTGTGAGTATATTTCAGAGATGTACAGTAATATGCAGTGTGAGTATATTTCAGAGATGTACAGTAATATGCAGTGTGTGAGGGTATCTCTGAGCTGTACAGGGCCGTCTTTAACGCGGGGCAAAAGGGGCAGCTGCCCTGGGCCCAGTCATTGCTGAGGGGCCCAAAGCAGCTGCCCCTTGGGCCCGCATAAATGCCTATCACCGAATCCGACTTGTTAATTTTCAACTCCGGTATGAATCCGGTGCTGATTTTACACGAAGTCCGACTGTCACACTGCGCTGCGGGCCCCCTGCCTGTCGTCACCATCTGACTGAGTGAGGGGCCGTGCTGCTAGCTGCTGCAGCGTGCGTGCCTCCCAGTGAACACTCACGCTGTATTGGCGCCGCCCTCGGTACCTACCACGTGACGCGAGGCGTCGCGCAGGTGCAGCACATCCCCGCACGTCTCACTGGTGGCTGCACAGCACAACGGAGGAGGCCAGCAGCCGCTCAGCCAGCACATTACTCGCAGGAGTCAGACTCTGAAGACCATAGTGCCGCCGGGTCTAGAAGGATTCCCTGCAAAGGCAGGCCAGCACACTATTTTCTCGGTCAGTTGTTAACAGGCAGCGATTTTATTATTATGTATGTCAGTCTTCAATAATTTTAATGCTTCTAATCGCTTGACCAGATTTGTATATACTGGTGCTAGAGGGCCAGCATTTGATTAAAATCTTTGTAATTGGATATCGGAAATTATATATCCAATATATATGTTTGTATATGTTTTTTGTTTTAAAGTTAATTAAGAGGAAGGAGGACTGTAATGGATGAGGGCCGGCAGATGAGGAGACACAATGTAGGCCCTTGGGGAGGGGGGTGAATAAATTGATATATTGGGCCTGGGGGTGAATAAAGTGATATACTGAGGCTTGGAGGGGCGGATAAATTGATATACTGAGGCTTGGAGGGGGGATAAAGTGATATACTGGGGCTTGGAGGGGTGGATAATTGATATACTGAGGCTTGGAGGGGGGATAAATTGATATACTGAGGCTTGGAGGGGCGGATAAATTGATATACTGGGGCTTGGAGGGGGATAAATTGATATACTGGGGCTTGGAGGGGGATAAATTGATATACTGGGGCTTGGAGGGGGGATAAATTGATATACTGGGGCTTGGAGGGGTGGATAAAGTGATATACTGGGGCTTGGAGGGGTGGATAAAGTGATATACTGGGGCTTGGAGGGGATAAATTGATATACTGAGGCTTGGAGGGGGGGAAAATTGATATACTGGGGCTTGGAGGGGGATAAATTGATATACTGGGGCTTGGAGGGGCGGATAAATTGATATACTGAGGCTTGGAGGGGGATAAATTGATATACTGGGCTTGGAGGGGGATAAATTGATATACTGGGGCTTGGAGCGTGGATAAAGTGATATACTGGGGCTTGGAGGGGTGGATAAATTGATATACTGAGGCTTGGAGGGGGATAAATTGATATACTGAGGCTTGGAGGGGGATAAATTGATATACTGAGGCTTGGAGGGGGATAAATTGAATATACTGAGGCTTGGAGGGGGGATAAATTGATATACTGGGGCTGGAGGGGTGAATAAATTGATATTACTGGGGCTTGGAGGGGATAAATTGATATACTGGGGCTTGGGGGGAAATAAATTGATATACTGGGGCTGGAGGGGGATAAATTGATATACTGAGGTTTGGAGGGGGATAAATTGATATACTGGGGCTTGGAGGGGGGATAATTGATATACTGGGGCTTGGGGGTGAATAAATTGATATACTGGGGCTGGAGGGGGGATAAATTGATAATACTGGGGCTTGGAGGGGATAAATTGATATACTGGGCTTGGAGGGGCGGATAAATTGATATAGAGGCTTGGAGGGGGGATAATTGATATACTGGGGCTTGGAGGGGGATAAATTGATATACTGGGGCTTGGAGGGGTGGATAAAGTGATATACTGGGCTTGGAGGGGTGGATAAATTGATATACTGAGGCTTGGAGAGGGATAAATTGATATACTGAGGCTTGGAGGGGGGATAAATTGATATACTGAGGCTGGAGGGGGATAAATTGATATACTGAGGCTTGGAGGGGGGATAAATTGATATACTGGGGCTTGGGGGTGAATAAATTGATATACTGGGGCTTGGGGGGGATAAATTGATATACTGGGGCTTGGGGTGAATAAATTGATATACTGGGGCTTGGAGGGGGATAAATTGATATACTGGGGCTTGGGGGTGAATAAATTGATATACTGGGGCTTGGAGGGGGATAAATTGATATACTGGGGCTTGGGGGTGAATAAATTGATATACTGGGGCTTGGAGGGGGGATAATTGATATACTGAGGTTTGGAGGGGGGATAAATTGATATACTGGGGCTTGGAGGGGATAATTGATATACTGGGGCTTGGGGTGAATAAATTGATATACTGGGGCTTGGAGGGGGGATAAATTGATATACTGGGGCTTGGAGGGGGATAAATTGATATACTGGGGCTTGGAGGGGGGATAATTGATATACTGGGGCTTGGAGGGGGATAAATTGATATACTGGGGCTTGGAGGGGGATAAATTGATATACTGGGGCTTGGAGGGGGGATAAATAGATATACTGGGGCTTGGAGGGGGATATTGATATACTGGGGCTTGGAGGGGATAAATTGATATACTGGGGCTTGAGGGGGATAAATAGATATACTGGGGCTTGGAGGGGGGATAAATGATATACTGGGGCTTGGAGGGGGATAAATTGATATACTGGGCTTGGAGGGGGATAAATTGATATACTGGGGCTTGGAGGGGGATAAATTGATATACTGGGGCTTGGGGTGAATAAATTGATATACTGGGGCTGGGGGGTTTTAATAAATTGATATACTGGGGCTGGGGGGGGTTGAATACACGCTACACATTACAGTGAGTTATTTCTGTGGAGCTCTGAGATACGTTCATATATGCTGTTAGTTTTATTGCTGTGCAGCTCTGATACGTTCATACACCACACATTGCTGTGAGTTTTATCGCTTTGGAGCTGTGATACGCTCATACAGTGAACATTGCTGTGAGTTCTATTGCAGCAGAGCTCTGTGATACACACACATACACATACACACACATTGCACAGTACTGTGAGTTTTATTGCTGTGGAGCTCTTGAAAGTGTTGGGTAGTTATGCGGTGGGCAGGGCTTTTGGGTGGGGGGGGCCCAAGAAAATGTTTGCCCAGGGTCCAATCAATATTAAAGACGGGCCTGGAGCTGTACAGTAATATGCAGTGTGTGTGAGTATATTGCAGAGCTGTATACAGTAATATGCAGTGTGTGAGGGTTTCCCTGAGCTGTACAGACTATTTACACCCCCAGGCCCCTCTTAATCTTTACACCCCCCCAGCCACCCTTTACACCCCCCCGAGCTGAAATCTGTAGTGCTCCTACCCCCAAATCCCTCTTTCTGAACCAAGTCTTAGGGTGATAAAATAATTATTATTATACTTTGTTTGCACAGCACTGTACATGATAGGTGAACCATGGGATGATAAATTACAGCAACACACAGAGCTTTGCAAGACTGACACCGTATGACTGGGGAACCCTGTTCTCAATATATCTATTGTATATTGGGTCCTTTTCCATTAGCAGCCGCGTTCTGTGAGTGAAAGCAGGTTACTGCTGACTGACATGCAAGAGGAAAATCAAGGCGTTTTATGCCAAGCGCTGCTAAACGTGGTGACAATCACTACTCAAGGCATACTCTCTGGAGTCCATGGAGTGTTCCCACAGGCCTTTCAGCAGAAGGATACAGATGATATATTTTACCTCGATGTCTTTCCTGTGTCACCATGAGAATATGGTGGATTGACATCAGGATTTTGGGGTAGCCTCACCCAGTGGTGTATTTAGGTTTTGTGCTGCCCTAGGCCCGACTAAACTCGTGCACCCCCTAATTTATATTTGACACACCCCTGCCTGTCAAAGTCAAACCTCTTCCTCATTAAACCCCACCCTTCCTCTTTAGGCTCCACCCTTTCCTCTTAGAGCTCCGCCTCTTCCTCTCTGTATATTAAAAGGGGATACCAAGTGCCTACTTGTATATTTTGTATACCATTCCAAATGTTGCATCTATTATTTTAAGAGATAATCAAATAAAATTATGAAATGTGCAAATTAAACCATTTTTACAAAGATCGGCCACGCGTCTCAAGTAGAAAAAAAAAAAACCAATAGCAGGCACAAAAGGAACGCTAGGTGGTGCACTGACCACACAATCACAAGGGCCTAACCCTCCTGAATAATTGAGAACAAACACATAACAACCCAACACAACAATAGGGTGGGTATAGAGTGCTAAAGGGGTGATATGCGTCCACAAACAACACAATGAATTTATTACTTAGACGTCAGACAATATCAGAAAGGTAAAACACACTATTAAAAAACATAAATGAAAAGTAGGGAGTAAATAAGGCATTGTCTGAATAGTGCACCCTCATAACAATGAGGAGAGTATACAGAGAAGCGACCCACTGGCTATTTAGTCAAAAATTATTTTTAACAATCGAAGGGCCCAGGTTTTCCTCTGCAGACCAAATGATGGATGTAGTGCCATCCAGCAGATGCCACAATTCAGCAGTCATAAAGCATTTTCATAGCACAGGACCACAGTCCAATAAATTAGCCCTTCTGGCCAATTGCCAGACACAAGTATACAATATATATATCAAATGACCCATATATTGAAGGTGTATAGCCATTTACCAAATTTGGTATGAGCGTACCACAGAGCTCCAAAGCAATAAAACCCACAGTAATGTGCGCTGTGTATGAGCGTATCAGAGCTGCACAGCGATAAAACCCACAGTAATGTGCGCTGAGTATGAGCGTATCACAGAATCCACAGCAATAAAACTCACAGTAATGTGCAGTGTGTATGAGCGTATCATAGAGCTCCACAGCAATAAAACTCAGTAATGTGCGCTGTGTATGAGCATAGCAGAGCTCCACAGCAATAAAACCCACAGTAATGTGTCGTATTTCATACCCCCATACACTCATTTAATTTCATTTCCCCCACACTCATTTCATCTCCCCTCAAACTCATTTCATCTCCCCTCACACTCACTTTATACCCCCCACACTCACTTCATACCCCCCACACTCACTTCATACCCCCCACACTCACGTCATACCCCCCACTCACGTCATACCCCCCACACTCACTTCATACCCCCCCACACTCACTTCATGCCCCCACACTCACTTCATACCCCCCACACTCACTTCACTTCATTTCATCTCCCCCCACAACTCATCTCCCCCACTCTCATTTAATTTCAACCCCCACACTCATTTCATCTCCCCCACACTCAATTCATCTCCCCCTCATTTAATTTCATTCCCCCACTCATTTATCTCCCACCCACTCTCATTTAATTTCATCCCCCACACTCATTTGATCTCTCCCCACACTCAATTCATCTCCCCCACACTCAATTCATCTCCCCCACACTCAATTCATCTCCCCCACACTCATTTAATTTCATCCCCCACACTCATTTGATCTCTCCCCACACAATTCATCTCCCCCACACTCATTTAATTTCATCCCCCACACTCATTTATCTCCCCCACTCAATTCATCTCCCCCACTCAATTCAATTCATCTCCCCCACTCAATTAATTTCATTCCCCCCACACTCATTTGATCTCCCCCACTCTCATTTAATCTCCCACCCACACTCATTTCATCTCCCCCACTCATTTAGTTTCACCCCACTCTCATTTAATCTCCCAACCACACTCACTTCATCTCCCCACAACTCCACTTCATCTCCCCCCACACTCACTTCATCTCCCCCCACACTCACTTCATACACCCCCCCCCAACCTTAGAAACTGGGAATGGGTCCTGCTGTGGAGATCATGCAGCTGCTGGAGGCAGCGCTAGGAGGAAGTGACATCATATGATCACTTCCTCACAGCGCTGCAGTGCAGAGTGCATGTGGCTTCAGCAGCAGACCTGAGAGTAAGCAAGGTCTGTGACTGTGCCACATCGAGTCCCCCATAGTCTGTGGCCCCCGCCCATACCAGAGACCCCACAGCTGCCGGGTGTGTGTTGCCATGATGAGCGAGGCTCCGCCCACCAGCGGAGACTCGTCTCTATGGCAACCCAGCGCTTCCCTCCTTCAGCTCGCTCCTGCACTTATGGAAGCTGCGCGCGCTGGACAGAGAAAGCTTCCGGAGCTGAGGCCTTTTGATCTTAGAAACCGCGGGTCCCAGTGAGCGGCAGGGGGTGGGGGGGCTTTTTTAGTGTAGAGGGTGGCTTTTTTTGCCGCCCCATTAAAAATGCCGCCCTAGGCCTTATCGGCCTAGGCCAAAATACAGCTCTGGCCTCACCTGACGGGTAAGTATAGGAGCCTTCAACGGGCTGGCCTCCTCCATTAGCTGCGGCCACTAGCGAGTGAGACACGCGGCGCGGAGACGTTCTGCGTCTGCGTGCATCACGTGCTGGCTGAAGGGGCGGCACCAGTTCAGCGTGCGTGCCGTTCCCAGCCTGGTCTAGTATCTGGGAAGGCACGGACGCTGCAGTGGCTGTCAGCCCAGCCCCTCACTCTGCAAGCCAGCTTGTCCCACCTCCGGAGTCCAGCCCATCACTCTGCAAGCCAGCCTGCCCCGCCTCCGGCCCCTCACTCTGCTAGTCGGCCCGGCCCCTACACGCACAGAGGGTGGCAGGGGACCAATCAGCTCCGGATTCAGCCTCAAGAGAGTCCGATACCGGAGCTGACCATTAGGTAGTCTGGCAGTGGCCTTGCATTTTAAACCCAGGCCGGCCCGCTACCAACCCGCAGCCACAACAAATAAATAAAAGCGGCCCAAAGTGAAAGCAGCCTACCGGGATACATCCCGGCATCCCGGTAGGCCAGTCCGGCACTGCTTACATGCAACCTGGAGGATTAAGAATTAGATAAATTCTGAAAAGTCTCAAATTAAATCAGTGTGACCCCCTGATGGGTGGCAGTGAGAAGCCACAGATTACAAGTCTCAGAAACCTCCTATAAAATCAGTGAAACCCCTTGATGGGTGGCAGTGAGAAGCCACAGATTACAAGTCTCAGAAACCTCTTATAAATCAGTGAGACCCCCTGATGGGTGGCAGCCAGTGAGAACACACGGATTATAACAATTCCCAAATATTTTGTAGAAATTTGTGACCCCAAAATACTGCGTGGCACTGGCTGTGTGACAAGACACAGATCACCTCAATTCCCAAATGTTTTGTAGAAATTAGTGACCCCCAAAATTATTGCTGGCAGTGACAAGACACAGAATATCACCTCAATTCCCAAATGTTTTGTAGAAATTTGTGACCCCCAAAATACTTGCTGGCAGTGACAAGACACAGATCACCTCAATCCCAAATGTTTTGTAGAAATTAGTGACCCCCAAAATACTTGCTGGCAGTGACAAGACACAGAAGATCACCTCAATTCCAAATGTTTTGTAGAAATTTGTGACCCCCAAAATACTTGCTGGCAGTGACAAGACACAGATCACCTCAATTCCCAAATGTTTTGTAGAAATTAGTGACCCCAAAATACTGCGTGGTACTGGCTGTGTGACAAGACACAGATCACCTCAATTCCCAAATGTTTTGTAGAAATTTGTGATCCCAAAATACTTGCTGGCAGCCAGTGACAAGACACAGATCACCTCAATTCCCAAATGTTTTGTGGAAATTTGTGACCCCCAAAATACTTGCTGGCAGTGACAAGACACACATCACCTCAATTCCCAGCTATTTGGTAGAAATGAGACCCCTCCAGACTCCCCCCAGTAGCGTGGCAGACCGACAGTAAGAACACACAACAACAACCTCCTATGAAATCTCCTCTTAAATGCATGCTGAAGCGGTGCGTGGAAACCTTATATAGTGTGCTGCGGGACTTAGCTCTGTGAGCCCATGATTGGGCAAATGTTGCCCAATCAGGACTTTGAGCAGTGATTGGCATACTGTTATTATTATTATTTTTTATTTATAAAGCGCCAGCATATTCCGCAGCGCTGTACAATAGGCACAGTATAGACAGGGTTACAATACATTGAACAACATTTGACAAACAGTACAGGAGGAGACGAGGGCCCTATTCCCGTAGGAACTCACAATCTAGGAGGGTTGGGGTTGGAAACAGGAGGAGAGGACTGTAAGGTGAGAGTGATTGATGGTTGCGTCAGTGAGTTGGGTGGTAGGCTTCCCTAAATAGGAATGTTTTAAGGGAGCGTTTGAAGGAAGAGAAGTTAGGGGAAAGTCTGACAGTACGAGGGAGAGCGTTCCAGAGAGTGGGGGCTGCGCGTGAGAAATCCTGCAGTCTATCATGGGAAGAGGTGATGCGGGGAGAAGCTAGGCGCAGGTCACTGTTTGACCTTAGGGAGCGGGCTGGGTGTGTTTGGTGATTAGTGAGGACAGGTAGTTGGGAGCTGAGTTAGTGAGGGTTTTGTAGGTAAGGATAAGGATTTTGAACTTAATTCTGCAGTGGATGGGGAGCCAGTGAAGGGACTCGCAGAGGGGAGCGGCAGAGACAGAGCGGCGGGTGAGGTGAATTAGCCTGGCGGAGGCGTTCAGGATGGATTGTAGGGGGGAGAGGCGGGACAGAGGGAGGCCAGATAAGAGATTATTGCAATAGTCGAGTCGGGAGATTACCAGGGCGTGTATGAGTTGTTTTGTGGTGACAGTGGTAAGAAATGGCCAAATTCTGGAAATATTACGCAGTTGGTATCGGCAGGAGGAGGAAAGAGACTTGATGTGGGGGATGAAGGAAAGAGCAGAGTCAAGTGTAACTCCAAGACAGCGAACTTGGTTTGATGGGGAGATGGTGATACCCTCCATCGTGATAAAGAAGTCAAGAGGTGGGGAGGCATTGGAGGGAGGAATAAGTAGGAGCTCAATCTTTGACATGTTGATCTTTAGGTGGTGGGAGGCCATCCAGGAGGAGATGCCAGATAAACAGTCACTGACTTTTGAAAGGACAGGGGGAGAGAGATCAGGGGTAGAGAGGTAGATCTGAGTGTCATCAGCGTAGAGGTGGTAATTAAAGCCAAAGCTGTTGATGATTTTGCCCAGGGAGGAGGTGTAGATGGAAAAGAGCAGAGGACCAAGGACAGAGCCTTGAGGTACACCAACAGATAGAGGCAATGAAGAGGAGGAGTTACCAGCAAAGGACACACAGAAGGACCTGTTGGATAAATAGGAGTCAACCCAAGCAAGTGCAGTGTCACCGAGACCCAGAGAGTTGAGGGTCTGTAGAAGGAGGGGGTGGTCAACAGTGTCAAAAGCAGCCGAGAGGTCAAGCAGGATGAGAATAGAATAGTGGCCGTGTGTTTTAGCAGTTAGGAGGTCGTTGGTGACTTTGGTGAGGGCAGTTTCAGTTAAGTGTAGGGGACGGAAGCCAGATTGCAGGGGGTCAAGTAGGGAATTGGAGGACAGGAAGAGGGAGAGGCGGTTGAAGACTAGTTTTTCTAAGAGCTTAGAGGTAAAGGGAAGCAGGGATACAGGGCGGTAGTTGGATGGAGAGTTGGGATCGAGGGATGGTTTCTTTAGTAAAGGGGTAACTAGCGCGTGTTTGAAGGCGGATGGAAAGGAGCCAGTGGAGAGAGATAGGTTGAAGATGTGTGTGAGAGCAGGGGTGAGGGAGGAGGAGAGGGGAGGAATTAGATGTGAGGGAATGGGGTCGAGCGGGCACGTGGTGAGATGTGAGGAGGACAATAAGGAATTGACTTCCTCCTCAGTGGCTGGGAGGAAGCGGCAGAGGGTGACCGAGGGGACCTCTGGGAGTGGAGGTGGCAGATAACTATCTTGTGTTGGGATGTTGCTTCTGATAGTTAGCGTTTTAGTGAGGAAGTAGTCTGCCAGGTCTTGAGCACTGAAGGCAGCTGAGGGGGGAGGTGCAGGTGGGTAGAGGAGGGTGTTGAAGGTGGACCAGAGCCATTAAGGGTTGGAGGACAGCGTAGATATAAGAGATGAGAAGAAGGATTGTTTGGCCAAGTGGAGGGCAGAGGTGTATGACCGGAGAATAAACTTGAAGTGAACAAAATCAGCTTCAGAGTGGGATTTCCTCCAGGCACGCTCTGCAGTGCGGGAGCATCTTTGCAGGTAGCGAGTCTGGAGGGTGTGCCAGGCCTGAAGCTGGCGGCGTGGGGCCTTACAGAGTCGAAGAGGAGCAAGAGTGTCTAGAGCAGAGATAAGAGTAGTGTTGTAGTGATTAGTGGCAGCATCAGGGCAGGTGAAGGGTGAGGTGTGAGGGAGGTGGTGAAGTAGATTGGAGAATTGATGGGGATCCACAGCATGTAGATTTCTGCGAGTGTGTGTGCGGGGTGTGGGAGCAGGGTGTTTAGGAAGTCCAGATAGGTTGAAAGAGAGAAGGTGGTGGTCAGAGATGGGGAAAGGGCGACAGTTGAACTCAGAAATGGAGCCGAGGTTGGAAAAGACAAGGTCAATAGCGTGACCATCGCGGTGGGTAGGGAGGAGGGAGGATTGTGTGAGTCCAAGGGAGGACGTGAGTGAAAGAAGTTTGGAGGCAGCAGGGGCGGAAGGATCATCAATGGGAATGTTGAAGTCCCCGAGAATTAGGCATGGAAGATTAGAAGACAGGAAGTGAGAAAGCCAGGTAGCAAAGTGGTCAAAGAACTGGGAGGTTGGTCCCGGTGGGCAGTAGATGACTGCCACCCTGAGGGCCAGAGGAGAGAACAGGCGGATGCAGTGTGTCTCGAAGGAGGAGAAGGAGAGGGATGGGGGTGGAGGGAGATGCAGGTAGGTGCAGGTGGGAGAGAGCAGGATTCCGACCCCGCCACCATTTCTCTCACCCGGTCTGGGGGTATGGCTCAAGTGTAGACCGCCATGTGAGAGAGCAGCAACGGAGGCCGTGTCAGAGGGAGTTAGCCAGGTTTCAGTTAAAGCTAGGAGGTTGAAGGAGTTTGAAAGGAAGAGATCATGGATTGCTGTGAGTTTGTTGCACACAGAGCGAGCGTTCCAGAGGGCGCAGGAGAAAGAGGACAGGCGCTGAGGGTTTATGGGAATGAGGTTGCTGGGCTTGCAGGGAGGTGATTTATGTGCGATGGAGATAGGATGAGAGGGAAGTATTGGATGTGTTGTGGGGCCAGGGTTAGGGGAACCTGTTGAACCTGTCTTGCACCAGACCTGTGGTCAGGTGCAAGGCTGTAGTCAATTACGAGCTTCAGGCTAGTGTAAAAGTGCATTGTGGGCCATTGTGGTCGAACATGCGGCGAACACCCGGAAATGTTCGGAGTTCGCGAACAGAACGAACAGGCTAAATTCGGTCCGAACTCCGAACCGTCCAAACCGAACAACTCATCCCTAGTAGAGATCCACCTTCCCAATTCTTGAATCTCCGTTCCAGACAAACCAAACCGAGAAGCTTCGGTTGCAGCACCAATCTGGAAGGAGTGAGATCCAAATTCATCTGGATTCCTCCCCAAACTCACCAAACCCTTCTTAAAAATAGCCACAAACTGATATCTAGATAATGCCGAGCCATCTGTGTGACATAAAAAGGCCACTCCAGACTCAACCCGCACCTTCAAAAATTCCTTAATGTTCCTGACCAGACAAATAATCCAGTTATCCATTCTGGATAAACAAACCCTACGTCCCTTACCCAATTGATCCGTCTTGGACGTAGAAACCCCATTAACCACCTCCTCTCCTAACCATACCGCATCAGCTCCCAAACCACCACCACTTTCTTAGAATTACAAACCAACTCACCTACTCGAAATGCTACAAAAAATCCCAAACAGAAAGCTGCCCTCATGAGCAAAAACCTCATATGTTGAATCTGAAAAAGAAAAACCAAGGCGGCCAGCGACTGCCGCACCACCCCAGGAGATACCCCCGCTTCGAACAACCGAATGAGGTATGCTCTAAGCAGGCTCTTCTCGTCCCAGCCACCAAACACAATGTACTTGAAACGCTCACCCAATGCGTCCCAATCCCATCCGACTCGGGAATACGCCTTCCAAGTGGAGTCAGACAAAAGCAAAACCTCTCACCCATCCTCCAAACATTCTGAGCCTAGCTGCCAAAAACCCTCCGGAGACAGGGTGCACTGCCCACCTCTTCCGCCTTCGGAGCCAGAGAGCGAAACCTGTCCCACTGTAAACGAGACAAAGCAACCCCCACTGAGTTAAGGCGTCCCGGAACATGCCGCGCCCTGCAGAAAACATTAAATTTCAAGCAAAGCAGCACAAAACTCTTCAGCCACTTGATGACTGGCAACGATGAAGCTGACAGGGAATTGACCGCCGACACCACCGCCATGTTATCCAGCGATAGAAGCTCTCGCAACCGCAACTTCCTGACTGACAAGGCCTCTTCCACCTGCCTTAAAGCTTCTACGACTTCGACCAAAAGTAAATGACACTCACCCTTGACCAAGTCAATCTCAATCCCCAGGAAAGTGATGACTGACACCGGGCCTTCTGTCTTATCGGACGCCAAAGGAACACCAAATTGATGTGCCATCCATTGAAGAGACCGAAGAACGTGAAGACATTCCCCTGTCCCTTTCCTACCCACAAAAGAAAATCGTCCAGATAATGTGTCAAGTTAACCGACCCTGCCACCACACGACCCACCCATTCCAAAAATGTGCTAAAACACACAAAAAGGAACAGGAAATGGAACAACCCATAGGCAAACCTAAATCCACATAAAATTCGCCTTCAAACCAAAACCCTAGAAGGTGATAACATGAAGGATGAATAGGTAAGAGCCGAAATGCCGATTCAATATCCATCTTAGCCATCAAAGCTACCTTTCCTGCATCCCGGACCAAACCAACCGCTGAATCAAATGCAACATACGACACCGAGGCAAACTCCTCACCAATATCACCATTCACCGATCCTCCCCGCGGATAAGACAAATGATGAATCAACCCAAATTCCCCAGCCTTCCACTTAGGCACTACCCCCCAAAGGGGATATACTCAAATCCCACACCGGCGGTGACGTGAATGGACCCGCCATCTGACTGTCCCCAATCTCCATGTAAACCTTCTCCCGAACCACCACCGGATATTCCCGTGCCGACTTCAAATTCCTCAGCTTGCCACCCCCTGGCCGAGCAACAAAAGGAATCCAGAAACCATTCCCAAAACCGACCCACAGAAACTCTGCATCCCTATGTTTTCCATAAAGCCTTAGCCATGGTAACATCGCGTCGAGTTTCACTGGGGAAGCCCCCCCCATCTCCAGACCCTCCAAAAGGCAAACCGCCCTGTCTCACCCTCTTGAAACACCTGGACAATGAATGCAATCCACTACAATTTGAACATTCGTGCTTAAACTTGCACCCATTGCCAAACTTGCATTGTCCCTCGTTAAACTGCCAATCGGACCCCTACTTAGAACCTGCCGGTGGAGAACTTGCCCCTCCCCCACCGACGACCCCCGGAAAGGGCAAAGCCTTCTGAGCCCCCATCAAACGTAACCACAATGTCATGTCCATCTGGTCCTACCCCACACCCGGGTGAGCCGCCAGACGTTGCCTAAACTGCTCATCGTATTTTCACCACGTCCAACTTCCATAAATCCGATAAGCCCCCCAAATCTCATCCACATAGCAAAAAAGAGCTGAACAATGCTGGGGCTTCTTTGCCCCTACCACACTGGCAAAATACAAAAGGTCCGTAGCCAATTCCCAAACGACTTACGAATCCTCCGATACCTCTATTCCTTTCCTCTTCCTCTTTTAACCCTTCCTTAGACAGCTCATCCTAAACACCTGCAACCTCATCCAACGGAAGCAAGGAAAGAGCTCCACATACTCACTTGTCGGGTATATTAGAGAGACAAAGAATTTACTCTCCTTAACCTCCTGCTTCAAATGTAACCCCAAAGGTCAGCAAATGACACGTAAGCATTCCTCCTGGCTACATCCGCCACCCCTAAAGACTCACCGAGCGAACCCGACACTCCACTCGGCCCCCCTGAAGCAACTACTTCACCCCCGAGAGCACCACCAGCTCTCCCAACCCACATCTCCGAAACCCTCCAGGCCTGGGCCAAATCAACTCCCTGACCAACACCCCCGTTTGAACCGGCCATGCTTCAAATGCACCCTGTAAAAAGACATAAAGGAACTCATATCACTCCCACTTCCATTACCTGACGCCACACTAGGCCCAGTCGCACTTCCTTGAACCTCCGACGCCACACTCTCCATAGCCGACACTCCAATTCCACCGAATCCACCAGCCTAAAAAGCACCAACCGGCCGCGGACTCCGCTCCCGAACCATAGGAACTGTGGACAAAAATACATTTCTACAATGAGCATCGGACCCCGAAGTGCCATAACCACCTTCCCGCTCCACCGTACCAAAACCTGGAGCCACCACACCTTCACCACCTGAACATAAAACCCCTTCAGGTTCCCGAAAAACCTAATCCCGCACAATACCACCCTGTGCCACACCCCGGTCCACCTCCCCTTCCACCAAATACCTGTCCGCCGAAACCTCCGTCACAGAGACAGACCTTGATCCACTCCTGGGATCCCTGGCAGACAGCTGCACCACTCCTCTACCCAAAGAACCCCTCGACCTCCACACTCCTTCTCTCCTGGTAGCGTTTACTACACCTCCACACCAACCTGAAACCGAAGAATTCGTAGAAACCGAGACAGGCCTCGAGCTCCTACCTGCC
The DNA here is from genome assembly GCA_009667805.1 of Leptobrachium leishanense. Lineage (NCBI taxonomy): Eukaryota > Metazoa > Chordata > Amphibia > Anura > Megophryidae > Leptobrachium > Leptobrachium leishanense. The sequence continues at coordinate 30,486,007 of CM019064.1, forward strand.
AACCGCCTTGAAGCGCTCACACCAGCCTCAGGCCCAACTGCATCACTTCCAGCCAACATCCGTCTTACCAACCGTCCTCTGCCTCTCGCTGCCTCCAACCTCAATCTCTTAGTCGCTGGTCCACCGCTGGATTCCCCTCCAGGACTGAACCGGTGGCCTAGAAGCCCTGACAGGCCGAGCTCCAACCTCAGACTCCGCCGCCAACACCTCGGCCAGACTCCTCCTTGCCCCCTACACACCACAATGCCGATCCGCCTCCCACACCTCCGCGAAAAGCGACTCCCACTCTCCACCTTTCCCATACTCAAACACTGAGTAAATGAGTAAAAGGGACAAAAACCACCGCTCTCTGATGCAGTTTAGATTTCTGTCAGCTCTACCTCAGGAGAAAAGGTGCGCAAAGCCTCCCTGCACATGCCTTAAGTACCCTCCTGGAAACTCCGCCCCCACATCTCCCGCCCAAACCCCCACACTCGCTACTTCTCTGTTAAAGAAAAATTCTCCTTGCGTCCTGGCATCAGAGGCAACTTAAGGGCCCTATGCCTTAAGATCTTCAGGCCTTCATAACCATCAATAAGCTTCTTACACCTCTCACCCGGAATTTTGGACCACTCTTCCTTTGCAAACTGCTCCAGGTCTCTCTTATTGGAAGGGCACCTTTTCCCAACAGCAATTTGAAGATCTCTCCACAGGTGTTCAATGGGATTTAGATCTGGACTCATTGCTGGCCACTTCAGAACTCTCCAGCCTTTGTTGCCATCCATTTCTGGGTGCTTTTTGACATATGTTTGGGGTCATTGTCCTGCTGGAAGACCCAAGATCTCGGACGCATACCCAGCTTTCTGACACTGGGCTCTACAGTGCTACCCAAAATCCTTTGGTAATCCTCAGATTCCATGATGGCTTGCACACATTCAAGGCACCCAGTGACAGAGGCAGCAAAACAACCCCAAAACATCATTGAACCTCCACCATATTTCACTGTAGGTACTGTGTTCTTTTCTTTGTAGGCCTCATTCCGTTTTCGGTGAACAGTAGAATGATGTGCTTTATCAAAAAGCTCTATCTTGGTCTCATCTGTCCACAAGACGTTTTCCCAGAAGGATTTTGGCTTACTCAAGTACATTTTGGCAAACTGTAGTCTTGCTTTTTTAGGTCTCTGTGTCAGCAGTGGGGTCCTCCTGGGTCTCCTTCCATAGCGTTTCATTTAATTTAAATGTCGACGGATAGTTCGCGCTGACACTGATGCTCCCTGAGCCTGCAGGACAGCTTGAATTTCTTTGGAATTTGTTTGGGGCTGCTTATCCACCATCCGGACTATCCTGCGTTGCAACCTTTCATCAATTTTTCTCTTCCATTCACCCACAGAGAGATTAGCTACAGTGCCATGGGTTGCAAACTTCTTGAAAATGTTGCGCACTGTGGACAAAGGCAAATCTAGATCTCTGGAGATGGACTTGTAACCTTGAGATTGTTGATATTTTTCCACAATTTTGGTTTTCAAGTCCTCAAACAGTTCTCTTCTCCACTTTCTGTTGTCCATGCTTAGTGTGGCACACACAGACACACAATGCAAAGACTAACAGGGTTATTCAGAGAGAGGTGAAAAGCAGGAGAATGGCTGGAGAATGGAAAATTCTAGGTCAAAATAGCCAAACCAGAAAAATTCTCCCATTTATCTCACTTTCCAAATCGGCTATTTTGACCTAGAATTTTCCATTCTCCAGTCATTCTCCTGCTTTTCACCTCTCTCTGAATAACCCTGTAAGTGAACTTCTCTCCTTTTTATCTGCTTTCAGGTGTGATTTTTATATTGCCCACACCTGTTACTTGCCCCAGGTGAGTTTACAGGAGCATCACATGCTTGAAACAATCTTATTTATCCACAATTTTGAAAGGTTGCCAAGAATTTTGTCCAGCCCATTTTTGGAGTTTTGTGTGACATTATGTCCAATTTTCTTTTTTTCTCCCTTTTTTTGTTTTGTTCCAATACACACAAAGGGAATAAACATTTGTATAGCAAAACATGTGTTAATGCAATACTTTTCTGTGAGAAATACTTGATTTTCTGGAAAAACGTCTGGGGTGCCAACAATTTGGGCCATGACTGTATGACATTTAGAATGCTGAACGTATACACTAAAATAAGGCTCAGCAACCTTGGCCTTCCAGATGTTTTTGAACTACACTTCCAATACGTTTCTGTCAACCTATTTGAAAGCTCATCATCATGTGAGATGAAGTTCCAAAACATCTGGAGGATCGATGTGATAACCCCTGCAGCCATCATAAAACTGATTAAAAACATCTTGCAGCCCAACAGTTTAAAGCAGGGACGTCAAACTCCGGCCTCCCCATGTGTTGATGGCCTACCATTCCCAGAATTTGTTTAATGTAACCGAATGTAAGCTCCTATGAGCAGGGCCCTCTACACCTCTTGTTTCATCTTATGTCCGTTTTTATATGTATTTCGATCCGTTTGGTTATTGTAAAGCGCTGCGGAAACTGTTAGCGCTATATAATTGATGACAATAATAATAATAATAATAACCAGGGAATCATGGGAGTTGTAGTTCAGAAACATCTGGGAGGGGCTGGAAATTGACAGCCTTGATTTAGAGAGTGTATTTGGTAAATCCTTAATATTTCGTTACCATTCTTAGTTTAATCTGTCCAAAGAATGCATTTCCAGAGCTGGTCTGGTTTTTTAGATGTTTTTTGCCACAGCCTAATATGGCTTTTCTATTCTATTATGAATGGTTTGCACCTTGTGGTGAACCCTCTGTATTTACTCTCGTGAAGTCTTCTCCTCATTGTATCATTTGACAATGATACTCCCACCTCCTGGAGAGTGTCCTGCACTTGTCTGGATGTTGTGAATGGGTTTTTCTTTACCATAGAGAGTATCCTGCGATCATCTGCCACGGTTGTATTCCGTGGACGTCCCGGCCTTTTTATGTTGCTGAGCTCACCAGTGCGTTCTTCTTTCCTCAGAATGTAGCAAACTGTTGATTTGGCCGCTCCTAATGTTGCTGCTATCTCTCTGATGGGTTTGTTTGGTTTTTGAAGCCTTACAATGGCCTGTTTCTCTTGCATGGACAGCTCCTTTGAACGCATGATGTAGGTTCACAGCAATAGATTCCAAATGCAAATACCATACTTACAGGGTTATTCAAAGAGAATCGAAAAGTCACTGCACATTCGGTGACTTTTCATTCTCTTCAATTCGGTGTGATTTGGCGATCCCATTTCGGCGACCCTGCGGTGTATTCAGCAAGCACCACAGGGCCGCCGTAATGCAGGGAAAAGTCGCCGCAAACCCAACAAAAATTCACCGCAAAATGAGAGCTAACGCACGCCGAAACCCTCAAAAACATCTGGATTAACCCCGCCGAAGACGCCGGAGAAACCCGAGCAGGAGCCAATCACAGCGCAGAGCAGCCGCCAGAAAAAGCCGACACCGCAGACGAAGGAGGTGAAGAAAAAAAAACACCGTACGCTTGAATGTTTGAAAAGTAAAACCCTGTTTGCAAAGAAACTACTGAGCGAAAATGTCTGAAATTTACATATGATCCAATGAATGATAATTAAAAGGGCTGTTACAGAAAAAAGAAACAATTAAAAAAAAACGGAAACAAAATGTTTGCAAAAAAATCCCAAAAAATGCCTAAAAGGTCCTAAAAAATCTATAAATAAAGAGACTTTTTACTGCAGAATATTATAATGAACGGTTTATTCGATTTTGAATTAAGACGGGAATATTTTTAACATTGAAGCCTATGGGATTCACCTGAATAAACCTGTCGAATGAAACCACCGAATGGCAGGGCATTTCGGGAACCTTTCACTGCTGGTTTGTGTTCTCTGAATAGCTGAAGCATTGCTTCTCTATGGGGATTTCACTGCCCTCGAACAGGCACCGAACAGGCACCGTATGTGCAGGCAATTCGCCAGGATTTGGTGAATTGCCTGGTCTCTGAATAGCCGAATTGCCAAGAAAGGTAATCGTATGCTGAATTTCAGCGTTCGGTTACCTTTCTCCAGCAATTCGGAGCTCTTTGAATAAACCTTTTAGAATCAACTCCGGATCTTTTACCTGCTTAATTGATGAAGAAATAATGAAGGAGTCGCCACACCTGCCATGAAACAGCTTTTGATTCAATTGTCCAATTACTTTTGGTCCCTTGAAAAAGGGGGTTGGTTACTCTTAAGAGCTGTAATTCCTAAACCTTTTCTCCAATTTGGATACCCTCAAATTAAACCTGAGAGTGTGCACTTTCAGCCCATACCCATTATATAACTATAGCTTACTATAGCTTGAATATGTTTTGGTAAATACCTGAAAAAAACTAAAATTGTGCTTATGTCCAAATATATATGGACCTAACTGTATGTGTTTATGGGTCCTCTTTTTCTTTTTTTTCTTTTTTTAGGGAGACCGCCATTTAGGTACATAGCGATTGAGGAGATTTTAATCTATAAGTATCTATATACTTAGATGCAGTATAGTGCCTACAGTTATTTCTAGATATCTTATCTCAGTTAGCCCGCAGAACAACAGCCTCCTGCCACCTTATCTAAACATTCCCTCCTCCACCTCTTTAACTGTTAAATACTGTATAAGATAAAGCACAGCCACAAAGTAAAACTGTTGCACTGATTTTGGTAAATGTTACATCACGGGAAAAATCCACTCAATGGAAACAGGAGATAAAAACAAACTATATTGTTCTTTTTTTTACATACAATTGCTTCAAACAAAGGAAAGAAACCGCATATGTTTTATAATGTGTTTTATAAGATGGTTTAGTTTGGAGTTTCACAAGTAACCTAGTTACAGTTTATATAAGTGATAGTGTCCCTTTCAATGTGTGTCCAACCCCAGTTTGTACTAACACTCCAATGGAACTGACAGTGTCACTGTCCAACCCACAACCTGTTCATAGACTTACACCAAAAAAAATCTCTATCGCCTGCGCCGATACATCTCAGACATACTTACTGAGTCCTTCTCATGCCTTTCTCTCTTGTCTACCCCCGTGCGAGTCTATAAAATCTGCCAGATACTGGTTTTGTGGCAGCAGCTCTAAGGTGGGGCCTTGTGTCCGATCTCGTCACACAAAGGAATGGGGTGTATAGCGAAGGTGGGAGGGGTTGAGGCTCCACGAGGATAATTTAAGACTTCTCAGAATTTATCTAATTCTTTTTTTTTTTTTTTTTAATTCTTTATTTAAAGAGTCACGTATCCATTAGCACATAACATTCAGTGGATAAAGAAGAATAGCGATGATAAGACACGGTAACTCTTATTTTATCAATTTAACATCAAAGAACAATCCCACATAGTATGGGAAGACACCCTATAGAAAGGGAAAAGCAAAAAACACATAATAACAAAAAAACAAATCATAAAAAACATGAAAGTAAATAAAACAAAGTATAAGGGGGGTAAGGGGGAATGTTCCAACCATCAGCTGAAGGTATGTTACGAGATGGGACCAACCGGGCACCAGCCCGAAACAGGGCTAACAGAGCAAGACAATTAATTTACTAATTAGGGGCATGCTATGTACTCTTCCCAGAGGGACCATGTTTTAGTGAAGGAGCTAACAGTGTCTCTGACCTTGGCCGTCAGTTCGTCCATAAGACAGGCATCAACGATCTTTTCCGTTACTACAGTCCAGGAAGGGAGAACACTCTGGCGCCAAGATGCCGCCAAGGCCCGTCGGACCGCAAGGGCCAGCCTATTAAATAAAAGTTGCTCAGATCGAGACAGAGCTGACAGGGGACGAGAGAGGAGGTATGCCCAGGGATCAAGGGGTAGTTGTCGGTGGAATATTTTAAGAAATTCAGCATGAATTAGAGACCAGAAGCGGCGTACAACCGGGCAGTCCCACCACATATGAATATAAGTGCCCTTATCCCCGCAGTCTCGCCAACAGAAATCACTGGACGTGACTCCCATACGATAAAGGGATACCGGGGTGACATACCAGCGGAGTAGAATTTTGTATGATTGTTCCTGGTGAGTAACACAAATGGCTGTTTGTTCCCATATATCCTCCCATTCGTCGCCTGGCAATGGATCACATAAGTCAACCTCCCATCTATCACAATACGTGAGGGGTCCCCACTGACCTGTGCTGGAGCTAAGAAGAAGGTATAATTGGGATATAAGCCCTTTTAGGGGGCCATCTGCAATACAAAGACGCTCTAAAGTGGTAAGGGGAACAGTTGAGACCCTTTCTAAAGACAGAGCAGTAGCGAAATGTCGGACCTGTAGGAACCGAAAAAAGGAAAAAGGAGTCAAATGACCACGTTCCTGAAGTTCGGAAAAAGTGATGAGCCGTCCACTCTGATAAAGGTCTCGATACCTCAGTAGCCCCGCTCCCACCAGACCCCCGAAGTCCGAGGCCCTCCGTCCCAGTGGAAATTCTCTATTACGTAATAAGGGGGTGAGGGGAGAGGAAGTGCCCACTAGCGTAAATTTCTTCCTAGCTAGCTCAAAAAGGCGCAGAGATGTCAGAATCGAGGGACACGCCGTGCGCAAAATAGGTCTGGAGGTTCTAGGAAGCCATATATATAGGTCAGGGCGGTCAGGGAACATAAAGGCAGATTCTAGTGCGACCCACCGTCTAGCAGACACGGGAGAGTGCCAGGCCACAACCTGAGTCAACTGGGCTGCGCAATAATATAAGTATAGGTTAGGGAGCCCTAGTCCCCCGTGGGTCTTAGGGCGATATAGAATGCGGCGCGCCACCCTATGCCTCTTATTTTGCCAAATAAACGAGTCGATCGCCTGTTGGAGCCCGGCTAAATCCCTTTGAGTTAGTAATAAAGGTAGTGTCTGGAACAGAAAAAGAATACGTGGGAGAATGTTCATCTTTATGCTATGAATGCGTCCTATCCACGATATGGGCTTATCACACCAATGCTCCAGATCACACTTAATCTGATGAACCATAGTTGTGAAGTTCTTGCCATAAAGAGCTTTTCGGATCTGCTGTGAGGAGGATACCCAAGTATGGTAATTCAGAAGGAGCAAGACGGAACCCAAATTCTGAGTCAATCGAGGCTGTGTCTGTGTGTAACATATGAAGGGGCATAGCGCAGGATTTAGTGTAATTAATACGAAACCCCGCTATTTTACCAAAGTCGGATAACAACGGTCTAAGTTGGGATAGAGAAGAGATGGGATCCGTCAAAGTGAGAAGGATGTCGTCGGCGTAACCGAGACAGTGAAATTATCTCCTCCGATTGGAACCCCCCTTATGCCGGGGTGACCTCGTATGGCAGCTAATAATGGTTCAAGAGAGAGGAGAAAAAGAAGGGGCGAGAGGGGACAGCCCTGACGATTGCCATTAAGAATAGGGAACCGAGTGGGGCAACAGCCCGGGTTCGGACCTGCGCAGACATACCAGAGTAAAGAGCACGCACCGTATTAAGATAAGGGTCTGGGAGGCCAAAGCGGGAGAGGGTAGAAAAAAGGAAAGGCCATTCCACCCTGTCAAAAGCCTTCTCCGCGTCCAACGATAAGACAAGGGAAGGCGTCGCTCGAGAAGATAGCCACCAGATCAGGTCGGCATTACGTCTAGTGTTATCAAATAGTTGACGATTAGGGACAAAACCGACCTGATCCGGATGGACTAAGAATTGGAGGAGTGGACTAAGGCGGGTCGCCAGGACCTTAGCAAGAATCTTGGCATCAAAGTTAATGAGGGATATAGGGCGGTAGCTCTCCACCGCTGTAGGGTCTTTACCTTCTTTAGGAATAAGGGCTATATTGGCCACGAGCAAATCAGGGTGGAGAGACCCATCCTCAGCACAGTCATTAAAAATCAATGTCAAAAAAGGGACGAGTTCCGGACGCAGCGCTTTATAATACCCCCCTGAGAACCCATCCGGGCCCGGGGCCTTCGTACCACCCAATGCAGAGATGGCGCAGCTAACCTCCTCTTCAAGGATTGGAGCACTAAGACTCGATATGTGAGAATCCTCAAGTTGCGGTAAAGAGAGGGAATCTAGGAAAGAAGAGATGGCTTCTAAATGGGAGTTGTCAAGAGGGTATGATGGGGAGAGTGGTTATATAGGTCAGAATAATATGCTGTGAAAGCCGCGCTGATCTCCTGTGGGGAGTTAACTAAGACACCATCTACTGTTTTAACTGCAGGAATAGAGGAGAATTTACTCCGGGGTTTGAGAGTGCGGGCCAGTAGAGTATCTAGTTTATTAGCCTTCTCAAAAAACAACCGACGGGACCAGAGCAGCTGTTTGGCAACATCGTCAAGTAATAGTTGTTTCAGGGAGGCGCGTGTGCGTAGGAGTTCAGAGAGAAGTTCAGGGGAGGGGGAGGCCTTATGTCGCATCTCAAGGCGACGGAGAGACTGTTGTAAAGAGACGAGTAAGTGTAATTTGGTGCGTTTTCTGTGGGTGGCAATCTTAATGAGGTGGCCCCTCATGACCGCTTTATGAGCAGCCCAGATCGTGGATAGGGATGTCTCACCAGGTGGATTGTCTTGAAAATATTGTGATGATAAGGTACGAAGTTGTTTAAGTACATCTGGGTCTCGTAGAAGGGACGAATTTAACCTCCACGACCAAAAGGTCACGAGCTTCGGGGTATGGAGATACAGTGCTATATCGACATGGTCAGACCACGAGATAGAATTGATCTCGGCGCGAATCACATTGGACATAGCTAAACCGTTAACCAGGAAAAGGTCTATGCGAGAATAGGACCCATGAGGAGCGGAATAGAAGGAGTAATCTCTCACACTCGGATATAAAACACGCCAGACATCAATAAGCCCTACTTGGTGTAAAAAAACGGGCAAATAACTTGTCTTGTCTACCTAGGGAATAAATATACTCCAACACAGTTGTGAGTTTTTATCATTTAAATAGTTTACTAAAATATTTGAGCAGATGTTGAGACACGGTATTCACAAGTATTATTACAGTATTTTCGTATCACGGTAAAACGCGTAGCGGAAAAGAAACGAAACATGAGGCTTCGTATTTCGGAAAATAAAATATTCGCAACCGAACATAAAAGCAATGCAATTTCCCGATAGTTCAGAAAAGGGGACACGTAGCAAAACCCCAAACATACAATCCCTTCGTATTACGGCAAACGCGCAGCGGAAAAAGAGAAAAATATATTCGGAACGTATCTTTATCTTTTACCCCCGTTCCGATTTGTAAAAGGAAATGAGTCCTGCACAAGTTAAGTCCCAGAATGTAAGAGGTGTATATGTGTGTGTGGTACCCGGGTACTGTTCAACTGGCCAGTGAGTTTATTAAAGGAAGGTCTTCGACTAGTCAGTTGGGGCCCTGTGGACTTTAAAGAGAAAACAGCAGAGCGTCCTTTAATCATAAACAGCCTTGGAGGCCTCTCACCCATCCGACGATTTCCTTAGGCTCCGCTGACCCAGGACGTCTCTCCACCCGATTTTGACTGGGGATACTAGCGGCCGGATCCGTTGTCTGACCCCCTACAGCTTATCCAGCTCACCGCCTGCTCTCCGTTCGATTCCTCCGGTCTGCAGCAATGCCTGGATTCCGGCGGGTCTCCTTCTCCTCAGATTGGGTGATCCTCTCTCGACTAACAGGTCTCTCTTGGTCTCTCTTGGTCTTTGGCCTAGGCCCTCTCGTGATCTCTTCAATGCGTCTGCTCTCTTTTCTTCCCTGGCGCACTCTGCCGCGTTCTCCACAAGGCAGAGGATGTAAGTGTCCAGTCTCCACCCACTTCCTGTCTTTCCGCAAAGCATGCCGGGCATTGTAGTCCCAATGTCCAGTATCTCTGATCGCAATAGTCTCCATCTTGTGCCCAAAAATAGGTACTGCCACAGCAAGATTTTACCACAGCGCTACACTCTCCCCCTCCTAGAACTCTTGGGTCTCTCCAAGGAGGTACAACAGTTACATTACATTTCCACAATATTTGAATACAATTTACATAACATGTACAGGATCAGCAGCATACATGCAGTGGGTTAGGAACACTTCCTCAAGTTGACTCATATTTTTGGCTACCTCAGCTAGCATAGCAGACACTTCGGGCAACCTCCGCACCGTGGTGATGGCCTCTTCAGTGCTATGTCCTGGTGAGTCGTAGGTGAGTCGTTGGGGCGGTCGAACAGAGCGTTTTGGTTCTGGCTCAATCCGTTCCTCTTCAGGTGGAAGTACTATAGGCGTTGGCTCAGTCCTTCTCTCTATCATTGGAGCAGACGTTTCTTCAGAGTATGATCCTTCCAGCGAAGGCATAGAACTATAATCACCTGAGTAAGCTTCCAGAACTACCGGGATCCCCACATCCTCAGGGACTTCCAACTGAAATTCAAGAGGCTCAGAAATATCAACAGTCTCAGGGATTTCCAACAAGAATTCAGGAGCTTCAGGCCTCAAATTACTCTCCCATCGTTCAGGAACTGAGGTAATCTCTTCAGGCTCCGGTGAACGTATCCAGTCCAGACAGAAACTTTCTTCCTCACTGTCCCTTTCGCTCTCTTCAACAACCCGGGTCTGTTGAGACCGAGTAACAGGAGGCAAACATGGAACAGGCGGATTTGGCAGAGGCGGTTCGTCCCCAACTGGCATTCTCACAGCCTCTCTCAAAGGTAACAAATGATTCCGGTGCCAGTTCTTGAGAGGCCCAGCCTTTCCATCCGGGCGAATCTGATACACTGGTAGACCTGGTAGCTGTTTGCAGACAATGTAAACCTGGGAACTCCACCTATCTGCCAACTTGTGTCTTGCAGCAGCACCCCAGTTCTTCAATAGGACCCTATCACCGGGTTGTAGATCTTGTATTCGAACTTTCAAGTCATAGTTCCTTTTGTTTCTTTGCTCCCTGTTTCCCGAGGTCAACCGGGCCTGTTCAAATGCAGAAGCCAAATTCTTTCGAAGTCTATCCACGTAGTTTCTATGGGAAGCTACTGACGTCTGATCTAGAGATAACCCAAATGCCAAATCAACCGGTAGCCGAGCCTCTCTTCCGAACATAAGACGGTACGGTGAGTATCCAGTTGCATCACTCTCCGTACTGTTATATGCATGCACCAGAGTAGCTATGTGCCGACTCCAACTTTGCTTCTCCACATCCGACAAGGTCCCCAGCATGTTTAACAGTGTGCGATTAAACCTTTCAGGCTGGGCATCACCTTGAGGGTGATATGGTGTAGTTCGGGTCTTTTGGATTCCCAACAACTCTAACAATTGCCCCACCAGTCTGCTTTCAAAGTCTCTACCCTGATCAGAGTGTATCCTCTTTGGCAGTCCGTAATGAACAAAGAATTTTTCCATCAACACCTTGGCCACTGTCGGAGCGCGTTGATCCCTCGTGGAGAACGCTTGGGCGTAACGAGTGAAATGATCAGTCACTATCAGAATGTTCCCTTGCCCACTAGCATCCGGCTCTAAGCACAGGAAGTCAATGCACACCAAATCCATGGGTCCCTGACTCTGCAGATGGCTCATTGGAGCGGTTCGGGTCGGTAGAGTCTTTCTCTGAATACACCTCAGACAGGAATGACAATAACTTTCCACTTCAGCCCTCATGCAAGGCCAATAGAACCTATCTCGCACCAGCTTAAAAGTTCTCTCTGCACCCAAATGTCCATGCTCATCATGTAGTGATCGTAGCACACTCTCCCTATGTTTAGTGGGGAGGAATAACTGTTGAATCTCTTCAGCGCTGGCTGAGGGGTCCCTTCGGTAGACCACCCCATCCAGCATCTTTAACCGCTCCCACTCTTTGTAGACCAATCTGGCTCCATTCGGGGAGTTAGTTAACAACATCTCTCGCTGGTTTGCAGTCAGAGCCTTTATGGTCAAAGCAATTAAAGGGTCTCTAGCCTGATCCGCTTTCAGGTCCTGTTTCGAAAAGGTAGGTAAATTTTCATCCCTTAACTGTGTAGGGTTACAGTAAAACTCAGGAACAGCTGCAGCCATTACTCCTATGGCCTCCGCTTCAATCCCTCCTTTGACCCGGCGCTCTGTCCCTTGACACAAAGCTTGTACCCCGTCTGGAGTCAACTGAGTCCATTCTGTAGTGTAAGGTCTTCTCGATAACGCGTCAGCATCTCGATTATTCACCCCAGGGTGGTACTTCAGGCTGAAACGAAACCCTGACAGAGCGGCCAACCACCGATGTCCCGTTGCGTCCAGTTTTGCGGTAGTAAGGATGTAGGTAAGAGGATTGTTATCCGTCTTGATCACAAACTCGGCTCCATACAGATAGTCTTTTAACTTGTCTACCACTGCCCACTTTAAGGCTAGGAACTCCAACTTGTGAGTAGGGTAGTTCTTCTCCGAAGGCGTAAGGCTCCGGCTCACATACGCTACAGGCCTCAGCAATCCACCATACTCCTGATACAGGACTCCTCCCAGACCTTCTCGTCTGGCATCCACATGTAACTCATACGGCTTGTGAGGGTCCGCATAGGCCAAAACAGGAGCTCGGGTTAGACTCTCTTTCAGTTTCACGAAAGCTCCTTCACATTGACTGGTCCATTCACCTTGTATAGACTCTCGAGCTTTCCTTGGCCCTGGAGCTGACGGGTTTTTGTCAGAGGCCTTGCAGCCTTCTTCTGTGGTTTCCTTCTGCAGGAGTTTGTTCAGTGGTTGAGCTATTTTCGCGAATCCTCCCACAAATCTTCGATAGTATGAACAGAATCCCAAGAAAGATCTAAGCTCAGTGACGTTTCGGGGTCTAGGCCAAGAAGCTACGGCCTCCAACTTCCGAGGGTCTGTTGAAACACCTTCTGCTGAGACCACATGTCCCAGATATGTAACAGATGGTAGGCAGAATTGGCATTTCTCCAGAGACAGTTTCAGCCCCTCTTCATGGAGCCTCTTCAAAACCTTCTCCAAACGTTGCTCATGTTCTTCCAGAGTCTTCCCAAACACAATTATGTCATCCAGGTACACTAATACTTCGATTAGATTCATATCCCCGACTGTCTTCTCCATCAACCGTTGGAACGTGGCTGGAGCCCCGTAAGGCCTTGAGGCATCCTGTTGAATTCAAAGAACCCCAGTGGACAGATGAACGCAGTTTTCTCCTTGTCTTCAGGATGCATTGGTATCTGGTGATACCCACTTCGCAGGTCTAGTACACTAAACCACTTTGCTCCAGACAAACACTGTAGGGCATCTTCAATCCGAGGAGTGGCATATTGATCGGGGATGGTTCTCCGGTTTAATGTGCGATAGTCTATGCATAAGCGGACAGAACCATTTTTCTTCCGGACCAACACTATGGGAGATGCATACGGACTCCTGGACTCTTGAATCACCTTGGTTCTCTGTAACTCGTTCAGCTGCTCTCGCAGATCATCTAAGTCTCCTAGCGGAACTCGCCTTGATCTTTCGCGAAACGGCTTGTCTTCTTGTAATCGAATGCGGTGTTCAGTACTCTTAGCTAGGCCCACATCGAACTCATCTTTTGAAAACAATTCCTTCCACTTTAGAACTTGAGACTGAAGACGTTTCTTCCATTCAGGTGAAATGGGAGCGTCCTTGGGGTAGAATCTTTCATCTGGAATCTCTTTACCCTCTCCCCTCCTGAATCGGTAGAGAGGGGTGTAGCAGACTCTACTTGCCAATAGGCATTCGTGCTTTAGGACTACTGGGAAATCCGTCACATTGCACACACTGACCGAGACTCTTCCTCGTGTTCTCTTCAGAGCCTTGGTGGAGATTATTTCAGGAATTACTTCGACTCCGGTTTCACTCCCATGATCAAAATCGGTTCCCAGCACCACATAGGGGCCTGGTTGCGACCCGTTCAACTTGACTGAAGCCCGGAAGCTCGCTACTTCTCCTGCTTGCAGAACCTTCTCTGTTCCACCCAATCTCCACAGTCTTCCCACCTCGGCAGGTGCCTTTCGTTCTTCGACCATCCTCTGATAGACCGGACGTAACATTGGGTGTACTCCTTGAGTTGAACCTTCTTCCAACACGATAGGCGTCAGGAGACGCCGCACTAGGTCAGTATTCGTCCCCACTATCAGGGAGCTTCTGTTCGCACCCGAGGGTCGAGGACACACAATAGCCAATGCATCACAACCCCCAGACTGCCCGATGACTTCAGATCCGATCTCCAACTTCACTTGCAGGTACCCGTCATAAGGGAGTTTCTCAGTGCCGATGCCCCATATTTCCAAATCCTTCAATTCTTGCACAGGTGTAGACTCCTTCCACTTGGATTGGCACAATAGGAGAAGGACCTATCAATTTGTCGGGAAATTTTGTGGCGGTATCCGGACACTTAGACCCAGTTTGCTGTACCCTGGCCTTTTTCTTGGCCCGTGCAGGTTTTTGGCGTGCATTGCTCCCCCATGACGTAGACCCGGATGCTAAGGGAGTGACTCTTTCAGTCCTGGCAGGCTCTACAGTTGGCTCGGCTTTGGGCCTTCTCGCCCTCTTAGTCCTGGCTTGGTTTCTGGAGCGGGGTTCAACCCTCGGGCACTCAGGTTGCTCCTTTACTGGTGCCCTCTGGCGTTTCCCGCCGGTGAGGTAGATAACAGTCCTTCCAGGGCTTCCAACAGTCCCTTGACTCTATCCTTCTCAGGCTTCCGGCCTTTGCACTGTGCGCGGAAATGGCCCATTTCTCCACACCCGAAACATCTCTTCTTAGAGAGCGGAGACGTCTTAGAGAGCGGAGACGTAGTTGCTTGTTGAGATTTGGTTAAAGAATTTGGACCAGACGCCACAGCAACTCCCGTCGTCTGCATACCTGTGAGGAATTTCTGCATTTCTGCCTGCATTTCTGTCACCTTCAGCAATACCCGGCACAGTTCCGCGTGCGCTTGTTGCAATTCAACTTGAGCTTCCTGAACTTTCTTGACGGTTTTGGACAATTCACCCCGTTCAGGGAGGTTCGATTCTTTAGCAGCCCTCTCTGTAGATTTAAAACCAACTAGGTGTTCTTGTTCGTCCTCGTCAGATCCATAAGTATCTAGAGAGTCGCTTTCAGGCTGCAGGCCGTCGCTATGTCTCACAGGTTGTGCATACGCCCTTTCCCCCCGCCTGAAAGATTTCTCTTCTAGTAAAGCCTCTTCCTCTCGTACAACTCGGATCAGTTCCAGGTACTTTAACTCTTGGTTACCTGCTCTGCTTCTCAGCTGCATCATCACTGGATCTAGAGGTTGAGAGCCCCTCAGGATCTGTTTTATTCGGATCTTATCTACTTCGGCCGGTTCGGCCCCTTTCTTCAGGAGTATCTGGTGTAGAATCTTATCCAGGCGCCTCATGTACTCGGTCATCTTTTCACCTCTTCTCTGATAGGTGTGTTCGTACTGATATACCAGTTCGGCCGCCTTTTCAGTTCGTCCAAAAACTTCTTCAAGAACGTTTAAGTAATCTAAAGCAGTACAATCTTTTCTACTCAGTTTTAGGTTTCTCACCGCTTCTGACGCAGGTCCCTTTAAGCTCTCGGTGATCCTTTGCTTTTTCTGGGTCTCAGGGACATCCCACTCATCCAGAGCCTGCATCGCCTGTTCCACCCATTCTTCAAAGGTTTCTTCTCCCGCCGGGGTTGGTACGTTTCCTGTAAAATTTCTTAACCGTCGATAACCGAAGTTAGTGTGAGGAGGGCTTGTTTTCTGACATTTAGCCAGTAGATCTCCAATAGCCACGATAAATTCAGGCCCGATCATGGCCAACGGACTAGGCGCGGAAACACTTGCGGATTCGCCACGTGGCGTACTTGGCTGAATTAGTTGGACTTCCACCTCTTCGGCCAGTTTCACGCTCGTGCCCTGAAAACATGGCGGAACACCCTTTCTCCATTCAAGAAGAACATACATGTGAGAAGTATCTGGGTTTTTTTCAATGTCCAGTATTAACCCCCGATGATCTGGTGCTAGCGTGGCCACGGCCTGGCGAATCTGATCTTCAGCCCAAGTGTCTGCGGGAATATCCATGACTATACAACATTCTAACTGGCTACTATGCTCCCCACACCACTCGGCAACAGTGTCTGGATCCATATTTAACCCTTTAGATGCGGTTTTTCCAGCGACTGGATCCCGGAAACGAGCCCCCACGTGTAGCGCTCACTCCCGGAGGAGCCGCTGAAAATGAACCACGGGTCAGTCTCCCCGCACTAGGGAATAAATATACTCCAACACAGTTGTGAGTTTTTATCATTTAAATAGTTTACTAAAATATTTGAGCAGATGTTGAGACACGGTATTCACAAGTATTATTACAGTATTTTCGTATCACGGTAAAACGCGTAGCGGAAAAGAAACGAAACACGAGGCTTCGTATTTCGGAAAATAAAATATTCGCAACCGAACATAAAAGCAATGCAATTTCCCGATAGTTCAGAAAAGGGGACACGTAGCAAAACCCCAAACATACAATCCCTTCGTATTACGGCAAACGCGCAGCGGAAAAAGAGAAAAATATATTCGGAACGTATCTTTATCTTTTACCCCCATTCCGATTCGTAAAAGGAAATGAGTCCTGCACAAGTTAAGTCCCAGAATGTAAGAGGTGTATATGTGTGTGTGGTACCCGGGTACTGTTCAACTGGCCAGTGAGTTTATTAAAGGAAGGTCTTCGACTAGTCAGTTGGGGCCCTGTGGACTTTAAAGAGAAAACAGCAGAGCGTCCTTTAATCATAGACAGCCTTGGAGGCCTCTCACCCATCCGACGATTTCCTTAGGCTCCGCTGACCCAGGACGTCTCTCCACCCGATTTTGACTGGGGATACTAGCGGCCGGATCCGTTGTCTGACCCCCTACAGCTTATCCAGCTCACCGCCTGCTCTCCGTTCGATTCCTCCGGTCTGCAGCAATGCCTGGATTCCGGTGGGTCTCCTTCTCCTCAGATTGGGTGATCCTCTCTCGACAAACAGGTCTCTCTTGGTCTCTCTTGGTCTTTGGCCTAGGCCCTCTCGTGATCTCTTCAATGCGTCTGCTCTCTTTCCTTCCCTGGCGCGCTCTGCCGCGTTCTCCACGAGGCAGAGGATGTAAGTGTCCAGTCTCCACCCACTTCCTGTCTTTCCGCAAAGCATGCCGGGCATTGTAGTCCCAATGTCCAGTATCTCTGATCGCAATAGTCTCCATCTTGTGGCCAAAAATAGGTACTGCCACAGCAAGATTTTACCACAGCGCTACACATACTTAAAACACTGTTAACCCTTTCGCTGCTGAGCCTTTTCACACCTCTGTGCTGAGCTAATTTTTACCGGTTTCGCTCATTATGTTTAAATGCGATTTGAAGTCACATTTTATTATACGACTCAGACATATTATATATCGTTCTTTCCGGGAGACTCGGCAGATTCATAATATGTCATTATTATATGTATACGTCATGTCCTGTCTGTATATTATAACAAAAAATGCAATCAAATTTGAATTTTCAATAATTTACAACGTGTAAAGTGTTTTTTTCCACATGTTAACATGCGAGCGTTTGCGGTTATATTTTCTATGGGGTGCGCTTGTTAAAAAAATTAGAAACTGGGAATCGTTACTTATTTTTGGGGACAATTACGTGTTTTTTAGCAAACACCCCCCATAGAAAAAATCATTAGTGCAGCATCATTGTTCACATTATAATTGAAATGGGAACAATATCTTTGCACTAATAAAACAAAAACAAAAAAAGTTTTAATTTTTTTTAAATTTTTATTTTTTATTTTTTAAATTTTATTTTTATTTTTAATTATTTTGTTTTTACACTATAGATGGTTATGTTGATGGTATCATTAGAAAGTCCACGCTCTGGCCGTTCCAATGATATCAAACATTAACCCCTAGCTGTCACGGATCGGGAGATAGGGGGTAAATTGGAACCCCCTATCTCCACCATAGGTGGCAGCAAGGGGTTAATTGCGAAACTGGTGCCATCACGCTATGCGCGATGACGCCAGTCATTAGGGGGATATCCCGGAAGCTTGGCCGACATCCAAGATGTCAGCTAGCTCCGGGAGGGGACCGCGATACGGCGCATGTTAGTGCCATACCGCGATCCAGCCCCCTAGGGGTTAAAGACAGCCGCCGCTTGGAAGGGCAAGCAGCACCTGTCTTTACCCAATGGCCCGCACGGATGGGGAGGGGGAGGACCTCCCCCCTCCCCTTCAGGCACCTTCCCCGCAATGGCGGGGGGTGCCTGAAATAGACGTCATCGGGTAGGCGCGATGACGTCTATCATGCCCGCCGGGGTCCCGGAGCCTGGGCTGACATCGAGGATGTCAGAATGCACCAGGGGGCCGCCGCGATCGGCCAGAATCCCGGACGATTGCGGCTGCAAAGGGAGGACGCCCTCAGCGCGTCCTCCACAGCGAAGTGGCCATGCAGCAGGACGCGCTGATCGCGTCCTCCGCATGGAAAGGGTTAAATGATAAAGCATGGAAAAAAATATTAATTAAAAAAAATATCAGATTTATGTTTTTCCATACCTATACTGAAGTATCTTCAGTAAACATTGACATGTTACATGGTTATTTCTTAGCGAGTTGGCGGCCTGGTAAATTTGAGTCATTTGTCCAATATTTCATCTTGTAACTGGACATATCTTGGCTGGACGATATTTGGGATTTGTTTGTTAGACCGTACAGACTATGGGCACTATTGTGTGCCTCTCGATAAAGCCGGGATGCCAAGGGGAAAAATTAGTGATCGCTAATTTCCCCTTTGCGTCTCGCTTTCACCAGAAGATAGCGGGGCAGACACTGAGTCCAGCAGTCAGCCACGTAGCGGCCGCTAGGCTCGCGGATGCTGGCGGCAGCGCTAACGGCCGTTCCGAGCATCCGTTCCATGGAGGCTTCTCCTGTCGGGTCACATGACATGGTCGGTGGAGTGATCTCGGAGGGAGAATGGGGACTTTTTTTCCCCAGCCTCACTCTGCTCCCGGTCGCCAGAAGCGGCAGATTGGGCTGCTGTTCTCCCTGTGGGATAGGAGGTGATGAGTATTTAATTAATTTATTTTTTTGAGCTGCTGCTAACTGATTCTGCCGAGTAAACTCACGCAATGAATCATTAACTATGATTCGCTAACAGTGTTTTTAACCCGTTAGTGCTGCGGCCGATTCACCTCTGACTCACTGTCACCTCTTGAAAGCTAACGCTCACACTTGCAGGAGGTGATCGGGCCCTATATAAGGGTCTATTCACAAAGCTTTTGGTGCTTTGTGTTTCTTCGCACTTCGGCAATTCGATGTTGCCCGACAATACGGTGAATTCAGTATTTAGTAGATAATCACTGTATTTTGCCGAATGTGGAGTTGCCAAAGTAGTTATTAGATAGATTTGTAGAAAAGTATACCGACTGGGCGGAGTAGAGGAAACATCACTACTCTATAACCATGAAGACACAGGTTCAAATCCCGGCCAGAGCATCTCTCCAGTAAGTGTCCTTTGGCAAGACACCTATCGGTACAGACTCGCCACCCAGGACATACTTGAAAACAAGAGAAATCTCAATGTATCCTTCCTGGTAAAATACATTCTCAAAAAAAAAAATTGCCGAATTGCACCAGTAACTACCGAATTGACATTGGTGAATTTCCCCGTATGTTGCAATTTCATGGCCATTCGGCTATTCAAAGGCTGGCAATTTGCCAGCAGTGAACTCCCCACAGAGAAGAAATGGTTAATCTATTCAGAAAACACCAAACAACAGTGAAATGACCTGATGTTCAGTGGTTTCATTCGGCAGGTTTAATCAGGTGAATCCTATAGGATTCACTTGAAAAATTATTCCTGTTTTTATTAAATATTTATTAAACTATTTATTCTGTTAATTTGAAGCAAAAAGTATCTTTATTAATCTATTTTAGGATTGTCTAGGCATTTTTTGGGATTTTTTTCGGTGACATTTTTTCGTCTTTTTTTTTTTACCCCTTTTGTCAGCTTGTCGGCCTTTTCCAGGGGCTGGTCAGTGCTGTGTTCGACAGATTTGCGGCGGCTTTTGCGGGTTTGCGGCGACTTCTCAGAACTGATTTTTTTTCTGGTGTTTTTTTGGCGGCTTATCGGATCCGATGTTTGCGATGCTTTTCACTTTTGATTCAGTGGTCGTTTGGCTTTTCCCTGCACTTTGGGGACCCTGCGGTGAATGCCGAATTTACCACAGGGTCGGGGAATTTCATTCCCGGAAGTGCAGGGAACAAAAGAATAACACTAGTTTGTGTCTCTCTGTAACTGTCCTGTATTACTTATGTAGCGCTACTTTAAAGACTGTGTTTTGCTGCATTTAATTATTATTATGACCACCAGAGGGAGATAGAGACATAATGGACTATGCTGGACAAACGCTGAACTACAATTTCCATCATGCTTTGCGTGAGTACAGGAAGTGGGTGGTGCAGGAAGAGGAAAGACATCAGCAGCCTCGTGCAGGGGAGAGGCAGAGTGAGCTGAGCGGTGAAAGGTGGAGGACGCACGTGAACACTGTCAAGGATTTTGACCAGGCCATAGTACAGGCGCTGCCTCACTGGTGCTGGAGATCGGGGCGGTGACCCTGCTGAGACCTACCTTCGCAGCGCTGAGAGGTCTGGATGGAAACCTGGTTCTGGCTGGACCCCGAGTGAGGAGACCGCGCCGATCGATTGGGAGTGCAGGCGGTGGATCGTTGTTCCTGTTGCAGAGATTCAACAAGCAGGGAGCGGATCCAGTGGCACAGAGTCCCAGTGCACGGCGAGAGAAGATCCTTGATCGGGTGCTGGACAGTTTGTCTATCGGATGGGTGAGAGGCCTCCCAGGCCGCAGTTCCAAAAATAAGAAACGCACGCTGCAGTATTGTTTAAATCCACAGGGCCCCAACGTGACTAGTTGAAGATTGTTTGTTTCATTCACTGGCCAGTTGAATACAGTACCCGGGTACACGAGACAATACACATACACATTTTTGAGCTATTATTCACGGGACTTACACGCCAGAACTGAGGGGGTTAATCTTTTTCTTTTGCCGCCGCATGTTTTTCTCGCGTTACGAAATCCTGTCGTTTAAATACCGTATCTACGTTATATATGCTGCTTTATTGGGACCAGTAAAGAATATAATCTATAAAAATCCACAACAGTGCTGGTGTATAGTTATTCCATAGTGCAGTGAGACTAACCCGAGGTTAATTCAGCGGCTCCTCCGGGAGTGAGCGCTACACTTACTACCAAGCTACTACCTGGTCGTAACAGCAGGGAGCTGCAGCTCTTAATCAGTACTGCGTAGAGATGCGCACAGTGAAAGCATTAGTTTTGCTTAGTTTTTAATGGAAATAATTTTGAATGACACAAAATACCTTTCTTCGTTGTTTCGTTTCTTTAGATATCGATTCAGATCGTTGTGTTTCGTTTCAGTTTTTGTGATGAAACGGCCGCTGCAATGTTTATTTGCATTTATTTTTCCTTACATTTCATTGTCTTTGTATATAGGGTAGAATGTTGTGTGATGTGCTGTGCTGTAGTCAAAGTGTGTATCTGTATGTTACAGTTACAAGTTGTTATAATGCACTAACAAGTTCCATAGCGCTGTGCAATGGATAAGACAGGATAACATGTGCATGAAAGTTGCACTCACAGAACAGTAGGAGAGGACTCTGCTCAAGAGCTTGCAATCTAACCTTTTGTCTGCTTCACCCCCCCTGTAAATAATGGATTCCTTTGTCTTAAGATGCTTCCATCAACCCCCCCCCCCAGCAAGTCACTCAGATGATTGTTATCTGATTTATAAGCCATTGTTCCATGCCTGGGTGTGTTTCCATTGTTTCTGTACCTTCCCCCTGTGTGTGTGTTTTTCCTATTCTAAAGTGAAAATAAAAAACAGTCTCCATTTGGACTTTGAATCTGCAAGAACTCCTCACAGTTTATGTGTCATCTACTCTGTGTGGGTACGAATATCTCCTGGATTCAGCGGAAAGGGGCACCTGTGATACCAGGATCCGTAACAGTTTTGTTATATTGTTGTGGATCATTTCGTTATACTACCTCATTTTGAATTGCTATGTTATATAGTTTCGGATGATTATGGAATTGCCAAATTGATTATGCTGTAACAAATTAATAATGTAACTGTAACACGTGCTATTTTGTTGACATGAAAACAAATATAAAGCAAATGTCTAAGACAGCACCAAAATGAGGATGAGAAAAAAATCTATAAATGTTTGAAAGTTAAAAGTCAGGGTTCACTGTATACCTCTCATATGTATTTCTATATAGCTCATCAAGAAGGTGTGCACGCCTTATTGAGTTGTTAGCCCTTGGTGGCGGTTAGCACCGGAGCATTTAGAAGTGGATATCCTGGCTGCGGGTCCCCTGGGGAATCTTGTATTTATATAAATAAATGGTGAGATAAATTGTGATATGGGGAATAGGAAAGTATTTGCAGGAGCCATGAAACAAATTGATTCGTTATTTTTCAGTTTATGTTTTTCGTATCATACGGATTCATATTTTGGAATATTCCAAAAAAGAATAAATTGGTAAAATATTGGAGAAATTTACTGCTGGTATCACCTCTTCGAGTCTGTAGAACTCCATGGAGACAACGCATCCCTACCCATCAAAGAATGAAATGTCCTTATTGTGTTTATTTGATGTTGCTGATATCTTACATGTGCTTTGTTTTTCTCTTGTATGTTTAGTTAAGAAATTATTTTCTTCTATATGTGTCACTGGGTGCATCCATTGTGTGATATTTTGTGTAGTAAACTGCCCCCCCCCAGTATCTTTCCATCACTTGCTCCTCACTGTGTGGCTTTGGCCATAGAATGGAGTGAATGGGTCCGTCACCGACTCACATCATTGTATTGTGTGGGATGTATTCAAAGGACATCACCAGGGGGTAGATTAGAAGTTTTTTAAACTCCCTGTTTTATCTCATTTAGCTGCCATCTCTTATCTGGAGTATTTTAGAGAACAATAGCCTCTTGCCATTTTATCTCAAAATTCCTTCCGCCACCTCATTAAACTGTTAATCCACAGAAGTAAAGAAAAGTCTTTGCACAGATTTTGGTAAATGTTGCCTCATGGGAGAAATTAACAAATTGGAAACGGGACATAAAAAAAAAAAATTATTTTCTTTTTTACATGCAATTACTTCAAACGAAGGAAAAAAATACAACAGCAGGTCGTTTATAACGTGTTCTATAATGTGGTTTTGTTTGTAATGCACATGTAATCTAGTTACAGTTTATGTGGTCTTTTTTTTAACCTATAAAGCAATCCAACATAAAAATATTGGGGAAGCCTCTTCAACTTCTGGCAGTGGCGTAACCAGACTTATGGGTGCCCGGGCAGAATTTTTTTTCGCCCCCCCCCCCGTCCCCCGTTATATAAACATCCACTCTGATTATAAGCAGGCCCGGACTGGGACAAAATATAGTACCCCAGAATTTTATACACAGGCACTGGACCCCCAGAATTTTATATACAAGTGCTGGACCCCAGAATTATATACACAGGTGCTGGACCTCCAGAATTTTATACACAGGTGCTGGACCCCAGAATTTTATACACAGGCGCTGGACCCCAGAATTTTATACACAGGCACTGGACCCCCAGAATTTTATATACAAGTGCTGGACCCCAGAATTATATACACAGGTGCTGGACCTCCAGAATTTTATACACAGGTGCTGGACCCCAGAATTTTATACACAGGCGCTGGACCCCAGAATGTTATACACAAGTGCTGGACCCCAGAATTTTATACACAGGTGCTGGACCCCAGAATGTTATACACAAGTGCTGGACCCCAGAATGTTATACACAAGTGCTGGACCCGAAGAATTGTATACACAGGTGCTGGACCCCAGAATGTTATACACAAGTGCTGGACCCCAGAATTTTATACACAGGTGCTGGACCCCAGAATTTTATATACAGGCGCTGGACCCACAGAATTTTATATACAGGCGCTGGACCCACAGAATTATATGCACAGGCACTGGACCTGCAGATTTTTATACACAGGCACTGGACCCCCATATTTTTATATACAGGCACTGGACCCCCAGAATTATATGCACAGGCACTGGACCCCCAGATTTTTATATACAGGCACTAGACCCCCAGATTTTTATATACAGGCACTGGACCCCCAGATTTTTATATACAGGCACTGGACCCCCAGAATTATATGCACAGGCACTGGACCCGCAGATTTTTATATACAGGCACAGGACCCCCAGATTTTTATACACAGGCACTTGACCCCCAAATTTTTATATACCGGCACTGGACCCGCAGATTTTTATACACAGGCACTGGACCCCCATATTTTTATATACAGGCACTGGACCCCCAGAATTATATGCACAGGCACTGGACCCACAGATTTTTATATACAGGCACTGGACCCCTAGAATTATATGCACAGGCACTGGACCCCCAGAATTATATGCACAGGCACTGGACCCGCAGATTTTTATATACAGGCACAGGACCCCCAAATTTTTATATACAGGCACTGGACCCCCAGATTTTTACACACAGGCACTGGACCCCCAGATTTTTATACACAGGCACTGGACCCCCAGAATTATATGCACAGGCACTGGACCCCCAGATTTTTATACACAGGCACTGGACCCCCAGAATTATATGCACAGGCACTGGACCCCCAGATTTTTATACACAGGCACTGGACCCCCAGATTTTTATATACAGGCACTGGACCCCCATATTTTTATATACAGGCACTGGACCCCCAGAATTATATGCACAGGCACTGGACCCGCAGATTTTTATATACAGGCACAGGACCCCCAGATTTTTATACACAGGCACTTGACCCCCAAATTTTTATATACAGGCACTGGACCCGCAGATTTTTATACACAGGCACTGGACCCCCATATTTTTATATACAGGCACTGGACCCCCAGAATTATATGCACAGGCACTGGACCCACAGATTTTTATATACAGGCACTGGACCCCCAGAATTATATGCACAGGCACTGGACCCCCAGAATTATAAGCACAGGCACTGGACCCGCAGATTTTTATATACAGGCACAGGACCCCCAATTTTTATATACAGGCACTGGACCCCCAGATTTTTACACACAGGCACTGGACCCCCAGATTTTTATACACAGGCACTGGACCCCCAGAATTATATGCACAGGCACTGGACCCCCAGATTGTTATACACAGGCACTGGACCCCCAGAATTATATGCACAGGCACTGGACCCCCAGATTTTTATACACAGGCACTGGACCCCCAGATTTTTATATACAGGCACTGGACCCCCATATTTTTATATACAGGCACTGGACCCCCAGAATTATATGCACAGGCACTGGACCCGCAGATTTTTATATACAGGCACAGGACCCCCAGATTTTTATACACAGGCACTTGACCCCCAAATTTTTATATACAGGCACTGGACCCGCAGATTTTTATACACAGGCACTGGACCCCCATATTTTTATATACAGGCACTGGACCCCCAGAATTATATGCACAGGCACTGGACCCACAGATTTTTATATACAGGCACTGGACCCCCAGAATTATATGCACAGGCACTGGACCCCCAGAATTATATGCACAGGCACTGGACCCGCAGATTTTTATATACAGGCACAGGACCCCCAAATTTTTATATACAGGCACTGGACCCCCAGATTTTTACACACAGGCACTGGACCCCCAGATTTTTATACACAGGCACTGGACCCCCAGAATTATATGCACAGGCACTGGACCCCCAGATTGTTATACACAGGCACTGGACCCCCAGAATTATATGCACAGGCACTGGACCCCCAGAATTATATGCACAGGCACTGGACCAGCAGATTTTTACACACAGGCACTGGACCCCCAAATTGTTATACACAGGCACTGGACCCCCAGAATTATATGCACAGGCACTGGACCAGCAGATTTTTATATACAGGCACAGGACCCCCAGATTTTTATACACAGGCACCGGACCCCCAATTTTTTATATACAGGCACTGGACCCCCAGATTTTTATATACAGGCACTGGACCCCCAGATTTTTATATATCCAGCCAGCAGCACACTCACTCACTCACTCACTCACTCACAGACCTCAGATTCAGATGGGGACCCGCGTGCGCCAGCATGCTTCTCCACGCGGCCGCCGGCTGTTGATGCGCTCTCGCGAGATCTTGTGGGATCTCGCCTGTAGGCCGCGTCACAGCCTTCAGAAGGCCGGCGGCAGCATGCTGTGCGCTCACCAGCGCTACACTTTGTCGGGCTCGTGCCACAGCGGGAACCTGCATTCCCGCAGGACTCGAGCCCTGTCCCCAGGTCTCCAGGCGATATCAGCAGCAGTGGCATAGCCGGGGGGCATGCCGGTGGATGGCGCCCCCCTTAACCCTGCGCCCGGGGCACCTGCACCGGCTGCCCCCCCAGTTGTTACGCCACTGACTTCTGGATGTGTGCAGACAATAGGCATTAAACTATGGGAGTTACTCCATAAAGGCTGCTGTTTGCCACTGTTGTGCAAAATATCGCTGTTGTTGCAACTGCAAGAAACCACCTGCATTTCAAAAACGAGAAATTCAAATTAGGGAAAGAGAAGCTTCATCAATGAAGTTTCTCCTGCTGCTGTTTGAAGACCTCTTTTACATTATTTTATTTAAATTATTTTAAAACTAGTAAGTCTATTCAAAGAAAGGTGAAACTCAGGAGAATGACGGGAGAAGTGAAAATTCTAGGTCAAAGTAGCCAAACCAGAAAAATCCTCCCATTTATCTTACTTTCCAAATCGGCTATTTGGTCTAGATTGTTCTCTTCTCCTGCCAATAGACCTGTATGTCTGAGGTATAACTTTTGGTTTTAACACAAATTTTGCTGAGGTTAGAAAACTCACATATTTGCCCCTGACTGCTCCGTGAGTTCAAGCTAGGTAAGGTCGAAAGATGAACAACTTGCTCTACAAGTACAGTAAGCAACCACCCCATGAGACACCTTCAACTCCACCGTGAAAACCTGAACTGAGACAAATATCCAAGCCAGAGCCAGCAATTATGATTTTCATATATGCAGATTATAGCAATTATAATTTGTCTGAACGTGATGTCTCATCCTGATTGAATGTGTATGAAAAGCACCCCAACCCTAAGTGCTCCGTCCCAATTACTTTTCGTACTCTTAACCACAGTCCTTTACTTAATAATTGTTATTAGGGATCCTTTAATAAGCCAGTTATGATACCTTTTGGGACACTGGGGTAGCGGCACCCAAGGCCACCTGCAAATAGAGCCATCTGTAGTGTTTGTGGGTCTAGGTCAGGGGTCCAAACGAGAGAGAACATTTTTAATAACAATTTCAGCAATACATGATTTTCACCAGGCGGAAACCCATTTTTCGGCAAGCCTCAGCCATTGTACCCTAAAGAGACCAACTGCATTGCCTTAGGGAAGAGCCAGCACTCCATACTACATGACTTTGTAGCAGGGCCAATGCAAACTGCATTCTTCCTTCTTAGGGCACTATACCCTAGTTTTTGTTTTGTTTTTAAAGTATTTTACCAGGAAGGATACATTGAGATTTCTCTCGTTTTCAAGTATGTCCTGGGTGGCGAATATGTGGCCAAGGACACTTACTGGAGAGGTGCTCTTGCCAGGATTTGAACCTGTGTCTCCTCAGTGATAGAGCAGTGATGTTAGCTCTAGTCCATCCAGCCTGTAGTTGGCGCTAACATTAGTGCCTCGATATGTAAATGTTGGTGCCAGGATAAGTTTGTTTAGCGCATGCTCCCATTTTATATTCCCGACGCTACCCCCGAGTAATCCGTTAGGGCAACGGTTTTTGTGCTAGTGTAGCGCTGTGTTTAAATCCTTGTCGTGGCAGTACCTATTTTTGGCCACCGGAGGGAGACAAGCGTGATGAGAGACACTGAACTTTGCATTGAGACTACATTTCCCGGCATGCTTTGCGGGCAGACACAGGAAGTAGGTGGGACGGACAGCGTTACATCCTGAGCCTCGTGGAGATAGCTGGCAGAGCGTGCCAGGGAGTGAGTGAGACAAGACGCAGTGCTGCAGAACGCAAGAGTGACTAGGCCGGAGCGCAGGTGCGGCCTATCAGAGTCCCAGATCGGGTTGTTCAGCCTTACAAGAGGGAGACCCAGCGATCCACCATCTTACCCAAGCTGCTATTAAGGAAGCCGGAGGACCCCGAGTTAGGCGTACCGCAGGTCGATCCGATTGGGAGAGCAGGCGGTAAACTGGACAAGTCACGGCCGGAGCAGAGAGAGCCAGACAATGGATCCAGTAGCCGGCACCCCAGTAAAAAATCGAACGGAGAGACGTCCTGGGTCAGCGGAGCCTTAGGAATCTGGCGGATGGGTGAGAGGCCTCCAAGGCCGTTTGTGATTAACGAAAGCACGCTGCTGTTGTTTCTAAAACCCACAGGGCCCCAACTTGACTAGTCGAAGACACCTTTTAAGCAAGTCACTGGCCAGTTGAATAGTACCCGGGTACCACAACACACACACACACACATTTACATTCCGGGACTTAACCTGTGCGGGACTCACTTCCTAATCTCCGAAAGGGATTAAAGATTCGTTTCTTATTTCTTTTTCCGATACGCGTTTCTCGAATTACGAAGCATTGTATTTTTCTGTTTCCGCTGCGCGTCTCTCGAATTTCGAAGCATTATATTTTCTGTTCCGATGCGCGTTTTCCCGAAATACGAAGCCTCGTATTTCCTTTTGCGCTGCGCATTTCCCGAAATACGAAATACTGTAAATATATCTACGAACACCGTATTATCTATTATATGCCATTCATTCTAGTAAACTATATAATTTATAAAATCCACAACGGTGCCAGAGTATATTTATTCCCTAGTGCGGGGAGACTGACCCGTGGTTCAATTTCAGCGGCTCCTCCGGGAGTGAGCGCTACACTAGCTTTCGTGAATTTACTATACTTTGCATATCCTATACTTAACATGGGGAGCGCAAACGTTCACTAGCATTCAATAAGTAAGGTATTACAAAGTGCAGGTGCAAATTACCGCAGGGATGCGGAGAGCCAAAAAGTTAACACCTTCTAAAAGCTGGTGCTACACGATTCTGCATTTAGTCAGTGGGAGCAGAGTGAGTTGCGAGATTACGCAAGGCTCGAGTGCAATTCTCCATGGAGTCCTATGGACTCCACGAGGTGATACTCGCAGCAGCGCAGAAGCACTACCAAGAGTATCCGAGCAGTTAGCTCTGCGTTCCGGGCCGAGTTGTTCAGAAATCGACTGCCCTGTAATATTGCAGCAACATGGGAATTCTTTTGGGAAATATGCCGGCACAGATTTTCCCATTACTAGCGTCCCCATATTAGCGTGAACTAGGGAATAGGGCCCTTAGTGTGGGAGTGTATGGGAATGTCTTTCCATAAGCTCTTGGTTTGATGTTTTGACACAGGCTCTGGTGCTTCTATCAGGCCGAAGTCATAGACGTTCTGCTTAACGTGGCTGGTGGGAGAAAGGGGTACAATGCACCTCCTGCATCTGCCAAGAACCAGGCCTGGATGTAGGGAAATCCAGGGGTGTGGAAATTACATTGCCTGACGCCCGGGACATGAAGATCCGGGTGCCGGACAAGTAATTTTTTTTTAGATGCAGTCCGGCGGGCTAATTCTAGGGATGCACCCGATACCCGAAGCCAGCATTGAGCTGGCTTGCCGGCATCCGAGGGTCTGGGGCGGCTGTCCGAACCCTCTAACGGCATTCAGACAGGCCCCTGCAGCTGACCGCCTTTCTTCTACCTTCCAACATGCGCCGCCGGCACAGTCTCCCAGCGGCCGCTCGTTGGGAAGCCCCCAGGCACGATCTCGGGAGATCTCAAAGTTTGCGAGATCGCGCCAGGAGCAATCTCGCGAGATCGCGCCTGGGGGCTTCCCAATGAGCGGCCGCTGGGAGACTGTGCAGGCGGCGCTTGTGGAAGGTAACTGAACGCGGCCAGCTGCAGGGGACTGTCCGAATGCCGTTAGAGCGTTCGGACAGCCGCCCCATGTCTAGTCTGTGGTCTGAAACCTGATACCCACACACACACTGAGGACTGCAGTGTGTATGTGTATGTATTTATATACACACACACTCTGAGGACTGCAGTGTGTGTATGCATGTATATACACACACGGCTGCCCTCAGTGTGAATGTGTGAAAATTATATATATATATACATACATATATATATAATATATATATATATATATATATATATATACACGAAAGTTCTGCACTCACGGTTCACCACAAAGATTTAGCCTCACCTGGTGCTTCTGCGATGGCTTCAGTTAGTATCAATTTAGCAAGAACGCCAGCACTCCAGGGATTTTTCAAAGATAATTCCATTTATTAGTCCATAGACATCATTCCATTTATTAGTCCATAGACATCAACGTTTCAGCTCACCAAGGAGCCTTCATCAGGACATGTCTGTCCTGATGAAGGCTCCTTGGTGAGCTCAAACGTTGATGTCTATGGACTAATAAATGGAATAATGTCTATGGACTAATAAATGGAATTATCTTTGAAAAATCCCTGGAGTGCTGGCGTTCTTGCTAAATTGAGATATATATATATATATAGATATATACATACATACACATTGCAGCCCTGTGTTTGTATTTACATACATGCACATTGTATGTATGTACAGTATGTATACACACACAGGGCTGCAATGTTTATGTTTGTAAATACACACACACACACACACACACAGGGCTGCAATATACATATATATATATATATACACACATACACACTGAGGGCTGCAGTGTGTGTGTGTATTTTACATACTGAGTTTTGAAATGTGTGTGTGTGTATATATATATATATATATATATACACACACACATTTCAGAACTCAGTATGTATATACATACACATTGCAGCCCTCTGAGTGTATATATATATATATATATATATATATATAAAAAGACAAATATGGAGAGCACTCAGTCCATGATAAGGAATTTAATTGCCCAGGTGCTATCCTCAAGGATGAATATAGAAAAGCCAGGTATAGGAGCACACTGGGGCTTGTGAAAAAATAACAAACTTTATTGAATAAAATCCAGCGTTTCGGTTCCTAAGAACCTTTATCAAGGAATTAAAACAAGGCAATAAAGACAAGTTTAAATAATATAACTTTAGACTCACCCCCCAATCATGTACGCCCTGCGTCTGGAGGCATGCCGCAAAGAAAATGATCAGCGTGTCTAATTCGGGCGCTGAGTGTGTGACGCCTGAGTGGATACGTCATTACAAGCGACGGCACACACTCAGGCGTCACACACTCAGCGCTCGAATTAGACACGCAGATCATTTTCTTTGCGGCGTGCCTCCAGACGCAGGGCGTACAGGATTGGGGGGTGAGTCTAAAGTTATATTATTTAAACTTGTCTTTATTGCCTTGTTTTTATTCCTTGATAAAGGTTCTTAGGAACCGAAACGTTGGATTTTATTCAATAAAGTTTGTTATTTTTTCACAAGCCCCAGTGTGCTCCTATACCTGGCTTTTCTATATATATATGTAGCGCTGGTTTAAAACACTGTTGCTGTAGTACTTATTTTTGGCCACCAGAGGGAGACAAGCGCAATGTAAGAGACACTGGGACTACGTTTTCTTGCATGCTTTGCGTCGGGAACAGGAAGTGGGTGTGGAGAAGAGACTTACATCCGCAGTCTCGTGCAGAGGAAACCCAGAGCGCGCCAAGGAGTGAAGAGAGCAAGACGCACGTGAGACAGACAACGATCGTGACCAGGCCGGAGCACAGGTGCGGCCTTGCGGAGCTAGAGATCGGTTCACACTACTTGCCAGAGACCTAGTAATCCACCACTGCAAAGTATACAAAGATACAGAGTTGCTGAAGGACCCCCAGTGAGGAGACCGCGATGATCTAGTGGGAGTGCAGGCGGTGAGCTGAGCATCTTGTGACAGAAACGGACAAGCAAGACAAGCGGATCCGGTGGCACAGAGTCCCAGTCAAGTCGACCGGAGAGACGTCCTGGGTCGGGCAGAGCGCAGAGTATCTGGCGGATGGGTGAGAGGCCTTCCCGGCCACAGTAAAATAATAAAGCACGCTGCAAGTTTGTCTAAACCTACAGGGCCCCAATGTGACTAGTCGAAGACACATTTAAATCGTTCACTGGCCAGTTGAATCTTGTACCCGGGTACCAACACACGCATACACGTACACCTTTTTGGGACACAACCTGTTCGGGACTCACATTCCAACAACTAAGGGGTTAATATTCATTTTTCTTTTCCGCTGCGTGTTTCTCGCATTACGAACTTCTGTAAATATATATGTATACCGTGCTGCTTTATATATGCCAGTTTATTTGAGATCAGTAAACTATATAACGTATAAAATCCACAACAGTGCTGGTGTATATTTATTCCCTAGTGCGGGGAGACTGACCCGAGGTTTAAATTCAGCGGCTCCTCCGGGAGTGAGCGCTACATATATATATATATATATACACAACAAAATAGTGTTTAAATAGAGGTCTTTATTCATAACAGCCTAGAGAGGCAGCATCACATGTACAGTATCTGACGCTGTCTCTCTAGGCTGTTATGAATAAAGACCTCTATTTAAACACTATTTTGTTGAAATTATTTTTCTGATCAGGACAAGTAGATCGTCCCGAGGGGCAAGTAGATTGGACTACCACTTAGTCCGTTCCACATCCTTGAAACCTGTTCCAGGTGGTCTAGTTATCCAGTGACTGGAAGTGGAAATGGGTTTGTGAAACTTTGTGGCCCAAATATGAACTTCAACCTATCTGGGAGAAAATATAGTAGGAAAGAAACTGGCTGGATGGAGCAGAGGTAACAACACTGCTCTATATCCGTGTAGACCCAGGTTCGAATCCCAGCCAAAGCACCTCTCTTAACGGTACTTACTTGCCTATCACACAATATCGGCTGTGGAGTTCAGTGGTAGCATCTCTGCCCTTCAACTGTGGAGAAGCAACTCAAAATACCATTCAGGACAGCCCTCCAATAGAAAAACTGTAGAGAAGTAAGTCTTGACTTTACGAGATGCGGGTTCAACCTAACCACCAGGTCGCTGATCTACAATCATGGAAAGACAACCTGATCCCACTCAGAAGAAGCCACCAGCAAGTGTCCTTGGGCAAAACACCTAACGATATGGATGCGCCTATCTCACAAAATACTGTACTTCTCATATAGATTGTAAATTCCCTTGGGAACAGGGTCCCCCTGAATCAGATCCTTATCTGTGTGTGGTATTCCATTGTATCAACCCCTTGTAAAATGATCTTGTAAAGCAATGCTGAGTTTGTGGTGCTATATAAATAAAGGATAATGATAAAAGAAAGTGTATGGTGATTCGAATAGCAAAGTCAAACTCTTAGAAGTTATCCTGCTACGTAAAGTTCCCCCGATATTTGACTTGGAATTCAACACGACAACTTTTAGCCTGGGTAAATTCTCCTCTCACAGGCCCATCAAGGTGGAGAGCAGCCATGACAATGTGTGACTTGATTAAATCAAGGGTAGGGCCAAACACCAAGCATGACACTCTGGGAAGTTGTGTGTTTCCGAGTGAGTGTGATTATGAAACTGTGACCAGTTCAGTGAAGATATCCTCCTGGCTGTGTTTCTTTTCTAATTGCAGCAATTTGCTTGTTCCCCCCTCAGGTGACATGCCTCATTGTGTCCTTTCAGTGTGTGTTCGTACATTTCCCATGGGTTATGTGACATGCTAATCACACGTATTATATTACCCTTCGTGGGTGCACAAAGGTTAGGATTGGGACTGCATTGTGTGTTTACTGAGAGGTTGATCTTTTGTACAGTACCAAGAAATACCTAGAACATGCTGTGTCAGCAGCTCAGAGGGGAGGGGTGGGCAGATGATTTCCCATGGATGAAGTTGAACTTGGTTCAAGACAAGGCACATTCCGTCTGGTGCATTACAGCTGGCAACAAATGCTGTGGAATAGAGTTCATGTCACACTCGCTGGTTCCTGATGGTTCCAGGGATGAAGCAACTGACAAACCTAAGATATTAAGGTGATGGATGAAATGCAAGTCCATGAGTACCCCAGTTTGGCTGTTGTAAGTGCCACTTGTGTCCTTGTTAAACAGAGCAATATAAATCAATGAGAAGCAGGATCCCTTTCAAAGCCATCCTGGGGTATCAGATGATGGTTAGAGGACTTATGAATTCAGTCCGATATCATCAGACATTCGGTTCCCAGCATAAAATGAGAATTTGTTCTGTTGATTTTAGGACGATTAAGGGATTAATTCATTAATCTATTTCACAAGCGTAAATTTAAAGATTCCTCCCATTTCAAATTCTGACCATATAGCAATATCCGCAACGCTCCCTATCCTTTTAATCAGGGGGCATGACGGAAAGACAAGTGAGCTGTGGGCCTTATTAAACAGCCATATCGATTTGGCCATAATTTCTGGCTCAAACAGAGACTGGGTTGTATCACAAGCCAATTGGAGATGTAGCTAATGTGGACACATACAGGGATATTCAGAGAAAGGTGAATCTCTGGAGAACCTTTGGAGAAGTAACAACGCTAGGTCAGAATAGCCAATCCAGAAATATTCTCCCATTTATCTCACTTTCCAAATCAGCTATTTTGACCTAAAATTTTCACTTCTCCGAAAGTTCTCAAGAGTTTCACCTTTCTTTGAATAGACCTGTAAAAACATTTTTTTTTCTTGTCAGGATTATTATTGCATTTCTAAGATATTCAGTATCCAATCTCATAGAAGAAGCTGGAAGGGAGAGCTGAAGATTAGGACAGGGAATGGGTGGGAGGGCAGGTGGGGCTACAGAATGGGGAAATGGAGGTCTGTGGGTGTGATGATGGTCTGATTACTGTATGGAGAAAGAGACACCATAAGCTTTAGCAAGAGTGGGCTGGTTAATTAGATGGGGGGAAGCCGAGGGGAATACTCTAACAAAAATAGAGGGGAAAATTAAGGATCCATGTAAGATCTCTTGCAGTTTATTTGAGATCCGATATAGATTAAGGCCATGTCATAAAAGTCCTTGTTGATGTAATGGTCAGGGGTTCTAATACTTCTGTCTACATAGTGTATCAGACAAATCACATCAGAATTCAGCCTTAACTAGTTACAGTATGTCTGAACTGATTCTGTATAATCTGGTAGCAGACTGTTTTGCACATGTTAAATTTGATGGTGCCAAACATGTTTCTATCCCCAAAAGGGCTCAATGAAATAAATCTCCTGTCATGTTTCCATGACAGATGTCATGGAACCAGATTCCTTATTTGTTTTCATCTATGTTTTTACTTAAAATAGTCTAGTCCACTCTCCCTGTCTAACTCAAATAGTGTCACGGGGGTCCCAGGCAGATGCCAGGGAAGGCCCTTCATAGTGCACATGTTTGAGCCCTTGAGACAGGTTTGTGGTTTGTTTCATAATGCAGAATCCAACAGACACTACACTGAAACAGAACAAGAGGTCACAGTGCAGGTGACAGGCAGAAGAGGGAGCCCTGCATTGGATACAATTTCTAAATCTAAATACAGATTCAGGGCAAGGGTAGACAGAATGTATTCAGCAGCCTGCAGGGCAGAACTCGGTACTTGAAAAACAATAAACAGGATTGCTGATCCTAGCACTCCCCTCCAGGGAGTTCAGACAACAAAAAAATACTAGATACTGCTCAGTAGCAATTGATTTCGTGACCAGAAGGTCTACTGAGCAAAAGAACATTAACTACACACATTCAAGAGAGAGGTCCAAAAACACAAGCCAGGTCACACACGATAAATCCAGACAGATACCTTCAGGGGACAGACGTAAGAGTATACCAAGAGCCAGAGCTAGAAAGTCATACACGAGAAGTCAGGAATACAATATCAAGAACAGGAACTTAATAGGTGTAACCTATCCAGACCCAGGAAGCAAGAGTACTTCTGGGCCTATATATAGGGCTGAGCAGGTCATGTGACCGCAGACTATCAGCCCCATAGAGATGATCTGCAGAGCCTGAACACCAGAAAACAGGAATCCCTGCAATCACCAGCAGGGGGCAGGGCTGAAATGTGACACATAGTTAGATTGGCCTAGCCTACTTCCTCCTTAGCAAAGCCTGCCTTCCTGTCAGTATATCCACAGAGGCAGTCAGTAAGCATCTGTCTGTACAGGCTGATTGCATCCAGTTTTTACTGTCCCCCCATAACAAGGTACACCTGGGAAACACTCGCTTCCTACAAGACACCTTTTATTTGCTGTTACTTTCCCAATAAAGTGAAGAAAACACAGGACTTTGTGTGCTTTCTGACTTCAATCATATCAAGCTATCTGACTTCAATCATATCCTGCATGTGACATTCGCTTCTTGCATATGACCCTGGGGTTCCAAAATAACAGACATTAAATAATTTATCAGCAAAATATATATATTGTAACAGATCAGTACCCCGACCGGGTCACATCTGTCAATACCTCTTCCTAGTTGGACCCCTGTGTTCTCCTCATGACACTTTTGCCTTTCTCCAGTCCTTAGGCTAATCTTAAAGACGGATACACATAGAGAGCCTGCTAGCAGCCCCCAGAAATAAGACGAGGCTGTAGATCTGGAGCTTTTGTTGAAACGGCTGCCACGGTATGTAGCTGTTACTCAAACCATGAGTTGTGACTGCATGTATGTGTAAGGTATGTCAAAATCAGGTACCCCATTAAAATAAACCTCTGATAAAGTAAACTAGTGGCATTTCTATTAAACTGCCAGTAGATGGCAGCAGAGTGAAAAGCCTGAATGATGAGCACGTGTTCATCTAAAATGCTTCCCTTAGCAGAGGGAGGAACAAAAAAGCAGACCTTCCGTTTCTGGTAGGAACCAAATAATCAAAGTACAAATCCTACCAGAATTGAAGTCATGCTTTATGTGTTGCACGTAAGAGGGAGCATATCCAGGGTTTTAAACAGGGCACAAGTGATTCAATTCACATCCCTGTAAGTAGAAAAGGCTGGTGCTACTGTTGGGTAATTAGAAAAGACAGTATACAGATGTCAGTGGGTTGTGCTGATGTGTCATAGCTCGCCAGCATACAGGGAATGTGATGACTATAGGATCTCATGTTATACTGTATTGATTATATTGCGCCATTCGCCTGCTATAATGCAGATTGAGTAATCATATACAGTATCTGTACATGTTTAATTGTTTGTTATTTTCTATAAGAACGCTATTCCTGGATAGGTGAATGTTACTGTATATATCTAAATGTGTATTAACCCCTTAAGGACGGGAGTAATTTTACAACTTCGGCGCTGTTTCGGAAGTAGAAGTTTGCTGAGCTCATTTTGACCATTTTTAAGTCACGTATTCTTATACCACCCAGACAAATTATATATCGTTCTTTCCGTCAGACTCGGCAGATTAATAATATATCATTATTATATGTATATGTCATGCCCTGCCAAAATGCTATAACAAAAAATTTAAAAAAATGTGAATTTTCAATAAAATTTCAATCTTCCACAGTGTGTAAAGTGTTTTTTTTTTTAAATTTTATTATCCGAGGCTCTGCGGTCATATTCTATTGGGTAGATTTGTTAAAAAAATTAGAACGGGGAACCCATTTTTTTTTGGGGAGAAATTGCGTGATTTTAGCTAAACCCCCCAAAAAAAAAAATCATTAGTGAAGCATCATTGTTCACATTATAATTGAAATGTGAACAATAGTGCTGCATTAAAAAAAAACAAATTTTTTTTTATTATTATATTTATTATTTATTATTTTTTTACTATTTTTATTTTTACTTTTTTTACACTTTTATTTTACTTTTACCATGGTCATGTTTGATATCATTGGAAAGGCCATGCTCTGGCCTTTCCAGCAATATCAGCCATGACCCCCTAGCTGCCACCGATCAGGAGATAAAGGGGTTAAAAAAAACCCTATCTCCTGCAAGGGATTTCCATAGGAAATCCCTTTGCAGCTAGGGGGTTCCCCGGTTAACTGACATCATCGCGCATGGCGCGATGAGTCAGTTGACCAGGGGGGGACCCAGAGGTGGGGGCTGCCATCCAAGATGGCGGCCCCCACCGGAAATAGGCCGCGATCGGGCACAAATTAGTTAACCCCCCATACATCGCTGGAAAGGTCAGGCTGTGACCCTTCCAGCGATGATGGCCACAGCCGCCTGGTCCCCGGCGATGGGGAGATAGAGGGATCCAAAGGATCCCCCCCTCCCCTTCAGGCGCTTCCCCTGCTCCGGCGGGGGGGGGGGACGCCTGAAACTGACGTCATCGCGCCACCGGCGCGATGACGTCACAGCGCCGGAGGAGGGATCACACTGATTTGACTCCGTGGGAGACAGAGCAGCGTGGGAGCGACCGGAGGAGGTAAGTATTACCGGAGGGGGGCTGTAAACGCCGAGGACGTACATTTACGTCCTGCGGCGTCAAAGCCCGCCTAATGCAGGACGTAAATGTACGTCCTGCGGCGTTAAGGGGTTAATGTATAAGGAACCAAATATCACATTACAAATCTTACCAGAACTGAAGTCATGCTTTGTATGTGTTGCAGAAAATGTGTAAATGCACTTCTGGTTTCACCCAGCCGGCTTCCCTTCACACATTGGAATTATTGACCATACTTTTAGCATTTGTGCAACATATGGTCAAAATAGAACTTGTTTTATTGGTGACAGGCACACATATTTATGCAGTCAAACATGGGTCGTTTGCAGACACAAAACCTCCCCTAGAATATGTTGTGAGGGATTCCCATGTTACTGCTCCTTCTGCTTTTCGGAGTGTGAGACATAATTAGACTGGGACTGGTAAATGAATAAATATTGCGTAAAATTCCTAGACGGGACCGGACAATGACAATCGTTAACAGTAAACAGATTACAGTCTAAAACTGCAGATAATAGAGCAGTGTTTGCCTGACAAAGCAGATTAACAAAATAATCAAATATAAACAGATATTAACATATTCCTGAGAGAGGACATGCTGGAAGGCTAATCCTATCAGCAGATAACAGATCCACTTGGACCATAATGATAGACATAACATTATTCATGCATAACTCAGATTACTTAAATATTCTGCACACAAGAGAGGGCAAGGAAATAATATAGAACATCAGGCCTGCACCTCCCAAATACAGTGGCAAGAAAAAGTATGTGAACCCTTTTGGATTACGTGGAGGTTTGCATGAATTGCTCATAAAATGTGCTCTGATCTTCATCTAAGTCACAACAATTTGAAAAACACAGTCTGCTTTAAATACTACAACACAAACATTATATGTTTTCATGTGTTTATTGAACATAACATGTAAACATTCACAGTGCAGGGTGGAAAAAGTATGTGAACCTTTGTACTTAATAACTGGTTGACCCTCCTTTGGCGGCAATAACCTCAACCAAACGTTTCCTGTAGTTGCAGATCAGACCTGCACAACGATCTGGAGTAATTTTGGACCACTCCTCTTCACAAAACTGTTTCAGTGTAGCAATATTCTTGGGATGTCTGGTGTGAATCGCTCTCGGTCATGCCACAGCATTTCAATCGGGTTGAGGTCAGGACTCTGACTGGGCCACTCCAGAAGGCGTATTTTGTTTTGTTGAAGCCGTTCTTTTGTTGAATTACTTGTATGCTTTGAGTCATTGTCCTGTTGCATCACCCATCCTCTGCGGAGCTTCAGTTGGTGGACAGATGGTCTTACATTTCCTGCAAAATGACTTGATAAACTCTGGAATTAATTTTTCCATCAATGACAACAATCTGTCCAGGCCCTGAGGCAGCAAAGCAGCCCCAAACCATGATGCTCCCTCCGCCATGTTTTACAGTGGGGATGAGGTTTTGATGTTGGTGTACTGTGCCTTTTTTTCTCCACACATAGTGTTGTGTGTTTTTTCCAAACAACTCAATTTTGGTTTCATCTGTCCACAGAATATTTTGCCAGTAGTGCTGTGGAACATCCAGGTGCTCTTTTGCAAACCTTCAAACGTGCTGCAATATTCTTTTTTGACAGCAATGGCTTCCTCCGTGGTGTCCTCCAATTTACTCCATTCTTGTTTAATGTTTTCCTTATTATAGATGTGTCAACAAAAATGTTAGCATGTGCCAGAGATTTCTGTAAGTCTTTAGCTGACACTCTAGGATTCTTCTTTACCTCATTAAGCATTCTGCGCTGTGCTCTTGCAGTCATCTTTACAGGACGACCACGCCTAGGGAGAGTAGCAACAGTGCTGAACTTTCTCCATTTGTAGACAGTCTGTCTTACCGTGGACACATGAACATCAAGGCTTTTGGAGATACTTTTGTAACCCTTTCCAGCTTCATGCAAGTCAACAATTCTTGATCGTAGGTCTTCTGAAAGCTCTTTTCTGCGAGGCATGGTTCACATCAGGCAGTGCTTCTTGAAACCAGTGAACCCAAAACTGGTGTGTGTTTTTAAAGGGCAGGACAGCTTTCAGCAACACATCCAATAATATCACACTGATTGGACTCAAGGTTGACTCACTCCTGGCTCCAATTAGCTCTTGGAGAAGTCATTAGGCTAGGGGTTCACATACTTTTTCCACCCTGCACTGTGAATGTTTACATGTTATGTTCAATAAACACATGAAAACATATAATGTTTGTGTTGTATTATTTTAAGCAGACTGTGTTTTTCTAAATTGTTGTGACTTAGATGAAGATCAGAGCACATTTTATGACCAATTCATGCAAAAGTCCACGTAATCCCAAAGGGTTCACATACTTTTTCTTGTCACTGTACATCTCCAGGTCTATGCACTCGCAAGTCCAAATGACGCACGTCACAATATATATATTTTTTTGCTTTCTTCGTTGATTATTTTTTTTGTGCTATTTGTTTGCAAATTGCATGTATGTTAGCCCAGCTGGTTTGTTGCTTATGTGACTTTTTGTACCATATGTAGTTTTGATGAATAGTGTTATGTCCCAAAGGTGTGGGCATGCAATTAGGTGTTGGATGTATCTCTGTGAGTATTGTGAGACTTTTTTTTCCCCAGTCTCACTCTGCGTGTGCTTAACATGCATTTAATATAAGGGTGCTACTGAAACCAGTAAATACAATATATAACATCCACTGCACTCTGCTTAACCCCTTAATGACCAATGACGTAACGTCATAAATGCATTGACTTTAAAGACCCTTGGTCTATACAATTTTAAAACCACCTGAGGATATATTTTTGATGATGCAAATTTCCATCATTCTACATCTATCCTCATCCTCAGTTAGGTGTTTTTAGATCTCATTTAAGCAGAGTGCACTGTATGTTGTATGCGCGTGCGTTTGTATATTAACAAATATGTTGAAATCCATGTTAATTGAATGAGCTTTAATCACATGCTATTAAAATGCACACACTGTATCAGACTCATCACATCAGAATTCAG
The DNA here is from genome assembly GCA_009667805.1 of Leptobrachium leishanense. NCBI lineage: Eukaryota > Metazoa > Chordata > Amphibia > Anura > Megophryidae > Leptobrachium > Leptobrachium leishanense. The sequence continues at coordinate 30,527,394 of CM019064.1, forward strand.
CCTAGACTAGACAGGTCTGAACTGACTCTGCACAATCTGGTGACGGACTGTTTTAAACCTGTTTTAAGTTTAATTTGATGTTGCATAACTCGTTTCTCTCCATCCCTATCCAAAAGCCGAATAATGTCACAGACGTGAGTTATTGGGTTTCCCAGGGCCCGCTTTGAGATTGGCGAGTGAGGCTTTTATACCAAAACCCTAGAGACAGTAGAGATTGGCATATCCAGGGGGGGGGGCATGGTTGGCACACCTTAATGTGTATAAGCAGGGAACCAATTGCTCTTTCAAACAAACATTGTGGGCACTATCATGTTGCCCCTCGCTAAAACCGAGACACGAAGGGGAAACATTTGCTAATTTCCCCTTTGTGTCCCGGTTTCCCCAGCAGATCGCAGGGCAGGCGATCGCTAAGCTCGCTGATGCCAGCATCTCCTCCGTGACGTCCATAGGACTCCATGGAGGATCGCGCTGCCGGGTCACATGACCGGCAGGATATCGCCTCTCGCGAGATCCTGCTGGTCGGCGGAGTGATTGTGGAGGGAGACAGGGGACTTTCTTTCCCCAGTCTCACTCTGCTCCCGGCAGCCAGAAGCAGCAGATAGGGACGTTGTTCTTGTAATTGTACTAGGGATGTCGTTCTCGCCGCGGGAAGAGAGGGGAGTATCTGATTTTTTGGCGGGATTTTGAGCTGCGGGTAACGGATTCAGCAGCAGCGCAATCCATTACCTGCACCTCTGAGCTGGTGGTAACTTTTTCATTAGCGCCACCTCTTATTAACTAGCGGCAGGACCAAGTGATCTCAACGCTAGTTACTCTGTGCTTTCACTTTGCGCTCCCCATGTTAGGTATAGGGAGCGCAAAGTACTGTAAACTCGCACTGCGAATCGCAAATTAACAAGCGCTAACGGGTTTTTTAACCCATTAGCGCTGCGCCCACATCGCCTTCGAATCGCTATGACCTCCTTTAACATTGACGCTAGTCTTAGCTTGAAGGAGGTGATAGAACCCTGTATATTTTAAAATCTGTGAGACATCGAAATAGTATCAATTCTCCAATATTTTAGGGCCCTATTACAATCTTCGCGTTAAAACGCTCGCGCAACGCGTGAATTTGCGTGCCAAGCGTTGAACGTTAACGCGCGTAAATCAACGCTGGAATTACAATCCTCTCACAATTTTTTCATCCGTCGAGCAATAACGCTCGTAAAACAGACACGCACAAACGGGCACGCAGCAACGTTGTGCGCAGAAATCAGTGTGCGGACTGTTTTTTTCCACGCGATTCAGCCAATCAGAATTAAGAACCACAATTATCTCACGTTAAGTTTTTGCACCTGTCAAAGTCAATCTGCGCATATATGCTGCAGCAATAATAAAAACACGCACAACTTCTCAATTTTATTGTTTGGATATGTGTAGAATGTGTAACTATACGTTGCTGCGGTTTTTTTTTAGGCTGGTGTATTTGGTTTCGGCCAGGACATTCAGATTTGCCGTTAACACCAGCATTTAGGAATTGCTAAAATTATACGCGCAACGGCTGTGCGTTAAAAACCGCGCATAGATTGTAATACCATCCGCGTACCAATGCACATACGCGTTTGCGCTCACAATGTTAAGTATAGGATGCGCGCAGTAGAGTACGCTCGCGCAGGGTTCGTGCAGGTTCACCCGCGTTAGACGAATACGTGCGTTTGATGCGCTGACATTGTAATACGAAGTTCAGCGCAAAGGGTTTTAACCCTCGCGTTAATGCGTTTTTGTGCCGGCGCAAACGTTTGCGCGAAGATTGTAATAGGGCCCTTAGTCTTTTCAGGTGGAAAATAAATGATTTGTGGCTATGTGACTTCCAGGCAATTTTTTTATTGTCGGCCACTCAAGGCACCACATTAGATTCAGAACTACCTAGTATGCTCATCCGGCATTTATACAGGCTGAACATCATGGATCTTGCAGTTCTTAAACATCTGTTATCCTGAGATTAGACATAACTGATCTTGGCCTCTCTGGAATAAGACTTTAATGAATTTAAAGCTATCAAGTGATCTTTGCTTGTCTGATTTACTGCTGAGTATGATCCAGTCGTACAGTACTCTCGCTGCTCTCCTAAATGTGTTTTTCCACTCTTATGTCTAGACATTGGGCCCCCTTGCTTGAGGTGCCTAGAGAGGTACCAGCCATACCCTCCTGACGAGGCCTAAGTAGGCCGAAATTATCACCGGGGGTTGCTGTACCTAGTGTGTATTTTAGATTTACGTTGTCCTAGGCAACACAAAATTTGGTCACCCCCCGTATCACAGCGTATCGCAGAGCTCCGCAGCAATAAACCTCAGAGCAATGTGCAGTGTGTATGAGCGTACACTGGATCCCCAGCAATAAAACTCACGTAATGGATAGTGCATACGAGCATACACAGGATCCGCAGCAATAAAACTCACATAATGGGGAGTGTGTATGAGCATACACAGGATCCCCAGCAGTAAAACTCACGTAATGGGTAGTGTGTATGAGCGTACACAGGATCCCCAGCAATAAAACTCACGTAATGGATAGTGCATACGAGCATACACAGGGTCCGCAGCAATAAAACTCACATAATGGGGAGTGTGTATGAGCATACACAGGATCCCCAGCAGTAAAACTCACGTAATGGGTAGTGTGTATGAGCGTACACAGGATCCCCAGCAATAAAACTCACGTAATGGATAGTGCATACGAGCATACACAGGTCCGCAGCAATAAAACTCACATAATGGGGAATGTGTATGAGCATACACAGGATCCCCAGCAGTAAAACTCACGTAATGGGAAATGTGTATGAGCATACACAGGATCCCCAGCAATAAAACTCACGTAATGGACAGTGAGTATGAGCGTATCACAGGATATACAGCATGTTTTTAAAAAATATTTAGGGCTCTAATACAATCTTCACGCAAACGTTAACGCGTCCGCAAAAACACATTAACGCGAGGAGCAAAGCCCTTGGCGCTGAACGTCGTATTACAAAGTCAGCGCAACAAACGCGCGCATTCGTCTAACACGGGTGAACCTGCGCGAACCCTTTTTGCGAGCGTACTGTACAGCGCGCATCCTATACTTAACATTGTGAGCGCAAATGCATTTGTGCGCTTGTACGCGGATGGTATTACAATCTATGCGCAGTTTTTAACGCACAGCGTTTGCGCGCATAATTTTAACGACTCCTAAAAGCTGGTGGTAACGGCAAATCTGAACGTCCTGTCCGAAACCAAATACACCAGCCCGAAAAAAAAAAACGTAGCACAGTATAATTACACATTTTACGCATACCCAAACAATAAAATGGACAAGTTGTGTGTGTTTTCATTATTTCTGCAGCATATATACATTGGTTTTGACAGGAGCAAAAAATTAACGTGAGATAATTGTGGTTCTTAATTCTGATTGGCTGAATCGCGTGAAAAAACAGTCCCGCACACCGATTTATGCGCACAACGTTAGATCCGCGCGTGTTTTTGCGCGTCCATTTTACACGCGTTATTTTTTGACGGATGAAAAAATCCTCCAGTCCTCCTTTGTCTCATAAACTTGTTTTTCGTTCTCAAGCAGCATGTCAGGTTATCCTTTAAAAAAGCAGCAAAAAAGAGGTTTAAGCCAGTGCACAGCATGTGGCCACAACTGTGTCGATATCCTTAATATGAGGGAGATGCCGTGGAGAAGCATCTCGCCGCCCAGCCAGAGGACTTTTTTTTTTTCCACCACAGTAGATTTTGTAAAGACGAGATTATTCTGTTTTTCTTCTTTTGGCGTAAGGTGATTTTCACCATTCTAGAGCATGAGTACCTTTGTAGTCATTACTATCGAATGCCTATAGGAACGACCTTACAATGTTATTTTCTACTTCAGAAATTCCTTACTTTGCATTGTGACATGTTAAAAGAGCTAAACTGGCTGTCGCTGAATCTAGACGCACCCTTCACCTTTCCAACCTAGGGCTACATTACATATTTTGCGGTAAAACGGGGGCGCTAGGTAGAGAAAACTGCACCCGCAGTATTCTCTCTAGCGCCCCCGTTTTACCGCGAAATTACAATGCAGGCGCATAAAAAGCTGCCTGCATTGTTAGCGGGGACTAAGCCCTGGGATGCCCATAGGACTCCATTGACACAGACTGCGGTGGTCACATACTAGGTGAGTATCTGGATTTTTTTGGGGGGGGGGGGCATTTCTGCTGGTGCTTCTGCACCAGCAGAATCCGTTAGCACCTGGTCCTTGCTGTGGTTAACATTTTGTTAACCGGAGCCGGGCGTTAATCAGCGCTGGGACTTTGTAATCCTAACGCTGGTTAACACTTTGCGTTCCCCATGTTAAGTATAGGGAGCACAAAGTACAGTAACCTCGCGCTGAAAAGCGCAAGATACCAAACGCTAACGGGTTTCTTAACCCGTTATCGTTTGGACTGTAATGTGCGATGGCCACCAGGGATAACGTTAACGCTCACTCAGGTGAGCGCTAACGTTAGCGCCAAGTGTGTAATGTAGCCCATAGTGTTTAAGAGCTTTTCTGGGAAGCTGCCACCCTACCTGAATAGGCTGCTTCCCCCAGCAGTTCCCTCATCCTATAACCTCCAATCCAGGACCTGCAATTTACTTGCAATACCACAATACAAAAAGACAGTGGCTCGCTCCTCATTTTGCTACAGAGCACCACAATTATGGAATAACCTCTCAGACGCCATCAAATCTTCCCCCAGTCTAAAGTCACTCAAGAGATCTCTATTAACATACCTCAATACAGAATGCACCTGTAAACATGTAACATAGTGACTATATACAGAATGCACCTGTAAAACTGTAACATAGTGACTATATACAGAATGCACCTGTAAACATGTAACATAGTGAATATATACAGAATGCACCTGTAATCATGTAACATAGTGACTATATACAGAATGCACCTGTAAACATGTAACATAGTGACTATATACAGAATGCACCTATAAACATGTAACATAGTGACTATATACAGAATGCACCTGTAAACATGTAACATAGTGACTATATACAGAATGCACCTGTAAACATGGAACATAGTGACTATATACAGAATGCACCTGTAAACATGTAACATAGTGACTATATACAGAATGCACCTGTAAACATGTAACACAGTGACTATATACAGAATGCACCTGTAAACATGTAACACAGACTATATACAGAATGCACCTGTAAACATGTAACATAGTGACTATATACAGAATGCACCTGTAAACATGTAACATGGTGACTATATATACAGAATGCACCTGTAAACATGTAACATAGTGACTATATACAGAATGCACCTGTAAACATGTAACATAGTGACTATATACAGAATGCACCTGTAAACATGTAACATAGTGACTATATACAGAATGCACCTGTAAACATGTAACATAGTGACTATATACAGAATGCACCTGTAAACATGTAATATAGTGACTATTTCCTACATAATGTATTTATTTTCTGTGTAAACCTGTATATTTGTGTTTTGTTATTAATATCTTGCATTTTATTACTTTGAATTGTTACAGTAGGTACAGAAATACAATGTTCTTGAATCCAGGACATACTGTAAAACGAGTGAAATATCAATGTATCTTTCCTGGTAAAATACTTTGTAAATAAATTAATTTCACTGCTGTCCCCGTAGGCAGTAGAAAACAAAGAAGGAAAACCTGCTGTTTTTAGTGTCCTAAAGGTGACAAGTCTATTAATGGTCATAGAAATGACAAATTTCCGATCTCCCTGTTCTGAGGGAACATAAATCTCGAGTATCAATGTAGTATTAGTAGAACAGACTTTATGGAAGCCAGAACCTTTTAATCCAATTTATCAATGAGCTTTTTTATATAAGGGGTTATTCAGAGAGCACAGAAATGTCGCAAACGTTTCGGTGCTCTCTCGTTCCCTGTACTTCGGGGAATCAAAGTTCCCCACCCTGCTGTGAATTCAGCATTCAGACATTTGCTGCAAACCCGCCGGAGGGCCACTGACGAGCCGCCGAACACAGTGCAGACCAGCCGTAGGATAAAGCCGACAAACCGCCGGACGGGGGGGAAAGATTGAAAGTGCCAAAATTTAAACACTGTTTGCAAAAAACTACTTAGCGAAAATACATGGAATTTACAAATAAGATCCTATGAATGATATTAAAACGGTCTGTTAAAGAAAGAAGAAAAAGCACTATTAACCCTTTCGCTGCTGAGGCATTTCCCGCCTCTGTGCTGAGGTCATTTTTACTGGTTTTGCTCATCATGTTTAAACGTGTTTTGAAGGCTTATTTTAGTATATGACCCAGACATATTATATCTCGTTCTTTCCGTCAGACTCGGCAGATTCATAATATGTCATTATTATATGTATACGTCATGACCTGTCTGTATATTATAACAAAAAATGCAATAAAATATGAATTTTCAATAATTTACAAAGTGTAAAGTGTTTTTTTTCACATTTTAACATGCGAGCAATTGCGATTATATTTTGTATGGGGTGCGCTTGTTAAAAAAATTAGAAATGGGGTCTCGTTACATTTTTTTTGGGGAAAATTACGCGATTTTTAACAAACGCACCGCATACAAAAATCGTTAGTGCAGCATCATTGTTCACATTATAATTGAAATGGGAACAATATTGCTGCATTAACAAAACAAAAAAAAAGAAAATAAACTTGTTTATTTTTTTTTATAATTTTTTTTTAAATATTTTTTTATTTTTATTTTTAATTGTTTAATTTTTAACTTTTTCATAGTCCTGTTTGGTATCGTTGGAACGGCCATGCTCTGGCCGATCCAACAGTACCAAACTTTAACCCCTAGCTGCCACAGATCGGGAGATAGGGGGTTCATTGGTGGCAGCTAGGGGTTAACTCCAGGACTGGCCAATCCTCAGGGGGAGTTCCCGGAGGCTTGGCCGACATCCAAGATGTTGGCCAGCTCCGGGAAAGGATCATGAACCGGCGCTTTTCAGCGCCGATTCGTGATCCGGCTCCCCAGGGGTTAATGACAGCCACCGTTTGGAAGGGCAGGCTGTGCCCTTCCAAGTGGTGCCTGTATTAACTCCCTGCTCCCCGGCGATCGGGAGGGAGAGAGGTCCAAAGGACCTCCCCCCCTCCCTTTCAGGCGCCTCCTTCGCACACGAGGGGGGGCGCCTGAAATAGATGTCATTGCGCCGCCGCGATGACATCTATTGTGCCCGCAGCGGTCCCGGATTGATGGGCTGACATCCAAGATGTCAGCCCGCACCGGGGGGCACAGCGATCTGCCGGAATCCGGCCGATCGCAGGCTGCTTCGGGAGGACGCGCTCAGCGCGTCTTCCGCAGCCAACCCTTCCTGCGGCAGGACGCGCTGAGCGCGTCCTCCGCAGCGAAGTGGTTGAAAAAAAACAGAATTGTTTTTGCCGAAAAATACATGAAACATCCTATAAAATCAATAAATAAAGAGACTTTTTGCTGCAGATTAAAAGAACAAACGGTTTATTAGATATTGAGTAAAAACAGGAATATTTTTAACATTGAAGCCTATGGGATTCGTCTGAATAAACCTGTCGAATGAAACCACTGAACAGCAGGGCACTTCGACAACTCTTCACTGCTGTTCGGTGTTCTCTGAATAGAGTAACCATTGCTTCTTTATGGGGGATTTCACTGCCTTTGAACAGGCACCATACTCGCTGGCAGTTCGCCAAAATTTGGGGAACTGCCTGCTCTCTGAATAGCCGAATGGCCCTGTACGGGGAAATTCCCTGTTCGGGGCCAGATTGTCTCTCTGAATAACCAATTTATTCTTGGATTTTTTTTGAGGCAATACATTACCAGCTGGATTTAGATTGAAGATGTACCACAAAAGGTAAAATTCTAGGGCCCCTTTTCTGACCTGAGACCTATTCCATCTTATCTGTCCATGGAGCCATTTGCGACACGCTTTTAACAGCCTGTATTCTGACTAAGCCGCTGTATACACGATAAATTAGATAATTATTGAGACTTACCTATGTTTGAACACCTGAATACAAGTGTTATAGTGTAGGGGACCAATCGGAGCTCAGTTCCCTTTGCAAACATAATGGAAGAGCTGTGTTCCCCGCGGAAAGCAAGCTTTGGGCCAGTTATGCCGGGAATTCTTTTGATCTCTCCAATCAGACAGAGGCCCAAGTGCGTTCAGCCCTGATTGATTGCTCACTGACTAATCTGGGCCTGGGTAGGATCAAAATCATACTACAGGCTATTTGTTTCCATAAGACATCACTTTAAAATACAGAAACAGACAGACTGGGCGCTCGGGAGTGTTCCAGTAGAAGCTTACATTTGGCCAAATGGCACAACATTTTGGCTCTACACAGGATCCGTTGTCAAGTCCTATATAGATCGGAAACATTGTGCAATTTGCCTGAATGAAAGCTCCTTCTGGAAGACATCTGAGTAACTGACCCATCTATTTTCTGATTCTGGATGCTTTACAATGTGGTCGTCCTGGTCCGTGTGACACCTAGACCCGTGGTCCATAAGTAAGATGGCGTGGTGCCCTACTGGTTCTGTTGATGACATCTCTATAAAATATTTGTTTTTTGGAAAAGAATATTCTTGCGAGTACTCGAAACCTTGGCTTATGCATATACACCTATTCTTCTGACATGATTCCTACCAATAAATAACAATCAGACAACAGTCACTTGGCAAAATAGTCAACGCACATTGACGAAAGGCTCCCGTTGAATGGGTGTTCATGAAATCTGTAACAATTAATTCCATAAATATTTGTATTATACACAACAATAATGTGGTAAAACATGAGCCATCGGAGCAAAGAACAATTTGTTATCCGAACAGAGACATAAAAAGCAGGAAATCTTAATTTTAGAACCAAGTACCTTCAAACACAACATGCGGGCAGCCAGAAAGTACTACACCGATATGATTATCATCAGGGTTATTCAAAGAGATTCGAAAAGTCACTGCACGTTCGGTGTCTTTTCGTTCTCTTCAATTCGGTTCCTTTTGCCGATCCCATTTCGGTGACCCTGCGGTCAGTGGCGTAGCGTGGGGGGGCCAACGGGGCGGTGGCCCCGGGCGCGATTTTTTACGAGCGCGATTTTTTACGAGCATTTAGGGGCGCAAATTTCAAAGTTTGCGCCCCTAATATTTCCCAGCCGATCGGCCGCGGCGCGCCGAATGAAGGGAGGAAAATCCGGAAGTGCAAGCACTGCTGTGTCATGTGACGCCGCCAGCGCGCCGGCGCCACGCTTTTCAGAGCAGGAGGGGAGGCACTCATCATCATGGAAGGCTGCAGCACATCACATGGCAGCCGGAGCGAGGGGCAGCGCCTGCGTATCTGCGCAGATGGATGGACAGGGACTGGCGGCACGTGCACTGTGATGAGGTTTGAAAGCAAAAAAAAGTCCTCCACGCTCCTCACCACAGGCCCCCTGCCCCCCCCCCCAATCACCAGCTCGACCAGAGGGTTAGAGAGTAAGGGGGGGGGGGGTGGAGAGAGGGTGATCTGTAACTGTGTCACTAAGACACTAAACTAGGTGGAGGCAGGGTGTAAATGTCAGCCCACGGTGATGCACTGTAGCTCCACAGATTTATGGCTTTTTCAAGAACCAGCACATTAACACTAACCTGCCTGGCTCCTGATAAGGTCCTGCAATGCAGGGGACCAGGCAGTGTTAACTCTGTGCTGCCTCTGCCCAGCTGCATTGAACTAAGCTATAGGCAGCCCTGGGGAAAGTGTAAAGAATAGGGAGGGGGAGATCTTAAATAAATTAAGAAAAAAAACAAATGAAAAAGTAAATTTAAAAAAAAAAAACATAGTATACAGCACCCAAAAAAAATAACCCGAAATTTCTTACCCCCCTAAATAACCATGCAGCCTCTCCCAAAAACAAAACCCATAACAATATTTGCCCCCCCATACCAGCTCAGCAACTCCTGTCACACAAAACCAACAGCCTCAAACACACAGACTCCCATCACACAGAACCAGCCACTTCAAACACACACAAACTCCCATCACACAGAACCAGCCACTTCAAACACACACAAACTCCCATCACACAGAACCAGCCACTTCAAACACACACAAACTCCCATCACACAGAACCAGCCACTTCAAACACACACAAACTGCCATCACACAGAACCAGCCACTTCAAACACACACAAACTGCCATCACACAGAACCAGCCACTTCAAACACACACAAACTGCCATCACACAGAACCAGCCACTTCAAAACACACAAACTGCCATCACACAGAACCAGCCACTTCAAACACACACACAAACTGCCATCACACAGAACCAGCCACTTCAAACACACACAAACTGCCATCACACAGAACCAGCCACTTCAAACACACACAAACTGCCATCACACAGAACCAGCCACTTCAAACACACACAAACTGCCATCACACAGAACCAGCCACTTCAAACACACACAAACTGCCATCACACAGAACCAGCCACTTCAAACACACAAACTATATATGTGTGTTGTTTGTTTACTTATTTTCTTTGCTGTGTTGTCATTTTTACCCACTGCGTGCGAACACACACACACCAGGGCTGGATATATTTACATTAAATGTAGGAGACAGGAAGAAAATAGTGAAGCCAACTAGATGTTTTTAGATGCCAAAGACGGCTTTTAGATTTGGTGTAAAATAAACTGGAAATTTAGGAGCTAGGAGTAAAATTCTAGGAGCCAGTGGCTACCAAGCTCTGGCGTAAGGAGTTCAATGCTCTAATGGTGGACGGGAATCAGGGCATTCTAACGTGTCCACAGGTTAAGGGGGGCGCACAATTCTTGGCTGGCCCCGGGCGCTGGCAACCCACGCTACGCCACTGCCTGCGGTGTATTCAGCAAACACCACAGGGTCCCCGAATTGCAGGGAAAGGCTGCCGCAAACCCGACGAAAACTAACCGCAAAACCCACCGAATGCACGCAGAAAAGCCACAAAAACATCTGGATTAACCTGCCGAAGGCCAAGTCCGAGCAGGAGCCGAACACAGCCGAAGCAGCCGAGACCGCAGACGAGGGAGGTGAATAAATTAGCAAAATAGTTTGTGTGAATGTGTGAAAATGAAACGCTGTTTGCAAAGAAACTATTGAGCGAAAATGTCTGAAATTTACACATGAGATCCAGGGAATGATAATAAAGAGGGCTGTTACTGAAAAAATAAGTAAACTTAAAAAAAAAAAAATCAGATTTTTTTTTTAAAAAAAATTAAGAAAAATGCTTAAAATATCCTAAAAAATATATAAATAAAGAGACTCTTTACTGCAGAATTTTATAATGAACGGTTTATTAGATATTGAATTAAAACTGGAATATTTTTAACATTGAAGTCTATGGGATTCTCCTGAATAGATCTGCCGAATTAAACCACCGAATGGCAGGGCATTAGGGGAACCTTTCACTGCTGGTTTGTGTTCTCTGAATAGCCGAAGCAGTGCTTTTTCATGGGGATTTAACTGCCCTCGAACAGGCACCGAACAGGCACCGTATGTTCAGGCAATTCGCCAGGATTTGGCGCATTGCCTGCTCTCTGGATAGCCAAATGGCCAGGAAAGGTAACCGAACGCTGAATTTCAGCGTTCGGTTACCTTTCTCAAACAATTCGGATCTCTTTGAATAACCCTGCATGTGTTAATTTGTTTCCATGACTTATTTTTTGGATTATCCTCTGCCTGATATTTGTGAGCATACTGTGACAAAGATATAACTGTCATTGGCCATAATTTTACTGGTTCCATTTTACCTGGCTGTGGGTTTTGGTGATGCCTTGTGGATCCAGAAAAATCCTAGTAACAAAAAAAAAAAAGCGTGATCATCCTGGAATCAACCCGAAATCACTGGTGACTTAAGACAAATGAAACCATCACGACATATACCTTTAAGCAAAATACTGAAATCAGCTGACTTGAGTTTTCATGGTTTCATGTTTGTGAAGTCCTCAGTCAAATAACCCTGAAGTAATTCTAAACTTATCGGCCAGAATCTTCACCTTTTCTGATTGACTTTACAAGCTTGATGGTACCTGCTAATGTCTGAATGACTTCTAAAGTAGTCCATTGACCTTCGTATGACTCCAGGACAGACTCTTCACTAAGGGCTCTATTACATTCTTCGCGCAGTTCTTTGCGCGCACGCAAATGCGCATTTGCACGAGGAGCAAAAACCTTTGCGCAGAACGTCGTATTACGACGTTCGCGCAAACGATGTGCGTTATCGTCTACCGTGAGTGACCTTGCGCGAACGAAAATTCATGCGCGCATCCTATACTTAACATTGTCAGCGCAAATGCGTTCGTGCGCTGGTACGCGGACGGTATTACAATCTTCGCGCAACGAACGTTTGCGCGTATTTTCGTAACGTCTTTGAAAAGCAGGTGGTAACTGTAAATTTGTTCATCCTGGGCCGAAACGAAATACACCAGCACGAAAAATAAATACAGCACAGTATAGTTACACATTCTACACATACCCAAACAATAAAATTAATAAATTGTTTTATTTATTTTTTTTGCTGCAGCATATATACGCAGATTGACTTTGACAGGCGCAACAACCTAACGTTAGAAAATGGTGGTTCTTAATTCTGATTGGCTGAATCCCGTGAAAAAAACATCCAAACACAGATTTCTACGCGCAACGTACTTTGCGCACATTTTTGCGCGTCGTTTTTACGCACGTAAATTTTTGACGGACGAAAAAATTAGCTCGGATCGTAATACCACTTTAATTTTCGCGCGATAATGAATTTTGCCATGCGCTATAATAAACACGCTGCACGAACGAAATTGTGCGAAGAATGTAAGGCCCTAAGGCTAGGGTCAGACGAACGCATTTTCGCGTTGTCTGTGAAAAAGTGCGTTCGAACGAATGGACGCATTTTTTCACGGAATACGCGATAGCGGTCATACGATGCGCATTTGCATCCGTGATTTTGTACGGATCATCAATAAAACACTTTTTGCGTCTGGACGTTATGTTGGCCGGACATTAGCAGTGTCTGACATCTCCAATTCACGCACACACGCCGCTAGCGGACGCAGCGCACTCTGTACGTCAGTAGTAGCAGTTTAACGTTCTCGAAAAAATGCGTTCATTTTCCACTTGCGTTGCGCAGCCGGACTTTTGTGCGACCGTACTTCGTATATTGGCCGTCATTGCCCGTCATTTGCTGCTAGTGCGGCCGTGATTAAGTGCGCCTGCACGCGCGTTCGCACTGCCTCAGTCTGACCCTAGCCTAAGTCGGCAGAGGCAGCCCTACAATCAGGCAAAATAGGCAGCTGCATAAGGTGTCTTTATAACTGGAGCCTTCCACCAAGGAAAGTGGAATGTCAGTACGCAGAATATATCCGACACAAAATAATACTGCTTTCATGTACACTGGATGACTTCTAAAATAGTTCACTGATCTTCTAATGACTCCTGGAAGACTCTAAACTAATTAGGCAGAGGAAGCCCTACAATTAGGTATAATAGGCAGCTGCCTAAGGCATCTTTCAGACTGGAGCCTTCCACCACAGAAAAGTGTAAGTAGGCAGAATATACCCAACGCAACCCAATCGTGCTTTCAATAGTCTGAATGACACAGTGTTGCATTGTCCTTCCAATGACTCCAGGACAGACTAATGTAATTCAGCAGAGGAAACCCTACAGTTAGGCAAAATAGGCAGCCGCCCAAGACCTCACACCTCTGGTTTCCGGAACTAGAAATAACGAGAACTGTAATTATTTCCGTTCATGCACTGCTTATGGAAAAAGTCATGGAGGTTTTAGATATCGCAGTGAACAACTCACACATAATGCAAAATACCATCAATAGGTACATTCACCTCCAGTGGCCGAGTCTCTACATTAGCGAGGGCACAAATTAATCTGTATCTATTGGAAAAATGTCAGTTATGTGCAAAGTAAGCAAAATCTCCTAGTCTTACACTTTGAGTTGAGAATGCTAAAGCATGTGTGTGAAGGCTACAAAAAAAACCAACAAAATTCCATCTTGAATACTTAAAAAAACAAAGAAAACAAGAATAACAAAGCAATTAGTGGCAGTATTTGGATAATGTTGAATGTGTCACATTGTTTCAGTGAGTTCCAGTTCTGCTTATCCAGTATATGTAACAGTTTTCCTTTTTCCTCCGAGGTGCTTCCCTCATTAATCGAGTCCAGGCAGCTCCTTCAGTCAGTTGGCACTGGTGGATGGTAGCAGCATTGTAGGCTGCTCAGCCGCAAACTTGTTTTCTAACGTGTAACAGGAGCCCACCAGTCTAACAGAGTCGGGTATCAATTCTGCTTTCTTCCAGTCTTGGGCAATGTACGTGTTATAGGGATCACCTGAATGCTCCCGCTTTTTGGAGCGGATATAACTGAACATTATACCGAAAGTGAAAAACCCGAAAAATCCCAGAAGGAGAAGGACGTACAGCACCTCCATCTGATCTACAGGTTTGATGAGGGTGGCGTTACTTGGCAGGTTCATAGGTTGAAATGACAAGAGTAATGAGTCCGATTCCGTTGTGTTGACCTGTGCCATGTTGGTTAACTTTTTGAGTTTTCTTCCGACTTCTTTGTTATATGGCTCCTGAAAATAAATATAATATAAGTTTAAATAAAGGAAAAATAGATATTTTTTTTACGTTGTGCAAATATTTTAACTGTTCTTAAAGGGAAACTACGCACACTGATCACTTTAGCTAATTAAATTGGTTGGGTTGAGTGAAGTTCTCCCCACCCAACTCCAGCTGTTCCGTTTTGTCAATAGCGCAGTGTGAAGCCAAAGAGTTTCCTCCGCCAATACAGCTGTCACTCGGCAGACTGGGTTTTGAATATCCCACCTGTCGAGGACCAGCTCGGGGACTGATGATGTCAGCAAGCATTGCGCTGCTACACTGGGGGGCGGAGCGCAGTCAGACAAGCTCCGGATTCAGACTTAGAGAGCCTGAATCTGGAGCTGCTGTTGAAGAAGGCAGCAGCGGCCCACTGAGCCATCGGCCCACCGGGAACCTCCCGGTACTCCCGATGGCCAGTACATGCCTGATTGCTGTTGATATGATCCTGTCTCCGAACGTTGGAGACCACTGCTGTTCCTTTAATGAGAGGACGTTATGAACCATTTGGGATTTTGGGGAATTGTAAGACCTCCTATTAACCATTATACCTTTTGCACACTCAATAAAGTTTAATTTGAAGAAATTGAGCATTAGATGTTGTGCTAGTACATGCTGAACTGATTAAATTGACACTAAACAGGGATACAGTGGATAATTTCATTGTAATTTACTTATATACAATAATTTGAGTTTTTTTGTTTCCTTATCCCTATTATCAAATGATTGTTCTTCCTCATCAACCAGAACATATATAACATCGTGTGCAGCAGTGAGTGAGACGATTAAGAAATTATTACAGTTTTATTGTTCTTAAAAGACAGAGGAGCAGATTCACATTTATTTACTTCTGATTCGCTGGAGGAAAACATAGGTGCCATTTATTACATTAACAGAGACCTAGCTGTTCACGGACACGAATGATAACAAATGACCCTTTCTTACATGCATAGATTTAATATTCAGAAAGGTTATTGTTCCTTCACACTAAAAACAGAGATTCCATTCATTTTTAAACGTCTCTACCTGTCCCTTAAACCGTGAATGGCGTCTCAGTGATGTCCAAGGTCACTTTGTATCACTGGCAGATTTCTGGTGGTTGTGAGCCAAGACATTCAGAAAGCGGAATTAAGAAGAACATTGAGATATTGTACCAAGGCATTTCATTTCAAGGTCCCAGGCTAGGATACAGGGTGGCAGCTTATGTTCTGTTATATATATGGATCGTTAGACGCCTCAGACACCATTTTGTTTTTTGAGAAAGTATTTTACCAGGAAGGATACATTGAGATTTCTCTAGTTTTCCAGTATGTCCTGGGTGGCGAGTATGGACCGTTAGGTGTCTCGTCCAAGGACACTTACTAGAGATGCTCTTGCTGGGAATCGACCCTGTGACTCCACGGTCTCCACAGTCATAGAGCAGTGATGTTACCTCTACTCCACCCAGCAGGTACCAATTTAAAAGGGATACAATGTAGTATGCATGGTCAGAGTGACCTGAGTGCCCTCAACCATCTTCCTCCTCATTAGAGCTCTCGGAGTTCGGGGTATTAGCCTACATAGAAGTGACGATCATCAAGCACTGACCTTCACTTGTAGAGCATCAGGACTCCATTGTAGCCAATGGCTTTCAAGCACCCAGTGTTGAGAGACACAGAATTGTTTGGCGTTCGGCCTACTGCTGGTCATGTGACAACTGCCCGTTACTATATTTTATGAATGAATTAAACAAACGGCTTTGTATTATAAAAATAAAGACTTTTTAGAGTCACTGAGGTGGACGGGAGCTACAGGGACTGGTGAATGCCGTGCCGAAAGAGAAGGCCAGGGCTCTCATGTCCCCCATCAAATCAGAACCCAAACAGGATAGTGCGTGACACGTGACAGAGAGCTCCGTACAGAAAGCAAACCTCCATGTCTGAATATTTAACAGAGACGTGCTTCTCTTAGCTGGCAGTCTGGGTCCAGGCCCTTTTGAACGACAGGGCCCCTTACTGCGGTTACAGCTGTCACCAGGGCCGGATTAACATAGGGGCTGATGGAGCAGCAGCTCCAGGCCCATGGCCCAGAATAGGCCCAAAGAAAGGATAACTATCAGGGTTATTCAGAGAGCGTGAAAAGCAGGAGAATGACTGGAGAATGAAAAATTCGAGGTCAAAATAGCCAAACCAGAAAAATTCTCCCTTTCATCTCACTTTCCAAATCAGCTATTTTGACCTAGAATTTTTCATTCTCCAGTCATTCTCCTGCTTTTCACGCTCTCTGAATAACCCTGTTAGTCTGCATTGATGGGCATTTGGACCCATATATCTCCAACTCCATAGCAGCTACAGTGTCATGTAAGGTGTCACTGGAAAGGCCAGAGCATGGCCTTTACATTATCAGGTATTCTGTATAAATAAAAATAAAATAATAAATATTTCTTTATTTTTTCGTTTTCTTTCTAACAGCGATATTTTTCACTTTTCAATTATAAAGGGAACAATGATGCTGCAGTAACTAACCATCTCATTTCTCATGTCGCCATCTCAAGTGTGGAGGTGATGGCACAATCCATTATTATGAATTGTTACATCAAAATCCTAAATTTCCGCACTACAGCGAAGAGCACTGGGGGGGACTTTTGAACCCTGCGTCACTAATCTTTACACCTCACAAGTTCATGTGAGGTGTCATTGGACAGGTCAGAGTCTGGCCTTTGCATTGATACCAAACGCGAGCATGAACAATCTAAAAGAAAAGAAAGTAAAAAACTTTATTTACTTGCTTTTAGTTACAAAGCGATGGCATTGTTCATTTGTCATGTATAAAATGAGCAATACCACTGCCATTACTCACCTCATTTCCCATGCTGGGAACAAGGTCAGTGTTTTATACTACAGGGTTATTCAGAGAGCGGTGAAAAGCTGGAGAATGAATGGAGAATGGAAAATTCTAGGTCAAAATAGCCGATTTGGAAAGTGAGATGAACGGGAGAATTTTTCTGGTTTGGCTATTTTGACCTAGAATTTTCCAAAATGTGAATTTATAATTTTACACACTGTAAATGATTGAAATGTGAATGGACATTTACTCACACAGTATCTGCCTGGTTAGATATACCCGTATATGTACTATTAAATAACCCAAAATATATTTTCAATTCAATAAATTCCAAAAAAAAAGCCCTGCAGAATTTTCAGCTCCAGGCCCATAGAGATCTTAATCCCGCCCTGGCTGTCACCCCCTTCCAGTGGTTGTGGATGACAGGTTAAGATATGAGCTGGCGGTTATCTCTACAACATCCTCACATACTTCACTGAAATGCTGATACAGTCAAAGTGTTGGGAGAAGAAAACAAATTAGTAGTGTGACTTACACCTTGTATCTTTATTAAGAAATGGATATGGGTGAGAGAACTCTTGACCACTTTCTGTCCTCAATGGAAACAAGTGCATAAAAGGCTCAGTGTTTTTTTTATTGGGTGGGGTGGCATATGCAGAGATTTCTTTTGTAAAGAAATGTATCTCTGGACAGACAGACTGTAGCCCCTTGAGTTCAGTCATTTAATTTTTCGGTTTTGACACAAAAAGATGGAACAAAAAGATAAGACGAAGAGCTGAAGACAGACGGGCGGCTGTTGAAAGAAATTGACAGTTAGTGACACAGCACTTCAGTTTGAGGAAAAGGGCTGAGAACATAATGTTCCGTCCACCTCCAAATCCGTTGAGTCAGAACAGCGGAAACGGGTTTTGTAGAAGTGTACGGAGAGACTGAGCGATGTGACATCATTGTGTGTTTGTGTGTAGATATACTTGGAATATGTGCAACAATGTGACTTGAAATCACAAAAGTCAATGGGTCCTGACATTTTTTGGAAACATTATGTTCTTGGAGGTGCAGATATTGCTTTGTTTTTAAGAACAGAGATGATATATGAATGTCTGGAAGAGTTCTCTACATGTTCCATGATGAATAGCAGCTCAAAAGATAATATATACGGCTGACCCCCAATATAAACTATTACTGGGTTAGACCCCTGAGAGGAACCTGCTTCCCCAACTGGTCTTGCTTAAACATCAAAGGAGTTTTAAGGGGTTATTCGGAAAGCACCAAATTTCAGTGAAATTTTGGTGCTTTCTTGTTCGGCGCACTTTGGTGACTCCAGTTTGCCAACCCTGCAGTGAATTCACTATTCACCGCAGGGGCCCCAAAGTGCACCGAACGTGGAGCCACTAAAGACCACTGCCGAACACCTCCAAAGACCACCGATCAGACTGCTGAACGCCGCCGAAGAGCGCCGAACTGACCACTGAACTGCAGGGAAAAAAACCGCAACTCTGCTATTCTTTTAATAGGTGTTTCAACCAATAAACATGCATTAAAATGTGTCTAAATAATAAAAAAAGGTCCTTTAAAAAATAATAAAAGGGTCTGTTACGGAATAAGAAAGTCTTTAAAAAAAAACAAAAGGTAATTAAAAATTTTGCCTAACAATACGAGAAAGTGCATTAAAATGTTACAAAAGATACATAAATAAACAGACGGTTTGCTGAAAACAAAAATGGGAATTTACACAAAAATGGGAATCAAAAATTTTGTCTAAAAAATTCAGAAAAATACCAAAAAAATCCCCAAAAATAGACTATTTGCTGCGAATTAAAAGAATAAATCTTGAATTTTTTTATTAAAAACAGGGATTTTTTTTTTTACATTGAAACCTATGAGATTCGCCTGTTTAAACCTGTCGAACTGAATCACTGAAAATCAGGGCATTTCACTGATATTTCGGTGCAGTTCGGCGTTCTCTGAATAGAGTAACCATTACTTCTCTATGGGACAGTTTCACTGCCGCCGAAGATCACTGAATTGCAGTGATCTGAGGCAAAGATCGACAAATTGCAGTGATCTGAGGCAAAATTGCGGCTGTCAATTTACCAGTATTTGGCAAATTGACAGCTTTCTGAATAGACGAACTGCCACAAAATTGTACTGTACGGTAAAGTCCACCATTCGCTGTAATTCGGTTGGAAGTTCGGCACTATTTGGATTTCCCCTTTAGTTTTACAGCCAGGAGTGCCCTGAGCAGATTCTGCCCTATGTCAAATAAATTCCTCTGCAACAAACGAAGACAAAAATGTATTTCTGACATTTTGGGGTCATTAATGTAAATAAATACATTTATAAGAAAAAGAGCGAGTCGAAACGAAGATAAAATGTTAACAATGATATAAACAGTGGTAACAAAAAATTTTATGCAGACTGTGCAGTAACAATCAGGGGACAAGTCATAAAAAATAAGCATGGGAACACCCCAAGATTTCTGCCACCCAGTTAATGTTTGCCATCTTGCCCTTCACCCTCCACACATACTGAAATGTAACATAGATATATATTTATATGTATAGGCTGGTTTTTAGGGATAAATACGCAATAAATCATGTATTTATTGTGACTTAACAAGGAAACGTATGCTTGAAAACCTGAATGAAAGCTTTGTAGTGTGTGGGACCAATGGGAACTCTGTTCCTCCTGCAAAAATAGTGGTGGAACGCATTCCTGCTCTACTTGACCCCTTGCTAACAGTAATAAAGCAAGGTCACTAACAGATAATCGCCCATCTGTTCTGATTTATCTTTTCATTATGTGCTTTGCTTCTCTTGTTCAAAACCAAGCCTATATAGTCTGATTTAAGGGGTTATTCACAGAGATCCAAACTTGCCCCGAAAATGCACCGAACATTGAATTTCCCCGTACGGTGCAATTTCGTGGCTATTCACAAAGCAGGCAGTTTGCCAAATTTTGTCGAATTGCCAGCAAAATACGGTGCTGTTTGACGGCAGAGAAAGTCCCCATAGAGAAGCAATGGTTAATTTATTCACAGAACATCGAACAACAGTGAATAGTAGTCGCAATGCCCTGATTTTCGGTGGTTTCATTTGACAGGTTCCATCAGACAAATTCCATAGGATTCAATGTAAAAATTATTCCTGTTTTTATCCAATATCTGATAAACCATCTATTTTAATCTGCAGCAAAAAGTCTCTTTATTAATTAATTTTTTTCGAATGTTTTAGGCATTTTTTGGGCAATTTTTTTGGGCAATTTTTGGACGGTAGGCAGTTTTTGCGTTGGTATTTTTGATGCGGTTGGCGGCTGTTCCCTGCACTTCAGGGACCCTGCAATGATACCTGAATACACCGCAGGGTCGGGGAATTTGATTCCCCAAAGTGCGGGGAACGAACGTTCCGATGGAATTTTGATGCTCTGTGAATAACCTTGTTACTATATTTTTAAGTGAGAATAACATGGCAGCGGGGTAAATAAACACCATAACTCAGGAGAGACGTCCCAGGCCATTAAGTCTTCTTCTGGCTTTGAAATTCTATCATTATAAGATATATCTCTGTTAGAAATGTAACCTAAGCCTTTGTGAAAGATAAACATAAGACCTGGCGGGTTCCCAAATCCTGTCATGTCTGCCAAGACTGGGGGAGAAGACTGGAACAAGATCTGGAACTAGACCTTATTTACATACGCATCACACGTCGTGTCTTCCAGAAGGTAGCAAACAGACCTTTATCGCTACAAGTGAATCAACACCAAGATTATTCAACCATTAACTTACCTAATACAGTAACAATAGCCTCCTTGTAGCAGCTCTGAAGGAACCCTGGAAGAGCGTCGCCATCAAGGGGGTGACAACCCATGATATATTCAGGGGCCGTGGCTGCAGGGGACCCTTGCCAAACCACCTGATATAAGGGTATCTCCATGCAACCCAAGACTGGCCCACCAAGATACCTACAAATTTCCCGGTGAGCCGCAGTATGTGGGGGCAGCAAAGAGCACTGTGACTCAGATATCTGCCTACCAATATATTTGCCCACCTATATATCTGCCCACCAATATATCTGCCCACCAATATCTCTGCCTACCAATATATCTGCCCACACACATGAGGGAGCGATTAGTAGGGTCTGTGCCAGGAAGAGCTGCAGAGCGAACAATCACCTACCAGGGAACACTTTTTATCCCCTTGCTGGACCACCAGGGATTTAGCCTACTCCCTGCAAAACAAGCTCAGCAGAAGAGGGGGCAAAATATTTAATTTTTAATTAGTTTACTGAAATGGGTAGTCGAGGGAAGGGGACCCCGACCAGTGGCTCATTAAAGGGCCAAAGATTTCTGATGGCAGCCCTGGAACATGTCAGGATTTAGATGTCAGGCCGTCACACGTATTGATGTAAGACTTGATAGTAACCACAACAGCTGGTAAGAAATACTCTGGTTTTCCTTATTAATACACATAATAAGGGCTCGTCTTCGGAATATCTGTGGCCATTCATCTTGAGAGTTTTGATTTTCTAACAAGTATCTTTGTTCTTTGCAAATAGCGAATATCACAGTGTCAAACAATTGTATAAAATTTAAAAATTAGGATAATCTACCCATTTATCCACCCAAAATGAGATGGTGAGGATGAGGCAGGTAGCCTCGAGGACCAAAGTCAGCCTCCATTCCTCATTGTAAGGATTATTTTGTGCGCCTTTCTCGTTACAACTGGGCAGCACCTGTCTACCTATATATCTGTCTACATATAAATCTGGCTACCTATATATCTGCCTACCAATATATCTACCTACCAATATATCTCCCACCTATATCTGCCCACCTATATATCTGCCCACCTATATATCTGCCTACCAATATATCTACCTACCAATATATCTACCCACCTATATATCTGCCTACCTATATATCTGCCCACCTATATATCTGCCCATCTATATACCTGCCAACCTATATATCTGCCTACCAATATATCGGCCTACCAATATATCTGCCCACCTATATATCTGCCTACCTATATATCTGCCCAGCTATATATCTGCCTAGTGCCTACCAATATAAATGCCCACCTATATATCTGCCTACCAATATATCGGCCTACCAATATATCTGCCCACCTATATATCTGCCCAGCTATATATCTGCCTAGTGCCTACCAATATATCTGCCCACCTATATATCTGCCCACCTATATATCTGCCTACCAATATATCTGCTCACCTATATATCTGCCCAGCTATACAGTCATGGCCGAAATTGTTGGCACCCCAGACATTTTTCCAGAAAATCAAGTATTTCTCACAGAAAAGTATTGCAGTAACACATGTTTTGCTATACACATGTTTATTCCCTTTATGTGTATTGGAACAAAACAAAAAAAGGAGGAAAAAAAGCAAATTGGACATAATGTCACACAAAACTCCAAAAATGGGCTGGACAAAATTCTTGGCACCCTTAACTTAATATTTGGTTGCACGCCCTGTGAAAAAATAACTGAAATCAGTCGCTTCCTATAACCATCAATCAGCTTCTTACACCTCTCACCCGGAATTTTGGACCACTCTTTCTTTGCAAACTGCTCCAGGTCTCTTATTGGAAGGGCGCCTTTTCCCAACAGCAATTTTAAGATCTCTCCACAGGTGTTCAATGGGATTTAGATCTGGACTCATTGCTGGCCACTTCAGAACTCTCCAGCGCTTTGTTGCCATCCATTTCTGGGTGCTTTTTTACATATGTTTGGGGTCATTGTCCTGCTGGAAGACCCAAGATATTCGGATACAAACCCAGCTTTCTGACACTGGGCTCTACAGTGCGACCCAATATCCTTTGGTAATCCTCAGATTTCATGATGCCTTGAACACATTCAAGGCACCCAGTGCCAGAGGCAGCAAAACAACCCCAGAACATCATTGAACCTCCACCATATTTCACTGTAGGTACTGTGTTCTTTTCTTTGTAGGCCTCATTCCGTTTTCGGTAAACAGTAGAATGATTTGCTTTACCAGAAAGCTCTATCTTGGTCTCATCTGTCCACAAGACGTTTTCCCAGAAGGATTTTGGCTTACTCAAGTACATTTTGGCAAACTGTAGTCTTGGTTTTTTATGTCTGTGTCAGCAGTGGGGTCCTCCTGGGTCTCCTGCCATAGCGTTTCATTTGATTTAAATGTCGACGGATAGTTTGCGCTGACACTGATGCTCCCTGAGCCTGCAGGACAGCTTGAATTTCTTTGGAACTTGTTTGGGGGCGCTTATCCACCATCCGGACTATCCTTTCATCAATTTTTCTCTTCCATTCACCCACAGAGAGATTAGCTACAGTGCCATGGGTTGCAAACTTCTTGATAATGTTGCGCACTGTGGACAAAGGCAAATCTAGATCTCTGGAGATGGACTTGTAACCTTGAGATTGTTGATACTTTTCCACAATTTTGGTTCTCAAGTCCTCAGACAGTTCTCTTCTCTTTCTGTTGTTCATGCTTAGTGTGGCACACACATACACACAATGCAAAGACTAACAGGGTTATTCAGAGAGAGGTGAAAAGCAGGAGAATGGCTGGAGAATGGAAAATTCTAAGTCAAAATAGCCAAACCAGAAAAATTCTCTCATTTATCTCACTTTCCAAATCGGCTATTTTGACTAGAATTTTCCATTCTCCAGTCATTCTCCTGCTTTTCACGCTCTCTGAATAACCCTGTAAGTGAACTTCTCTCCCTTTTATCTGCTTTCAGGTTTGATTTTTATATTGCCCGCACCTGTTACTTGCCCCAGGTGAGTTTACAGGAGCATCACATGCTTGAAACAATCTTATTTATCCACAATTTTGAAAGGGTGCCAAGAATTTTGTCCAGCCCATTTTTGGAGTTTTGTGTGACATTATGTCCAATTTGCTTTTATTCCTCCCTTTTTTTGTTTTGTTCCAATACACACAAAGGGAATAAACATGTGTATAGCAAAACATGTGTTAATGCAATACTTTTCTGTGAGAAATACTTGACTTTCTGGAAAAAAGTCTGGGGTGCCAACAATTTCGGCCATGACTGTATATCTGCCTACCAATATATCTGCTCACCTGCCTACCAATATCTGCCTACCAATATATCTGCTCACCTATATATCTGCCCACCAATATATCTTCCCAGCTATATATCTGCCTACCAATATATCTGCTCACCTATATATCTGCCCAGCCATATATCTGCCCAGCTATATATCTGCCTCCCTATATATCTGCCCACCAATATATCTGCCCACCTATATATCTTCCCAGCTATATATCTGCCTACCAATATATCTGCCTCCCTATATATCTGCCTCCCTATATATCTGCCTACCAATATATACGCTCATCTATATATCTGCCCAGCTATATATCTGCCTACCAATATATCTTCCCAGCTATATATCTGCCTACCAATATATCTGCTCACCTATATATCTGCCCACCTATATATCTGCCTACCAATATATCTGCTCATCTATTTATCTGCCCAGCTATATACAGTCAGGTCCAGAAATATTGGGACATTGACACAATTCTAACATCTTTGGCTCTATACACCACCACAATGGAGTTGGAATGAAACAAACACAATGTGCTTTAACTGCAGACTGTCAGCTTTAATTTGAGGGTATGTACATCCAACTCAGGTGAACGGTGTAGGACTTACAGCAGTTTGCAGATGTGCCTCCCACTTGTTAAGGGACCAAAGGTAATGGGACAATTGGCTTCTCAGCTGTTCCATGGCCAGGTATGTGATATTCCCTCATTACTCCAATTACAATGTGCAGATAAAAGGCCCAGAGTTTAATTTCAAGTGTGCTATTTGCATTTGGAATCTGTTGCTGTCAACTCTCAAGATGAGATCCAAAGAGCTGTCACTATCAGTGAAGCAAGCCATCATTAGGCTGAAGAAACAAAACAAACCCATCAGAGAGATAGCAAGAACATTAGGCGTGGCCAAAACAACTGTTTGGAACATTCTCAAAAAGAAGGAACGCACCGGTGAGCCCAGCAACACCAAGAGACCACGGAAAACAACTGTGGTGGATGACCGAAGAATTCTTTCCCTGGTGAAGAAAACACCCTTCACAACAGTTGGCCAGATCAAGAACACTCTCCAGGAGGTAGGTGTATGTGTGTCAAAGTCAACAATCAAGAGAAGACTTCACCAGAGTGAATACAGAGGGTTTACCACAAGATGTAAACCGTTGGTGAGCCTCAAAAACAGGAAGGCCAGATTAGAGTTTGCCAAACAACACCTAACAAAGCCTTCACAGTTCTGGAACAAGATCCTATGGACAGATGAGACCAAGATCAATTTGTACCAGAGTGATGGAAAGAGAAGAGTATGGAGAAGGAAAGGAACTGCGCATGATCCTAAGCATACCACCTCATCAGTGAAGCATGGTGGTGGTGTCATGGCGTGGTCATGTATGGCTGCCAATGGAACTGGTTCTCTTGTATTCATTGATGATGTGACTGCTGACAAAAGCAGCAGGATGAATTCTGAAGTGTTTCGGGCAATATTATCTGCTCACATTCAGCCAAATGCTGCAGAACTCATTGGACGGCGCTTCACACTGCAGATGGACAATGACCCAAAGCATACTGCAAAAGCAACCAAAGAGTTTTTGAAGGGACAGAAGTGGAATGTTATGCAATGGCCAAGTCAATCACCTGACCTGAATCCCATTGAGCATGCATTTCACTTGTTGAAGACAAAACTGAAGGGAAAATGCCCCAAGAACAAGCAGGAACTGAAGACAGTTGCAGTAGAGGCCTGGCAGAGCATCACCAGGGATGAAACCCAGCGTCTGGTGATGTCTATACATTCCAGACTTCAGGCTGTGATTGACTGCAAAGGATTTGCAACCAAGTATTAAGAAGGGAAAGTTTGATTTATGGATTATTATTCTGTCCCATTACCTTTGGTCCCTTAACAAGAGGGAGGCACATCTGCAAACTGCTGTAAGTCCTACACCATTCACCTGAGTTGGATGTACATACCCTCAAATTAAAGCTGACAGTCTGCAGTTAAAGCACATTGTGTTTGTTTCATTCCAACTCCATTGTGGTGGTGTATAGAGCCAAAGATGTTAGAATTGTGTCGATGTCCCAATATTTCTGGACCTGACTGTATCAGCCTATCAATATATCTTCCCAGCTATATATCTGCCTCCCTATATATCTGCCCACCAATATATCTGCCCACCTATATATCTGCCCACACATATTTCTGCTCACATATATATCTGCCTACAAATATATTTACCCAACAATATAACTGCGCACCTATATATCTGCCCTCTTATACATCTGCCTTCTTTTATATCTGTCTACATATATATATATATATCTGCCAGCCTATACATCTAGGTTATTTTTTAACACTAATGGCTCGCTTGGAATAAGGCACCTAATTAACGGTGAATTTTACCGTTCGGTGCAATTTTGGGCCAATTCGTCTATTCACTAAGTTCTCGAATTCGCCAAATACTAGCAAATTGACAGCAAATTATGGTGCAATGTGCTGCAGTTCGGTGACACTGAAATTGTCCCATAGAAGACTATTGTGTTTTCTATTCACAGAACGCCGAACTGCCACGTAATTCTGGCGAAGTGCCCTGATTTTTGGTGTTTCAGTTCAACAGGTTTAAAAAGGCGAATCCCATAGGCTTCAATGTATAAAATTAACATCTTTTTTTAAAAAAAAAAATTAAAGACCGTTTATTCTTTTTAATTTTTAAAAGACCTTTTTGTATTTTTTTGACAACATTGTTTTACAGTTCCGAGTATTTATAAAGCGCTAACAAGTTATGTAGCGCTGTACAATAGACTCTATACAGTTATAGAATTCTTTATTTCTATGCGCCCATAGCTGCCTCCTTATTTATAACAAATTAACCATTTGGTTTGATTCCCGAAGGCGCAAGACACACTGGTGCCAGCTCAAAGTTTGGAAGGAGCTGGCATTATCCCTGCCGTGCTGGCATCATCTCCGTATTCAAGCTGTAATTAATGAGATAATCGTAATGAGTATTAAACCTGGTATTTATCTGCGCAGGATGCCAGGTCTCAGACAGGTTAGTCAATGATCATTTGGAGGATCTGGTCTTGACCAGTTATCGGTGGTTGAGGCAAAGCATTCACTGCATTCAATGTCTATACATCATTTGGCAGCAGGGACTTACAGTATAGAGGCACAGGAGGTCTAGAGAGGTCATAATGTATCCTTTGAACCCAGTGCGAGTTTGTACCTGTTGCCAATGTATTTTCTCACCATCCCATTGTGTCCCACACTCTTCCACTACTTGGTGTTGACCAAGACCCAAAAAGCTGCCAGGTCTCCTACTGTAGGGTAGATTTTCTCATTTTTCTATCTAGACAGCTTTTATTTTGCTAAATTTTTAAAGTTTCCTGATGTCTTGGGTTTTATTCCTCTGAATTTACCTTTCGTGTAGACGCCCTCTTATCCAGACTCCTCTGTGCCAGGAATGATCCGCCTGGCACACACACAGATTAAACAGCCGGACGTGGCTCTGCAGAGTTGTTCTCAGATGTCTCATAGGCATAGCTAGAACTGGGTTAACTCAGGGACATCAGCCTTTCTTTTAACACTTACACCTAACATCAACATTTCTCAGCAGGAAAGGCTTTAAAAATCAAACCGAGTTGTTTGTGGTTTGTATTAACGTGGGATCTGTGCCAGCGTGGGATCTGTGCCAGCGTAGGATCTGTGCTGGCGTGGGATCTGTGCTGGCGTGGGATCTGTGCTGGCGTGGGATCTGTGCTGGTGTGGGAGTGGGATCTGTGCTGGTGTGGGATCTGTGCTGGCATGGGATCTGTGCTGGTGTGGGATCTGTGCTGGCGTGGGATCTGTGCTGATGTGGGAGTGGGATCTGTGCTGGCGTGGGATCTGTGCTGGTGTGGGATCGGTGCCGGTGTGGAATCTGTGCTGGCATGGGAGCTGTGCCGGTGTGGGATTTGTGCCATTGTGGGAGCTGTGCTGGCGTGGGATCTGTGCCATTGAGGGATCTGCGCCAGCATGGGGCCGTGCCGGTGTGGGATCTGTGCCATCACGGTACTTATTCCGGTGTAGGAGCTTTGCCGGTGTGGTATCTGTGCCGGTGTGGGATCTGCGCATTGTGGGATCTGTGCCAGCGTGTGATCTGCGTGGGATCTGTGCTGATGTGGGATCTGCACCATCGTGGGACCTGGACCAGCATGGGAGCTGTGCCGGCATGGGAGCTGTACCGGCATGGAAGCTGTGCCGGCATAGGATCTGTGCCAGCATGGGAGCTGCTCCAGCAAGGGAGCTGTGCCGGCGTGGGAGCTGTTTGCTCTGTTCCGGAATAGCCGTCCACATTCTGAGTTAATGCACAAACTCTGGTGTTTTCAGTGGAGCATCTCCCGGAGCAGAAGAGCAAACACAATAACGGGAACCCAATTGGGTCCCACATTCCAACCCTGGTGTAAACATAACCAGAGCTGTTGTAGAATAACAACTCCGGACCAGATCACAACCTGGATGTTAAAGCTGAGGCGCAAATAGAAAACGTTTGCATCAGCCCTTTCCCATTCCCCATCCATCCCCTTTAACGCCTGTAACTTTGACAGCAGCTCAAGGCTAAGCCAAGCTCTGCCGGTGTTATCTGCTCCGGGAGTCTATAGGACTCCATAGAGACGGAGGAGAGCTCGCACAAATGAGATCCGGCCAGGTGGCAGAGGGATACACGGAGGAACACTGGGAACTATTATTATATTATACAAAGTATAGGAGACGTTACTGCACAGTAAGCAGGGTCAGAATCCGGGATGCAAGCAAAGGGTGGGTCTCAGATGGAATAGCATGGTTTAAAAATAAGCACAGCACTCGAGCCGTTGTGCTGCAAGGCTTGAATGCGGTGCTTTGCGTTCAGGTTGTGATCTGGCTCTCCGTTGGCCCTATTCCATACCTGTGGATACCAATAAGATAACTACAGCAGATGTTACACATAACTTTACACATGACACTATACATAAGGTGTCCTGTAGTTATCTTATTGCCGGGAATTGCTATTTCACTCTTGCCGCAAACTGGGCAAACGGACGCGATGATGAAAAACTGCAGGTGCGGATTTTCTTACTTACTGTCTCCATTTTACCAACAACTATAGAATAGGGCCCTATGACTCTAGTGGCTCTGGGTTTACACCAGCTCTGGTTACGTTTACACCAGGGTTGGAATAGGTCCCAAACAATATGTCTACAAATAAAAGCAAATACTCCTCCGAGATCAGGCTCCGCATTCGCAGATGTATAGTTGGGCAGATGTATAGTTGGGCAGATGTATAGATGTGCAAATTTATAGGTGAGCAGATGTACTGTATAAGTGGACAGATGTAGAGGTGGTGGACAGATACACTATATTGCCAAAAGTATTCGCTCACCCATCCATATGCGAGTCAAGGCAGGTGAGCGAATACTTTTGGCAATATAGTGTATATAGGTGGGCAGAGGTACACCTACACTGGCATACACACAGCAGGCATGTTAACAAGGAGCCGTTATACCTAATGGTTCACTCGTTAACACTAACGACTCTCCTTCTTATCCAGCCAACCTGCAGTCTTTGCTTGTGGCAAATTATTCCAAATTAACGCTTCAAATACTTCATACACTTTGTACAGGAAGCATTAATTTGTTGGCAGGCGGAGAATAACAAGCGATTCTGAGGTCGCTCATGATTCTTGTCTTGAGACAGAAAAAATTACCGTCTCTGAGACTTTGCAACATAAAAATCTTTTAAAAAAATCAAATACTCACCTCTGGTCCATGTCTCTTCTATTCGGATGCAGAAGGAAATGAGGAACAAACCGTTTCCAGTATCCTTCCACTGACCCTGTGTAACCCCCACTTTCGGAATCTCA
Organism: Leptobrachium leishanense; assembly: GCA_009667805.1. NCBI lineage: Eukaryota > Metazoa > Chordata > Amphibia > Anura > Megophryidae > Leptobrachium > Leptobrachium leishanense. The sequence continues at coordinate 30,557,793 of CM019064.1, forward strand.
CACATGGCTCACACTTCTCTCCATGGAGTCCATAGGATAATACAGGCAGCAGTGATGCTGCTAATATAGCGTCTCCCTCGTATTAAACATTAAATGTATGCTTGCTAATGCAAGGAGCCTCAATAACAAGATGGGGGAACTAGAGGCAATAGCATACACTAAGCAATACGACATAATTGGAATAACAGAAACGTGGTGGGATGAAACGCATGACTGGACTGTAAACTTAAACGGTTATACATTGTTTAGAAGGGATAGGAAACATAAGAAAGGGGGTGGAGTATGTTTATATGTAAATCAGGATTTAAAGCCAAATATTACACAACTGGAAAGCGATGAGGGAAATGTGGAATCCCTATGGGTAAATATTTAGTTGGGGTATAAACAGGGAAGTCAACTATTGGTTGGCATATGCTATAAACCACCTAATATAGATAATGATAAGGAAGAACAACTGTTAGAGCAAATTAGGAAGGCTGCACATCATGGTAGCACTTTAATTATTGGAGATTTTAATTACCTGGACATTAATTGGGATAGTGGGACTAGTAATTCAGCAAAGGGTATCCGGTTTCTGAACATTTTAAATGATACCTTCATGACACAACTGGTAGAAACACCAACTAGAGAGGATAACTGTCTGGACCTGGTTATAACAAATAATGTGGATCTTTTCTCAAATATTAATGTAAGGGAACAGTTGGGAAACAGTGAACATACTATGGTGACTTTTGAAATAAACTCAAAAAAACACATTCATAAGGGGCATGCTAAAACATATAATTTTAAAAAGGCCAACTTTATTAAAATAAAGGAAGCTCTCAATGTCATTGACTGGCAGAAACTCTTTCACGGGAAAAACACTGAGGATAAGTGGAATATCTTTAAACTAACACTAGAAAAGTACACGTCACAATATATTCCACTGTTTAATAAATATAAAAGAAACAGACTGAAACCAATGTGGCTTAGTAGGAAGGTAACTAAGGAAATGAAATATAAAAAGAAGGCATTTAAAGCTTTTAAATTTGATAAATCTGAGGCATCCTATAAAGCATATAGGGCAGCCAATAAAGCATGTAAAAATGCGATTAGATAGGCTAAACTAGAAAATGAAAAAGAAATAGCCAAAGAGAGCAAGACCAACCCTAAAAGATTCTTTAGGTACATAAATTCTAAAAAACCCAAGAGTGAAAATTAGACTTGTGCACCGATTTTTTTTTCAGTTCGATTCGGTTCGTTCGGATTTTGTAAATTTTCGTTTCGGCTCATTTCGGCCGATTTCCGTTTCGGTTCGGTTCGGTTTCGGTTCGTTTTTCGTATCAAATAATTTTTTCGTGATTTCGGAAATTTTCGTGTTTTTCGGAACATCTGTTCTCCTCGTTTCAAAGTGTCTATTCGTTTTTGACGTAAACTAATGGTTTTTGGGATCCGATATTTCTGTCGATAAGATAATTCTGTCGATACGATAATTCTGCCATTGAGATTTCTCATGTTTTACAAGAAGGATACATTGAGATTTCTCTGGTTTCCCGGGAAGGATACATTGAGATTTCTCTGGTTTCCCAGAAGGATACATTGAGATTTCTCATGTTTTACAAGAAGGATACATTGAGATTTCTCATGTTTCCCAGGAAGGATACATTGAGATTTCTCATGTTTTACAAGAAGGATACATTGAGATTTCTCTGGTTCCCGGGAAGGATACATTGAGATTTCTCTGGTTTCCCGGGAAGGATACATTGAGATTTCTCTGGTTTTACAAGAAGGATATATTGAGATTTCTCATGTTTTACAAGAAGGATACATTGAGATTTCTCTGGTTCCCGGGAAGGATACATTGAGATTTCTCTGGTTTCCCGGGAAGGATACATTGAGATTTCTCTGGTTTTCCAGGAAGGATACATTGAGATTTCTCTGGTTTTACAAGAAGGATACATTGAGATTTCTCTGGTTTCCCGGGAAGGATACATTGAGATTTCTCTGGTTTCCCGGGAAGGATACATTGAGATTTCTCTGGTTTTCCAGGAAGGATACATTGAGATTTCTCTGGTTTTACAAGAAGGATACATTGAGATTTCTCTGGTTTCCCGGGAAGGATACATTGAGATTTCTCTGGTTTTCCAGGAAGGATACATTGAGATTTCTCTGGTTTTACAAGAAGGATACATTGAGATTTCTCTGGTTTCCCGGGAAGGATACATTGAGATTTCTCTGGTTTCCCGGGAAGGATACATTGAGATTTCTCTGGTTTTACAAGAAGGATACATTGAGATTTCTCTGGTTTCCCGGGAAGGATACATTGAGATTTCTCTGGTTTTCCGGGAAGGATACATTGAGATTTCTCTGGTTTTACAAGAAGGATACATTGAGATTTCTCTGGTTTTCCAGGAAGGATACATTGAGATGGGAATGATCCAAAATTACAGAATCAGCGATATAACTGAAAAATACGTTGTCCGAAATTACTGAAATGGAACCGAAATCAGGAATGATGCCGAAATCACAAATGGAACGAAAATGATTTTTGATTTTACACATTTCTAGTCCATTCGAAAATTCCGAAAAGTTTTCGTTTCAGTTCGGAAATTTGTTCGGATCTGCCGTTTTCGGATCTGAAAATTTTCAGAAAATCGTCCGAATCCGAATGCACGAATTGGGAAATTTTGTGAAAATTCCGAAATTCCGAAACCCGAAACACACATCCCTAGTGAAAATGTAGGTTCACTAAAATCGGAGTCAGGGTTATTGTTAACTGAAGATCGAGATAAGGCAGAAATTTTGAATGATTATTTTTCTTCAGTATTCATCAAAGAGAAACCTATAACAGGAGACATGCAATTCATAAATAAAAACTTACTAATACAAAGTGACTGGTTGACTCAGGACAAGGTTTTGCAGCAATTAAACAATGTGAATGTGAATAAAGCCCCAGGGCCAGATGGAATTCACCCGCGAGTACTGAGAGAGCTATGTGTTGAAATATGTAAACCTCTGTTCTTAATCTTTCAAGATTCTTTTATTTCAGGAATAGTACCAGAGGATTGGAGAAAAGCTGACGTGGTCCCTATATTTAAGAAAGGTTTAAAATTTGTGCCTGGGAATTATAGACCTGTGAACTTAACATCTGTGGCTGGGAAAGTATTCGAGGGGTTACTAAGAGATAATATTCAGGAATTTATTGGGAGGTATAATGTAATTGGCAAATATCAGCATGGTTTCATGAAACACAGATCATGTCAGACTAACCTAATTACGTTCTATGAGGAAGTAAGTAGAAGTATAGATCAGGGGGTCGCAGTGGATGTGATTTACTTAGATTTTGCCAAAGCTTTCGACACAGTTCCACACAAAAGGTTACTATTTAAATTAAGAAAAATTGGTCTAGATGAAAATACTTGTTCTTGGATAGAAAACTGGATAAAAGATAGGGTACAGAGAGTGGTCCTAAATGGTACATTTTCAAGATGGACACCAGTGATAAGCGGTGTCCCTCAGGGGTCTGTTATAGGACCAATACTATTCAATTTATTTATAAATGACCTTGAGATAGGCATTGAAAGCTATGTATCAGTGTTTGCAGATGACACAAAACTAGGAAAAGTGATACAATGTGAGCAGGATGTTACTTCGCTGCAGAGGGATTTATATAGATTGGGGGGCCAGCAAAGTATTGGCATGCATTAAAAGGGGAGTTCACTCACGGGATGAAAACATAATTTTGGCTCTGTATAAATCAATGGTCAGGCCGCACCTTGAATATGCCGTGCAATTTTGGGCACCTGTCTTAAAAAAAGATATTATAGCGCTAGAAAAAGTGCAGAGACGGGCAACTAAATTAATAAGGGGAATGGAAGGGTTAAGTTATGAGGAAAGACTAACAAGCTTAAACCTGTTTAGTTTAGAGAAACGGCGCCTTAGAGGGGATCTAATAACGTTATATAAATATATACGGGGCCATTATCAACCATTGTCTGATAACCTATTCATTAACAGGACTATACACAGGACACGGGGTCATCCATTTAGGCTGGAAGAAAGAAAATTCAGCCTAAGGCATAGGAAGGGTTAATTTACGGTGGGAACAATAAAGCTGTGGAATTCTCTGCCTGTTGAGGTGGTTGGGTCAGAGTCTGTACAGACTTTTAAAAAACGACTGGATGACTTCCTGCAGACACAGAATATTAAGGGTTATAATATTTAATATGTGGGTAAAAGCTTCTTGATCCAAGGAGAAATCTGACGCCATTCTGGGGTCAAGAAGGAATTTTTTTCCCAGTATGTTGCATATTGGCGAGCATTTCAGACTGGGTTTTTTGCCTTCTTTTGGATCAACAGCAGTAGGTGATGTGGGAGAGGCTGAACCCGATGGACGCATGTCTTTTTTCAGCCTATGTAACTATGTAACTATGTATGTAAAGCTGGTAATAGCGGAGCCACTAAGGGTTAACAGCTCGGACTGTCTTTACCATTAACATTATACCACTAGTATTGTAGTATATTTTGTGACGTTTTATCTCTTTTAATCCCAGGTATTGTGTGATTCCATTTCTCAGATTCCTCAGATCTGAACCTTTTACTTAAACGTAAAAATAAAGTAATCCGATCCCTTCCAGTTCAAGTCCTGAAATCGCGTGACAGGTCACTCGCCGGGAGATGCCAAAATCGATGAATACCTACTACAACGGTGATGATGCTGCTGCTCCCCATAAAAAGCCACCTGAAAAACTTTGCAAAAGGAACATGGTATCGATATGGATTGTTCTCCGTTATTAAAGGGGCGCTCTACTCATCCTGGCCACTTTTAACTGTTTGAAGTGGTCAGGATGTTTAGCGTCTCCCCCAATCTGGAGATAGCACTGGGTGAAGTGGAGGAGTTTCCGCCAACCCATGCAGTGTCACCAGCAACCGGCATTTTTGCTTTTCCCGACTGCCAGTCACCAGATCGGTCACCAATGACATCAGCACGCAGAAAGCATGCCGATGTCACCGTGAACACAGTGCAGACCAGCCGCCGGAAAAAGATGACGAACGGGGTAAAAAAAAAAAAAGACAATATGATTGAAAGTGTCAAAATTGAAACGCTGTTTGCAAAAAAAATACTGAACAAAAATGCCTGGAATTTACATATAAGATCCTATGAATGATAATAAAAAGGTCTGTTACAGAAAAAAGAAAATCCGCTATTGGAAAAAAGTTTTTTGCTGGAAAATACCTTAAAGATCCTAAAAAAAATCTATAAATAAAGAGACTTTTTACTGCAGATTAAAATAATAAACGGTTTATTAGATATTGGATTAAAACGTATTTTTAACATTGAAGCCTATGGGAATCGCCTGAATAAACCTGCCGAATGAAACCACCGAACAGCAGGGTATTTCGGCAACATTTCTCTGCTGTTTGGTGTCTCTGAATAGATTAACCATTGCTTCTATATGGGGACTTTCACTGCCGTCGAACAGGCACCATACTTGCCAAAATTTGGCGAACTGCCTGCTCTCTGAATAGCCGAAAGGGAAATTCCCTGTTCGGTGACATTTCGTGGCCAGATCGTCTCTCTCTGAATAACGCCTTATATTTACATTCCTACTATCTAATTTTTGTAAACCCATATATAACTTTCACTGGATGGTATATTAAAGAATTTAAACTAAAGTGAGAAGTTACTCCCTGGTATACAGTATATGTTGATTTACTGCACCTTTATATAGATTGTACGCTCTGGCGTCCACAGAATACTGTGTTTAAACCAGAATTCTTACAGTAAGTACACACTATAAATATAATAATTCAGATGCATAGTATCTTTCATCAGATAAACTAGGGAAGGTTTCTGCAACCTCAGCACCCCAGATGTTTTGGAACTACATTTCCCATGATGCTCAGCCAGGCTGAAGTGTGACTAAGCTTCACAGGGAATAAACAGCTATGCCCCAGAGGACGCTGCGGGCGCCTGATCTAGGAGATCTGCTCATAATCACGAAGAGTCAGTGTGAAGCTGCCAAAATATTATTGTTTTTCATTGAGTGTGCAAGCACTAAGCGATCTGGCCCAAGCGACAGCCGCTGAGCGCCGGAAAACACATCTCCGCTTTGACAGACAGCCTAAACTGATACCCTAGGGCAGATGTGGCGAAAATTGGCACTCTAGATGTTTCAGACCTACATGTCCCACGATCAGGCTCAGCCAGCCTCGTGCTTGACTACGTATCATGGGATATGTCGTTCTGAGACATCTGGTGTGTCAAGGTTCGCCGTTATTGCCCTAGGGGTTTATCTACCAAATGCCCTGGAGGGTCGACAGCAAGATTTGCAAGTTTTACGGCAAAACAGCATATAGGAATAGAAAAAAAAGCATTGCTGCTGGTCAAGAAATTTAGCAACTCCGATCAGAAAATAAAGCCCAGGGCATTTCTGGGGGAAATTGCATTCAGGATAGCGAGCAAGCGGGAGGTCTATGGAGTCATCAGCGCTATCTATCTATCCATATATCTATGTATCCATATCTATCTACAGTCAGGTCCAGAAATATTGGGACATCGACACAATTCTAACATCTTTGGCTCTATACACCACCACAATGGAGTTGGAATGAAACAAACACAATGCGCTTTAACTGCAGACTGTCAGCTTTAATTTGAGGGTATGTACATCCAACTCAGGTGAACGGTGTAGGACTTACAGCAGTTTGCAGATGTGCCTCCCACTTGTTAAGGGACCAAAGGTAATGGGACAGAATAATAATCATAAATCAAACTTTCCCTTCTTAATACTTGGTTGCAAATCCTTTGCAGTCAATCACAGCCTGAAGTCTGGAACGCATAGACATCACCAGACGCTGGGTTTCATCCCTGGTGATGCTCTGCCAGGCCTCTACTGCAACTGTCTTCAGTTCCTGCTTGTTCTTGGGGCATTTTCCCTTCAGTTTTGTCTTCAGCAAGTGAAATGCATGCTCAATGGGATTCAGGTCAGGTGATTGACTTGGCCATTGCATAACATTCCACTTCTGTCCCTTCAAAAACTCTTTGGTTGCTTTTGCAGTATAGAAACATAGAAAAATGTCGGCAGATAAGAACCTTTCGGCCCATCTAGTCTGCCCAATTACATGGATACTTTACCTGGATTTATCTTTTGTTTAGGATAGCCTTATGCCTATCCCATGCCTGCTTAAATTCAATTACTGTTTTGGCCTCTACCACTTCTACTGGAAGACTGTTACATGTATCCACCACCCTCTCAGTAAAATAATGCTTTCTGATGTTACTTTTAAACCTTTGCCCCTCTAATCTAAGACTATGTCCTTTTGTTTTGCTACTTTGTTTCCTTTTAAATATACTCCCTTCCTCTACCTTGTGGATTCCCTTTACGTATTTAAATGTTTCTATCCTATCTCCTCTGTCTCGTCTTTTTTCCAAGCTGTACATGTTAAGATCATTAAGCCTTTCCTGGTAACTTTTCTCCTTCAAGCCGTACACCATTTTAGTAGCCCTTCTCTGAACTCTCTCTAAGATGTCTATATCCTTCTGGAGATACGGTCTCCAGTACTGCACACAGTACTCCAAGTGAGGTCTCACCAGTTCTCTGTACAGTGGCATGAGCACTTCCCTTTTCCTACTGCTAATACCTCTCCCTACACAACCAAGCATTCTGCCAGCATTTCCTGCTGCTCTATTACATTGACTACTTACCCTTAGATCCTCTGAAATAATGACCCCTAAATCCCAACCCTCAGATGTTGAGGTTAGGACTGTATCAAATATTATATATTCTGCCCTTGGGTTTTTACGTCCCAGGTGCATTATCTTGCACTTATCCACATTAAAACTCAATTGCCACAGCTCCCACCATTTTTTTAGTTTACCTAAATCATTTGTCATTTGGCTGATCCCTCCAGGAACGTCAACCCTGTTGCAAATCTTTGTGTCATCAGCAAACAGACATACTTCACCATTAATACCTTCTGCAATATCACTAATAAAAATATTAAAGAGAATGGGTCCAAGTACTGACCCCTGAGGTACCCAACTGGTAACAAGACCTTGCGCCGAATAAACTCCATTTACCACAACTCTCTGTTGCCTGTCACTCAGCCACTGCCTAATCCATTCAACAATATTGGAATCCAAGCTCAAAGATTGCAATTTATTGATAAGCCTTCTATGCGGTATGTTTTGGTCATTGTCCATCTGCACTGTGAAGCGCCGTCCAATGAGTTCTGCAGCATTTGGCTGAATGTGAGCAGAGAATATTGCCCAAAACACTTCAGAATTCATCCTGCTGCTTTTGTCAGCAGTCACATAATCAATAAATACAAGAGAACCAGTTCCATTGGCAGCCATACATGCCCACGCCATGACACTACCACCACCATGCTTCACTGATGAGGTGGTATGCTTAGGATCATGTTCCTTTCCTTCTCCATACTCTTCTCTTCCCATCACTCCGGTACAAGTTGATCTTGGTCTCATCTGTCCATAGGCGCTAGTTCCAGAACTGTGAAGGCTTTGTTCGGCAAACTCTAATCTGGCTTTCCTGTTTTTGAGGCTCACCAATGGTTTACATCTTGTGGTGAACCCTCTGTATTCACTCTGGTGAAGTCTTCTCTTGATTGTTGACTTTGACACACATACACCTACCTCCTGGAGAGTGTTCTTGATCTGGCCAACTGTTGTGAAGGGTGTTTTCTTCACCAGGGAAAGACTCCTTCGGTCATCCACCACAGTTGTTTTCCGTGGTCTCCCGGGTCTTTTGGTGTTACTGAGCTCACCAGTGCGTTCCTTCTTTTTGAGAATGTTCCAAACAGTTGTTTTGGCCACGCCTAATGTTCTTGCTATCTCTCTGATGGGTTTGTTTTGTTTCTTCAGCCTAATGATGGCTTGCTTCACTGATAGTGAAGACTCTTTGGATCTCATCTTGAGAGTTGACAGCAACAGATTTCAAATGTAAATAGCACACTTGAAATGAACTCTGGGCCTTTTATCTGCACATTGTAATTGGGGTAATGAGGGAATATCACACACCTAGCCATGAAACAGCCGAGAAGCCAATTGTCCCATTACTTTTGGTCCCCTAACAAGTGGGAGGCACATCTGCAAACTGCTGTAAGTCCTACACCGTTCACCTGAGTTGGATGTACATACCCTCAAATTAAAGCTGACAGTCTGCAGTTAAATCACATTGTGTTTGTTTCATTCCAACTCCATTGTGGTGGTGTATAGAGCCAAAGATGTTAGAATTGTGTCAATGTCCCAATATTTCTGGACCTGACTGTATCTATCCATATCTTTCTATCTATCCCATATCTATCTATCCATATATCTATTTATCCATATATCTAAATAAACAATGTAGCGTGGCTGCACTTTGGAGAGTAGGGATCCACTTTGTTTACCGGGTGCTCTGTCTAAAAGGGGTCCGCCGCAATCCCAATATATTGTATCACTCCCGGACTTGCTATGGATTGAAATAAAACTGGATGACAGAAGCAGCCGGTGTAGCCTGTCTTTCCTTCTTATCCATATATCTATATCCATATCTTTCTAACTATCCCTATCTACTGTATATCCGTCTATATCTATCTATATATCCATATCTATCCCATATCTATCTATTAGGGATGTGCGTTTCGGGTTTGGGAATATCGGAATTTTCACGAAATTTCCCGATTCGTGCATTCGGATTCGACCGATTTTCCGAAAATTTTCGGATCCGAAAACGGCCGATCCGAACAAATTTCCGAGCCGAAACGAAAACTTTTCGAATGGACTAGAAATGTGTAAAATCGAAAATCATTTTCGTTCCATTCCTGCTTTCGGTTCCATTTCAGTAATTTCGGACAACGTATTTTTCGGTTATATAGCTGATTCTGTAATTTTGTATCATTCCCATCTCAATGTATCCTTCCTGGAAAACCAGAGAAATCTCAATGTATCCTTCTTGTAAAACCAGAGAAATCTCAATGTATCCTTCCCGGGAAAGCAGAGAAATCTCAATGTATCCTTCTTGTAAAACATGAGAAATCTCAATGTATCCTTCTTGTAAAACCAGAGAAATCTCAATGTATCCTTCCCGGGAAACCAGAGAAATCTCAATGTATCCTCCTTGTAAAACTAGAGAAATCTCAATGTATCCTTCTTGTAAAACCAGAGAAATCTCAATGTATCCTTCCTGGAAAACCAGAGAAGTCTCAATGTATCCTTCCCAGGAAACCAGAGAAATCTTAATGTATCCTTCTTGTAAAACCAGAAAAATCTCAATGGCAGAATTATCGTATCGACAGAATTATTGTATTGACAGAAATATCGGATCCGAGAAACCATTAGTTTACGTCAAAACGAATAGACACTTTGAAACGAGGAGAACAGACGTTCCGAAAAACACGAAAATTTCCGAAATCACGGAAAAAAAGTCGATCCGAAAACCGAACCGAAATGAACGGAAACGGAAATCGGCTGAAACGAGCCGAAACGAAAATTTACAAAATCCAAACGAACCGAACCGAATCTAACCGAATAAAAAAAAAAATCGGTGCACAAGTCTACTATCTATCTATCCATCCATCCATCTATCCATATCTACCTATCTATCCATCTATCCATATCTATCTATCCATATTTATCTACCTATCTATCCATATCTACCTATCCATATCTATCTATCCCATATCTATCTATCTATCTAGCCATATGTAGCGCTGTTTAAAACTCTGTTGCTGTATTGCTCAATTTTGGCCACCAGAGGGAGACAAGCGCAATGTAAACATACTGGACACAATGGGACTACGTTTTCCAGCATGCTTTGGGGCAGAGACAGGAAGTGGGTGGGGATTGAGGAAAGGACATCCGCAGCCTCGTGGAAGGAGAGCAAGTGTGAGCCGAGGGGTGAACAGAGTGAGACGCACGTGAGACTGTGAGTGATTATTACCAGGCCGGAGAGCAGGCGCTGCCTTGCCGACGCTGGGATCGATGCAGTGACTTGCCAGAGACCTAGTAATCCACCGCGGAGAGGTTTGCACAGACGCAGAGTAGCAGATTGGACCCCGAGTAAGGAGACCGCGATGATCCACAGGGAGTGCAGGCGGTAGGCCGTGGACCTTGCTGTAAAGACGCACAAGCAGGAGAAGCGGATCCGGTGGCACAGAGTCCCAGTGAAATCCAGCGGAGAGACATCCTTGATCGGGCAGTGGAACAGAGTGTCTGGCGGATGGGTGAGAGGCCTTCCAGGCCACAGTCAAACTTTAACGAAGCACGCTGCAGTATTGCTTAAATCTACAGGGCCCCAACGTGACTAGTCGAAGATTTACTAAATCCTTTCACTGGCCAGTTGAAATCTAGTACCCGGGTACCTGAGCTCACACACACACACCTTTTTGGGACATAACCTGTACGGGACTTACACTCCAGAAACGAAGGGGTTAAACTTTTATTTTACCGCTGCGCGTTTCTCGCATTAAGAAATCCTGTTTTCTATACACCGTGCTTACATTATATATGCCGCTTTATTGAGAACAGTAAAGTATATAATTTATAAAATCCACAACAGTGCTGGTGTATATTTATTCCCTAGTGCGTAGAGACTAACCCGAGGTTAAATTCAGCGGCTCCTCCGGAAGTGAGCGCTAGACATATCTATCTATCCATATCTATCCCATATCTAGCTATATCTATCTATCTATCTATCTATCTATCAATCTCTACCTTTCTATACCACACGTGACGTTTCACATGGACACATTTGAGGACTATTAAAAAACATGGGCAATATTGCAAAGTTGTCCTTACAGTCAATGTTAGGATATGTGAGCGTTACCGCCAGGATAGGACGTCGCAGCCTTGTGAAGAACTGCGTGTGCGACAGCGGCCATGCAAGCCTCCCCGTCAAAGCGCTAGGACGTTTGATGACGGGGCTGCAAAGCGCAATCCTCCATAGGAGGATTGAGCCTTGCAGTGCTGAGCGCACTAACTGCACTCGGCGAGGTGGCCAGACGGGCGTCAGATGTGTGTCGAGTGGAAGGAACGCCTACTCTCACGGACGTTCCTTCTGCTCTTACTACCGCTCGTCTGACCCCGGTCTAAACCTGCCTCTGCGAGCTTCCTGTACTTTGCGCATCCTATACTTTATAGGGAGAGACAGGACCGGCGCTGCCGCTAGGCGAGCTAGGCGGCCGCCTAGAGCACAGCGCCGCCTAGGACGCAGCCAAACTCCACAATTTTGAAAGCTGCAAATTTTTGCGCAGCCGACACCGCTGCACTATTTTTTGGAAAGCGCTGGTGCAGCATCTAATTTGCCGGCGCATAGATACAGTGTGTGATGCCGATGCTGACCGCGCCCACTCCACACGCATGCGTCCACATGAGAGCGTGGGATCAAGACGCGTGGTGGATCCTGAGGCACGGCAGCCAGCAAATTGTTTGTTGCTGTCAACGCTCCTAAGGCTCCCGCCGGCCCTGGTCCAGCCAGCTAGGTATGTGCCAGCTTGCTGCCTGTCCCAGTCTCAGTAGCCGAAGGCCTGCTTCCCCAACAAATGATCCGCCGGGGTACTGATCCAAGAGTACCACCGGCGACCTATGGTGCCAATGCCATGAGGCGTCCCTGCTATGGTGCTCCCTCGCAGAGGGTAAGAAATATAATGGCCAGCTGCACCGTTAAGGCAGAAGGCGGCGTCCTCGTGGCCTCAGGTAGGCCTCACTTCCTGCTCCTGACCGGGGACGCGTCTGCAGGGAACCCCCTCGCAGAGGGGAAGAAATGTAACGGGCGGGGCGGCATCCTCAGGTAGGCCTCACTATCGGAGCCTCTATCGGAGCATGCTGCTGAGACAGTGAGGGTCTCAACAAGGAAGAGACAGTATTCGGTGCCCAGTGTGTGCCTTCTGTGTGTGTGCCTTCTGTGTGTGTGCCTTCTGTGCATGTGCCTTTTGTGTGTGTGCCTTGTGTGTGTGTGTGTGTGTCCTGTGTGTGTGTGTGTGTGTGTGTTACTGTGCGTTTCATTGCCGTGGAGCTCTGTGATACAGTAATGTACGGTGTGTATGAGCGTGAGTTTTATTGCTGTGGAGCTCTGTGATACACTCATACGCATCGCACATTACTGTGAGTTTTATTGCTGTGGCGCTCTGATACTCTCATACACATCTCCTGTTACTGTGAGTTTTATTGCAGCCGCTCGCCTTGGATTGATGAAACAGCCTGCCGCGATCTAGCGAGATCGCGGATGGCTGTTAGATCCCAGGCGAACGGCTGCACTTCCTGCCAGCGGCCGTTCGTAGCAGGAAGCACGCGGCCGCCGGCAATGTGCGGCGGCGGCGGCCTGCTCAATCGTTTCGGGCTCGAGCCACAGTGGGAACCTGCGTTCCCACTGTGGGAGAAGTGCGGGAACGCCGTTCCCATGCGTTCCCGCAGGACTCGAGCCCTGTGTATACAGATATAAAGAAATACAGATGATAACAAACACTAAATATACAGTATACATATATATATAGTTTTTTACCATCTCTATCTCTTTATATCTGTATACACACATGCATAGGCGTGCGCACGGGGTGTGCCTGGTGTGCCTAGGCACACCCTAATCCCACCCGCGGCACACTCTGGGTCCCGGCTGGCCGCATCCCACGGATAGCCGCCGGGACCCTTTGCCTCTGCAGGCCTGTACTTCCCTGGTGGTCCGGTGGCTGTGGGCTCTGCAATGCGATCAGAATGCAGAGCACGTCCCACACAGGACCCGTGCACTAGTGATCCTCTGATGACCTGTCACCTGATCGCCGGCGCACACTGACTATGTCAGAGAGCGCCGGCAGTCAGGTGAAAGGTCATCAGAGGATCGCCGGTGCACGGGTCCAGTGTGGGACGTGCTCTGCGTTCTGTGCATGAAGCACAGATCGTATTTCAGAGCCCACAGCCACCGGACCACCAGGGAAGTACAGGCTGGATTTAAGCTGGATGAAGCGGTCCCCTCCTCTGCCAGCGGACATGTTCATCCCCCTCCCTGCAAGAAAAAAGGTAAGCAGGAGAGGAGTCAACTTTTATATACAGTATTTTTAAATATTACAATTTTATTTGATGGCAGTGGATTCTGTGATATGCTTATATGCACCGCACATTACTGGGAGTTTCATGGCAGTGGATTCTGTGATACGCTTATTTGCAACGCACATTACTGGGAGTTTCATGGCAGTGGATTCTGTAATGTGCGGTGTATATAAGCGTATCACAGAATCCACTGCCATGAAACTCCCAGTAATGTGCGGTGCATATAAGCGTATCACAGAATCCACTGCCATGAAACTCTCTGTAATGTGCGGTGCATATAAGCATATCACAGAATCCACTGCCATGAAACTCCCAGTAATGTGCGTTGCATATAAGCGTATCACAGAATCCACTGCCATGAAACTCCCAGTAATGTGCGTTGCATATAAGCGTATCACAGAAACCACTGCCATGAAACTCCCAGTAATGTGCGGTGCATATAAGCATATCACAGAATCCACTGCCATGAAACTCTCTGTAATGTGCGGTGCATATAAGCATATCACAGAATCCACTGCCATGAAACTCCCAGTAATGTGCGTTGCATATAAGCGTATCACAGAATCCACTGCCATGAAACTCCCAGTAATGTGCGGTGCATATAAGCGTATCACAGAATCCACTGCCATGAAACTCTCTGTAATGTGCGGTGCATATAAGAATATCACAGAATCCACTGCCATGAAACTCCCAGTAATGTGCGGTGCATATAAGCGTATCACAGAATCCACTGCCATGAAACTCTCTGTAATGTGCGGTGCATATAAGCGTATCACAGAATCCACTGCCATGAAACTCTCTGTAATGTGCGGTGCATATAAGCATATCACAGAATCCACTGCCATGAAACTCCCAGTAATGTGCGGTGCATATAAGCGTATCACAGAATCCACTGCCATGAAACTCTCTGTAATGTGCGGTGCATATAAGCATATCACAGAATCCACTGCCATGAAACTCTCTGTAATGTGTGGTGCATATAAGCATATCACAGAATCCACTGCCATGAAACTCCCAGTAATGTGCGGTGCATATAAGCATATCACAGAATCCACTGCCATGAAACTCTCTGTAATGTGCTGTGCATATAAGCGTATCACAGAATCCACTGCCATGAAACTCTCAGTAATGTGTGGTGCATATAAGCGTATCACAGAATCCACTGCCATGAAACTCTCTGTAATGTGCGGTGCATATAAGCATATCACAGAATCCACTGCCATGAAACTCCCAGTAATGTGCGGTGCATATAAGCGTATCACAGAATCCACTGCCATGAAACTCTCTGTAATGTGCGGTGCATATAAGCATATCACAGAATCCACTGCCATGAAACTCTCTGTAATGTGTGGTGCATATAAGCGTATCACAGAATCCACTGCCATGAAACTCTCTGTAATGTGTGGTGCATATAAGCATATCACAGAATCCACTGCCATGAAACTCCCAGTAATGTGCGGTGCATATAAGCGTATCACAGAATCCACTGCCATGAAACTCTCTGTAATGTGTGGTGCATATAAGCATATCACAGAATCCACTGCCATGAAACTCCCAGTAATGTGCGGTGCATATAAGAATATCACAGAATCCACTGCCATGAAACTCTCTGTAATGTGTGGTGCATATAAGCGTATCACAGAATCCACTGCCAAGAAACTCCCAGTAATGTGTGGTGCATATAAGCGTATCACAGAAACCACTGCCATGAAACTCTCTGTAATGTGCGGTGCATATAAGCATATCACAGAATCCACTGCCATGAAACTCTCTGTAATGTGTGGTGCATATAAGCGTATCACAGAATCCACTGCCATGAAACTCCCAGTAATGTGCGGTGCATATAAGCGTATCACAGAATCCACTGCCATGAAACTCCCAGTAATGTGTGGTGCATATAAGCGTATCACAGAATCCACTGCCATGAAACTCTCTGTAATGTGTGGTGCATATAAGCATATCACAGAATCCACTGCCATGAAACTCCCAGTAATGTGCGGTGCATATAAGAATATCACAGAATCCACTGCCATGAAACTCTCTGTAATGTGTGGTGCATATAAGCGTATCACAGAATCCACTGCCAAGAAACTCCCAGTAATGTGTGGTGCATATAAGCGTATCACAGAAACCACTGCCATGAAACTCTCTGTAATGTGCGGTGCATATAAGCATATCACAGAATCCACTGCCATGAAACTCTCTGTAATGTGTGGTGCATATAAGCGTATCACAGAATCCACTGCCATGAAACTCCCAGTAATGTGCGGTGCATATAAGCGTATCACAGAATCCACTGCCATGAAACTCCCAGTAATGTGTGGTGCATATAAGCGTATCACAGAATCCACTGCCAAGAAACTCCCAGTAATGTGTGGTGCATATAAGCGTATCACAGAAACCACTGCCATGAAACTCTCTTTACACTCCACAATGTTAAGTTAGGTGTCATTGGAAAGGTCAGAGCCCGGCCTTTCTAATGAGACCAAACACGATCATGTAGAACAAATACAAAATTTCCTCATTGCCCGCTTTTAACATCTAAAGCAATGTTATTTCTCACCTCGGGATTAAAAATTCACAGGGTTATTCAGAGAGCGGTGAAAAGCAGGAGAATAACTGGAGAAGTGAAAACTCTAGGTCAAAATAGCCAAATCATAAAAATTCTCCCATTTATCTCACTTTCCAAATCAGCTATTTTGACCTAGAATTCTCCATTCTCCAGTCATTCTCCTGAGTTTCACCTGTCTCTGAATAACCCTGCCAGATTGTTCTCTTCTCCTGCCAGTTCTCCTGGCTTTCACCTCTCTTTAAGGGTTGTTCAGAGAAAGGTGAAAACCAGGAGAATGGCAGGAAAAGAGAACAATCTGGACCAAATAGCCGATTTGGAAAGTGAGATAAATGGGAGAATTTTTATGGTTTGGCTATTTTTACCTAGAATTTTCACTTCTCCAGTCATTCTCCTGAGTTTCACCTCTCTCTGAATAACCCTGATAGTCATAAAACACAATCGGCCACAATACTCAGCCACTAATTGGGTTAGTCGAGACTCATGGGAAATGTAGTTCAAAAACAACTGGATGGCCAAGGTTGCTGCACCTCTGAATTATAAACATACAGAGTTATCCAAAGAGATCCGAATGGCTGGAGAAAGGTAACCAAACGCTGAAAATCAGCGTTCGGTTACCTTTCCTGGCCATTCGGCTATTCAGAGAGCAGGCAATTCACCAAATCCTGGCGAATTGCCTGCACATACAGTGCCTGTTCGGTGCCTGTTTGAGGGCAGTGAAATCCCCATAGAGAAGCAATGCTTCGGCTATTCAGAGAACACAAACCAGCAGTGAAAGGTTCCCGAAATGCCCTGCCATTCGGTGGTTTCATTCGGCAAGTTTATTCAGGCGAATCCCATAGGCTTCAATGTTAAAAATATTCCCGTTTTAATTCAATATCTAATAAACCGTTCATTATAGAATTCTGCATTAAAAGTCTCTTTATTTATAGATTTTTTTTAGGATATCTTAAGCATTTTCCTGGTTTTTTTTTTACTTATTTTTTCTGTAACAGACCTTTTTATTATGATACATTGGATCATATGTAAATTTCAGACATTTTCGCTCAGTAGTTTCTTTGCAAACAGCGTTTCACTTTTCAATCATTCATGCAAACTGTTTTGCTAATTTATTCACTCCATTCGTCTGCGGTGTCGGCTTTTTCCAGCGGCTTCGCTGCCTGTGATCGTCTCCTGCTCGGCTTTTTCCAGCGGGTTGGGTTAATCTAGATGTTTTTGCAGGTTTTCAGCGTGCATTCGCCGGGTTTTGCGGTTAGTTTTCGGCGGGTTTGCAGCAACCTTTCCCTACAATTCGGGCACCCTGTGGTGCTTGCTGAATACACCGCACGGTCGCCGAACTGGGAGTCGTCAAAACAAACCGAATTGAAGAGAACGAAAAGTCACCGAACATACAGTGACTTTTCGATTCTCTTTGAATTACCCTGATTGTAATGATATATTTAGGCTGAATGTGTGAGAGTGTGTGCGTGTGTATGTATGCATAAGGGTGCGTGTGTGTATATATACAGTATATATATATATATAACATAATTTTTTTTTCATGTGTTTGAGCTTTTGGGTGCACACCCTAATGCAATAGGCTGCGCACGCCTGTGCACACATGTATGTATTGTCATGCCCCACCTATGGGAGACTGCTGATTGCCTGTATTGAACAGCCTTTGTCCTGGAACGCTTTTCTATTGGGATCCCATCTGGGTTTTACCTCAGCTCAGTGCCATGTCTAGGCTCCTGGAGATCCAGCCTGGGTTTTCCTGTCCAGCCTTGGAGTTCCAGCTGAGGCCCATCTGCTATCAAGCCTCCTTAAATAGCAGAGAGACCCAGCAAGCAGTGGTTCTGCTTTGTAGTTCCCTGACGGTGTGTGGGCCTGCCAAGCAGATTTCCTGTTGCTGTAATGCCTTCCAGTGCCTTCCAATGTCTCCCAGTGCCTTCCAATGTCTCCCAGTGCCTTCCAATGTCTCCCAGTGCCTTCCAATGTCTCCCAGTGCCTTCCAATGTCTCCCAGTGCCTTCCAATGTCTCCCAGTGCCTTCCAAAGTCTCCCAGTGCCTTCCAGTGTCTCCAGTATCCATCATCTCAGTTCAGTCTTCATCCAGATTCCTGCCATTGCTCTGCCCTGCTGTTCCTGGATATATCCCCATACACCCTCCTTCATTGCTTGGGACTTCCTGCGACCTCTACCCGCGCTGTGTCTAAGTTTCTTGGTCAAGACTTCCTGGTCGCTGCACAAGTGGGTTCCCAACTGCGTAGCCCACTATCCCCTGTGTCTGGATACCTACCTGTGGCTTATACAGCTTTCACCACCTACCCTGACCTTCATTCAAGGTACCCGTGCCAGCCGTCCTGATTCCTATTTGGTGGACCCTGTGTGCGGTCTGGACTACATTGCCCACAATCCTCTTTGCTAAATGACTTTGCCTGTGCTGTCCAGTATTGGCATCTTCTGTTTATTCCAGTGCCTGCTGCCAAGTCCCATTTTGTGTTTTCATTTAACCTATATAATGTGCTTGATATCCTGTCTGGCCTCCATTCTGTGTCGCCGCCTGCTGGGCTCACCTCTGAACCGCATATGCCGTCTGACATATATTTTTTTCTGTATACAGTTCTATCTAATCCTCAAATAAAATAACAAAATTTATTAAAGCACGTTTTATTTAAAAGCAAATCCCGACGTTTCGGCTCTCTTGTGAGCCATTATATATATATATCCATATATAATAAAGTTTTTATTATTGCAGAAGTCATTTACACATCCCAGCAATTCAGAGAACTGCTTCACATTCCCCATGTATGTCTTGGCACTAGTAAGAGGATTCTGTGTTTAAAACAGACCCAGGTTTAAAAAAAAAAATGAGAAATTGCAAACGTCATTTGCATGTCCTACCCAGAGTTCCTTGCTACGTATGGGGAATGTAGCACATGAGCTCTGTGAAGCAGTTCTCTGAATTGCTGTGATGTGCAAATGACTTCTGCAATAATAAACTTTAAAAGCCTCCACACAGCAAATAATAATCTCATTTTTTTGCCTTCCACCACAACTTAAATGAGGGATATATGAGGGGGGTTTTCAAAGAGAGCCGAATTGGCTCTGAAACCGCTCCAAACTGTGAATTTCCCTGTACGGTGCAATTTCAGAGCTATTCAAAAAGCTGTCAGTTTGCCAAATATGCACAGGCCGGGTGGAGTAAAGGCATCATCACAGCTCTATAATCTTGGAGACACAGGTTCGATCCCGGCAAGAGCACCTCTCCAATAACTGTCCTTGGGCAAGACACCTAAAGGTACATACTCGCCACACAGGACATACTTGAAAATGAGAGAAATCTCAATGTATCCTTCCTGGTAAAATACTTTAGAAATATATATATAAATAGAAGTGAAATACGGTGCTGTTTGATGGCAGTGAAATCCCCATAGAGAGGTAATGGTTAAGTTATTCAGAGAAATGTCAGTGAAATGCCCTGATTTTCGGTGCCTTCATTCGACGGTTTAAACAGGCGAATCCTATAGGTTTCATTTTAATCTGCAGCAAAAAGTCTCTTTATTTATTTATTTATTAGAAATTCTTAGGCATTTTTCGTCAAATTCTTTTTTCCCAATTTTTTTTTTTCTTTAACCCTTTCCTGATGCAGGACGTTATTATTATTATTATTATTATTCTTTATTTATAAAGCGCCAGCATATTCCGCAGCGCTGTACAATAAGCACAGTATAGACAGGGTTACAATACATTGAACAACATTTGACAAACAGTACAGGAGGAGATGAGGGCCCTATTCCCGTAGGAACTCACAATCTGGGAGGGTTGGGGTTGGAGACAGGAGGAGAGGACTGTAAGGTGAGAGTGATTGATGGTTGCGTCAGTGAGTTGGGTGGTAGGCTTCCCTAAATAGGAATGTTTTAAGGGAGCGTTTGAAGGAAGAGAAGTTAGGGGAAAGTCTGACAGTACGAGGGAGAGCGTTCCAGAGAGTGGGGGCTGCGCGTGAGAAATCCTGCAGTCTATCATGGGAAGAGGTGATGCGGGGAGAAGCTAGGCGCAGGTCACTGTTTGACCTTAGGGAGCGGGCTGGGGTGTATTTGGTGATTAGTGAGGACAGGTAGTGGGGAGCTGAGTTAGTGAGGGTTTTGTAGGTAAGGATAAGGATTTTGAACTTAATTCTGCAGTGGATGGGGAGCCAGTGAAGGGACTCGCAGAGGGGAGCGGCAGAGACAGAGCGGCGGGTGAGGTGAATTAGTCTGGCGGAGGCGTTCAGGATGGATTGTAGGGGGGAGAGGCGGGACAGAGGGAGGCCAGATAAGAGATTATTGCAATAGTCGAGTCGGGAGATTACCAGGGCGTGTATGAGTTGTTTTGTGGCGACAGCGGTAAGAAATGGCCGAATTCTGGAAATATTACGCAGTTGGTATCGGCAGGAGGAGGAAAGAGACTTGATGTGGGGGATGAAGGAAAGAGCAGAGTCAAGTGTAACTCCAAGACAGCGAACTTGGTTTGATGGGGAAATGGTGATACCCTCCACCGTGATAGAGAAGTCAGGAGGTGGGGAGGCATTGGAGGGAGGAATAAGTAGGAGTTCAGTCTTCGACATGTTGATCTTTAGGTGGTGGGAGGCCATCCAGGAGGAGATGCCAGATAAACAGTCACTGACTTTTGAAAGGACAGGGGGAGAGAGATCAGGGGTAGAGAGGTAGATCTGAGTGTCATCAGCGTAGAGGTGGTAATTGAAGCCAAAGCTGTTGATGATTTTGCCCAGGGAGGAGGTGTAGATGGAAAAGATCAGAGGACCAAGGACAGAGCCTTGAGGTACACCAACAGATAGAGGCAATGAGGAGGAGGAGTTACCAGCAAAGGACACACAGAAGGACCTGTTGGATAAATAGGATTCGACCCAAGCGAGTGCAGTGTCACCGAGACCCAGAGAGTTGAGGGTCTGTAGAAGGAGGGGGTGGTCAACAGTGTCAAAAGCAGCCGAGAGGTCAAGCAGGATGAGAATAGAATAGTGGCCGTGTTTTTTAGCAGTTAGGAGGTCGTTGGTGACTTTGGTGAGGGCAGTTTCAGTTGAGTGTAGGGGACGGAAGCCAGATTGCAGGGGGTCAAGTAGGGAATTGGAGGACAGGAAGAGGGAGAGGCGGTTGAAGACTAGTTTTTCTAAGAGCTTTGATGTGAAGGGAAGCAGGGATACAGGGCGGTAGTTGGATGGAGAGTTGTATGCCGCCCGGGCGGTGGGTGGGCCTTGAAGGCGCAGGGCATACAGGTATGCCCCTATGTCTTCAATGGGTACCTCCCCGCAGCCGGCGAGTGACGCACGTCATCGGCTGCAGAGAGACGGCCTGAACTCGGGATGTCACCCTGCAGCCAATGACGCGGGCCACACGTTGGCTGCGAGGATGTACCAAATTAGAGGCCAGCAGCGCACCTGGCGGCGGGGCGTACCTGTACGTGAAGGGGTCCCGCAAAACCCATCGCTTCAGATTAGCGTACCACATCACTGATGCAACTCATCCCTCTGCTCACCTACTCACACTTGATTGAAGCTGCTTCTATGGCCCCACAGTTCCCAAACCGCTGGCACTCATGATCCTGCCATCCAGTAAAATTCCCCTTGTCTTCCTCATCCCCAGTCCCTCTAGACCAGGGGTCAGCAACCTTGGCTTCCTGATGTTTGGGAACTACATCTCCCAAGATGCTCAGTCACCCATTAGGCTGTCTGAGCCAGATGGGAAATGTAGTTCCCAAAACACCAGGGAGCCAAGGTTGCTGACCCCTGCTCTAGACTGTAAGCTCCTATGAGCAGGGCCCTCTACACCTAGTGCGTCCATCCTATGTCCATTTATCTGTATTTTGCTACCTGTGGTTATTGTAAAGCGCTGCGGAAGCTGTTGGTGCTACATAAATTATGATAACAGTAGGTTTTTTTCTGTAACAGACCTTTTTAATTATTTTTCATAGGACCTGATATATTATTTCCAGGCATTTTCGTCCAGTATTTTTTTGCATAGGCGTTTTGAAAGTTGCAGAAGCTTTTGTTTTTTTCTTTACCTGTTCGTCAACTTGTCAACTTTTTTCAGCATCCGGTTGACGCTCTGTTCGGGGGATCGTCAGCTTTTTTCATATGTGTTCGGCTATTTTGCCCCGGTTTTTTTCCGCGGCTTATCAGATCGATCCGATTTTTTTTTTTTTATGTGTTCGGATTTTCCCTGCTAAATTCACCTCAGCATCGACGAATTTGACTCCCAGAAGTGCGGAAATGAAATAGCACCAAAATTTCACTGGAATTTGAATAACCCTGGTAGTATTTATTTGTCCATATATATATATATATAAATATATTAGGCCTTGTTAGTCCAGATGCCAAAATCACGAGTATAGCAGTGATTTTACAGGTATAAAATATATTGATCAATGTGTTACTTTAAGGCTAAGGTCAGACGAAAGCAGTTTTAACGTGCGTTTAGACGCACGAAATCACGGCCGTGCTAGCAGCAAATGACGTCCAATGCCGGGGAACATACGACGAACGGCCGCACGAAAGTTCGTCCACGCAACGCAAGTGGCAAACGAACGCATTTTTTCTAGAACGTCAAACCTCTAGTATTGACGTACAGAGTGCGCTGCGTCCGCTAGAGGCGTGTGTGCGTGATTGGGAGACGTCAGACGCTGCTAATGTCCGGCCAACATAACGTCCAGACACAAAAAGTGTTTTATTGATGATCCGTACAAAATTACGGACGAAAATGCGCATCGTATGACCGCTATCGCGTATTCCGTGAAAATATATGTCCATTCGTTCGAACGCACTTTTTCACGGACAACGCGAAAAATGCGTTAGTCTGACCCTAGCCTTAGTAAAGACTCTTATTTTTGCATTTTTTTAAAGAATACTTGTGATATATATTATATATATATATATATGAGTATAGCAGTACGTGATAACTTTATTGGACAAACGTTACATTTTAAATGTAACGATAGTCCAATAAAAAAAAGGAATCACCACGTACTGCTATACTCATGAGATAAAGAATACTTAAAATATAATATATATTATAAGTAAAGACTCTTATTTTTGCATTTTTTTAAAGTAACGCATTGATCATTCTATGTTATACCTGTAAAATCACTGCGATCCATAACCAGGAGAAACAAAGAAAATGCATAGCTGTATAGCAATATAGATTGGTCGTTTTTCAATGTCCGTCAAGCTCAACCTTCCACGTAACCTCACGGCTGCTGCTGATCCAAAAGAATGCAAAAAAGCCCACAGGTGATACATTTATTATTATCATTATACAGTGCCAACAATTTCTGCAGCGCTTTACAATAAGAATTGGGGGATCAACTAACGAATTTATAAACATGCTTAGAAACCAGAGATGAAAGGTGTAGAGGGCATATATACTATATATAAACTAATGGCAACATACAAAACATAGAACGTACCTTCGCTGCACAGTTTGGTTCCGCCGCCTTGTTATAGGTATGTGTTGTTTATGATATGCCGTATAATAACGGATCGGCGCTCTTAGGAAGGTCAGTGCATCTTTCCAGCAGAGGTTCCAGAATCCGGTGTGAGCTCTGAGCCATGGCAGGCGCAGTGTTTGAAGGAAGGACCCAAAATCTGGGAGTGAACATGCAAATAGGGCAGGGCAATCACACCCACAATCTAAGAGATGACTCGGAGACAGCTCGTGCCTGGGGAGCTGAGGTGACACGGGGATGTAGAGCAGGATTTTCTGTCTTTCCATAAAAAGTAAAATATGTCACCGTCACATGATTTATTCCCCCCCCCCCAGGAATTTGTTATCATTGTTCTTTTACTCCAGCTTTTCATGTTAAATAAACAAGTGCGCTGTCTCCGTTCAGACAGGGATATAAACTACTTTTCAGAGCAAAAAGCATCGCCGTGTGAATATTTTGGTGGTAAGAGATTGCTGTGTTGACGTAACTTGCCATTAAAAGCATTCCAAACATTTTATTCCATGTACTTTATATTGAGGAGAATCACTTTATTGAGCTTTTATACCTCCACATTGTCCATATTTAGGACATACTCCCTATCATGGGCCCAAATCCCACTATTCTATAGGCATATTCAGGGTGTGTTGGTGTCTTTTTAGGGGCTCCTCCCAGTGGCGTAACGTGGGTTGTCAGCCCCCGGGGCCAGCCAAGAATTGTTCACCCCCCCCAACCTGTGGACACGTTAGCATGCCCCGATTCCCTTCCACCATTATGGCATTGAACCCCTTAACTGTGATACAATGTAATGTGCAGAGTGTATGAGCGTATCACAGAGCTCCACAGCAATAAAACCCACAGTAATGTGCAGGTCACACATGGATATATATTGCCCCCAGCAGCTCAAATATGAATATATTTGCCCCCAGCATCTCAAACATGAATATATTTGCCCCTGTAGCTCAAACATGAATATATTTGCCCCAGCACCTCAAACATGAATATATTTGCCCCCAGTAGCTTAAACATGAATATATTTGCCCCAGCACCTCAAACATGAATATATTTGCCCCCAGCACCTCAAACATGAATATATTTGCCCCCAGTAGCTCAAACATGAATATACTTGCCCCCTCCCCCCTTACTCACCGGCTTTGAGGGCCCGCAGGTCGGTAGGGGGGAGCCCGGTTTGGGGCATCATAGTGGGTACCCGCTGGTTTCCCTGTGATGGTCATCAGTGCTCTTAACAGGCAGCCAGCGGCGCACTCTGTAAATGCCGCGGTGGCGCCTGCAGCGTGTCTGCATCCCAGTCTAAAACTGGAGCAGGCAAGTTGCACTGGTGCTGCCCCTCACGTGACACGTCACGTGAGGGGGCGGCACAGGCGCGATTGCGGCGTTTCCAGAGTGCGCCGCTGGCTGCCTGTGTGCACTGATGACAATCACAGGGCAGGGAAACCGGCGGGGGCCCACTATGGCGCCCCTGGCACCCCTAAAAAAACTGCGCCCGGGGCCACCACCCCCCCACACACTACGCCACTGGCTCCTCCATATATTCATGGTGTGTGGGTGTCTTTTTGGGTCTCCTCCGTATATTCAGGGTGTGCGGGTGTCTTTTTTTGAGGTTCCTCCATATATTCAGGGTGTGTGGGTGTATTTTAGAGGCTCCTCCATATATTCAGGGTGTGTGGGTGTCTTTTTAGGGGTTCCTCCATTTATTCAGGATGTGCTGGTGTCTTTTTAGGTGCTCCTCCATAAATTCAGGGTGTGTGGGTGTCTTTTTAGGGGTTTCTCCATTTATTCAGGATGCGCTGGTGTCTTTTTAGGTGCTCCTCCATATATTCAGGGTGTGCTGGTATCTTTTTAGGTGCTCCTCCATATACTAAGGGTGTGTGGGTGTCTTTTTAGGGGCTCCTCCATATACTAAGGGTGTGTGGGTGTCTTTTTAGGGGCTCCTCCATATATTCAGGGTGTGTGGGTGTCTTTTTTTGGGGCTCCTCCATACATTCAGGGTGTGTGGGTGTCTTTTTTAGGGGCTCCTCCATATATTCAGGGTGTGCGAGTGTCTTTTTAGTTGCTTCTCCATATATTCAGGGTGTGTGGGTGCCTTTTTAGGGGTTCCTCCATATATTCAGGGTGTGCAGGTGTCTTTTTGGGTCTCTGAATATTCAGGGTGTGCGGGTGTCTTTTTTTGAGGTTCCTCCATATTTTCAGGGTGTGTGGGTGTCATTTTAGGGGCTTTTCCATATATTCAGGGTGTGTGGGTGTCTTTTTGGGTCTCCGTATATTCAGGGTGTGCAGGTGTCTTTTTTTGAGGTTCCTCCATATTTTCAGGGTGTGCGGGTGTCTTTTTAGGGGCTTCTCCATATATTCCGGGTGCGTGGGTGTCTTTTTAGGTGTTCCTCTATTTATTCAGGGTGTGTGGGTGTTTTTTAGGGGCTCCTCCTTATTAGAGATGAGCCGAACGCCCCCATGTTCGGTTCGACTTCGTTCGCGAACAATTTCAAAAGTTTGAATCCGAACTCGAATACGATCCGAACTCAATGCAAGTCAATGGGACCCGAACGTTCGATTTTTAGAGTGCCCACCAAGAGGGCATATACAGTTGTGTTCAATATTATTCAACCCCCACTGAAATTGAGTGTTTTGGCCAGTTTGACATTGATTTTGATCATTCAGTCATCTTGCTTACAATTAAATCAAAGAGGCACGTGTAGGTCAGACAAATATAACATAACATTTATAATGAAATAACCACAAATGTCTTTTCTGTGCTCACATCATTATCAGTTTTATTCAACCCCCAAGTGACATTCAATCTTAGTACTTAGTACAACATCCTTTTACAGTTATAACAGCTTTTAAACGTGAAGCATAGCTTGACACAAGTGTCTTGCAGTGATCTACGGGTATCTTCGCCCATTCGTCATGGGCAAAAGCCTCCAGTTCAGACACATTCTTAGGCTTGCACACTGCAACTGCTTTCTTTAAGTCCCACCAGAGGTTCTCAATCGGATTTAAGTCAGGTGACTGCGATGGCCACTCCAAAATCTTCCAGCCTTTAACCTGCAACCATGCTCTAGTGGACTTGGAGGTATGCTTGGGATCATTGTCCTGTTGAAAGGTTCAACGTCTTCCAAGCCTCAGGTTTGTGACGGACTGCATCACATTGTCATCCAATATCTCCTGGTACTGAAGAGAATTCATGGTACCTTGCACACGCTGAAGCTTCCCTGTACCTGCAGAAGCAAAACAGCCCCAAAGCATGATTGACCCCCCGCCATGCTTCACAGTAGGCAAGGTGTTCTTTTCTTCATAGGCCTTGTTCTTCCTCCTCCAAACATAGCGTTGATCCATGGGGCAAACAGTTATAATTTTGTTTCATCAGTCCACAGAACACTATCCCAACACTTCTGTGGTTTGTCCACATGACTTTTGGCATACTGCAGTCGACTCTTCTTATTCTTTGGAGACAGCAAGGGGGTGCGCCTGGGAGTTCTGGCATGGAGGCCTTCATTACGCAGTGTGCGCCGTATTGTCTGAGCTGAAACTTCAGTACCCACATCTGACAAATCTTTTCTCAGTTCCTCAGCAGTCACATCGGGACTTTTCTCCACTCTACGCTTCAGGTAGCGCACAGCAGTCGAAGTCAGCATCTTCTTTCTGCCACGACCAGGTAGCGTTTCAACAGTGCCCTTTGCCTTGAATTTGCAAATGATGCTTCCTATGGTCTCTCTTGGTATGTTTAACATCTTTGCAATCTTCTTATAGCCATTGCCCTTCCTGTGAAGAGTAATCACCTCTTCTCTTGTCTTCCTGGACCATTCTCTTGACTTCACCATGTTTGTAACCACACCAGTAAATGTCAAGAAGGAGCTGAGTATCACAATAATTTTAAAGCTGCCTAATTGGTGCTTATTATGCTTTATTGCTGCTCCGTGACATCCACAGGTGTTTTCAATACCTGATTGAAAACACTTGAATGAACCTCTGTTCTTCAGAGTGGTAGTCTTTAAGGGGTTGAATAATTGTGTCAATGAAGAATTCACAAAAGAAACATTTACTACTGTATTACAAAACCAATTGAGGTCATTTTAGTTGCATATGGTTCTTTAAAAAGTCCTTGTAGGATTTCATTCTGAATACAATTACAAATGTACACTAAATTCCCTAAAACCCTTTACAGCATTGGGGGTTGAATAATTTTGAACACAACTGTATGCTAGATATTTGCCATAAAAGGTGTATGGGGGTCCGGGTAGTGCACTGGGGGTCAGGAAACAAGGACAAAAAGTTTAAAAAAAAAACATTTTTAACCACTTGAATGCTAAGGACGCGCTCAGCGCGTCCTCAGCATTCCCGCTGGTATGCGGAGGACGCGCTGAGCGCGTCCTCGCATTGGGGTCAGCGTTCGGCCGGGTTCCGGCCGATCGCTGGCCCCTCCGGTGCGGGCTGACATCCTGGATGTCAGCCCGGCATCCGGAGCAGTGGCCGCCATTATTATGTGTCATCGCGCCCCCGCGATGACACATAATTCAGGCGCCCCCCCGCATGTGCGGAGGAGGCGCCTGAAAGGGAGGGGGGGAGGTCCTTCGGACCTCTCTCCCTCCCGATCGGCGGCTCACAGGGGCTTAACCCAGGCATCATTTGGAAGGGCACAGCCTGCCCTTCCAAATGATGCCTGGCATTAACCCCTGGGGAGCTGGATCGCAAATCGGCGCTGAAAAGCGCCGATTTGCGATCCTTCCGGGAGCTGGCCGACATCTTGGATGTCGGCCAAGCTTCCGGGAACTCCCCCAGAGGACTGGCGTCATCGTGCGTAGCACGATGACGCCAGTCCTAGCATTAACCCCTAACTGCCACGAAGTGTGGAGATAGGGAGTTCCAATGAACTCCCTATCTCCCGATCCGTGGCAGTTAGGGGTTAAATTTTGATATCGTTGGATCGGCCAGAGCATGGCCGTTCCAACGATACCAAACATGAAAGTAAAAAAAATTGTAAAAAAAAAAAAAAAAAAGAAAAATAAAAATAAAACAAAATTAAAAAAAAAATAAAAAAAAAAAAAATAAACACTTTTTTTTTTTTTTTTTTTGTTTTGTTAATGCAGCAATATTGTTCCCATTTCATTATAATGTGAACAATGATGCTGCATTAACGATTTTTGTATGCGGTGCGTTTGTTAAAAATGGTGTCATTTTCCCCAAAAAAAAATGTAACGAGACCCCATCTCTAATTTTTTTAACAAGCGCACCCCATACAAAATATAACCGCAATTGCTCGCATGTTAAAATGTGGAAAAAAACACTTTACACGCTGTAAATTATTGAAAATACATATTTTATTGCATTTTTTGTTATAATATACAAACATGACATAACGTATACATATAATAATGACATATTATGAATCTACCGAGTCTGACGGAAAGAACGATATATAATATGTCGATGTCATATACTAAAATAAGCCTTCAAAACAGGTTTAAACATGATGCGCAAAACAGGTAAAAAATGACCTCAGCACAGGGGCGGGAAAAGCCTCAGCAGCGAAAGGGTTAAAGGAACAGTGTTTTCCATGAAATAAAGGTTAAGAATAAAAACTAAAAATTCCTTCAAATATCGTGCCTAGGAGGTCCCCATCTTCATAACCTGCCTGTGAAGTGGCGGATTTGTAGGATGTATAGAAACATTTAAAAACAAAAAAATGACATTTCAAATGACGGTAAATGGTTTTCCTTTAATCTATTCATAAACAACTGCTTGGGAGCGGCAGCCTGTATGACAAGAGGAGACGTTTTAGGACACGCAGAACAAGTTTAGTGATTTTTTTGGCTAAATTATGGTGAAACTTATGCAGGCTTTGGATGAAAATAACAATAGGTGCTTTAAAATTGGGCCTTTAGTGTCGGCAACAGTGCCGTCACACCGTAACCCCTCTGTGGTATTGTGGAAGAGTGCAGGGTTGGACCCTGCGGTCAAATATTAAAATGATATGAATCTGGTATAGGCGTTAGTGGCAGTGCACCTAAATATTGTGCCTTTGGTGGCAGCAAGTGCCATCACACCGTAAGTAACCCCTCTGTGGTATTGTGGAAGAGTGCAGTGGTGGAGGTTTTTGGAATGCAGAAGAGATCCCCGATCTATTCGGTTACGTCAGCATCAGGGGAGTGATAGCTGCTGATCCAGGACTGATTCATTTTTATAAATGTCAGCCGGTCTACAGAGTCGGTGGACAGATCCACTCTTTTGTCTGTGACAAAACCTGCCAGCGGCACTGAACGTCCTTTCAGGAAAGCACGCTGGGATGAAGGGCAACCTAGTAGCTCCATAGCATATTGGCTAAGTTTTGGCCAGTGATCCAATCTCAACACCCAGTAAGCCAGTGGATCATCTGCTGTTAAGGTATCCAGGTCTGCCCTTGCCCCTAGGTAGTCCTGCACCATACGGTGAAGACACTGGCAATGGGTGCCTACATTTGACTAGGGATGAGCCGAACACTCCCCGAGTTCGGTTCGGAGCCGAACCCGAACTTTCCAAATGTTCAGATCCGAACCTGAACTCGATGCAAGTCAATGGGGCTGAAAATTCAGTTTTTAGAGTGCCCTCCAAGAGGGCATATATGCTAGATATTTGCCTTAAAAGGTGTATGGGGGTCCGGGTAGTGCCCTGGGGGACAGGAAACAAGGACAAAAAGTTAAAAAAAAAAACGTTTTTAAAAGGACAGTGACTTTTCCATGAAATAAGGGTTAAAAATAAAAATGAAAAATTCCTTCAAATATCGTGCCTAGGAGGTCCCCATAACCTGCCTGTGAAGTGGCGGATTTCTAGGATGTATAGAAATATGTAAAAACCAAATGACGGTAAATGCTTTTCCTTTAATCTATCCATAAACAATTGCTTGGGGCGGCAGTCTGTATGAAAAGAGGAGACATTTTCGGACACGCAGAAAAAGTTTACTGATTTTTTGGCGGTGAAAAGCAGAAGAATGACTGGAGAATGGAAAATTCTAGACCAAATAGCCGATTTGGAAAGTGAGAAAAATGGGAGAATTTTTCTGGTTCGGCTATTTTGACCTAGAATTTTCTCTTTAGTCATTCTCCTGAGTTTCACCTTTCTCTGAATAACCCTGTCAGGGTTATTCAGAGAGCGGTGAAGAGCAGGAGAATGACTGGAGAATGGAAAATTCTAGGTCAAAATAGCCAAACCAGAAAAATTCTCCCATTTAGGCTAGGGTCAGACTAGTGAATTTTTAACATGCGTTTAGGCGCACTTAATCAAGGCCGCACTAGCAGCAAATAACGGGCAATGACGGCCAATATACGAAGTACGGTCGCACGAAAGTCCGGCTGCGCAACCCAAGTGGAAAATGAACGCATTTTTTCGAGAACGCAGAACCGCTAGTACGGACGTACAGAGTGCGCTGCGTCCACTAGCGGCGTGTGTGCGTGATTTGGAGACGTCAGACCCTGCTCATGATCGGCCAACATAACGTCCAGACAACCAAAGTTTCCTGGTTTGGATCCGTAAAAAAATCACGCACAAAAATGCGCATCGTATGACCGTTTTCACGCATTCTGTGAAAAAATACGGCAATGCATTCGGACGCCCTTTCGGTCGCTGTGAAAAATGCATTAATCTGACCCTAGCCTTATCTCACTTTTCAAATCGGCTATTTGGTCCAGATTGTTCTCTTTTCCTGCCATTCTACCGGTTTTCACCTTTCTCTGAACAACACTGAGAGAGAGGTGAAAGCCAGGAGAACTGGCAGAAGAAGAGAACAATCTAGACCAAATAGCCAATTTGGAAAGTGAGTTAAATGGGAGAATTTTTGACCGAGAATTTTCACTTCTCCAGTTATTCTCCTGCTTTTTACCGCTCTCTGAATAACCCTGTGAATGTTTAATCCCGAGGTGAAAAATAACATTGCTTAAGATGTTATTTTGAATTTTTTTCAAACACCAGTTAACCACTTGGCTGTTATGGATGCGCTCAGCGCGTCCAGCCAAGTGGTTCTCCTGTGCTATGGACGCGCTGAGCGTGTCCATGCACAGGAGGCAGCAATCCGCCGGATTCTGGCGGATTGCTGCGCCCCCCCGGTACGGGCTGACATCTTGGATGTCAGCCCAGCACTCCGGGACCCCGGCAGAGCAATTAGATGTCATCGCGGCAGCGCGATGACATCTAATTCAGGTGCCCCCCCGCATGTGTGGAGGAAGCGCCTGAAAGGGAGGGGGCGAGGTCCTTCGGACCTCTCTCCCTCCCGATCGCCGGGGGGCAAAGGGTTAATCCAGGCACCGTTTGGAAGGGCACAGCCTGCCCTTCCAAAAGGTGGCTGTGATTAACCCCTGGGGAGCCGGATCACGAATCGGCGCTGAAAAGCGCCTGATCGTGATCCTCTCCTGGAGCTCCCCTTGGAACTCCCCCTGAGGACTTGGCATCATCGTGCATAGCACGATGACTCCAGTCCTGGAGTTAACCCCTAGCTGCCACCAATGGTGGAGATAGGGGGTTCCAAGGATGGTGGTCTTCAACAACTTCTATAATGGTTCACGCCGGAAGAAAAAACAGTGCACTCCCCTCTTCTTTATGTATTGCAAGATTCAACCAAGGGTCGAATCTTGCAATACATAAAGAAGAGGGGAGTGCACTGTTTTTTCTTCCCGTGAACCATTATAGAAGTTGTTGAAGACCACCATCACAGTGAGGGTATATGGGCACCTGAAATATCTTTGAAGACCCATAATTGATATCCATCCTAGAGCCTAGGATAGGCTCAATAATATGTGAGTAGGACCATCACCCCCTCACCTCCTATTTATGGTGTATCAACGTATTGCACGATTACATTTTCTCTTTTGTAGAGATGCCTATTCAAGAATTTTCAAGTAGATTGAAAAGACTTATTGAAGGACATGTGAAGTGATTTTTTGTATTTCCAGTTCTGTACTGGCGCTCCAGTGACTGTCTATTATATGTTCCCAGGTTTTTAGGGGTTTTTAGGGGAACCTCCATATTCATTGTGTAGCGTATACAATCATTCACTCATGCTGAGAGCGCTTCACTGTTTTTCTTTTCTCCCATACAAAATATAACCGCAAACGATCGCATGTTAAAATTTGAAAAAAAACACTTTACACATAATAAATTATTGAAAATTCTAATTTTATTGCATTTTTTGTTATAATATACAGACATGACATAACTTTTACATATAATAATGACATATTATGAATCTGTGGAGTCTGCCGGAAAGAACGATTAATAATATGTCTGGGTCATATATCAAAATATGGCTACAAAACGCGGTTAAACATGATGAGCGAAAGCGGTAAAAATGACCTCAGCACACAGGTGTGAAAAGCCACAGCAGCGAAAGGGTTAAATGCAGCATATTAGGATGTTTTAGGAGGGAAATTAATTCTCAAATCTCAATCAGAAGCAGACACCACCCCACCCCCTCAGTATAGTGTACAGTGTATCAAATTGATTACCAGACTAAAAACACCTGGTGTTATGCCTGTTTGTGAACAGAGGTCATTTAGAGTTGATAATCTTTCCACGTACACATTAGTTTTTAATTCAATATCTAATAAACCATTGCTTATAATGTTCTGCAGTAAAGAGTCTCTTTATTTCTAGATTTTTTAGTATGTTTTTAAGCATTTCTATACTTTTTTCCAAAATTTTTTTTTTTTTAATTCGAACTGAACATACCCAAAAAGTTCGAAGTTCGCGAACTTTCGAACTGCCAAAGTTCGGGTCGAACTCCGAACCGTCCGAACCCGAACAGCTCATCCCTACATTTGACGTCCCTGGGCGTCGTGGACTAAATAAATTTAAAAAAGCATCAGTCAACCGGCCCCGGCCTTCACCGCTCTTCCTCTGATCATCCGCAGCCTCAGAAGCACCTGTATCATCACTTGGTAACCTACCAGTGCCTGGAAAGTTGTTACACAAGTGTCGCTTTAGAGCGTCCTCAAGTTGTTTCATCCTGTTCTCCCTCTGTGCGGGCAGGATGAGCTCTGCAACTTTACCCTTGAATCGTGGATCAAGAAGGCTTGCCAACCAGTAATGATCCCTCTCCTTGATAGCACGAATCCTGGGATCCTTTAGCAGGCTTTGCAGGATAAGGGAGCCCACGCAGCGTAGGTTAGAGGTGGCATTAGCTTCCGAGTCTTCCTAGTCAATGAGGATGACCCCATCGTGCACTTCCTCCTCCCAGCCACTTACTAGTCCTTGGGTTTCTGGACACGCAAAACCCTCCCTTGAGGAATCCCCACCTTCAATACCCCCACTATTTAAATATTCCTCCTCCTCATCCTCCTCCTGTCTGATCTGAGGACCCGCAGGAATGCTGTCTGCGTAAAGACTGGGGCCTTGAGAGCTAGGGAAGGCCTCCTCTTCCTCCCGCTGCTCTGCCTCTAGTGCCACATCTATAATTCCCCGCAGAGTGCGCTCCAGCAGGAACACTAAAGGAATTGTGTCACTGATGCATGCACTGTCCCTGCTCACCATCCTCGTTGCCTCCTCAAATTGTGACAGTACAGTGCATGCTTCCTTGATCATCAGCCACTGTGGGGGGGAAACCAAGTTGACCTGAACCTGTCCTTGTGCCATACTCACACAGGTACTCATTGATGGCCCTCTGCTGCTTGTGCAGACGCTGCAGCATTGCCAATGTCGAGTTCCACCTGGTGGGCATGTCACAGATCAGACAGTTTGTGGGAAGGTGGAATTCTCTTTGCATTTCTGCCAGGCAAACACTTGCTGGGAATGACCGTCTGAAGTGGCTGCAGACTTTTCTGGCCTGGTTGAGAAGCTCTGCCAGCCCTGGGTACCTGGTTAGGAAACGCTGTACCACTAGATTTAGGACGTGTGCTACGCATGGTACATGCATCAATTTACCCTTGCGTAGGGCGGAGAGAAGGTTGCTGCCATTATCACAGACGACCATTCCCAGCTCAAGCTGGCATGGTGTTAACCAACTCTGCGCCTGCCCCTGCAGAGCTGACAGAATTTCTGGCCGGTGTGGCTCCTGTCCCCTAAACAAACCAGCTCAAGCACAGTATGGCATCTTTTTGATGAGCCATTGCGTAGCCCATGCCACGTGTCAGTTTAACTGCCACTTCGCCAGAGACAGAGAAGGAGGAGGAGGAAGAGGTGGTGGAGCAGACAGACCTCATATAAGCAGCTTTCTGGAGGCGTGGTGGATGAACAAGCTCCAGTACAGAGCCCCGTCCTGGATCCCTCCCAGCTGCAAGCAGAGTTACCCAGTGTGCCGTGAAGGAAATGTAACGACCCTGTCCATGCTTGCTGGACCACGTGTCTAAAGTAATGTGCACCTTGCTGCTGACTGCCTTTCCCAATGACTCCATAACATTGTCTTTCAAGTGCTGGTATAGTGCTGGAATGGCCTTCCGTGAAAAGAAATGGCGTTTTGGAACCTGCCACTGTGGTACAGCACATTCGGCAAATTCACGGAAGGAAGCAGAGTCCACCAGCTGGAAAGGCAGCAGCTGTAATGAGAGTAATTTTGCTAAGCTGGCATTTAGACGCTGTGCTTGGGGATGGTTGGGACTATATTTTTTCTTACGCTGCAGCAGCT
This sequence comes from Leptobrachium leishanense, assembly GCA_009667805.1. Taxonomy (NCBI): domain Eukaryota; kingdom Metazoa; phylum Chordata; class Amphibia; order Anura; family Megophryidae; genus Leptobrachium; species Leptobrachium leishanense. The sequence goes on from CM019064.1 coordinate 30,593,438, forward strand.
GCTGCAACGTAATCTGCCTGCGTAAATCTTCAGATGATGGGATGCTGTCACATTTTGAGGAAGGACCTGGTACACCCATTACTGTAGCATCATCCCTGTCAGTGGAGGTTGTAGGCAATGACATGGCAGGACCTATAGTGGGGGTAGAGACAGATGAGGAGGAGACCTATGCAAAGTGTTGTGCCAACAGGATGCATGGCAGGTGGTCATATGTCGCCTCATGCACGTGTAACCCAAATGTCCGATGTCTTTCCCACGCTGACATAGATTACAAATAGCAATGGTGCGGTCTGCTGCACATTTCTTAAAGAACTCCCAGGCAGCAGACTTCCTGTACATGTGCTTTGAGACAACAGCGCTCTGCACCTGAGCAGCTGTGACTTCTGGTGCCTTGGACTGGCTACGGTTGGTCATAGAGGACGTTGTGCCTCCTCCTTCTCACTTGATTCCTCTGTTCGATCAGGCACCCAGGTGGAGTCAGTGACCTCATCATCGTCATCACCCACTATCTCCTCGTCACTGGAGCCAACTTGGCAGTATGCTGCAGCTGCTGGGGGAACTTGAGTGACAGTTATTTGTGTGTCACTGGCACCCCCTCCCTCTAGGTTGATTATACTCCCTTCCTCAACCTCAGAGTTTGAATCAGAGCACTGGAGTTGCTGCGCATCCTCAAGCAGCATGTCATTGTCATTGTGGTCAAACAATTCAGCTGACTCCTCTGTGTATTAGATGCTTTGGCAGCTGAGGTGAACTGTAAACCACTACAAGCATGGCTGGCAGAGGACTTGGAGGATGAGGATGGCCTGGTTAGCCAATCCTGCAAATCCTCTGTATGTTGCTGCTGCTTAAGACGGCCAGCACCAGTTAGAAAGGACAAGCGTGCCCCTGCAGAGGATGCACCACGTCCACGACGAACAGGGGCATGAACAGGGGCACAGCCTTCCGACACAGAGGCTGCTTGCCCTCTTATCTGTGTCTGGGAGCATCTGCCTGTCCTTTTTGGTCTTTCTGATATGGTGAGTGATATATAGATTAAAGATATACAGAACTCTGATTCAACTCTGGTATAAAGATTGGAGATATGCAGAACTCTGATTCAACTCTGGTATATAGATTAAAGATATTCAGAACTCTGCTATAAGTCAGCGATTTTACTGATATTTTCCCTGCAAGGCTGCCAATGTCCTCTACTCTTTCTCTCTGATTCACTTCCTCTCCTGCAGGCTGCAACACCCTGATACCTGGCAATACACAGATTCAACTCTGAATAGATAAACAGATGAACTCTGATTAAACTGTGTTATTGTATGGTATCTAGAATTAAATGAAAGATATACAGATTTTCCAGAACAATGTTATATGTCAGTGATACACACTGTCCCTGATAGCCTGGCTGTGCCAAGACAGATTCTAATTTGCTGAACTGTGGTATAACTCACTGATACGCACTGATAACAGGCTGTGCCAAGACAGATTCTAATTTGCTGAACTGTGGTATAACTCACTGATACGCACTGATAACAGGCTGTGCCAAGACAGATTCTAATTTGCTGAACTGTGGTATAACTCACTGATACACACTGATAACAGGCTGTGCCAAGACAGATTCTAATTTGCTGAACTGTGGTATAACTCACTGATACACACTGATAACAGGCTGTGCCAAGACAGATTCTAATTTGCTGAACTGTGGTATAACTCACTGATACGCACTGATAACAGGCTGTGCCAAGACAGATTCTAATTTGCTGAACTGTGGTATAACTCACTGATACGCACTGATAACAGGCTGTGCCAAGACAGATTCTAATTTGCTGAACTGTGGTATAACTCTCTGATACACACTGATCACAGGCTGTGCCAAGAGAGATTCTAATTTGCTGAACTGTGGTAGAACTCACTGATACACACTGTCCCTGATAGCCTGGCAGTGCCAACACAGATTCAAATTCCCAGAAATCTCCTACAACTCACTGCTACACACTGTCCCTGATAGAATCTGTGTTGGCACTGCCAGGCTAATTCCCAGAAATCTCCTACAATGTCACTGATACACCCTAACAGAACAATCTCCTCTCCTCTCTGATTCACTCCTGCAAACACACACGCTGGGGCTGCAGGCAGGGAAGCCTTATATACTGTGCTGCGGGACTTAGCTCTGTGAGCCCATGATTGGGCAAATTGTGCCCAATCAGGACTCTGAGCCGTGATTGGCATAGTCTTGCACCTGACCTGTGGTCAGGTGCAAGACTGTAGCCAATTACAAGCTTCAGGCCAGTGGAAAAGTGCATTGTGGTCCGTTGTGGTGCATTGTGGGTGAACATGCGCCGAACAAGCGGAAATGTTCGGAGTCCGACGAACAGCTGAACGGGCGATGTTCAAATCGAACTCCGAACAGAACCGAACGCCCATCCCTACTCCTTATATTTCAGGGTGTGCGGGCGTCTTTTTAGGAGTTCCTTCAGCGTGTGCGGGTATCTTTTTAGGGGCTCCTCCTTATATTCCGGGTGTGCGGGTGTCTTTTTAGGAGTTCCTCCATATATTCAAGGTGTGCGAGTGTCTTTTTAGAGGCTCCTCCATATATTCAGGGTGTGCGGGTGCCTTTTTAGAGGCTCCTCCATATATTCAGGGTGTGCGGGTGTCTTTAACTAGTGGCTCCGCCCCAGGATGACACAGGTCAGAGGGCATGGCAGCAAACTACAGTAAGTCAGTGTGAAGCAGTTATGAAGGAAGATGTATAATCCTGTGTTCCTGTAGCAATATTAAGCCTGTATATCACAGTAAGTGTCCAGCAATAAAGGAATGGTGTACCTGACAGAACAGCCTCATATCTGAACATGCAGAGAGCATAACAGTGGCAACGAGAATGGGATTTGTAAAGGCCTGCTCAGCCTGATAAAAGAAAAGGGATTGACAGCCAGATAACACACACTGCCATCCACAGATACCCAGCAAGAACATGACACGGATAGGCACATTAACTGAGTTTGATGGAGAGCAAACTTCCTAGAACTCATGGGTTGAGAGTTTAGAACAGTACTTCAGTGCTAACACTATACCCCCTCAGAGGCAGGTGTGTGTTTCTCACAGCTGTGGGTGCTAAAACATGACACTCGAGACCTTCTGTTCCCTGTGAAACCAGCAAGCAAGTAGCTACAGGAACTCCTGAAACTATTAGAGGATCACGTTCAGCCAAAACCGCTGGAAAATGTAGAAAGATTTCATTTTTATCAGCGGCAGCACAACCAAGCAAAGTTATTAAGGCCTATGTGGTGGCCCTTCGCAAACTGGCCTCCACCTGTTCATTTGGGGGGGACCTACCTACAGCATTGAGGGACAAGTTTGTCCTGGGACTGAATAGTGAAACGATTCAAAGGAAACTTCTGACAGAAAAGGGACTCACCCTTACAAGCGCAGTTGACAAAGCATCTGTCATGGAGATGGCTTTCACGGATACGGAGGAATTGCACCCTCAGATCCACAAAGAAGGGATGAAAGAGGAAGTTTTCAGAACAGCAGTTGCTACAGCCAACTGGAAGTACAGACCCGAACCCATGCCAGCTTGTTACCGGTGCGGTAATACAGACCATGGCTCCAAAACCTGTAAGTTTAAGGATCAACCTTGTAATCAATGTGGAAAAATGTGCCATCTCAAATGGGTTTGCCGTAGTAGGAATGTACGAGGAAAACAGCCGCAGTACCCCAAGAAGAAGACTTACAAGGTACAGAAACTTACATCATCTTCATCTGACTCAGACAACGATGAGGCATTACATAAATTATCTATACATCGTCTACACTCCTCACACCCTGCAATGACAGTACTAGTAACCATTGAAGGGAAAAGAAAGGGGGTAGCGTTCACAGAAAACCCGCGTACATCACCAATTAGGTAAAAAATTCTTACATGAGGAAGTATACACAATCAGTTCCTCCTGTGCAATAAACTGTGATAATTCTCCCAAAACTGAATCTCCTCAGTGAATGTCTTTTTCAGGTAAATCCTCAAATGTTTCAAAGAGAAACAATAATGGTACAGTATTGTCACAGCATACGGACAAAGAAAAGGGAGCTGGTTCTTCTCACACGTTCTGAGAGCTACCAACTCTCAAATGGACGCTTTCAAGGTTAGGGGCCAACTTGGTCACCTCAGACTCAATCCTCCAAAGGATAAGGTGGTCATATCTCACCTATCCATGTTCACTAGGATGTGACAGGCAAAAAACAAAAACAAACACAGCTTCCTTGCATAAGAAACTGGTGTCTTTTATTAGACATAAATATAGATCATAAAACCAAGAGGAACATTCCTCAGTAATAAAATCTAAATAAAAAAACATACATAAAGTGGGTCAAACGGAATTCACGCCTCAAGGGCGCTTCTTCAATGGAAAGGGGGGGGGGTCAAACAGACTCCAGAATCAGACTTCTGAATCAGAAAATCTTTATTTTCTGATTCAGGAGTCTGTTTGACTTCCTCGCCACTGAAGAAGCGCCTGGAGGTGCAAAACGCGTTTGACCCATTTTGTTTGTTTTTTAATTTAGATTTTATTACTGAGGAATGTTCCTCTTGGTTTTATGATCTATTTTTATGTCTAATAAAAGACACCAGTTTCTTATGTAAGGAAGCTGTGTATGTTTTTGTTTTTTGCCTGTCTCATCCTAGTGAAAATGGATACGTGAGATGTGACCACCTTATCCTTTGGAGGACCGAGTCTGAGACATTCACTGAGGAGATTCAGTTTTGGGAGAATTATCACATTTTATTGCACAGGAGGAACTGATTGTGTATACTTCCTCCTGTAAGAACTTTTTACCTAATTGGTGATGTACGCAGGTTTTCTGTGAGCGCTACCCCCTTTCTTTCGTTTACTGTGGTTCTTTTTTGGGTGACGCTAAGCGCCTTTGGGGGGTTTTGGCGATCCTGGTTACTAAGTGCCGTGGAGTTATACCTTTGTTCAGATTGAAGGGAAAAGACTAAAGATGGACGTTGATACAGGAGCTGCAGTGACAGTTATCACACAAAAACAGTGGAAACAACTTCAGATCCAGGCAACTGTCCGCGCCAATTAAATAAAGCTGCAGATATACTCAATGCAAGTACTCCATCCACTTGGTTGTGCAAAGGTAAAGGTATCATACAAGGGTCGGACATAGAGACTACCATTATATATCCTGAAAAACAGAGGACCGCCTCTCTTTGGCAGAGATTGGATCACTCATGTGGGAATGCCAGATATCATCAAGAATCCTTTCAACACCCTGACAGTCCCATCAGGACAGAATGATGGATGGGTGAAATCCTTAACACAGCGTTTCCCTGAGGTTTTCAATGACCAGTTAGGGAAAATCAAAATGACTGCGTGAGGCTCAAGCTAAAACCGAATGCTCAACCCAGATTCTTCAAGGCTCAAACAATACCGTTTGCCCTTCGAGCAGGAGTGGAAGCTGAACTAATCCGACTAGAAGAACAGGGTGTCATTTCCAAGGTAGAGCACAGTGCTTGAGCATCATCTATCATTCCAGTAAAGAAATCAAATGGTGAATTGCGCATCTGTGGGGATTTTCATATAGTACTGAATAGTCAACTAGAGGTAGACCAGTATCCTCTACCCAGTATTTTGACATCTTCACCTCACTTGCTGGGGGACAGAAGTTCACCAAGATTGATCTACGGCAAGCTTACTTACAGATTGAGGTCCACCGCTCTTCTCAAAAATATCTCATCATTAATACTCACAGGGGTTTGTACAAATACAATCGAATGGTGTTTGGCATTGCATCTACACCAGCTATCTGGCAAAGGAAGATGGATGAAATATTTGCAGACATTCCCTTCACTCAGTGTCTATTAGATGACATGCTCATCACTGGTCGCACGAACCAAGAACACAAGCAGAATGTAGAGCTTGTTTTACAAAGACTTCAGGACCAAGGTCTCAAGGTAAATTTGACAAAATGAAAATTCATGTTGCCTACATTGGAGTTTTGTGGCCACTTAGTAGATGCAGAGGGCATTCATACTGCTGAAGACAAGGTTGATGCTTTAGTCAAAGCTCCAGCCCCAACAAATGTCCATCAACTACGATCGTACCTCGGCCTGTTTAACTACTATCTTAAATTTCTTCCAGACCTTGCTCATACATTATTTCCACTGCATAAGCTCCTGGAGAAACACTCCAGATGGAACTTAGAAACCGCTGGCCTGCGTTTACAAATCCTTGACGAAGACAGCGAGCAATTACTCTCAAATTGATAAAGAGGCATCGATATGGGCAATTTGGATGTTTTGTCAGGGTTGGTACCTGGGTGGCACCTGGATGGCATGGGTATGAACTCAGGATGCAGTGTCCTGCACATATAATCAGGTGGGTAGGGGTAAGAAGGATGATGTGGAAATAAACTGACCAGGTGCTTTTCAGAAGAATGGTGGTGAAGTTGCAGGAAACAGGAATAATAAACAGGAACAGATGGGTACAGCAGAGCAGCGAGTTAACATCACCTCACTCTCTCAGCACAAGAGCTGTAATGAACCAGCAAAGGTCTGGCTGGGGCGTGGTGCCTTTATTCTGTGTCTGTGTCAGGTGTTTGGTGTATAACTGTTACTGCTGTATGCAGGTTACAGGGCAGGAGCAGTACAGGATGTGTACCACAGGGGGTTTCCAGGATGGTTACAGCCTGGGATCCTGACAGGACCCCCCCTTCATGGTCACACACATCGGGTGACCAAGAACTGTCTGTAGCTGGACATCAGCGGGCAGGAGAATACGTCCAATTTCCTGATACAGGGTCCTGTGCGGGTATAACGAAGACCCCCTGGACAGTATAAGAATCCGGGTCTTCAGGTGGAGGATTTGGACGTGTACAAGTGCCATGGCCTCGTAGACTCCTGGAAACAGAGGGACATCGGTAGGAGACAGGGTTACCAGGGAACTTCGTGCCCACATAGGCAGATGGCATAGGGACTGGTGTAGCCTGTAGCTTATCCTGGGCCTCTCCAGCATTGAGTACGGTAGCGAATGTCAGGAGAAAGCTCTTCCTCTGTTGTCTCCGCACCTTAGATCTGGGTTTCTTACAGGTGCCACCTTCCAGGGTGTTCGGGACAACAGAATTATTTGCCACGCTGATGCCCACATATTCAGATGGCACCAAGGTAGGTATGTAGTCCTCACAGGTGTTCCACTCATGATCAGACTCCTTACTGGGTGGATTGAAGTTATGCCAAGCTCTCATATGGGGTGAGGTGGGAGAAGCCTCCACCCCATCCTCCCTGGTAGGTAAGCTGTCCCAGGTGGTATCCCTTGGTACCTGCTCTGGATCTGAATAATCAGAGGATAGACGGACAAATGGCAAGAAATCACACAGAGGGTCATAACCAGCACCTTCAACTTCACGGATGGCTGGATGGCCGGATCTTGCTGGCTGAGAGTGGTGAGAGATGTGGTTGCACCTGGAATCTGTATGCACATAACCTCCATAGGGAGCGGAGGTTCTGGTTCCACAGGTGTACTTTCAAAGTCCATAGGAAGAACTGGATCTGGCTCCATGGGCATAGTAGTCTATGACTCTATAGAAATTTCAGACTCCTCCTGATCATAGATGGACTCCAGAGATACCAGGTTCCTGAACGCAGCAGGCACGAAACATCTGGAGGCAGGTCTGGGTGCAAGAGGTTTTGGTTCTGGGGATCTCCTGGGCACCGGAAGTCTCCTGGAGGCCGGCTTGGGCAGGGGTACCGACTTAGGGCTGACAGGTTTTAACACAGTAGCAGGCCTGGGAGCCTGAGGTTGCAGCAGAGTTCTATGCACCGGAGCGTGTTTGGGACTAGCAGCAGACTTTGGCACTGGCTTGACAACCGCAGTCTGGGAGGTTTTACTGGGCAATTTGAGACCCAATGTGACCCTTCCCCGCAGTACAGGCAGAGATTGTCTGTCCATCTCCTGGCACATTCTTTGGGAGACAATGGGTCTCTGTACTTGCTACCTGAAGGTATACGCTCCTTAGGTGAGTCTCCCCGTAGATTGCGCAGCAAGCTCTCCACCATTGCAGCAATGCTTTTCAGCACCTTCTGGAGACATAGCAGGGTAGATTGCAGGACTGTGGGTTCATTTAGTTTTGGCTGGTTCATTCTGTCAGGGTTGGTACCTGGGTGGCACCTGGATGGCAGAGGCATGAACCCAGGATGCAGTGTCCTGCACAGATAAGCAGGTGGGTAGGGGTAAGGAGGATGATGTGGAAATGAACTGACCAGGTGCTTTTCAGAAGGATGGTGAAGTTGCAGGAAACAGGAATAATAAACAGGAACGGATGGGTACAGCAGAGCAGCGAGTTAACAGCACCTCACTCTCTCAGCACAAGAGCTGTAATGAACCAGCAAAGTTCTGGCTGGGGCGTGGTGCCTTTATTCTGTGTGTATGTCAGGTGTTTGGTGTATAACTGTTACTGCTGTATGCAGGTTACGGGGCAGGAGCAATACAGGACGTTTACCACCAGGGGGTTTCCAGGATGGTTACAGCCAGGGATCCTGACACGTTTCACCTTTACCTGTATGGCAGAGAGTTTACCATATAAACGGATCATTATAAACCGCTTCTTCAAATTTTAGCCCCGACAAAGGAATCTCTCAGACAACCGCAGTCCGTCCCCAACGCTACACCCTGTTCTTGGGGGCATACAGTTATCGCATACAGTATCAAAGTCATGTTGTAAATGCAGATGCAATGTCCCGTCTTACAGAACTGCCTCCAGAGTCGACACCATCAGTCAAGAATTGTAGGTACACCACCTCACACGTTCTGACTTCCAGAGAGATAGCACCCAATAGTGTGAAGGATACCCTTCTGACAAACATGCTTACCCTTATACGAGACGGCTGGCCAGCAACGGTATCACAGGGATATGAACCATACTACTGGAAGCGCATGGAATTGTCTGTGAAGGATAATTGTGACTTATGGGGAGACTGAGTGGTCGTTCCAAAAACCCTCCAGAGACACATCTTGGACTTGCTGGTCACCCTGGAAGCACAATGATGAAACAGAAAGCACAGGGCTATATATGGTGGCTGAACATAGATGCAGATATCACAACTTTTATAAGGTAATCATGTCATGTGACATAGCTGTAACGTGCGCTATGGCGCTTACCCTGGAGAAGCTTAGTTTGGATTCTTTTGGACAGATTACTAGATACAGAAAGCAATAGAGATTATGTGACCTGATCACTGATGTGACCGGAACACTGTTTTTTTTTTATTAAATAAAGATTGTTTTTATCTTATGAATATGCATTGCACAACTTTATTTAATCATATTAAAATGGTATGAAAGGAACAAAAATGAGCAAAACGATTTAAAAAACCCAAAACTGACCCAAATGGTCTAACTTTAAAAATAAAAACCAGAATAAAAGGTTTTAAAACAGAAAAAAAGCTGAACAAAATTATCAGAAACGAAAAAAAAAAACAGAAAAAATAAAATGATTTAAAATGGAAAAAATAAAAAAAATAATGCAGCATATGAATACGCACACTGCAGGGAACAAGCGCCTCTCTGCGCGGTATAATTAATGTAGCTTATGAATACGCACACTGTGGAGAACAAGCGCCTCTCTGCGCGGCATAATTAATGGAGCATATGAATACGCGCACTGCGGGGAACAAGCGCCTCTCTGCGCGGTATAATTAATGCAGCATATGAATACGCACACTGCGGGGAACAAGCGCCTCTCTGCGCGGTATAATTAATGCAGCATATGAATACGCACACTGCGGGGAACAAGCGCCTCTCTGCAGTATAATTAATGCAGCATATGAATACGCACACTGCAGGGAACAAGCGCCTCTCTGCGCGGTATAATTAATGTAGCTTATGAATACGCACACTGCGGAGAACAAGCGCCTCTCTGCGCGGCATAATTAATGGAGCATATGAATACGCGCACTGCGGAGAACAAGCGCCTCTCTGCGCGGTATAATTAATGCAGCATATGAATACGCACACTGCGGGGAACTAGCGCCTCTCTGCGCGGTATAATTAATGCAGCTTATGAATACGCACACTGCGGGGAACAAGCGCCTCTCTGTGCGGTATAATTAATGCAGCTTATGAATACGCACACTGCGGGAACAAGCGCCTCTCTGCGCGGTATAATTAATGCAGCTTATGAATACGCACACTGCGGGGAACAAGCGCCTCTCTGCGCAGTATAATTAATGCAGCATATGAATACACACACTGCGGGGAACATGCGCCTCTCTGCGGTATAATTAATGCAGCATATGAATACGCACACTGCGGGGAACATGCGCCTCTCTGCGGTATAATTAATGCAGCATATGAATACGCACACTGCGGGGAAGTGCCTCTCTGCGGTATAATTAATGTATACATCTGTGTTATATGTATATGTATCCTGTCTGTATATTATAACTTAAAATGCAATAAAATTTTAATTTTCAATAATTTACAAGGTGTAAAGTGTTTTTTTTCACATTGACTAAAATAGGACTATATGACTATAATGCTGTTTTGCACTCAATGCACTGTTCGAAAATATATCCTGGGTGCTCTCCAAGAACAGTCTCCCCCTAGGACTGAAAAATGAATGACAAAAAAAAGGAAGCTGGATGAACACCAAATAAAGTGGTCTCTAAAATAAATATTTGAGAAAATACATATACAACACTCAAGGGCAAGAAAGACCTGACATTAGGCCGATTTTTAACAAAGGCAACCCATACAAAAATCGTTAGTGCAGCATCATTCTTCACAATATAATTGAAATGTGAACAATATTGCTGCATTAGCAAAACAAAACAAAAAAAACTTTTTATTAAAATTAATTAATTTTTTTATATTAATTAATTTTTTTTTATTTTGTATTACATTTTTAATTTTTTTTTATTTTTTCTTAACTCTTTACATGGTCAGATTTGGTATGGTTGGAAAGGCCATGCTCTGGCCGATCCAACGATACCAAAAATTAACCCCTAGCTGCCACAGATCAGGAGATAGGGGATTCCAATGAACTCCCACCATTGGTGGCAACTAGGTGTTAACTCCAGAACTAACTCATGTACAACATCGGGACTTTGGATAGATTTCGACTATTATTTTTTTCACTTCGGATAGTCAAAAATCTATCCAAAGTCCCGATGTTTCACATCGGAACTTTGGATAGAGTAAGTCCGTACGTTAAAAAGTTAAGCATACTGAGTTTTAAGGATCAGCACGCTGGATAGCACCATCCTGGTGCTATCCAGCGTGCTGATCCATAAAACTCAGTATGCTTACGTTTTTAACGGACGGACTTACTCTATTCAAAGCCCCGATGTGAAACATCGGGACTTTGGATAGATTTCGACTATCTGAAGTGAAAAAAAAAAATAGTCGAAATCTATCCACAGTCCCGATGTTTTACATCGGGACGTCGGATAGAGTTAGTTCTGGAGTTAACCCCTAGTTGCCACCAATGGTGGAGATAGGGTGTTCATTGGAACCCCCTATCTCCCGATCCGTGGCAGCTAGGGGTTAATGTTTGGTATCGTTTGATCGGCCAGAGCATGGCCTTTCCAACCATACCAATATGACCATGTATAAAAAATATTAAAAACTAAATAAATTAAAAAAAAAAAAAAATTTTTGTTTTGTCTTGCTAATGCAGCAATATGTTCCCATTTCAATTATAATGTGAACAGTGATGCTGCACTAACTATTTTTGTATGGGTTGCGTTTGTTAAAAATCAGGTAATTTTCCCCAAAAAAAATGTATGTAACAAGTCCCCCATCTCTAATTTTTTTAACAAGCGCAACTCATACAAAATATAACCGTAAACGCTTGCATGTTAAAATGTGAAAAAAAAACACTTTACACCTTGTAAATTAGTGAAAATTACAATTTTATTGCATTTTAAGTTATAATATACAGACAGGATACATATACATATAACACAGATGTATACAATAATTATACCGCAGAGAGGCGCTTCCCCGCAGTGTGCGTATTCATATGCTGCATTAATTATACCGCGCAGAGAGGCGCTTGTTCCCCGCAGTGTGCGTATTGATATGCTGCATTAATTATACCGCGCAGAGAGGCGCTTGTTCCCCGCAGTGTGCGTATTCATATGCTGCATTAATTATACCGCGCAGAGAGACGCTTCCCTGCAGTGTGCGGATTCATATGCTGCCTTTTTTTTTTTTTCGTTTTAAATCATTTTATTTGTTTGGTTTTTTCTTCGTTTCTGATAATTTTGTTCATCTTTTTTTCTGTTTTAAAACCTTTTGTTCTGTTATTTTCTTTAAAGTCAGACCACTTGGGTCAGTATTTTCATTTTGGGTTTTTTAAATCGTTTTGTTCATTTTTGTTCCTTTCATACCATTTTAATATGATTAAATAAAGTTGTGCAATGCATATCCAAAAGAAAAAAAGGATCTTTATTTAATAAAAAAAGAAAGAATCGACAGAATTACCGTATTGACAGGATTATCGTATCGACAGAATTATCGGACCGACATAAATATCGAATCATTGGAAACGATACGGAATTATGGAATCAGCAATGGAATTACCGAAATGGAACCGAAATCACGAATGGAATGAACATAACTTGCGATATTACACATTTTACGTCCATACGAAAACACGAAAAACTTTTCGTTACGAATCGAAAATCTTTTCGTATCGGATGTTTTCGGATCCGATTCGATTCGTAAATTTGCCCGAATCTGAAGCCACGAGTCGGACCGATTCCTGAAAAATACGAATCGGTCCGAATCGAAATGCATATCCCTAGCTTTAACTACTGGCAACCGGCCAGCCAGCGATGTCACCGGGTGCCCTGACCCCCCAGGAAGTGTCGCGGGGGCCGAGGACGTAACAATAGCACTTCCAATTTTATTCCAGTATTTAATTTTTAAACCTTGTTTGCTTCCTCACCTGTGAAGTTCCTAGATGATTCACACACACCCCTTTAATTACCTGCCCATCCAAACTTCACAACCACAAAGTTAGCCCATTGCTCACCCCTCCCCTAGCCACCTGTGTTACTTTCATTGTTTGACAGTCAATCACTTCAGGCTCTTAGTGTTATAGGGACGCACCGATACCACATTTTTAGGACTGAGTACAAGTACCGATACTTTTTTAAAGTACTCACCGATATCGAGTACCGATACTTTTATTTAAGGTCATGTGACTCTTTCCAATAAATAATTTAGGATTTTGCCGAAAGCCTGTCCAGTTTATGTCTATATTGAAATGTATGGCCAGAAAACCCATTTACCCCAGCACACACTTCCACTCAGATATATGCACCCACTCAGATACATGTACATACATACATTACACAGACCTCAGACCAGACATACCCATATATATATACATACACACATATATATTGAACAGACCTCAGACCAGACACACACATGTGTGTGTATATACAGTTGTGTTCAAAATTATTCAACCCCCAATGCTGTAAAGGGTTTTAGGGAATTTAGTGTACATTTGTAATTGTATTCAGAATGAAATCCTACAAGGACTTTTTAAAGAACCATATGCAACTAAAATGACATCAATTGGTTTTGTAATACATTAGTAAATGTTTCTTTTGTGAATTCTTCATTGACACAATTATTCAACCCCTTAAAGACTACCACTCTGAAGAACAGAGGTTCATTCAAGTGTTTTCAATCAGGTATTGAAAACACCTGTGGATGTCACGGAGCAGCAATAAAGCATAATAAGCACCAATTAGGCAGCTTTAAAATGACTGTGATACTCAGCTCCTTCTAGACATTTACTGGTGTGGTTACAAACATGGTGAAGTCAAGAGAATGGTCCAGGAAGACAAGAGAAGAGGTGATTACTCTTCACAGGAAGGGCAATGGCTATAAGAAGATTGCAAAGATGTTAAACATACCA